>JAEQBH010000113.1:0-600000 GCA_016808115.1 Tetrastigma voinierianum
AATGATTAAAGAGAGATTGAAAGTGGCCACCGATGCACAGGTCGTACGAAGGAAGAGCAGGAAAAGATATTCACATGAGATCGCGAAAAATGTTTTGAAAGTATCGCCTTGGAAGCATGTGATGAGATTCGACATAGATTTATTGGCCCATATGAGGTGATCGAAGGGTCCTGGCATACCGTTTGGCATTACTTCTAATTGGAAAAGATCCAGCATTTTTTCCACGTGTCCATGCTACGTAGGTACCGGACGGACTGTTACATGTAAATTTCTCTTGAGACAATTGAGCTTAGGACCAGATTTGACATAAGAAGAAGAGCCAAGAGAGATTTTGGCTCGTGAAGTGAAGGAATTGCAAGTAACAAGAAGATTCCGCTAGTCAAAGTTTAAGGAGAAACCACAAGATCGAAGTAGCTACTGGGAAAGTGAAGAACGAAGTGCATCAGTATCCTGAATCGTTAATTCAAGGTAAATTTCGAGACCTAAATTTTCTTAAGTGGGGGAGAGTTGTAACCCCTGAAAATAGACTCTAGAATTTTTATATAGTTTTATATATATTCCGTATGAATCGAAATAAATCCTGGGTTTTTCCGAAAAAATTGATAAATTGGATAAAATGAAATGTAAATTGAAAGTGTGAGCATATGATTTAATATCATATGCTAAAACGGGAAATTGACGAACCTAGAACAATCCCAAGTGAAAAATGGTAGATGTAGAAATTTGTAAAATGAGGACCTAAGGGTCAGTTGTTATAAAGAATAAAATGTCAAAGTGAATTTATGATAAATGAATGGCCAAAGTGGAATAATAGGAGACTTAAATGAAACAATGGTTTTGAGCCAAACATGGCCTCAAGAGAATAAGTGACTTAAGACCAAAAGGTGGAAATGAGAAAGTGTAATAAGTGTGTAAAGCAACAAGGCCTTTACACTTAAAGGAGTTATAAAGGCCAAAAAATGTGGTCTTAGGGCCATACGAGCAAATCATGTTTTGGAGAAGGAGATAGAGAAAAGGGAGAAGAAAGCTGTGGCAAGAGAAAGACTGCTTTGGTGTGATCCTTTTCCCACTTCTTGCTCCTAAGATCTAACAACTTGGAAGAGAAGATTTTGAAGAGATTTAAGGTAGCCAAATCAAACCCTAATCTCATTTTGATTGATTCGGGTGAAAAGCCCTTAACTTGAGGAAAATGGATTTTTATTGATTCTCTAAAACCACATTCGAGTTGTTTCGTGGATTCATGGTGTAATTTTGATATGGGACGAATTGGAGAAGATTTGTGGAAGAAAAATGAGTGAGAAATGCAAAATCCCGCATTTTCTGGGCAAAAACCCGTAGGGGGTACCGGTACCAGTTGAGTGGTACTGGTACCATGATGCAGTGGGCAATCGGTACCAGACCACCAAACCTAAGACAGACCGACCGGCGCGACACCGGTACCGGCACTGGCCAAAGTGGTACCCTGATCACTACTTCCAACAGCCCCTGCTGGATAAGAGTTTGCACTCATGTCCCGTATTCAGATACCGATGTTTAGGGGACCCTAAGAAATGAATAATGGGGGTTCAAATAAGGATGTAACTAAGTGAAAACGCACTCGTCATCGCCGACGAATTTTTCTTCGTAGAAGACTAGTGTCTTAACCCAAGAATTAACAAAATAAATTTGTAATTCACTAAAATGGTTTAACAATTGTTTATCCACTAAGAGGGCGGAATGTTATTAATTAGGGATTGAAAAGATGATCGCTTAACCTAGGACCGAGATCAAGAAAAGTAAAGCCAGATTCTGACAGCCGTTTATTTTTGCTTGTTCTCTCGACTTTATTCTTATTTCAAGTATTTTGGTAGTTACCAAGTAAATATGAATGAGTACATGAATGAGCATATAAAGGAGTACATGAATGAGTATATGAAATGAGTACATGAATGAGTATATGAAATGAGTAATGCGAATGAGTATAAGGAAATGAGTACATGAATGAGTATATGAAATGAGTAATGGAACGAAACATATGAAATGAGTACGTGAATGAGGATAGGAAATGAGTACATAGATTGAGTATATCTTTGAAAAGATAATACGAAAGTGAATATGGAATTGAAATGTGATATTTGAAAACCGAATGAATATGAGTGATAAATCGAATTGTAAACTAACCTGGCCAATTCTCGCATCTAATTGAATCGATATACCAATGAACCATCGACGGATGCATCAATCGACATCCGCCACGGCGGCACCTCGAAATTGTCCAACGCCCCACTTGGCGGATGCACCAATCGCATCCGCTGCGATGGGCGTATGGCATCAAGAAATGTTCCCACCGCGGATGCACCAATCGACATTCGCCGCGATGGAGTATGGCATTTAAGTGATACCACATGCTTGCGCAAATTCAAACGACATCCGCCATGACGGAGACCAATTGTTAAATGTAAGTACATTATCAATGATAAGGGCTTTGGATTCATCGTAAACAAAACTACAAAATGAATTGAATAGTCAAAGTGAAATGTTCAACATTGACAAGTGTAAATGGTATTTTTATGTATATGCTTAAATCTCATAAATTGAATTGTGAATTGAATTATTGCATTGAAAATGCATGTTCTGATATGATAAATGACTTGTAAAATGAAAGCATGCGGAATTGAATAGCATGAGTATATGTTGATATAATAGGCATGGTTTGATATTAAATGCATGTCAAGTTAATCTTGAATATTGAATAGAATCATAGAACCACTAAGCATGAAATGCTTTAGCGATAGTTTTATCATGCATGTATCAAGTAAGCAAAAAGGCAGCCAAGATCACGGCCGCCAGAACATAGAGAGAGTACGACGTATAAGTATATACTTCGTCATTTGCATATCATCTCTTTTGAACAAGTGGAATTTTGTAAATAAAAGGGTTAAACTTTGAACCTTGATTTTTGTATATCATTCTGGAAAGGCATGAATGCCTTCAAAGGTAAATGCATTTTGCTAAATGCTTAAGGCCATCCTCGAATTGCATTGAATTTGTAAATGATTATGGGCTTACCTAAACTAAAAACCGCTTCCGCACAAATGACATAATAAAAATGTTTTAATAAGATAAATGGAAAACGTCGAGTAAACCGGTCTGCCGATCCGCCATTCGGTCGGGTCGGATTCTGTCGCGACACTTTTGGAAAATTTTTTTAATCAAACTAAAAATAAAAAAAGAAATAAAACCAGCGTCCCGGCTCTTGCCTCGACTCGCTTATTCGCCCGACCGCCCTGGGGTCGCTACAAATAGTTTCTTGAATATCCCGGAGGTGATTCACTATGCCTCCCTACCTATTCAACCTAATTCTCGAGCATCTAACACCCTACGAATCCTTTCTGGAGTTATACTCTGTTTTTCCATGATGATACGGACTCCTGGCCAAAGTAATCCGACTCTCACGCAGTGGCATCACACACACACACTACCTAAACACTCAACATCAACATATCCTAACACCGGGGGACTCCTGGAAGGACTAAAAAACAACTAAAATGTAGAAATGACCTACCATAAAAAAAAACATAAGCTAAACACAGGACTAGGCCTACTAAAATAAACAAACATAAACCAAACTAAACTAAAGCAAGAACACCAAAAATAAAATAACCCATCACAAACTATGCCAACCGAACAAAACTCGATCACCATCCACACCCCCCCAAACAGATGTGTCCAGTGTCCCCACTGGCTATTAAAGAACAAAAGAGGGTGAAGGAAACTTCCCTGGTGATCGGGCGTGTCACTGAGGTGGTGGCTGCGGGGGCTGGTGGAGTGCGAAGTCGGGCGAGCCGGGCCCGGGAGGGATTGGCCGACGGGAGAATAGGTCGCCCTGGTCACAGGGACTCAGACGCATGTCAGCGCGGAGGGCCTCCATATCCTGGGTAATGAGGACTCGGTGCTCCTAGGTCTCGTCCCAAGGCACCAAAGCCATTGAGGGCGAGCACCGGTCCCCTAGACAGGTGGACTGGGGATGGGGTCACTCGAGGTCGGTCGTGGGGTAGTGGGTGATGGATGACGGCCCGCTGTTTCATGGGGGTCGACCGAGGTCAAACGAGCCTTGATACTCGGCTCATCCTCATTCCGAGGGTTCACGCCTCTAGTCATACACTCCTCAAGTCAGGGTACAATCTTGGCTTATCACGCCAATACCATTATAGCTTTAATGGGTGTATCCACGCCTCTATTGTCTTATGGCTCCCACACAGATAAAATCGTATATGAGAAAGGGGTGTCCCAAGTTCATTTTCGCATCCCTACAGAAGGATGGCATCCTCGATAACCCTACCAACATCAAAGGGTAGTCCTTGATGATGGCGTAGTCGAGCAGGCACGCCATGTCACTTCACACACGCCCGTCAATTCGAATGAGACGTGACGCGGATGAAGTGATACCTGGGAATAGGCCAAATGTCTGTCCTTAAAGTGCAGCGTGCCTTCACTATTAAAGCTTCCACTCACCTGCGCCCACGTTGGTCGAGATCAGGATGACCTCGGGGTGATCGGCCGCTCGTAGGCCGTCAAGGCTCGGGGGCCAGGGTCAAGATATAAATTGGTTGATAGACTCCGCATTGAAGTCTACCAACACACCTTGCACCCGGACCTTTTTGACATGGGAGCGGGTTGGCGTAATTCTTGTAGCACACTGATCGCGGTGGACGAGGTGGTTGTATAAACGCCCTTGATCCCAGCAGTCGCAATGGTCTTCTTGAGAGAAAGAAATCGTCCGGGGTGGTAGAAGCCTTTTCCTTGATGAAGGACCGATTCTTACATGTAATTTGTTGTACCAAACCGATCAGTGACACCCTCATTTGAATCTAGTTGTGGGATTAGAGTGGATTGGGACTACTCCGCTGGCCAGACATAGTTTTGGTGGTCGTGATCTTAAAACACTTTTCGACATGGAGTGCGAGGGTGGGACTATACTTTCTAAGCTTCAAGTGGCACACTAGGGCCGAATGGTGCAAAGGGGGCCACTCCCAGGTGACCTAGACAATGGGTCGAGCACCTAGGGTGCACAGTGGGAACTAAGACTGGAATGAAGACAGGGAGATGGACATAACCCCTAGGGCCACCTAAAGTACTCGGAGGCTCGAACCAGGACCCTGCCCGGTGGGGAGCCCGGATGGGTAGGCAGAGCAAAGATCTTGAACTCAGCGGGGTCGACGGAGGCGGGGGTGAGGCACTAAGCCGAGTGCCACTAAGTTGTAGTGGAGGCTTGAGACAGGGGCGAAGGGCTGATGTGGGTGTGCTAAGGTTGGTAGCGGGAGAGGCGACAGGGTGGTCGGAGGTGGCAACACTGGAGGTGCGGTAGGGTTCAAACGAGGATTGTGTGGTGGGATCAAAAATGGGGGCTTACGGCCTAAAATAGGTTCAATGTCGCGACGTTCGGGCTCAACGTCACGACCTTCCCGAAGGTGGAGCAGCCAACGTTGCAACGTTAGGATCCAACGTCGCGACGTGATAGAGAGGGTATTAATCCAACATTGCGACATTGAGATCCAACGTCGCGACGTTCCAGAGAGGTTATATTCCAACGTCGTGACGTTGAGATCCAATGTCGTGGCGTTCCGGTGGGCGCCAGCGTGGTGACGTTGAGATCCAGCGTCGCGGCGTTCGGAGGACCGGTTTTCATGGATCGGGCAAAGTCGGTGGCCAGGATGATTAGTGCCGAAGTCTTTGTACAGACCTGATACACAATAGGTTTTGGGCGCTTTATTACTAGTATTATAATTAGCAATTGATATGTTTGGGTCCTTTCTTGTGCCGATCGCGTTAATTTGTTTTGTAGTTTTTACGGGAGTGGAAACCAAATCGTCGTGTCCCGATCCAATCATAACAAAGTCGGGTTGATTTCCATCAATTTCATATGGTTCTCCCCTCAATTTCGACAATAGGGAATGAAGAATATCAAACGAAGAAATGGAATAGTGCGGTGTGAATAAAAGCGTGGGGCTTGATAGAGCAGTAGCCGGTGAGGAATAGTGCCAAAATTTCTGTTTGGAATTTTTGCTATCATTGTGAAAATTGCTGTGCATGGCGAAACTCAATTTGATTATGGCGAATTTTCGCTATGATAGTAGAAATCACGTGCATAACGAAAATTGCTCACATTTTTATCAGTATTGACTCCGTTTTGGTTTTTTCTCCTTTCTACCCTTGTAATAGCTTTTGTTTTGGTTTGTTTTTGTAATTTCCCTTGCTACGAGTATAAGCTAGAGTCGAGGTTTGCGACAATAAATCCTTATGATAAATTTTTGGAGAGCTTTCGGCTCTCTGTTTTCTCAGCTCATTTCTTCACTTTCTTTTCTATTTTCTTGGTTGCCAAACACCCTCGAGGATGACAACTTGGAGGATGAGCGGTGAAGCCCTTCCTCCCTTGAAGGAAAAGGGCTGCTTTGGGGGTAGGATCGAGAGGTTCTTTGGAGGTTCCCACATTTTTCATAGCGGTATGCGCGAGTTTGTGTTTCCTTTGAACTTCACAGGTTTAAATCCCTAGATTCACCTTGAATGACCTTTATTTGGTAATCTTTTAGGGTTCGGTGGATGCTTATTGCAAGATCTGAGATTCGTAGTTACCACTCAGTAATCATTTGTAAAGTGAGTAAGGAAAATTGTTTCTTCAACATGGGTGATAACTGGCACACTCAGGTAAACACCATCTTTCAAAGGGATGAGTATTTTGGGTTGGGTTTTATAGCTAAATATGAAGATTCGGTTCGGGAGATGACTATATGTCATCTTCCCCAAGCGAAAGGAAATAACCGAGGACCTCTCGGTGACTGTGGGAACTCAACCTCGGTGACCTAACACTTGAGGAGTTCTATTTTACATTTTTAACTTTGTTTTTATTTTCAGTTTTAAATATTTAAAAAACCTCTTGTTTTTGGCAAACCTGAAGTCAAATTTAATTCACCATTTTGAAGACCTCTCCTTGTAAATCATTTATGCAGAAAACCCATCCCTTTGTGTTCGACCACTAGACGCTATCTTCTTGTTAGCTTGACCCCTGCTGCGGTAGGAAAGACCCAGGATCTGAAATTTTGTTGATTCGGGATCACCCTACTATGGCCTGCCCAGAGATCAAATGGCGCCGTTGCAGTGGATGGTGCCTAAGTGCATTTAATGATGTGGAACACGCGTGATCTTCATCACAAGTTACATTGAAATTTTCCTTTTATTGTTTCAGCCTCCGGTTTTTTAATTTTTATTTCATTATATATATAAAAAAAAAAAAAAAACGATTACCCTACGAGATTGTTTTTATGTAGGCTTGTGTTGCCCTGTTTTTGCTGCAAGAATACATGTTTCAGTGGGCTTGAATACTAACCAAATGAAAGGAAAGCAATACGGTGAGTATTCGAGTGGAAAACCACTAGAGCATACATGTCAATGAGGGATTATAGGAACCTTCCATGTGATGTAATGACACGTAGAGAGAAATCCAAACCCATATGGAGTCTATGAGAATATAGAGACCAATGGAATGATACACCCTCTACGGTGTTATCCTAACTTATGCACCTCCTCCACATCCAATTATGCCTCTTTGTCTCGACCTCGACCATCACTGACCAATCTCCCCAGGTTAGTAATGATTCTAGACCTTCTCAGGCGGTGGGTGATCTTTGTGAAAAACAAAGAAATTCAATACTTGATTGAGTAAAAAAATCCATCTTTGTGGAGAACCCCACAGACAAAATTAGATGGGTTTGGAAGTGGAAGGTGGGTCGACAATTTGGCCGGCTGCAATGTTGATTTCAAAGCTTGCCCGGTAGCTTGATCATCAAGGGAAGAAGATCCGGAGGAAGTGTGCTGAGGTGACATGGTGGAGGAGGATCACTTTGTCTACACTTGGCTACTGAAAGGCCTAGTAGAAAATTTTGAATCCTCAGGCATTGGTGCTGCTATCTGCTTATGGGAGAAGAAGGAAGCAATCCCCCTGTTGTTGACTGAGGAAGCAGTGGAAGAACACGAGATCTAATTTACCTGCGGCTTAGTGTACATTTGCCTTCACGCACCACAATCTGACCCAAAGCACTACGCTGTGCCCAGGCCACCTCTGACCCACTTCAGTGCACTCTATCCTGAACCATTGCATACCTTGCTTATACTTGCAACACAGTTCACACTGAAGCACACGCTCCCAATAGAGTCCATCCCATCTCACTTGCTTGCACATTGCAATACTTCAAGAAGTTAGTGGTCTTTGTTCAGACTTTTGCCACTATCTCAAAGAAGATGGTAGTTGCACATACCGCATGACATAGTGGATGGTTCGGGTGCGGGTTCGGGTTTGGAGCACCTGGACCTTAGCATTCCCACAGGCTGCCGGTTCAATGACCTCTCTAAAGGCCCTAAAAGCTGGTTTGGGCGGTACAGATCTCCCAGCTTTTGTTTTAATTTTTCTTGTTTTATTTCATTTTATTTTATTTTGTTTGAATTTCTTTAATTTTTCTTTTAGATTTTCACTAATTTTTAAGTTAATATTAGTTATGGCTTGTTTTTCACTTTTTCTTAATTTTTCTTGTATTAATTTTTGTAGTTTAAATTGAAATTTTAAGACGAATGAAGATCGAGAGCAATCGAAACAACGGGGAAATTTACAATTCTCATGAAATTTTCGCAAACATAGCGAAAATTTTGTACAGATGTTCCCCAGGAAAAGACAAAGAACAGTACCTTGATGTTTTTATTTTATCTATTAAAAAAAATTTGCATTTATTTTATTTTATTATTATTACTTGATTTTATTTTAAAAATTTATTTTTATTTTAATATATATATATATATATATAAAATCGTCTCTCACACAAATTATTTATTTTTTTTAAAAAAAATTATTTTATTTTCATTTATCAAAAAAAAAAAATTTTGTCTCTAAAAAAAAATTGTTTTATTTTATTTTTATTATTTTATTATTATTATTTTATTTTATTTAAAAAAAAATTTAGCTATACACATAATGAAAGAAATTTAATACACATGCGAAAATTAAGCTACCATAGTAATTTTAGCTATCAGTAGTAGTTTAAGCTACCTACCTATTATGCCTCCTGATTTTGTTTATTTCATAACTTTTAAATTAGGAACTTTCAGTTTTAAGAGTTTTGGTGCCGTTGAGCTTAGATAGTGTAGAGATCAAATATAGTCGGAAAGAACACTTTTGAAATTATTATGAGGTGTAATTTCAAAATGCTCAATGGTCACTTTTTTTTCTCTCTTTCTTCTCACAACTTGTTCATTTGAAGCCCAGCGGAGTGAATAAGGTGTCGATGGAAAGCTTGAGAAGTCTCCTATCAATGATCACATCTCATCAGGAGGTAACACTTCCCTTCTTTAACATAATCAAGGCCCCATTGCGAACTGATGAGATATTTGGTTGGGGGGAGAGTTAGTGAAGGAAGTGGCACCTTATATTTTGTTACTATTTTGAGCAAGCCCATTTGTGATGTTGATGGCTTGCTGGGTTTTCTTTTTGTAAAAGTTTGTCATCTTATACAACTTATTTTGTCAAAACTACACCCATTTTTTTATGTTTTGCTAACTTGTGGTTTGAAAAATTTATGAAACTTTGTCCAATTCTATTGATGTTGAATTGGTTCCATTCCTAGTTAAGTGGATGATCAGTTGAACTCTTATTTGCTTTCGACCTTTTTCTTCCACCTTTGGCTAACCACACACAAGTGCACATCAGTTTCTTCATGTTTGAAAAGCGCCTAACCTCTAAGCCTTGCAATAACCTACCCTAGTTTAGTTGAGCCACCTTTGGCAGAGTTAAGGACCCCATGAATAGAAGGCCTAATGTCTTCCAGAAAAAAAAGAAAGAGAAAAGAAAAATTAGCAGCTTTATGAAACCGAACAGTCATAGGGGTATATAGTAACCTTTAAGCAGTGTATAAACATTCCATTTAGTTGGAGTAGTGGAGCTTAGTGTTTCTTCTGGGTGGATGGGTAGAGTTTATGAGTTGTAGGTGCTGGAGGCTTGAAATCATTCGGTCCGAGTTGAAACCTTTAGAGTTTGTGGTCAGAAAGATCCTCATGGCTTGATACCCTAAACCTTCATTAGTTGGGGTAGTGGTTGATCTTCAATTACACGGACTTTTGGTGAAGTCGAACCCTCGGCATTGCACCCTACGACACAAAAGAGTTAATGGAATAATTCAGTTCATCTATTTGGGTTGGATTAGCATTACTTTAGATGTCGTGGCGCTGGGTTGGGGAGAGTGGTTTGATTATTGTTGACCAGATCAAAGCGACATGAATTTGGTGGAAGTTTGGTTGAGTCATCGAAGGAGCTCTTTTGATACTCAATTTGTATGGCATTCATTCTCTTACTTGAAATGGATTTGTGGACGAGGGGTTGATAGTTCTTACTTAGGGTTAGAGCATTGCCATTCTGCCTTTTTGAAATCTGCATTTTTGTGAACATTATTTTGTTATCATTTTGTATACTCTCTCTTTCTTTCTTTCTTTCATTCTTGGGGACCCCAGCAATGTGAGTTGAGGTGTGTTAGTGCGATCTTATTAGACCCCCATTTTTAATAGGTTTTGGCTGCTTTTGTGTGTAGTGTTATAATTAACCCTAATTGAATATATTCGGGTCCACTGCTATTCTTGGTCGCATTCCAGGGCTGTTTTTGTAGTTTTTGGGAATTGAAACCGTCGTGAAGTGTCAATCCAATCATAACAAAGTGGGTTGATTTCCATCAATTTCATATGAACTTATCAATTTGACAAGCCAGGGAATGAAGGAGATTATCAAGCGAGAGAGAATGGAATAGTGCGGTGTGAATAAAAGTAGCGGGGAGCGATGGAGCCATTAGCCGAGTGAGGAACGAGTGCCAAAATTTACTATGCTGGAATTTTCGCTATCATAGCGAAAGTGCGTGCATAGCCGAGAATTTTGTTCGCTATGACTGAATTTTCGCTATGATGAAATTTGGCTATCATAGCAATTTTTATATGATAAGGAAAATCACTATGCATATGAGAAGATTGTTTGTCTGTTTTGATCCAAACGGCTGGATTTTTGGTTTCCTCCTTTACCCTTGTAATAGCTTTTGTTTTGGTTTGTTTTGTAATTTCCCTTATACGTAGTATGTTTGACTAGAGTGAGGTTTTGTAACAATCAATCCTTACTTGTAAATTTTTAGAGAAGCTTTGACTCTCCCGGTTTTCTCTACTTCAATTTTCTTTCCCTTTCTTTTCTATTTTTTCTTGGTTGCAATTTACCCTCCAAGGATGACAACGGAGGATGAGTGAAGCTAAAACCCTTCCTCACTTGAAGAAAAATTTCTTTAGGGGTAGGATTTGGAGGTTCTTTGGGGTGCCCCTGTTTTTTCACCTTGGTATGCCTTGTGGAGTTTGTGTTTCCTTCTAGACTTCCAGGTTTTAAATCCCCTAGGTTACCTTGAATGACCTTTATTTGGTAATCTTTTAGGGTTCGAGTGGATGTTTATTGCTAGATCATGAGATTCATTGGTTACCCTCTATTAATTATTGTAAAGTGAGTCGGGGAAAATTGTTCTTCATGTCGTGACCCTTCTTTCGATAAACACCATCTTTGAAAGGATAATTATTTTGGGTTAGGTTTTATAGCTAAATGAAGATCCGGTTCGGAGATGACTATGTCATCCTCCCCAACGAGAAATAACTTGGGGACCTCTCGGTGACACAGTAGAACTCAGCCAGGTGACCCCAACACTTGAGAGTTAATTTACATTTTAACTTGTTTTTATTTTCCAGTTTTAAACCGAAACCTCACTTTGTTTTAACCAAACCTGAAATCAAATTTAATTCACCATTTTGAACCTCATATGCAAATGAACATGCGAAAACCATCTTGTGTTTGACCTAGACACTTTATACTACGATAGCTTGACTACGACGTGGAGGAAATTTAGGATGTCTGAGTATTTGTTGATTAGGATCACCCTGCGTGGCACGAGATCAACAGAGAGGCCCAATGCAAATTTCCAACAAGGCTCTAAGGTATGAAAAAAACCCCCCTAGTGAAATATTCGACCCCTTCAAACATTTGAGATGAGTTTCTCGAGCAGATCCTCCACATTAATTTCGGTCTTGGGCTTTAAACCAGACCCGGCTACTTGAAAATCCCAGTTACGGACGGAGATAGAAAGCGAACCAAAATTAAAACAATGATAAGAAATTAAACTATGGAAAGAAAAATTTCAAGAAAACTTGGGTTGCCTCGAAGCGCTTTGTTTAATGTCGATTAGCTCCGGCGATACTGAATCTGATGTATGCGTTTTTAAGCGAAGCGAGGAAATGCGTGCATCTCCCATGGTGCTCCACCAGACATTTGCTGAGGTGGATGAAATGTTTTCCTTCCATGCCCTTGATCCTCTCGGTGTCTTTACGTGCCGCCAATAAACATCACGGAATTTTAGCTGGCCTTGCGCGAATCTCTACGTAGTGAAGTTCGAGAATATCTTCATTTGGATCGTCATCTTGGATGCTTCATGAAATTTAAAATACATGGAAAGTGATCTCGTCTCCTTGGACTCTCAATTCAGCTCTACTTTCTTGCACATTGATTTGCGCCTTTCGTGACGGAAGGGTCTACCAAGTATGATGGGAGGCCCGAGTCATCTTCCTCAGTGTCTAGAATGATGAAGTCTCTGGCCCCAGGGCGGGTACCCACTTTTACCGGGACGTTTTCAAAGTATATCAGGGATGTTGGTAGGTTGTCCCGCCGGTTGCAAAGCGATGTTGAGTCGGTTTGGTTCCCCGACTTTAGCCTTTTAAACATTGAGGCGGCATTAGGTTGATGCTGCTTCAAAATTTCTGAGTTTTCCGTGCAGTTCCCATAGAGACGGTATGGCAAGCTACCCGGATCTTGAAGTTTTGGGGAAGCTGGCACTGCGGGATGGCACTTGCATTCCTCAGTTAAGGTGATGGTCCCATATTCCTCCAACTTCTTCTTACTTTCCAAGATCTTTTTCAAGAATTTCATGTAGCTTGGCATGTTCTCTAGTGCCTCCATAAAGGGTACATTAATATGTAGTTTCTTGAAGATATCAAGAAACTTTGCGAACTGCTTCTCTAGCTTACCCCTCTTCAACCGCTGAGGATACGGGATTGGTATAGCAGGTTTGTCTGTTCTTGTCTTTTTCTCGGTCCCTTTCCTGACTTTATTATCATTGATTGCTCTCGTATCTCGGGGTTGCTCACCTTGCATATGATCTTTTGGAATGATCTGATCTTGCTCTTTAATTTCCAGTTCTCTTACCGCTGGTTGTGGCCCCGAGATTTCCAACTCTTTTCTTACCGCTCTTGGTTTGACACGTACTCTTGCTTCCTCTTGGGTTTACCGAGATTGCTCGGTAGTGAACCATGTTGCCTTTTCGTCAGCCAGGCCCGGCCCATTTGACCCATTGTACCTCTAAGTTTCTGTTTGTCTTGCTCAGTTGTTATTGGGTGGCTTGGTTCTGCATATTTGCTCTTGTCTCATTCATAAAAGCAGTATGAGAGGTAAGCATTTGCGCAAGGGCTTGTTCCAAGTATACCTTTTTCTCGGGAGGGGGTTTGCTTACTCTGGCTGGTGGCATGTTGTTCTGATTGTTCCTCCATCCAGTAACTCGATTGTTCGACTATTAAAGTGCGCCACCCCTTAGCCTTGACTTTTGGTTATGATAGTTGTAGCCCATCTGACCTTGTTCTTGTGGGCGCGATTAAACCTTGACACATATTGGAGCTTGCTTTCTGCTATTTGGTGTCTGGCGGCATTTGTCTGCTTTGTCTTTGTCCTCCCACGAGAATTCACCTGACTCTCCATGGGTTGGTCTGTACTTGGCATTGGGTACCTTCTTTGTCTAGACAAGCTGTTTAGTAGGCGCTTAGGCATGAGTACCTAGATTGTTGAGAACCTCGTTATGCGTCTTAGCTTATGGCCTTCAATGGTGTAATCTTATCTACAGGCCAGTTAGTGATAGTAGCAACGTCTTCAAGATTTCCTTATGCTTAGGTAGTGGTCTTGCTTCATTTAGCGCCCTCCTCTTGGGCGTGATCTTCATTCTAGTCGCATTCCTCAGTCCATTATAGAAAGTATGGACTTGCATCCATCTGGTCAGTCGGTGATGTGGGCACTTCCTCAATAGTTCATAAATCCTATCCCGTACCTCTTGCCCGGGTTTCTCTCCCTTTAGTTGTCAATGAATCTTTTTGGTTATTGAATTTTGCAAGTGGGAAGAACTTGGTTAGGAACTTCTGCACTAAGTCATTCCATGAAGTAATGGAATCGGTGGTTGACTTGTCAATCAATGTTTGGCTCTATCACCTAGTGAGAGTGGGAACAATCTGTTTGAGTGCCTCTTCGGTGACCGTTGTACTTGATCGTGTCGCGGACTTCGGGAAGTTGGTGAGTCATATTTAGTTCTCGTTGGGCGATCCATGGAATGGGATGTTTGTGAGTGTCACGTAGGGTCCGAGCTTTGACTCAGTTGTTTGCTGAATGGGTGGTCTTCGGATAGCTATCCCGAGACAAGCGTAGGCGGTGGGGCAAACTCTTCTAGCAACATGAATGGATCGTGGGTGTATATCGCGGCTGGGTGCATAGATTCCTTAGTTATTCCCCATTGTGGTCTCTTTATGGCTCGTTTTGCTCATGGCCAAGATTGTGCTCTTCATTGTTCTGCATGATTGCTAGCTTTCTATTATGTGTTGTTCTCAGTTCTCGGCGGAATCGGTGTAAGGTTCTTTCCGGCTCAGGATCGAACGGATGTAGTTCAGCTTGACCCCGTGTTCGCATGCACTCACTGTAACCTTTACTGCAATCACACACGAAACAGAAAGACCAAATTACGGCACTTTATGCCCGGTAAAATAGAAACAAAAATAAGTTCATAGTAATATATAATTCTTTGTTTATCGATATCGACCGCAATGACTTATTCCTAGACAAGCGACGTCGAAAACTTGATGGTAGAAACGCGGTGTGTAAAACATGTACCTTTATGTCGCGCATGAGTTCAGCGTCGTATCAAGTAATACAGTGTACCTAAGTACGGATATCGATCCACGGGGATAAGTGCGTTGACTAATGATTTTAGCCTTTGAATATTATCTAGATGTAAGCTTTGAGTGACAAAGTATCTAATGTGTGAGATTGAACTACTAATTTATCTGAGGAAATTACAATGCTGTGGAGACTAGGGCTCTGTCCCCCCCTGCCACTTCTGATGGATTACTACCTAGAGAAGTACTATTCGATACATCCACGACTGTGTGTGGGGTGATCGTGCTACGAGATACCCTCTCTCGAGGATGTATCACTTTATCTCTCTAGCGAGGGTTGAGTGTATCTACTGACGATGCTTGGCAACAAATGTTCTAACCTTAATCATCATCCTCGGAATCGGGATATCTCATTCTTAGATGACGAGGGTCGCTATTAAGATCCACACAGGCGTCCTCGTCTGATCTCGAGATGCACTAGCAAAATCATGCGATGTTGAAATTAGGACATCACATGTGTATAAATCACAGATATGGAATGAGATATTCAACAGTCATAAATAGTGAATAGTAAAATCCGAATAATCCATGATGTAACACCAGAAATATACCACCCCAGTTGTTTTTCGACATGTTTAGGGTATTTGTAAGTCTAATTTGAATGTTTAGTAAGTTAAATGCGAAACATGGAAGCTTGAAGACTGGAAAGTTACACAAAACTTAGGACAAATTGTAAATTGTCGAAAAGGGACCTAAAGACATGGATTAAGAAGGTGGGGAACCCAAAATACAATTTAAGGAACTTGGAATACAAATAATTGACATGGAGAGGGACCTTTTTGTAAATAAAGAAAGTTAACAAAAATGGGTTTTATTTGGAGGAGCGAACATGGCCTTAGCAAACCTTGGGTTTTAAAAAGACCAAAGTTGGTCTCATTTGGGGGGAGGGAGAAAAAAAAAGCGTGAAGGAGGAGGAGAAGAGAAAAGGAAGAGAGGGAAGAAGATGGGAGGAGCCCAAGATCAAGCAGCCAATTATGGAACTTGGATTTTTGTATGGAACTTGGATTTTTGTATGGAACTAACCTTGGATATGAATTCTAGTATGGATCATATGGATTTTGTATGGTTAATGACTTGTCTTTGATCTAGGGTTTTGTTAGAATTCATTCTAACGGATTTCTTGAAATTAGGGTTGGTAAACCCGTATAGTCTGAATCAGTGAGGATAGTAAAAACATGTGTGTGTAATCTTGGCGCAGAATCCTCTCCTTTAGGATGGATTCATGGTTAATTGAGTCTTTGAGTTAGGGTTAGAATAAGCCCTAACTAAGCTTTTATCATGTTTGGTTTGTGTATGGGTCTTAACCCATATTAAGTGTTTTGGAAGGATTCTTGATATGAATTTTGAAGAAGATATGCGAAAGAGGAATTGAATAGAAGAATTCCAAGGTGAATTGGAAATGGATTTAGATGTGTGTTTGAAGTATAGAATTGGTTGAGTATCAAAACTATGGAAAAAATGGGAGAAAATGCACATTACGGACATTTCGAGTCATGTGTACCGGTACATCTTGAAAGTGTACCGGTACACCATCTCGAGAACGAAGTGTAAGTACACATTAAGGTGTGCAGAATTTACCTGACCCTTTTCCTATTCGACCGATTTTGTATTTTGGCCATAACTTTCTCATTTATTGTCGATTTGAGTGATTCCCTGGTGGCCAATTAAATAGACTTCAAGGAGAACCAAACCCTAAAAGAAATAGGTATCGTCAAATTACGGCTTTAAGTGGTCGAATTCACTGAGGAGTGGGGCCCGTGTGCAGAGTTCACATCCGTTTTAGACATAGAGTAGTCAAGATTGTTTGGACGTAACATGAAGTTCGTTGTTACTCCGAATGGTGATTAAATTGGAATAGAACCCTTAACTTACTTAAATTTAAAGGAGTACAAGAACCAGTGTGGAAATATGGAGTCAAGGCACTGGAGAAATGGAGTATTTCAAACTGTCCCTCGGGTAAAATCGATTAAATCGACTAGTTGGCATGAAAATGCCATAACTTGAGTTTAGACGATCGATTGGATTGATTCAATTCACAGGTAAAGTAGATTCATGAAGAATAATAATACATGAATAAGGTGTGATTACATGCTTATCATACCTTACCAGTACATGGAATACGATCTGTCATGAACGCATAATGTGGCTAAAATGCCCTATTATAAAATAGTAAGTTACTGAACTCATATAATTGTAAAACTACCTAAGACCCGATTATTAACTGACATAGCACTCTGATACGATTAGTACCCGGTACTCTGTTAGTGCTCGGCACTCTGATTAGTACCGGTACTCACGGTAGTGCTCGGCGCTCTGATTGAAATACTTGATTACTCACGATTAGTGCTACGGCACTTCTGTCCTGTTAAGTGCTACGACGCATACGTCACGATTAGTGCTCGGCCTCACAATACGATTAGTGCTCACGGCGCCGTGCGTATAGTATCTTAGGGTACTTATTGTGCTTTGTCTTACTCATTAGTACCCCTCTGCAGTGCAGGAAGTCAAACAGTTATATGATAAGACTTTGAATAGAGAATAAGAGTAAAGATCTGAATGTACCTCTGTATCTGTTCTATAGTACCTACGGGTACTCCTGTCTCTGAATAAGTTCTGTAGTACCTCTGGTGCTCTGTATTGAGATTAAGTTAATGCTTGTCTACGAGTTAACTCCTGTCTTTGATTAACTCACACATTTGATTAGGTGCATGCATTGCCTCACGGGTGCTCACGTATACGATTAAGCACTTTGTAACTCGGGAGTCGAATGAACATCGTACGTGCCATGCCAAGTTCACGTATAAGAAGAAACTGCGTAACTCCCTCACGGGAGGGTGCAGAATAAGTATAAGTCGATGGTACCTACGGGTACTCCGTGTCAGTAAAACAAGTATAAAGTCCGGTAGTACCTAAGGGGTACTCGTGTCGATAAAATAAGTATAATCTCGGTGGTACCTACGGGTACTCGTGTCAGTAAAATAAGTCTGAGTTACGTAAAATAGTATAGTCGGTCGTAGCTTCACGGTTACTTAGTATATGTATACGTGTGATCTGTACACACCTTGGACTAATGTCCATATCACATTATGTATCTACATACGTCTGATGACATATATGTAATATGATTACGATCTGTTGGAGCTTATCGTACCTCGGGTATAGCCGTACAAGAATAAGTTCAGTAAGACCAGTATAAGATTCGTAAGACAAGTATATACTACAAGACATGTATAAGATACATAATACGTAAAAATCCAAAGATATATGTATATGCTCAGTAATACCGAGGATAAGATCGATATGCAGAAATAAACTTCATGTCTAGTAGAAGATCAGTAAAACTGAGGATAGGCTCTGTAGTACAAGTACAAGATACCAAATATCTCTGTATAAATATAAGTTAAAGTACCTGCGGGTATACGTATCGAATAATTTACGCCAGTACCTACGGGTATCTTCGTATAAACTTCGGATAAGGATAAACTCAGAAGTAGTACCTCACAGTACTCAGTATAATTATAGGTATACTTTAACGAGGGCTTGTTGGGATATGATACGAAAACAAGTTGGTATCGGAAGCCGGACAATTGATCAGTAGTACTACTTGGTACTCCTGTATAAGATTAAATTCCCGCCAAATCCGATTATACGTTCCGTAATCTACGTGATACCTTGAATTACCTCGAACAAATTAAACTTCAGAGTAAGTAAGTATAAATTCTGCCAAGCTCCCTACGGGAGATCTGAGATAGATATAAATACCATATTTGATTAAATTACCTCTGTATAAGCATAGGTTACGTAACTCTATGGGAGATCGAAATAAGTATAAGTGCAGGACAAGTATCGTATAAGTTCCGGTATGTATGTCATTTGGGAGACTAAATAAGTATATGTACGTCTGAACATAAGTATAAATATGTGTCCCTACGGGAGATAAGTATCGATCGACGAGTTCAAGTATATGTCCTTTGGGAGATCTGAATAAGTATAAGATCTGAATAAGAATAAGTCTGCTATAAGTATAAGATCTGATTGCTATAAGTATAAGACCCGGATAAGAATAAGTGCTATGAGTATAAGATCCAAATAAGGATAAGTCTGCCATAAGTGTAATTCCTGAGTAAGTATAAGATCAGAATGTGATAAGTATTAGTCTGAATAAGCATAAGTCTGTATAAGCCTAAGTAATTATAGAGTTCATTGTGAATGCACGAATATTCGATACTGTTATTGTTATCTTTGTATTTATGTTTATGTATAAGAAATGTTTCCAGCAAGTGTAAAGCTTAGCACGGGTTTTTTAATCCGTGTAGGTACAGGGAAGAAGACATCGGCCAAACATCGGTATCTCAATTTGGGCCAACACACTTGTAAGGGTTCACTACATGTAGGTTCCGTGCTCTGATTTGTAAATGTAAAAGTATAGTTTTGTATTTGTAAATGGGACTCAGTTATATGTGTCTAGATTTTGATGGACACCACTCCGGTGGTAGTTCTTGCAGTTTAGTATATAATATTTTGATTACATTATAAGATGTAGGCCATACCCCGCAGTCTGAGTTTGGTTTAAAAAAAGAAAAAAATCAGGTAAGAGTCCCGATCCACGAGGTCTTGCACCCAGAATTTCGGTTGGATCATGTCGAATTCGGATTTGGGAATCGGAGTGACACATGCAATAGTGACAGGGTTCAACAAAACCCTAGATGTGAATCTAGAACATACTGGACTTCGTTATACACATAATCAATCTATAAAACATCACAGTCTTTCAGGAAAGAAGGAAATACAAAAACAACTGTCTTCTCCAATGATTTGGTCCGCTACCACTTTGTTTTCCGTGCCTTAGTCTGTACGTTTTTCGATCCCCCTCGATTTCTGATCCCTTTTGCTTTTAATGATGATGATGTAGAAATCGCGGCGTCGGCGTTGATTTCTATTCGTTGACCCAGAAGCGTAGTGGCGCGTTGGGGCGTCAGCGCGTTCTGTAACTTCACGCCACATTCTTTGCTCCAAAATGATCTGCAAACGTGATTCCACTGTGTTCATAAATGCAAGAATCAGATATCGAGCTATAGAAATGCGTATTTAGCGCTAAAATTAGCTAAATACCAGGCGATTGCGGTATGTCGCCAGGTGTTTTAGGCACTCATCCATATGTTCCCCTAGGTGCATAGCAGCAGCAACAGTATGGGTCCACCTCTCAGTAGTAGCAACCACCATCCTCTTCCCCAATAGAACACGACTATATGAATTTGATGGGTGACAGCACAATGGAGGAACAGGCGATGTAATGCTGAAAACTAGTCAAAAAATTGACATAACGGAGGCACACTCCAACGAGAAAATGAACAACTTGCAATCAAAAGGTTTTCCCAGTTTCCGAAGCGCCTTGATGGGCTGTAGGATGGAAATTTCTCGGAAAATAGATAACTTTGCAATACTCAATCTCAGTTATCCAGCGGCGAGGTGCAGAAAGCGGAAAATTCCTCTTAGACCTGACCAAACCGTAGGGTTGCGTGAGTGAACTCACTCAGGTGAGCAAATTCCCGAGAATGGATGAGGTCAGGAAGTCATCCACACTTGAGGAGTGGCAAAGAGCTTACGGCTGCTTTTAAAATGATAGACCAAGAGCGAGGAAGCTAAAAAGAAACGAAACTGAAGGGTGATGATCAAGCAAAGCGTTGAGAAAAAATAAGACATCCCCACCATACCTCTCAAAGCATTAAGCTAAAAAGAAGGCCATTAATCGGTTGAAATGTTAGAAGTGTTAGGCAAGTAAAGGTCAACATCCCCCTACTTGACATGATAAAGCAGGTCCCCACCTATGCAAAATTTTTAAAGGACTTGTGCATAGTGAAAAGAGGGCTAAATGTCGATAAGAAAGCGCTCTTGAGCTGAGCAGTCGGTGCCGTTATCAATCACGAGACTCTAGTGAAGTATAAAGATCCGGTTGTCCGACCATCTGGTTAATATAGGAGCGCTGGCGTGGAGAAAGCCTTTGTTAGATGCGGGTGCAGAAGTGTGAATCTCCTCCTATTGGTGTGCAGCATTCGGGTTGGGAGAGCTAAAACCCACCTGCATCATATTTGTCTCGCGTTTGATGAGTCGATCAAAATACCAAGGGGCGGTGGAAGATCACGATACAAGTGGATAAATTCTTTATCCATTAGATTTAGTTGTGTACTTGACACGAGAACCGGCGGGGACGATTATGTACTATCATCTTGGGGAGACCATTCTTGGCAACCTCGATGCAATTATCAATTGCGAGGAAGCTGGTGTCGTCTGGCTTCGCCTTCGGGCTTTATGACCTAGGCTCGACATCTTCCACTGAAATTAAAAGCACATGCAACCGGCGGAAGGGCTGTCCACGAGAAGAGTATGCATCATTGACACCATCTACGGGAGGAACAAAGGTGATTAGAAGGAGGATCACGAGGATAGGCCCTAAGCGGAAGAGTTGTTTGAGTGTGCGAAAGAGTAATAGGAAGGCGACATGAAATCTTTGTCGCGGGGAGCCTTGGAGAAGAAAGCGTAATTTTGCCATTGGTAATACGATTGAACACAAAGTGCTATTTTGAGTCCTATTTAAGATGGGTTTTTGGCAGGTGCTTTTTGCGTACTAATCATATGAATTAAGCCGATTGACATGTGTAGGTCCGTTTAGTACTACTGATTTTGTTTCAAGGTTGTTTTTGGTAGTTTTACAGGTTTTGGGAACCTCAGCCATCATTTCAAGCTTGGCTTTGTATTGGTGCTGATATATGCCAAGTTCGTATGAATTCTCGGCGATTTCATCAAGCCGAGATGAAGAATTGTCAAGTGGGAACTGAAGAAATGGAGGTTGAATTGCCCGGGAAAGCGAGCCGGGGGTTGAGTTTTTGTCATGGCATAGCGAAATTTTTCGCAGGATTGCGAAAATTTATGGCTCCTCTGAAAATTGCAATCTAGCGAAATTTCGCTATGGCCATATTTTCGCTATGATAGCGAAAATTCACTATCATAGCTAAAAATCGCTATCATAGCGAAATTCGTGCATAGAAAATTCAAATTTTAAATCATGCTGTAATTCAGCTATGTGTGAAAATTACGATAGCAAAATTCATGCCCCTACGATTTTGATCCAAGCATTGTTTGTGTATTCCCATTTTATCCCCAATCATAATCATATATTTTGGTATTTTTGGTATTTCACATCTCTTGTATGGCTATATATAAGCCACACCTTATGACAATTTGTAGCCCTTTCTTTCATTCATTGTAAATCAGAAGAGCTTCTCTGTTTTAGGTTCTGGGTTTCTCTCTTCTCTCTTCTCTCTCTCATTTTTCTTGGCTCCCAGACACCCCTTTGCTTGAGGATGACAGCAAAGGATGTTTGGCTAAGCCTCAAAGCCTTGAAGAGGAGGAGTTCTTGGATTGGATTAATGAATTGGTTAGCGATTAATTCTCATTTTTATATGACGAATGCGCATTTTATGTGTTTCAAACTTTCCAAACTAGGGTTTAATGCTATTTAATGTATTTCCTTTGGTCAATACTTGGCATGTGCTTTAGGGTTCGGTGTATTCTTAATGGTAGATACACGACATCCATTAGATGTCATTCTGAACCTGAAAGTAGGTTAAATGCTTGGTTTTCAAGCTTGCTAGAACATTAAATGCTCATTAGGTGTTTTGGCTTAAATAGGAGGTGTCTTCAAGGGTTAGTTTTAAAGCTAAGCAGAATCCGGTTTGACAATAATGACTATGCATTTTGCCTAATGCGAAATAGTAGGGCCTTTATAACCTCGTTCTATGACTATTTAAGCCTTCAAGGTCTCCCTTTCACACCTTATTTTTAAAGCGTTGATTAGCTAGTGACAACAACACCACTTTCTATGCAAATTCTAAATCAAATGAAAGCCTCACCATTTTGAATCATGATACAAATCATTTGTGGGATGAAAACCCCGCCTCGTGTTCGACCACACAGGGCCGCGCCTCACTGCGAGTAGCTTGTCACAGTGGGAAAAAGCTAAATCAGAAATTTTGTTGATTCGGATCACCCCTGTTGTGTACGAATCATAATCCCACAGAAGAGAGGAAATCGGTGAGCCCCAGAAAATGGAGCTCAAACCCTTGCCTGTGGAGCTAAAGTATGCTTATTTGGAAGAGCAGGAGCAGTGTCTAGTGGTCATTTCATCCTTGCTCAGCACTGCACAGGAGGGTAGCTTGCTGCACGTCCTTAGAGAGAACAAGCAAGCCCTAGGGTGGAATATTACCGATTTGAAGGGCATTAGCCCAGCAGTGTGCACCCACCACATCTACTTAGAGGAGGAGGCAAAGTTGAGCAGAATTGTATGAGAAAGTGAACCCACATGTCGCGAAAGTGGTTAGAGCGAAGTCTTAAAAGGCTCTTTGGAGGCTGGCATCATATACCCTATATCGAATAGCACGGGTGGGATTCGGCCAATTGGTGCCTTTCTAATCGGGGAGTAACCAGTTTATGATATGAGAAAGGAGAGGAGATACCCACTCGTCTTACCACGGGTTGGAGGGTATGCATTGATTATCAGGCTAAATGAAGTAACACACGGAAGGATTGCTTCCCTCACTGTCGCTGGATCAAGCGCTCCGAGGAGAGTTTACGGCTACCCCTTCTATTGTTTCCTGGATGGCTATTCAGGATATTTCCAAATTGAGATTATTGCAGAGGACCAGGAAAAGACAACCTTCACATGCCCATTTGGCACATATGCATATAGGAGGATGCCCTTTGGTCTTTGTAATTCCCTTGCTGATGAGCTTAAAAGTCATCTATTTTTAATCCATTTTTCTGTTTGATTTTCATCTTAAAAGGAATAATTAATATGTAGAAATATGAAGAAACTCACCAATTTGTTATTAGCAGGGAGTGTGAAGCGTAGAAAATCTCTTGACAATTGGTGGAGTAAAAATCGGAAAATGGCGAGGCCGATAAACAAGTGGTTAACTAATGTTGATTTGAACACACCTGATCCGATTATGATGTCGCGACATCGGAAATGAAGAAATTTGATGCAGTCGCGACGGGGATCCTGATTAGGCGGTGGTTAACCGAGACTTAAGGTTGATGTCGCGTGAGGGATGGGGTAAGGCAGAAGGAAAGGTATGACGGGTTTGAAAAGATGAAGCGTTGTGACTTGAACATTATGACGGAAGGGCGATGTCAGCACCGCTATGAGTTGAAGCCTCTAGAGACATAAGTTGATGTCGCGACCGAGATGAAAATAATAAGCTACATAAGGCGTGCTTTCGATTGAGTTGCGGTTCTGAAGGCGATGTCGCGTGAGATTGATGTCGACATCGAAGGGCGAAACGATGAAACACCGCGAGAGGCATAAAGTGTCGGCGACAAAGGATTGATGTCGCGACATAAACATTTATCAGTTGAAAACGCAAGGGCATAAAGGCGTCTTCGCGACGAAGATTGATATCGCGACATCGAGAGACGAGCTGATTGAAACACGTAGAGGCATAAGTGATGTCGCGACAAGAGTTGATGTCGCGACCGTAAAAACATCGTTGAAAGCGCGAGAGACATGAGCTGATCTTCGAGACAAGAGATTGATGTCGCGACATCGAGAGCAGTGATGGAAACGCCCCTGAGCTGCCGGTGATGTGGCTGAGGATTGATGTCGTGACATGAAGTCCTGGTTGAAAACACCAGAGCATGGTGACCGACAAGGGTTGATGTCGATCGAGAACTGGCTGATGGAAACACGCAAAGGCACGCCAAAAAGTGATGTGGCGACAAAGTTGATGTCGCGACATAAGGCGGCAGTTAAAGCTGCTGGCGACATGGATGATGGCGACATTGAGTCCCTTGTCGACATAAGATGCCTTCGAGGAAGCAAAGGAATGTCATGACTTATTGATAAATCTTTGCAACAAATTGCCAAACCTTCACTAAATGTCGTGACAAGGAGTTTTGAGGTCGCATTTGAACAGTAACATGGGCCAGATCCCCTTGAAATCCACAAAAGAATGCATTGGAATTAGGGCCCGAACTAAGGAGCCTACATAAATAAGCGGCTACCGGGAAAAGAGAGGCCGAGGGGTACGTGGCGACGAGAACGAGAAAGATGCGGGTGGCAGAGGAAGCTCACATTTATTTATTTTTCACTCTTTTTCTTTTCTTTTATTTTCTTTTTGTTTCCGTCGTTATAGATTAGATTATTTTCATCTTCTTTATTTTGTTTTATTTTCTGGATACGGATGTTATCGTTTGAAGGCGAGGAAAATTTGAATCTCGAAATTCCATTGCTTTTCAAATTACTACCGTCATTTGGAAGTTCAGGACAAATTTACGGGATCGACTTTCTAGTTTCAAATTCTCGATTGTTCTTATGATCGGAGGAATGCTGTAGTGTCATGTGATGAATTGAGAGCTGACTTCCATTAAGTGAATCTTATAGTCGAAATTTATCTTCCACATGAGTTTGTTTCCAGCGACTTGTGAATTCGAGTTTAAGAATTTACTTGGTTATGGGTTTAATGTTTTTTTTGATGAATATCGGTTTCAACATACCCCAGTTTTAAGTTTGTTTCATTGCTCTTATTTCAAGGAGGTCCTACGGTGACACAGAGAAGAGGCGACTACGAGTTATGAACATTTCTTTTGAAGGTATATTAACACGCTGTTGAGATCTAATGAGCTTCAGCAAGTTTACTTAGATAAATCCTCTTCTCGCGAAATCGAAGAGTTCCAGATGAGTTCTTATCAATTTAAACTTGGCTTAAGGTTCACCTGGGTCAGAGCAGTGAAGCGATCCGGAGTGTTGGCTGATCCCAATCAAGGAGAGGGTGATCTATTTTTAATTTAGAAGGAAAGGTAAAGCAGGAAGTTGTATATCCTTGCTTGGCCAGATAACTTGGAGCTAAGGTTTCTGATTCATAAAATGGGTATGGTATTACAAAATACGGATTAAGGAAATCCACATTAAAAGTAGTCATACAATTCCTGCCGAAGAATCGAGGAAAATTAGATATAATGAGCGTGGAGTGTGGAGAGATCGGTATCTTGCATGTGGGCCAGTTTTAAAACTGAAATATACAAGCAATTTTGCCTTCGATGTTAACTACGGGAATTGATACTTCACAATAGCGGTGTTCTTGATGTGTTCTCTAAAGATATTCTTGGTTTTCCATTTATTTTCTTAACTATTCATTATTCTTTATTCTTTAGATTCCAGTTTATTTGATTGTTTATTTGTTCTTTTTCCTTGCTGCATGTATTTTACGGCTTCTTAAAATTTGGATCACAATCGCGTTACGATCCGAATAGTATGGGCGACTTGGAGTAGTCAGGGTAGTTGATCTAGAATTCTTGAGATCTCTGTGGGATCGATATCTGGACTTATATCCATTTTATTACTTGTCGACCTGTGCACTTGCAGGATATTAGGCCAAAACCAAAATTAAAAATGAATTACTCTAGGAGATTTATGGTCTCTACTTAACAAGTTTTATGGCGCCGTTGCCGGGGATTAGATAATAGTCCTTGGTAATAACGTCATAAATTTGTATATGTTCTTTGGTCTTTACAAGTTTTATGGCGCGGATTGCGGGATTAGATAATCTTTTGGCAATAGTGTTAAAGTTGCTGTGTGTTTTGTTAGTTAACAAGTTTTTATATTGTAGATTCTTGCAGTCCGAAAATTTAGTAAATCGATATTCGGGCGAAGGAATGCTAATTTGGACATTTGAAGAAAAGAACAAAAATAGCTTTTCAAGCGATGGTGTGCAGCCACTAACCTTTAACAAATATATCAAATATTTGTTTGACCAGACTAATCCTAATAATGTAAGTGTGTTTTTGATTTCGGGGACAAAGTTTTAATGCATGAGGAAAGCGGAGACAACGTCGATTCCAACGGACCGCGAGGAATTAGAGAGAACACTCGAGCAGAGAGAAAGATAAGAAAACGAAAAGCTGTAACCATGGCGGATGAAAGACGGGATCGAGGAATGAAGTACATGAGAGCTGACTAGAGGCCTCGATCAAACGATACTATGGAGGACTTACGGAAGCACATTATTGAATGGTACTCTGCAATCGGGTAGCCGGCTATTGATGTAAATAATTTTGAACTTAAACCCCGGCACTAATTACAATGAATTCGGCGACATCGGTTCTTGGTTATCCCACTAAGGACCCAAGCGAGCACACGGAAGATTTCTCGGGATAGCTATCTGATGGTGGAATGGGGTGAGACAGTCATCAATGCATCTATTCCCATTCTCTCTAAGAATTTATGACTATGGTATGAATCTTTACCATATGGTTACATTTATTTACTTAGAGAGGAGTTAGTAAGCCTACTTAGGTAAGATTCTTTCCCCGACCCTCACACCTCGGAGAGAAGGAGGGGAAATCATCGTGTTTCAGCGAGAGATGAAGCATGTAGCAGGAAAGATTCAAGCGTTGGTTCTTTGAGAAGATGTCCAATGCATGGGATAGATGAAGACTCAGATGGACATTGTATATCATGCCCAGACCAGTACCTCAGGGGATCCAGTGATGCTTCATGTTGTGAACATTCAAGCGAAAAAGTGCTGAAGAGGCCAAAGGTGATTGAAGACACGGCTAAATGCAATATGAAAACTCATACGAGTTTCAAGAGGAAAGCAATGAGAAGAAAGGGATCATGGAGCTAGGTAAGATGAAACCATGATGGATGTATTATGCACAGGATGGACAAACGAAAGGAAGACACACCTTTGCCCATGGACCCGGGCAGTTCAGAAGAGTTATTAAGAAGGAAGTCTCTTTGAAGACTAGAGAACATTCTCGCCTGATCTTTGAAGAGGTTAAGTATGCGGTGAGCCAAAACTACCATTTTATTGATACTAACACCTTACGGCACATTATCACCCCGGCCAACGAGGAACCGTGAGAACTACTCATATGGTGGAGGGGCTTCCTGAGCTCAGGCATGGGCAGAACCCTCCCACAGGGTTACTCCAGCAGCCACCAAGGTTCAGCTGTGGCAACAAAAGAAATAGACCACGAGAAATGAATGTGAAGGAATTAGGAGGAGGGCCCAATCTTTTTGGAAGAACGGATCTGCAAGTTCATAGAGGGGATAATAAGAAAAATGTTGAACCTCCCAGCAAACAGTTTGCGAAATTGACTGCTTGCTACCAATTCTCAAATTTTGAGAACGCCACCAGTGCATCCACTGGAGCACAGAAGGAGATGCTGATGGGTGGTATTTGACTTAAGCCGGAGGAAAGATGCCTTCCCATTGACTGAAGGAATCCGAGGCTGCCGTTTGTGTGGCTTTAGATGGGAAGGAGTTAGAAAGATGAAAGAAAAAAACTGACAAAAGAGAAGAGAAAGCCCGGAAGAAAAGGAAGAAGCCTTTGGAGAAAAAGAAGAGAGTGATGTGGGAGGACATCCAAGGCTCTAGACAGGTCCCATTTCCCTGAGACTGAAATCAAAGATGAGGCAGTTTGCCAGGTTTTGAAATACTAGAGCTGAGATCGGTATGCCACTTTCTGAGTGGTGACTCGAGATGCCACTCTATGCAAATTCACGAAGGACATCGCGGCGAAAAATATGTATTAGAAGAAGGGATTGTGAATCTCTTTGCTACTTACTTGATCTTTTGTGATAAAGAAAAGAATTGCCCAGAAAAAGATGAGGATCCGGGGAGTTTTATTCTTGCATCATTGGGCCAGGTTGAATTCGGAAAACTCTCACCATGACTAGGAGCTAGTATAAATGATGCCTCTTTTACGTTGCCAAGCAGTCTAAGTTTGGGGAGGTTATTCCCACCCTTTGTTGCTCTTCAAATAGTGACAGGTCGTGTAGTCGCCTGAGTCTTGGAAGATGTGCTGCAGTCCTTTGTTGGAAATTTGTTTTCCAGTGAACTTGATCATTACGAACCTTTGGAAGAAGATTCTACAGTACCCTGTTTGTTGGGAGACCATTCCTAACTCTTTGGAGCTGCCACGATCGACATGTGCAAAAGGAGTTACGAGGGTTGAGAGAGGAAAATTGCTGCTTTCAACTTGATCAAAGCATGCAGAGAATATAGACATAGACGAGGAAAATTGCAATGTAGTTGATGATGTCTATACCTGACCCAGTTCACAATGATTGTAATGCTCAAATTTTTATCAATGAAAAAGAGATAAATTCCCGATTATATTGAAGATGACTACTACGATTGTCCATACAACGATTTTCATTCTAGAAGCGTGTTGAGCTGTAACAAAGCAGAAATGACAAAGGGAAAATAATGAAAAGGGAAATTCATCGAAACCGGTGAAGAGGGGCTAGTGTTGAAGAGTTGCCAAGTCATTTGAAGTATGCTTACTTAGAATCACCAAAGAGAAAACCGGTGATTATCTACTGCATGACTCATTGAAGTGAAGGCAGAGGATTCTTGAAAATCTTAAGAAAAGAAGCATAAGAGTTTATAGCTTAGTCCGTTGAAGAGTTGAAGGGTATCAGTCCATCAATTTGCATACACAAAATTACGCTGAAGAAACTTCAATGTATGAACATCAAAGGAAATGAATCCGATGATGAAGGAAGTGAAGGAAGGAGGTACTCAAATTCTTTGAATCTTTGGTTTTTTATCTATGCAATTTGAATGGTCCTTGGGAGCCAGTCTATGGTTCCAAATTGGAGTTTCTTGTGATCCGCGATGAAAAAACAGATTGATTCCAACAAAACGATGTGGGATGGGTATGCATTGATTCTGAGGAAGGCGGAACCTGACCACGAGAAAGATTTCCTTTGCCCTTCATTGATCGGATGTTGGATAGATTGTTGGGACACCCCTCATTTTGTTTCTTGGATGGGTATTCGAGGATACAATCAGATTACTTCCACTGAGGACCAAGAAGACCACATTCACATGCCCCTATATGGTACCTTTGCCTTGAAGTGCATTTAGAACATTAATGCTCACTTTACTGTTCAGAGATCTGCGATGTCAATATTCTCGAGACTTGGTTGAAGAGGTTATGGAGTACATGGATGACTTCATGTATGGATCCGATTTTGATGTCGATGTTTGAAGAACACAGAAGCGGTATTAAAAATGCGATAAGCGGCTAACCTTGAATTGGGAAAATGCCGTTTTTATGGTAGCGAGAAGGTATTGTTCTTGACATATTTCTTCTTGGGTAGTAGACCCGATCAGTATCGTTATCCAAACTCTTGCACCACCTACCCTGATGTAGGGTAAGAAGCTTCTTGGGGCATCTTTGGATTTTATAGGAGATTCATTAAAGACTTCTGGCAGCGGACCACTATACGGATTGCGGAGAGAGGATGCAGTTCAGTGCAATTGACTCTGGCACAGAAAAATCAAGATCAAATTGGTTGAAGCACCTATAATGGGCGCAGGAATGGGATCGAGTTTTAAAATATCTTGATACTAGTGAATTTTGCAATGGGAGGCGTCTGCGGGCAAGAAAGGAGAAAATATTCGGACCATATACTATGCTAGTAGAGACAACTGATGAAGCCTGAAAATTACTCAACCAGTGAAAGAAAAGGGAGATGCTAGCCATAGTATTTGCTTGTGAAAATTCGAGTAATATATTTTGGGATCCCACTTGTTATTATTCCTCTTTGATCATCGACAGTAAATTTTGATGTCAAGAAAGGAAGCTAAGCGAAGATTGATAAGGTGGTGCTGCTATTGCAAGAAGTTTGACTTGGAGATCAAGGATAAAAGGGGGTGACAATGTGATAGCGAGATCCTTGTCAAGAGTAGAAAAGAAACCTTCTTGAAGAAGAAAGTAATAATGTAGAACTTCCCGGATAGGCAAGTATTGTTTAAAGTTTTTCTTTCCAACTTCCATGGTATCTTGATATTGTGAACTATTTAGCTTGTGGAGTAGTTCCTTCCGCCAATTATTCACGAAAGAAGAGGAAACTCGGAAGCGACGGGTATTATATTTGGGATGATCCACTTATTATTTAAAAGAGTCTTTGACATGATAATAAGAAGATGTGTGCGAAGAAAATGAACAAGGCAAAGTGCGAGATAGATGCCGTACATGTCGCCCATATGGGGGCATTTTCGGAGAAGAACAACTCATAAGATACTCCAATGGGATTTTATTGGCCACCTATCTTCGAGGAGAGATTGTCTTGAGTGGGTTAAGTGTGTGATAGTTACTTAAAAGATTGGAAATATGGCGACGAGAAATGAAATGCCCCTAAGAGGTATAATGGTGGTGCAAATCTATGATGTATGGGGAATAGATTTTATGGGACCATTCCACCATTATTTGGAAACACATGTACATCTTTTGCTAGCGAGTTGATTATGTTTCAAATGGGTGGAAAGCGATGGCTGTCAAGGAATGATGCTATCTGATTGTGAACTTCTTGCAAAAATATTTTGAAGAGTGATTTGGAACACCAGGAACTATCGTGAGTGATGGGAAGCCATTTCTGAGCAATGTTTTACGAAACTCATGACGGTATGGATCCAAGCCTTAATGAGAATTAGCTTATCCCCCAGACCAATGGACAGTGAGAGAGAAATTTCAACGGGGAGATTAAAGAATACTTAGAAAAATTTGTGAGCTCAAGCGGGAAGGATTGGTCTTCGAGCTTGATGATACACTTTGGGCTTCCCTGGGCTGCATACAAACTCCCATTGGAATGTCCCATCAAGAATTGTTTTTGGCAAACCATGTCACCTACCTGGAATTGAATACAAAATGGGCCATCAAAAGTTGAACCGATTTTAAAGCGCAAGGGAAGAGATTACTCCAGCGTACGAGGCTGGAAGGAATTGAGAAATGAAGCCTATGATAATGCTAGAATCTACAAGGATAAGACAAAGGCAGCTTGATCAAAGGATCGGAAAAAGTTGACGGGGAGCAGAGGGTTCTCTTTATTTTAATTCTAGGCCCCGAAATTGTTTCAGGAAAGTTGGAAATCGAATGGGAGTGGGCGCTGCACGGTGGTGTCGAAGCAATGCATTTGGAGCGGTGACGATAAAGGCGTCTTGGAAGAATTCAAAGTCAATGGACAAGAAGCACTATCTAAGCGGGGAGGAAGGAATGGAAGGGCTCCGGCGGGACTATCTAGAAGAAGAAGAACCCAACGGCAAGTCGGCTAAGGACTCAAAGGCGAAGCGACTAATGGGAGCGACCCGCGTAGAAAATTTAGTTTTACGCTTTAGATTTTGAATTTTTTTTGCTGTAATTTCGTTTTGATTAGTTCTTATAAAGATAGATTTAATTTTGAGAAGTTAATTGAAGTTTAATTAAATTTTCTTGAATCATGCAGTATGCGTCTGCAAGGCTGAAAGACATGAGTGAGAAAAGAAACTCGGGACTCTGTGACTTAAATGTCACGGCATGAACAAGGGTAACTTTCTCCACCAAGCCAAACTACCTATGAAATATGAGTGAATTGCTTGTTGAATTTCTGCTTGGAGATGCCTGAATAAATGTCTAAAGGAGTATAGGATTAATAAAGGAATTCAAGTTTTTGAGATCATTAAACTAAGGGCATAGGTCGCGACAGAAACAAAAACTTGAAAATGCAAAGTCACGACATGGGGCAACGCAATATCTAAAAACCTATTTATGTCGCGACAAACTTAGTATGTCGTGACATAAAAAGGGTCATGTGCCTTCTCACCCACTAAATGTATAAATTAATGTTCTTAAATAAAAGTATTGAGAATTGATGTCTAGTGTGATGTAAAATAACAAGTAGCCCACAAAACTTGATTGAATTGCAACCGTTGGAAAACTTCTATTCTAAAGCTCCAATTTCAGCTGATTCATCCTCTCTTCCTTACGATTCTCTCAATTCTTTAACCTAGCTCTCAAATCTTGGAAAACTTTCCCCTTAGTTTCAAATGGATGAAACCTCAAACCTTGTCCTAACTGCATGAAAGTCACTGAGGCCATGAAAAAATCGGCGGGAAGAACCGATGGAAATGCCTGAAGCACGAAGCACGAGCGGTTATGAAAGAAAGAAGCAGACGAGGAAAGGAAAAGCAAAGAGAAGAAAAAGTAGAAGATTTTAGAGGCTTATTCAAGCTGGAAGAAGCACTATGCTAACAAGGGGTTCGTAGCAGAAAGAAGATTCAGAAACCCTATTTACTCAAGGAGATGATTGAACAAGGAGGTTGGGAAGCTACTGCATAAGTCGGGTTACGACGGTGGTGAAGAATTTTATTAATCCCAGTAGGCGGGAAGAGACAACATTGTGGTGTCGGAGAGTGTGGGTACCATATGGAGCCAAGGCCATTACTTGAAGCCTAACTATATGGAATGGCGGGGGCCTGGCATGGGTCCCGAGTTAGCTCTTGGAAAACCAAATTTTAAGAAGATTGCCAAAAAGCTCTTGACGAGCACTGGCGGGACAAGGGAAGGAGGACCAAAAACCTTGAACGAGGGAAGCACTGCCAGGGGCTAGCGGGTGTGATTTCTATTTCTTGGCCTCTGTTTTGGTCCCAACCAAGCATGTGTGCAGTGAGAGAGCGGGGGAAAGCGATTATGCGTATCTTGATACGAGAGAAGGGAATGGCTGATGTAGAGATAGTGGTGAAAATTCTATATAATGGTACGATGGAAGAGAAAAGCCAAGAAGGGCTGATCCTCACCCACGGCAACGATAAGCTACGCTATGTTTAAAGGTAGGGTGAAAGATCTGGGAAGAAGTCCACTATGACATCACGCTCCTGACGGTGAGCAAGGGACCCGAAACCGAAAAGGGTGTGATTGAAGCAAGAAGAAAAGCTCCAGGCGCAAGACAGAAGAGAACCAGCGGCTCCTCACGAAAATAATACTTTCACATTTGCGAGACAATGAAGGGCGGGATGAAAGAAGCCCACTTAGATTTCTCCATATAGCTCAGTTCTCCCCACTATGCAAAACGAGGAACATTGAAGGCTTGAGGAGAAAGCTCAAGGGAGCACAAGAGAACAATTCAATAATGGAGATCCTCAGTACCATGCGAAGAAGATGGAAGAAGAGGAAAAGAATTGGAAATTTGCAACAAGAATTCAGGGAAGGAACTTATGAAAAAGAGTTAAAGAGATCGACAATGGGAGAAGAATGAAAGAAGAGAAGAGCAGGATGAGGTTCTTTGACAAAGAGAGGACCCGAAAGGAAATGGAAGGAAGAGATCGCGATCTTCTGAAACTCAAGTGAGTCATGAATCTTTTATAACAATCAGTTTAGCGTGGTTCTAAATCTTTAACCATATAACGCCCAAAAATACTAAATTTTATAATAATTTTTATTATATATTAAGGTATGAATTACTGTTGCAAAATTTCGGGAAGAGTGATAAAATTGACAAATTATGAAATAGCAAATTTAGTGAACCGGAAATTTAGAGCACTAAAACAAAGGACAAAATTTTTAAATGCCATAAGGAGATAAAAAATCATAAAGGGTAAGATGGGCCTATTAAATTAAAACAAAGTTGGTGCAAAATTAAAAGAGTTGTGGGCTGGATTTCAATTTATGAAAAGTTGAAAATATTAAAAAACAAAGCTAAAATGCATTTGGTCTCCAATTTTTGCCCTAGCAAAACCGTGGGAGAAGGAGAAGAAGGGAGAGAACAAGAGGAAGAAGAGGAAGAAGAAGGAGGAGAGGAAGATCAAAACCAAGGTATGTATTCATCTTAGGATCAAGTGTGTTTTGATTTCCCTGGGGCTTTGTTTTTGGAAGATAGTCCTCCTTTGTCTAGAGGTTTTTTGTGGAAGAGATCACACAAACTCTTAACTTGTTAATTGATGTGGGTAAAACCCCAAATGTACAAGAAAAACATGGAATCCCTCCACCTTTGAGGTTGGATTCTGGTTTAATTGCAAAGAAAAAGGGTTGGGTTAGAACAAACCCTAATAAAATTGTGTATTTGGTATGTGTATGGGTTAAGACCCATATTAGAATGGTTTTTGAAGAAATTCATGATAGGTCTTTGAAATAAGAGAAGGATTGAATGATAAATTGAGTAGAAAAGAGATCATAAGATGAATTTGAAGTGGTCTTGAAGTATTTATGAGTTATAGAAGTTATATGGAGTGAATTGGCATCAAAAGTGGGAGAAATAACAAAATCCTGGGCATTTGGTGTCTTCTACGGGTACAAGTTGAGAGTTCTACCGGTACAACTTTGATTAAAGTCGATTTTATTGTTCTACCGGTGAAGTTAAGTTCTACCGGTACAGCTTGTTCTGTTTTCCTATTTAGAAGCTAGTTTTCGTATTTTGGCCATAACTTCCTCATTTTAACATCCGATTTAGTGATTCAAGTGGCTACGTAAAATAGACTTCAAGAGAACCAAACTTAAAGAAGGCATCGTCAAATTCTGATCTAAGTGGCTCAAAAATTCACTCAGAAAGTAGGGGCCGTGTCATGAGAAAAAGTTCTCATCAGCTTTGGACATAGAGTAGTCCGAGTTGTTTTGGACGTAACTTGAGTTTCGGTGCTCCGAATTGGGTGATTCCAGTTGGAATAGAACCCTTATAACCTTAGCTTTAAATGAGTACAAAGACTTAGAGTCAAATATGGAGTTAAGACCCCGGAAAAAATTAGTAATACAAACTGTTCCCAGTTTAATCCGATGCTTGAAACTAGTTAGCATGGAAATGCCATAACTTTAATTGGATAATCCGATTGGAATGATTCAATTCCTAAGTAGTAGACTCATAGAGGAATAAGAATGAGTCTAAGTCAAAGGCGTACCATACCCCGAGCCACCGAGGCAAAAAAGTGGTCGTTTAATGCGATTATTTGCATAATCACTAAAGTGAATGAATTGTATTTGACTAGGTCTTGGGTGAAGAAACGATAACTGGCCTAGGATTGACATCGAGAAAGAAACGGAATCGATAATTGGTCTATTCTATACCCGTTCTTTATTCTTTGTTTGTTCTATACTTGTTCTTTATTTTAGTTTGTTCACCACAAGCTCTTTATTCTCATATTGCTCTCTATTTGCAAAATATGCATATATATCGATTTGAATGATTATTATTGATTTGAATCATTGTTATTATTGTTTGCCAAATATATGCATGTATGCGAGTATTTGAGCTATGAGTGAATTCTTATAAAAAGTAAATTGATTTTAGAAGCATTATTATTGATATTGACATAGCCCAGATTCACAGTGGGTCGTCATGAAGGTAACCCCGTGTTTGTCTAATGCGAGGGAAATCACATTGCTCTTGAATGACGGACATGTGGGGGGATTCACCAACTGAATCTGTCATGAATGTCGACTTCTATAGTCATATGTGAGACGGTAATATTGAACGCGAAATCACATTACTACTGAATGACAAACAAGGCAGGGATTCGCGGTGAATCACATTAGTGAATGTCGAATTCTATGATCATATGTGAGACGGTAATATTGAATGTGAATACGATATCTTTAGAATAGCCGAAGCAGGGCCAAAGTTAACGACTGAATCACGTCATGGATATCGGAATTCTATAGTTATATGTGGAATCACCGACAAACAACGATGGTATTGAAAAGTGTATTTGTATAAGTATCTTTACATTACTGCGATATGAGCATTATTTTGATAAATGCGCGCGGATTTATATGAATGAAAATGGAATACAGAACTGTATAGAACCACTAAGCATGAAAATGGCAGCGTATTGTTTTATCGATGCGCGGTGCACAGTGATAGACATTGAAATAAGACCCAAGATTCGAGGCTCAGTCATAGGAAGAATTCACGGGTATGCTTTCAGTCATATGCATTACTCCATTTCTTTGAGCGTTGATATTTTGTAAAACGGTTTGAACTCACGAATCATATTTTGTAAGGCATTTTGTTAAATGTAAACATTATGAATCTTTTATTGTGTAAATGTCTATGGGATTGCCTAAATGAAATGCTTCGAATTACAAAACCTAAAATGAATAAGACAAGCCGATGTTTTGATAAGATGATTAACGTCGGAATGTAGGGCGCCCGGCTTGGATCAATAGCAAGGTCAAGTAGGGGATTCGGGTGACCAGCACGAAAATGAAAATTTAATAAAGCGATAACTAAGAGATTTAATTAATGACTTTAAAAGAAATAAAAGCAGCGTCCGGAGTTTGGTTCGGACTATTGGTCGGGTCGGGTTGGGGCTGAGGGTCGCCTGTACATCATGAAGAAAAAGGAGGTAGAAACAGGGAAGCCAAATTGGGAGGAAACGAGATCAGGGATTCAAGTACATGCCAAGTCTCTTCTGAGATTTTGAGAATATGGCCGGATGATAGAGACAAAGAAGCAAAGGATCTTTGAATCCCTACGAGGCGGAGAGAATGGCTAGGAAATTTGGGATTTGATTAACAGCTTGTCTTCCAAGAATTTTTGGAGTAATAGTGAAATGGAAAACCTGATAGATGGCTTGGGGAAAGAGACAAGATAGGCTAAACAAGAAGGTTGATCTCTCTAATGAGATCTTCGTAGAATCCAAGTTGAAGCGGGAAACTAAGAAGAGAAAGGAAAAGAGGGAAATGAAATTCCCTCCCAGTTTCCCGGCTCATTTGAATACCACAGACTGGATCCCCTAATATCTTTGCTGCCTCTTCCAAAAGAAAAAGATAGACTTCTTCCCAAGCTGACCTTCCTTATCCTCCAGAAATAAAATGATAAAATTTGAATTGAATTGTTGTGTTACTTTAGTTTGTTAAATTTTGTGTTGCTTTGTGGTTGCATAGTTGGAAAAATAAAAGTAGGAATTAGTTCAAGAATAAAAGCTAACAAAGGATGTGATAATTTGCAGATTAGTGGTAGTTAGATTGAGAATAGTGAAATCGGACAAAATGCAGAATAAGAGACCAAATAGGAATACAGTTTAATTGGAAACCGCAAGAAGTCACAAAAAGTGATTTAAGTCTAGCGATTCTAAAAGTCGAATAGAGGAAGGTAATATAATAGAAGGAACAAAACATATTTTTGAGTTTGTGGTACGAACAGTAAGTCAAGGAACCTGTTGAATATCAATTAATTTAACTACTCATCAACAAAAATGAGTCAAGGAAATCCTTATGGTTAGTCACAACTATTCAATCCAAATTCTAGAATTTGTTAGATTATTGATTGAAGGGGCGAAATCTATGTTGATACGTGACAAGAGATGATGCGGGCCAATTCTTGGATAGTTTGAGCCATTCTAATATCTTATTCATATGCTGATGCACATAGTTCCAGAGAAATTGAGCCAAAACAAGCATTTTTTCGAAATAAACAATGACTGACCTTACAAAAATCGTCATGATGGGCCTATGATTGCGGGAATTCCAAAGAGGAAGGAAGAAATGAAGTTTGGGGGAGTATATATGTTTTTGAGGACTGGAAAATATAGGAATGAAAAGAAAAGGCAAGAGTGAAGAAAATGCAATAGAAAAGAAAACGCAAGGATAAGTTTTATCTTGTGGCCTAACTCTCTTGAGCAATTAAGTTCTTAGGGTGTTTCAGCACACATTACCCTAATGCCATACAGTATAGAGCTGTACTTAGAAGTTAAAAGCTAAGAGTGTTAGAAAGCTACAAGAGTAAACATTGCACTATCACGAATGGTAACGGAAACAAAGGAAATTTCCCGGTTGAATTACAAGTGAGAAATAGGGGGCATCACAGTTACGAATTGAAGCAATCAAGAGATCTCCCAAACATGAAGTTTAGGGAGTTATTAAAGCTACAAGAAGAAAGAACAGTGAGGGAGAAAAAGGTTTAGGGTAATCTTAACCTAAAAATTCCTTCCATCTACCCATTGCAAGCCTAACAATATAAGCCCGAAAAGACACAATTGATCTTGAAGGCTGGGAGTACCTACATTAATTGGAGATCAATATGAACAACAAACCTATGGAATTTTGGAAAATATGGAAACAATCAAAACTGTGAAGGACTTTAGGGAGTTAAGTGACTCATTATGAAGATGAGAAAGGAAAATAATTTATTATTCAACAGGATCTAATGATTATGTTGTTTGTAAAACAATTTCAACAGTTTAGTTTTGTATACTATGAAGATTAAAAACTAACCTTGAACTGGACTTGAAACTAGATATACAGAAAACAATGCATTCCTTGTATTTCAATCAAATTGACCTCTGCCAAAAAGCGAAGAGCAGAGAAAAATGTCCTTTTGTTTGAGGACAAAACAATTTCTTTCCTTTGCTTGAGGACAAGCAAAACTTTAAGTTAAGGGAGTTTAGTGAGCTTAAAGTCATCTATTTTTTAATCCATTTTAATTTTGATTTTCATCGAAAGGAATAATTAATGTCTTGAGAAATATGAAGAAGCTCTTCCAATTTGTTATTAGCGGGGAGTGTGAAAGAAAGAAGAAAAGCGATAGAAAAATGAAACATTGGTGGAGTAAATGCCGAGAAAATGGCGAGGCGAAATAGAAGCAATGGTTAACTAATGTTGCGGTTGGTACGTCGATTATGATGTCCGGTTTCCGGGGAAAATTGAAGGAAATTTGATCTGCGGGTCGCGACGGGGATCCGCAAGTTAGCGGTTGAGGATTAACGGGGGCTTAAGTTGATGTCGCGAGGGATGGAGGTGGCGACAAAGTGCCTTGAAGCTATGACGGTTTGAAAGATGAAGCTAGTGACCATTGTTGTCGCGGCAGGCCGGATGTCGCATGACACCAAAGCAACGATTGAAGCCTCCGAGACGCCGGTGATGTCGTGACAAAGAATTAAACAGCATTTACATAAGGCGTGCTTTCGATTGAAGGTTGCGAGTTCTACGAAGATGATATCAGCGATAAAGATTGATATCGAGACATCGAGGCAACAGTGAACTGCGGAGGCATAAAGTGATGTCGCGACAAAGGATTTAATTAACCGACGCCAAAAAGCATTATCAGTTAGTTGCAAGACGCGAGGCGATGTCGCGACAAAGAGATTGATATCGCGACATCGGGAATGGCTGATTGAAGAAACTTCGAGAGGCATAAAGTGATGTCGCGACCGAAAGTTGATGTCGCGACATATAAGGATTTATCAGTTGAAGGCTGCGAGAGACGCGAGCTGCCGCGACGAAGATTGATGTCGCGACATCGAGGCGAATAGTGAAACCTGCGGAGGCATAAAGTGATGTCGCGTGAGATTGATGTCGCGACATCGGGAACCATCAGTTAAAATGCAAAGACATGAGGCGTGTTGTGACAAAGGAGATTGATATGCAGCGATATCGAGGAGCGAAGCAGTGAAACCTGCGAGAGGCATAAAGTGATATCGCGACAAAGTTAAATCATCGCGACATAGAAGACACCGATTCAAATTTGTAGTGACATGGATGATGCGACATTGATTCCACTATGGCGCGACGCCAGATGCCTTCGGAAAACAAAGGAATGTCATGACTTATTGATAATCACGCAACAAATTGCCAAACTAACTTCAATGTCGCGACAAGGGATTTGAGGTCACGACACGAGAGAGCAGTAACATGGGCGAGTCCACTTGAAATCCACAAAAGAATGCATTGGAATTAGGGCGAGCTAAGAAACCACATAAATAGCGGCTACCCGGGAGGAAAAAAGAAGGCCCGAGGAAAGCGTGGCGAGTAGAGCGAAGATCTGGGTGTAGGGAAGCTCATTTTATTTTTTTCTTTCTTTTCTTTTCTTTTATTTCTTTTCTGTTACTGTCATTATAGATTATAGTATTTTCATCTTCTTTATTTTGTTTTATTTTACGGATCTGGATGTTATCGTTTTTGACGAGGCGAATGCGGGGAATTCCATTCTTTTCAAATTACTACGGAATGTTTGAAGTTGAACCAAATTTAAGATTCGACTTTTCAGTTTCAAATTGATTGTTCTTATGATTGAAGAATCTTTGTAGTGTGTAATTCGATGGTGAGAAACCTAGCTTCCATTAAGTGAATGATATAGTCGGAATTTATCTTCCTGTAGTTGTTTCCGGCTGACTTGTGAATTCCGGTTTAAAATTTACTTCTTGTTATGGGTTTAATGTTTTGATGTTTGAATAACCGGTTCATACCCGTTTAGAAGTTTGTTTCATTGCTCGATTTTAAGGAGGTCTACGAGTGACACGGAAGGCATTCTGAGGTTATGAACATTTCTTTGAAGGGATATTAACACCGCTATTAGAGATCTAATGAGCTTTATAAAGTTTACTTAGATAAATCCTCTTCTCCTTGAAATCAAGAAGAGAGTTGAATGAGTTATCAATTTAAACAAGCGAGTTCACCTCGGTCGAATAGTGAAGCCCGATCAGGTGTTAAAGTGAGGATTCTAATCAAGGAGAGGGTGATCTATTATAATTTTGAGGTTGAGTAACCTGGAAGTTGTATATCGCTGGCAGTAGATAACTTGGGATCTGAGTTTACAGTCCATAAAATGGGATGAAGTATTGCAAAATACCCGGATTAAGGAAATCCACATTAAAAGTAGTCATCTAATTCCACGTCTTGAAAGAATCAGGGAAAATTAGATAATGAGCTGTGGAGTGTGGAGAGATCCGGGTATGCGCTGGACAGCGAGGCGGATTTTAAAACAAATATACAAGCGAATTTTATCGAGTGTTAACTACGAGGAATTGATACTTCACAATAAGCGGTGTTCTTGATGTGTTCTCTAAAGATAACTATTCGGTTTCCATTTTTCTTAACTATTTCATTATTCTTTATTGCTTTAGATTCAGTTTATTTGATTGTTCATTCTTTTTCCCTTATACTTGTATATTTTAGTTCTTAAGCTAGATCACAATGTCAATTCTACGAGTCCAAATAGTATGGAGCTTGAGTAGTCGAGGTAGTTGATCTAGAATTCTTGAGATCTGCGTGGGATCGATATAAGGACTTCTTATCCATTTTATTACTTGTCGACTGTGCACTTGCGGATATTAGGCCAAAACCAAATTAAATAGATTACTCTAGGAGATTTATGGTCTCTACTTAACAAGTTTTATGGCGCGGATTCTTAAGTGGATTAGATAATAGTCCTTGGTAATAACGTCATAAATTTGTATATGTTCTTTGGTCTTTACAAGTTTTATGGCGCCGTTGCCGGGGATTAGATAATAGTCTTTTGGCAATAGTGTTAAAAATTTGTACATGTGTTTTGGTCCGGTTAACACCTGCCACATTTCAACGATGTATGCTCAACATTTTCAGCGATTTGGTAGAGCGCATTATGGAGGTTTACATGGACGATATTACGATTATGACGGGAGTTTTGAGGTGCCTAATCAGCACAGGCGTCACCTTGCAGTGCATAGAGAAAAACCTCTTCTTGAACTAGAATGCCATTTATGGTTGAAGTCGAGGGCATTGTATTGGGGCATATTATTTCGGAGAAAGGAATTGAAGTTGATAAAGCAAAAATTGATTTGATTCCACCGGCAGATATCAGGCGCAAAGGCAATTCTTGGGGCATCTGAGCACCTCTCGGGAGTTCATATAGGACTTCTCAAAATTGCCAGAGTGATTAGTACCCAAAGTGCAATTTTGAACCCTATATTAGATAGGTTTGAGTGATTTTTGCGCATTAATCTATGTCATTTATACCAATTGAAGTGTTGAGTCTTCTTAGTACCACTTTAGCATTTAAGAGAATTATTTTTGGTTGTTTTGCGGAGTGTTTGAGCACTTTAGAAGTTCAATATCGGGATTCATATGATGAATCATGAAGTTTGAACTCAAGAAGTGTCGATATCAACCAGCCAAGAATCAATGTGGCGAAGGCAAAGTGAAGAAAAGTGATGCGATAGAAGACGGAGGAGGCAAGCGTGTCGACAAACCGGCAATTTTCGCTAAGCTGCGCGAAAATTTATTTGAGTTGCAAAATTTCGCGAGGTTTAGCGAAGAATTCATAGTTCAGCGAAATTGTGGATTTTCGCTAGACACCAGGGTTTTCGCTAGACACTGTTCCTAACGAGAAATTTCATGATTTCGCTACTCACGAAAATTTCGCTAAGCTAGCGAAATTTAAGCTAACTATAAAATTGCCAAACCTTGGCGAAATTTCTATTTTAAGCTGTGCCTTGTGATTTAACCTAGCGAAGTGCTTACCTCTAAATTCAGCTGCCTTGTCATGTTTTTGTATTTAATGCTAACCTACTCCAAATTTGGTGTATTACTCTCTTGTCCTTTAGCCCAGCCAGAATTTGTAGAGCTTTTGGTATTTTCATGTATTGAGGTGGCCTATATAAACCCCTCTCTTTTTGTAATAAATATAGAGAATTTTGGGAAGCAACATTTGGGGGGGGAGGAGAAGAAATTTTGTAAGTTTTAATTTTTGTAAATAAAGTCTCGTCATTTAGTTAAGGTTTTATTTCCTCTCTTCTCTCTCCTCTTTCATATTTTCTTGTTTGCCAAACACCTTCATCTTCGAGGATGACAACTCAGAGATGCTTGGCTAAGCCTCCTTTCTTTGAAGAGGAAGGAAGCTAGCTTGGTTGTGGGGCATATGCATGTTGTCCTCTGTACTGAAAGTCACAGGTATTGTATTTATGGTCCTCATCTTCTCAAATTAAGGTTGAATAGCTTTGAATGTTATTGATTTGTAATACTCTCTATGCTTTAGGATCTGATTACATACTTATTGCTAGATACACTGTGGTTCATTAGATAGTCTTCTGAGCCTCTGAAATGATATTTAATGCTAGGGTTTCAAACTGAAAAAGGGCTACATAACACCATGTATGCCTGTGTTGACTCAAATAGGAGTTGTTTTTAGGGTTAGGGTTGCTAGTTAAACATAGATCCGGTTATGCCTTGGACTATAGGTTGCATGTCATACTTGCTTGAGGGATAAAACCGAGGACACTTGTTTGCCTAACTTACCAAGTTAGTGACCTAAATCTTCAAAGTTAACTTTTCACACTTAGTTTCGATTTTTACAATTTCTCGATTTTCAACCTACTTCCCTTTGTTTTTGAAGCAAATCAAAAAGTCAAATAGAAAACTGTATACCTTTTACACTCATGTGTCATTCTTAGGATGAAAACCCCATCCGTGTTCGACCTAGACCACTATACTACAGTAACCCGACTCACAGCGAGTAGTAGGAACTTAGGTGTATATAAATTTTGTTGATTTTAGCTCAGCCTCTTTTTGTAGTACGAATCACCAAGCCACTTTATAAGCTTCTAGAAAAGATGTCTGAAGTTTGGTGGGATGCGGAATGCCTTAAAGGTTTGAAGAGCTCAAGGCTTATAACCCCTTTGCACTAATAGTAAGGGCCTGGCGGTAGTTACCTTTCAAGGTTATGTGTGATGCAAGTGACCTCGCTGTCGGAGCAGTTCTCGGACAAAGAGCAGGGGGAAAACCGTATATGGTTTACTATGCTAGCAAAACATTGAATGAAGCTCAAAGATTACACTGCAGCGAGGAAAGGAATTGCGCGGTAGTCTATGCCCTGGACAAGTTTCGTGCGTATTTGATAGGGGCATATATAATCATCTTCACAGATCATTCAGCTTTGAAATATCTGCTCACTAAGCAAATGCCAAGGCTAGGCTTATCAGATGGGTCCTCTTACTCTGGGGAGTTCAACTGCTTGATTCGAGAGATAAGAAGAAGTGTGGAAAATGTTGTTGATGATCATCTTTCGGGTAACCATAGCCGCATGACACTACAACCCTCCAATCACCGGCGAATTCCCGGAGTCTCTACTCAATGGAGCCCAGTGCTCCTTGGTTTGCCTAGAGTGCTAACTTTTTGGTAACAAGGGAGTTGCCAACATATTAGAGCTTGGGACAAAGAAGTTCTTCCATGCAAAAAGTCCACTCCTACTATTGGGAAGAACCTTATTTGTTCAAATCTTGTCTTGATCAAATGTCGAAAGTGTGTGCGGGAAGGAGAACAGAAGGGATACTCAGCCCTTTGCCATGTGGTGCACAGTAGGAAGTCATTCGCTTCCCAGGAAAACAGCAATGAAGGTCTTTGCTTGAGCGGGTTTTATTGGCCTTCTTTGTTTAGGATGCCTATACCGTAATGCGGAAATAATGCGACAAATGCGAAAGGTTGGAAAAATCTCTCGTCGTCACATGATGCCGTGAACCTATTACGGTTGTTGGAGTTATTTGACATTTGGGGCATCGACTTCATGAGACCATTTCACCTTCCTTCGGATATACTTACATTCGTAGGAGTTGACTATGTGTTGAAGTGGGTCGAAGCTGATGCCGATGTGACGATGAACCCATGAGGCAGGTATTGAAGAATTATTAAAGGAGAACATTTTCTAAATTCAGTCCCAAGCCATAATCAGTGATGGAGGTTGACATTTTTGCAATAAACCTTTTGAGAATCTTCTATCCAAGTATGGTGTCAAGCACAAGGTGGCCACCCCTTATCCTCGGACCGGTGGCGAGTAGAGCTAGCCAATAGGGGAAATCAAGACTATATTGATGAGTGGTGAACTTTCAGCGGGAAGAGGTTGGTCTCTCAAAGCTTGGATTCGTTGTGGGCATATAGAACAACATACAAGACCATCTTTGGAATGTCCCCCTATCGCCTAGTTTATGGCAAGGAATGCCACCTGCATGTGGAAATTGAATATAAGGCGTGGTGGGCAATAAAAAAATTGAATCTGGACATGGGAATAGCTGACCTTAAAAGACTCCTTGATCTCAATGAGTTAGAAGCTTAGATGGCGCCTACTTCAATTCGAAAAATTTCGAAAGGACAAATTAAGAAGTAGCATGGTGAAGCTCATAGCCGGAAGAACTTGTCGGGAGGGACCAAGTTCCTCTCTCGACTCAAACTCCACTTTTTTAAGACTAGCTCAAATCGAGATGGATTGGACCATTCATATTCATCAAGCATACTGATAGTTTAGTAGACTGCTCAAACCAAATGATAATAGAGTGTTCAAGGTCAATGGCGAGTGAAGCCATTTATCTTTGCGCGGCTTCTTTTATGTGAGGAGGAGATTCCTCACGGACCCCCATGAAACCCTCAGGCTACACATTTGGGAGTGGCTTCTGCAGTATCTCATAAGTCACTAGATTTTTTTATTATAATTTAATTTCTTAGTTTTGTTTTTAGTTAAGTTTCAGTTTTGTTAATGATCTTTTTGTGATAAGTTGTTTAGCTTGTTTTTCTTTTGAAAATTTTCTCTTTTGATGTTTTTCTTTTGATCCTTTGTGTTGGCGACTACGTACGATTCACGGCCATCACCGGCCCGGCACCTGCTTTATTCGGGTTGAGGCGATTCTTCATCAGCCATCGGCCCGGTACCACTTCCTCCACTAAGTTTCTAATCCACACCCCATTGCGGACAATGACATACTAGGTGGGGGAGATTTAGTGTTGGAAGTGATGTTTCCTCTGATTTGAGTTCTTTTAATACTACGCTAAACAAAGCCATTTTTGTATGTTCCAGTGGCTTGTTTCTCCATTTTGAGCGTAAGGCCCCAGTGAAATACACTGTTATATATTTCATGCAGCTCCATTTTTCTACTCTTTTGCAACCAATTTTTGCCTCATTTTTTTGTGTGGTTTCTTGACTCCTGTGAGTTGAAAAAGTAAAATGCGCATAATACCATCAATGCTAGACTAGTTCCGCCATGATTGGTTGTTGTTGAGTTAGAGACCCTAGTATTCAACCCTTGTCTTCCACCATTAACCACACACCACGGTGCACATCAGTTTTTTGTTAGCCCCGATAAATTTGTTTATACTTTCAAAGCCAGGGCCTTAAGCCGTTGACCACCTATAATAGGTTAGGTTCCCATGAAGAAGCCAATGGGGAAGTCTTCCAAACGAAAAAGAAAAAGAAAAAAGAAAGAAAAAGAAAATAAAAGCCGCGACGGCTTTGCCTTGAAACCCGAGCACGGTCAGGGTCTGACAACTTTTAAAGCAGTGCCACTAAACCAACTAGTTTAGGAACCTTGACTTAGTGCTCGTTACATGGGTGGATGGGTGGAGTTTAGCGAGTTGTAGGTGCTGGAATTTAGAAATCATTCGGAGTCCGGGCTGAAACCTGTAGAGTTAGTGGTCGAAAGATCCTTCTGACTTGATGCCCTAAACCTTAGTTGGTTGGGAGTCATCGGTGGATCCCAGATTACACGGACTTTGGGTGAAGTCGAGTTCTGACTGCATCCTACAATCTGAAGAGGTGTGAAATAAGAGTGAGCCGGATCTATTTAGGATGGTCAGCGATCTAAGGCGTTTGTAGTAGCTTGGTTGGGAGGCTTGGCAGCGGCTTATTGGTAAAAGCCCGATCACCTAAACATAGATTTTGGTGGAAGTTCAAGTTGATTTCCTTGGAATGGACACTGCTCTGAAACTTGTTCCTGTATGGTAATTATTCTCCTAAGCTGGTTTTTATGCAGGGTCCCAATTTTTCATACTGAGGTAGGGCATTACTTATACACACACTCTTTGAACAGACAGTTCCCTTTTGCATACACATAACCTGCATGATCTTCCTTCTTTTTATAATTGCTAAGGGATTAGCAATGTGTCAGTTGGGGGGAGTGATTAGTACCTAAATAGTGCTATTTTGAGCCCTGTTTATTGCAAGTTTTAAGAACTTTTTATTACTAATCAGCAAATAACAATTGATACATTGAGGTCCGACTTCTCTGATCACATTTATGGCTATTTTGTAAGTTTTGTAGGCCAAATAAGTCATTTTCTTGACAATTCAAACGCAGTGACGTTGGGCAGGGTACGTGATCATTTCAAGACATTTGGAGCAAAGCGTAGAAGAAGGAAGAAACTATGAATTTGGCGGTCTTCTGAAAAGTCGCAGCTTTGAGCCATAAGTTCATCATTTATATTACTGCTCCTGCCTTGCCGATTTGGCTTGCTTTTTGGCCCGCTTTTTTTTGCTTTGTACAAATTTGCCCTTGATATAATTTTGGTTCCTTTACACATTTTTGTAATTTCCTTGGTACTGAGCACATATATAAGCTCAGTCAAGCTTGTGACATCAATCAACTTTTAGTCCATCAATCACTCAATAAAATTGGCGCCAAATTTCCTCTCCTCCGCTGCGTGTGATTTTCTCGCCCTTTCCTCCACTTTCTTGCTTTTTCTTGGTAGCCAAACACCTCTTGATGATGAGAAATCAAGAGATGCTTTGCTAAACCCCCCTCATCCTTGAAGAGAAAGGACACTGGGTGAAGGTTTGAGAGGTAAGCTCTTGTCCTCATGTTCATAACGCCAATCATTTATGGCCTTTACGTTCTGCATCTCACGTTTGGAGTTTGAATCCTTTGTGATGTGTACCACTGAATGTGACACTTGGCAAGCTTTCAAGGCTCAGTGGATGCTTACTGCTAGATCCACTGATGCCTAGTTAGTTGTCATTTATGAGCTCCTACAGGTTAGATCCAGTGATGGTTTTAACTGCTTTGAAACATAAATGGCTAATAAATTCTATACATTAGGAGAAAAACTTTTAAGGTTTAGGTTTTAGAGCTAAATGAAGATCCGGTTCGGGAAATGACTATAGGTCATCCTCCCGATGCAAGAAAAAGACCTGAGGACATGTTGGATATCTTAGAACTCTAACCCAGTGGCTTGAGACTTCAAGGAGTTCTCTTTTAACTTTTATTTCAATTTATTTCTAGTTTCCAAACATTCACTTCCACTGTTTTTGCAAAAAAAAAAATAAAAAAATCCTGAAATTCAAAAGAGGGAAACACCGTTTCAATCCTTCCACCCAGCTCTTCTCTCTAGAAAAACCCCATCCCAGTGACCACGGGCCACTATATTGCGAACTGCGCTACGCGGTAAGGTACTAGGATACAAATTTTGTTGATTCCGGATACACCTACTGGCCAAACGAATCAACTCCCGATACCTTATAACTAACTAAAGAAACTATACCACTTTCGAAACAGTTCCCAAGCGTCATACTCTGCTTATAGATTACATAGGAAGATGTGTTAAAGATAGACTCCGATACCCTATAACTAGCTAAAGTAACTATACAACATTTGTAGCACTTCCTAAACGTCACTCTCTACTTACAGATTATACAAGAGTAGCTCTGAAAGAAATATTCTTGATACCATATAAATGACCTAAAGAGCCTACGCAAGATTGTGCCTTTCCTAATGATAAATACACTTTATTGATTATACAATAAGAGGTATAAAAGAAAGACACCTTATATCTTATAACTAACTAAAGAAACTATACATCTTCGTAACACTTCCCAAACGTCACTCCCCAATTATAGATTATATAACAAGAGGTCTGAAAGAAAGATTCCTGATATAATATAACTAACTAAAGAAACTATACAACATTTGTAACAAATCCCAAGAACCACACTTTGCTTACAGATTACATAAAAGGAGCTATGATAGAAATACTTCAGATACTCTATTACGGAATAAAGAAACTTTGCAATGTTCATAACACTTCCCAAGCGTCACTCTCTACCTATAGATCATACAACAAGAGGTCTCAAAAAATGACTCCTGATATCATATAACTAACTAAGATACTATACAACATCTAGAACACTCTCCAAGCGTCACTCTCTCCTTATAGATTATATCGGACGAGGTGTTAAAGAAATACTCCTGATACACTAAACTGACTATAGAAACTATCTAACTTTCATAACACTTCCCAAACATCACTCTCTACTTACATATTATACAAGAGGAGCTCTAAAAGAAATATTCTTGATACCGTATAACTGACTAAAGAACCTATACAACGTTCGTAACACTTCCCGAGCATCACTCTCTTCCAATAGATTATACAACAAGAGGTATGAAAGATGACACCTGATTTCTTATAACTAACAAAAGAAACTATATAACGTTCATCACACATCCCAAGCGTCACACTCTGATTATAAATTATATAGGAAGAGTGCGAAGAAAGACTCACGATACCTATAACTAACAAAAAGCTACAAAATTCGTAGCCCTTCCCAAAGCGTCACTCTCTGCCTGATTATACAAGGAGATGCGAAAGAAAGACTCTGCCAATCTTAGTATCTTGACTAAAAAACTATCTGACGTTCGTAACACTTCCCGAGCATCACTCCGCAGCATAGATTATATAGCAAGTCTGAAAAAGACACCTAACATGATTTAAGCTTCTTCGAAACATACAACGTTCGTAACACTTCCCAATCATCACTCTCTAATTATAAATTATACAAGAAGAGGTATGAATGATGAACTCCTGAGACCCTATAACTAACAAAAAAAACAATACAAGGTTGTAAAAATTCTCAAGCGTCACTCTCTACTTATAGATTATACAGCAAGGTGCAACGTTCGCAACCCTTCACACGCGTCACACGTTCGTAACCCTCGTACTCTATAACTAACTAAAGAAACTATAGAACATTCGTAATACTTCCCAAGTGTCACTCTCTTCCTATAGATTATACAACAAGAGGTTTAAAAGAAATATTAATGATACCCTATACCTAATTAAATAAACTATATAGCGTTCGTAACACTTCCCAAATGTCAGTCTCGGCTTATAAATTATACAGGAGGAGCTTTGAAAGAAAAACTCCCGATTTTATAAGCCGAATAAAAATATACAACGTTGTCAACACTTTCAAAGTGTCGCTCTCTGCTATAGATTATGCAGTAAAGTGCGAAGAAAGACATGATATATCATAACAATAAAGAAACTACACAACGTTAGTAACACTTCCCAAGAGTCACACTCGCCCCGCCGTTATCTGACAAGAGGTCTAAAGAAAGACGCAATGTCATAACTAACTAAAGAAACTACACAACATTCGTAACACTTCCAAAGCGTCACTCTCTACCTATAGATTATACAACAAGAGGTCTGAAAGAAAGACACCTGATATCTTATAACTAACTTAAGAAACTATACAACATTCGTAAAACTTCTCAAGCGTCACTCTCTGCCTATAAATTATACAGGAAGATGTCTGAATGAAACACTCCTAATACCCTATAACTAACTAATGAAACTACATAATAACAAACCAAAACACTACACAACGTTCGTAACAACTTCGGGCATATCTATGTATATATTATCGGCAAGAATTCACCGAGAAAGAAAGACTCCACGATATCCTTACTAACTAAAGAAACTATACAAAATTCGTAACACTTCAAAGGTGTCACACTATACATATTGATTACATAGGAATATGTTTTAACAAAAAACTCCTGATACATTATAACTAACGAAAGAAACTATAGAACGTTCGTAACACTTCCCAAGCGTCACTCTTTGCCTAGAGATTATACAACAAGAGGTTTGAAAGAAAGACTCTTGATACCCTATGACTAACTAAAGAAACTATACAACGTTAAGTAACTGCTTTTAAGCGTCAATCTCATCTTGTTACATTATCAGACTGGCTTTGAAAGAAAAACTCGATTCCTTTAATGACTAAACAAACTATACAGCATTACGTAACACTTTCCAAGAATCACTCTACAGCAGAATTGCTCTGACAAGAAGTGCGAAAGAAAGACATGATATCTTATAACTAACTAAAGCAACTAAACAACATTCGTAACACTTCCCAAGCGTCACCTCTGCCTATAGATTATGTAGCAAGAGGTATGAAGAAGACACCCGATATCATATAACTAACTAAAGAAACTATACAATGTTGATATTAGCAACACCTAAACGTCACTCCTTAGTTATAGTTACTCTACGTGAGGTTTGAAGAAAAGATTCTGATATAATATGACTAACTTCAAGAAACTATACAACGTTAAATATGAGATCCCAAGAGTTACTCACGCTTCTGAGATTATACAGAGGAGCTACGAAAGAAAGACTATAATACACTATCTTGAATGAGAAACTTTGCAACGTTGTAACACTTGCAAAGCGTCGCCACTACCATAAGATTCGCTGCAACAAGAGGCTTGAAGAAGACACGATATGTGACTAACTAAAGATACTATAGACGTTCGAAACACTTCCTAAGCGTCACCCTCTCTTTATAGATTATATAGGATGAGGTGTTAAAGAAATACTGTTGATACACTATAACTAACTATGGAAACTATCCAACTTTCGTAACACTTCCCAAACGTCACTCTCTCCTTATAGATTTTGCAAGAAGAGGTCTATAAGAAAGCCTCCTGATGCCCTATTACTAACTAAAGAAACGATACAACGTTCGTAACACTTCCCAAACGTCACACTTTGATTATAGATTATATAACAAGAGGTCTGAAAGAAAGACTCCCGATATCATATAACTAACTAAAGAAACTATATAACGTAAGTAACACATCCCAAGCGTCACACTTTGATTATAAATTATGCAGGAAGAGGTCTGAATGAAAGACTCCTGATACCTCATAACTAACTAAAGAAACTATACAACTTTCGAAACATTTTCTAAAGCGTCACGATGCCTTATAGATTATATAGGAAGATGTAACAAGATATACTCGATGCACTATAACTAACTAAAGCAGTACAACATTCGTAGCACTTCCCAAGCGTCACTCTCTTGCTTCACAGTTATCTGAGAGGGCTCTGAAATAAGTAAAAAAAAACTCTTGATCTGGTATAGCCGACTAAGAACCTATACAACGTTCGTAACTCTTCCCAAAGCGTCAACTCTCTTGCCTATAGATTATACGGCCAAGAGTACGAAGAAAGACACCGGATATCTTATAACTAACTAAGGTAACTATACAACATTCGTAACTAACCAAGCGTCTCTCCCCGATTATAGATTATCTGTAGGAGTGCGAAGAAGATTCACGATATAATATACTAGCTAAAAACTATCGGCGTTCGTAATAGATCAGAGCCGCATCTGCCACAAATTACGGGAGAAGCTCTAAAGAAAGGCTTACGATACCCTATTCTTTGAATAAAAACTTATTACCTGATATAATATAACTTAACTAAAAGATACTGCCACAATGCCGAACACTTCCCAAGCATCACTTTCTCCTTATAGATTATATCGAGCAAGGTGTTAAAGAAATACTCCTAGCACACTATAACTAACTATAGAAATTATCCAACTTTCATAGCACTTTCCAAACGTCACTCTCTGCTTATAGATTATGCAGGAAGAGGTCTGCAAGAAAGCCTCTTGATACCCTATTACTAAGCCTAAAGAAGCTATCAGCGTTAAGTATGCTTTCCAAACGTCTGTCTTTGAATAAAGATTATACAACAAGAGGTCCGAAAGAAAGACTCCTGATATCATATAACTAAGAAACTATACAATGTTCGTAACACTTCCCAAATGTCACTCTCAGATTATAGATTATACAGCAGGATGTCTGAAAGAAAGACTCCTGATATCATATAACTAACTAAAGAAACTATACAACGTTCGTCACACATCTAAAGCGTCACACTCTGATTATAAATTATACAGGAAGAGGTCTGAATGAAAGACTCCTGATACCTCAAAACAAACTAAAGAAACTATACCAATTTTGAAAAACTTCCCAAGCGTCACACTCTGCCTATAGATTACATAGGAAGATGTTTTAAAGAAAGACCCCTGCTACCCTATAACTAACTAAAGAAACTATACAAAATTCGTAGCACTTCCCAAACGTCACTCTCTGCTTACAGATTATACAATAGGAGCTCTGAAAGAAAGACTCTTGATACCGTATAACTGACTAAAAAAACAATACAACGTTCGTAACACTTCCCAAGCGTCACTCTCTAACTATAGATTATATAGCAGGAGGTCTAAAAGAAAGAGACCTGGCATCATTTGACTAACTAAAGAAACTATACAACGTTCGTAACACTTCCCAATCGTCACTCACGTTATAAGTGCTCTGGGAAGAGTATGAATGAACTCCTGATACCCTAGTAAAACAATATTACAATGTCGTAACACTTCCCAAGCGTCACTCTGCGCATAGATTATACAGCAGGGCACCGAAAGAAAGGCTGACGTGTCATATAATAGCAAAGAAACTATACAACGTTTGTAACACTGTCCAAATGTCACTCTCATTTTATAGATTATACTGGAAGGGGTTTAAATGAAAGATTCTTGATACAATATAACAAACTAAAGAAACTATACAACGTTCTTTACACTTCCCAAACGTTACTCTCTGCTTATGGAATATAAAGGAGGAGCTCGAAACTATACAACGTTTGTAACACTTTCCAAGCATCACACTGTGCCTATAGAGTATATAGCAAGAGGTTTGAAAGAAAGACACCTGACATCATTTAACTAACTACAGAAACTATACAACGTTCGTACTACATCCAAAACATCAATCTCTGCTTAAAGATTATATAGTATGAGCTGTAAAAGAAAGACTCCTGATACTCTATAACTAACTAAAGAAACTATACAATGTTCGTAACACTTCCCAAGTGTCATTCTCTACCTATAGATCTTTTGTAAGAGATCAAAGAAAGAAGGAAACCTGATCATTATAACCAAGCGAAGATCACTATCGCGTCAAAGTAACACTTCCCAAGCGTCACTCTCTGCTTATAGATTATATCGGAAGAGGTGTTAAAGAAATAGTCCTAATACACAATAACTAACTAAAGAAACTATCCAACTTTCATAACACTTCCCAAACGTCTCTCTCTGCTTATATATTATACAGGAAGAGGTTTCAAGAAAGACTCCTGATACCCTATTAATAACTAAAGAAACTATACAACGTTTGTAACACCTCCCAAACGTCAATCTCTAATTATGGATTATACAGCAAGAGGTCTGAAATAAAGACTCCTGATATCATATAACTAACTAAAGAAACTATACAACGTTTAAAACACATCCCAAGCGTCATACCCAGTTCAATTATGCGGAAGCGTTTGGACTGACTCTGATACCTATAACTAACTAGCGTACCAATTTCTTACAACTTCCCAAGCATCACAATCTGCATATATATTACATTGGAAGATGTGTTAAAGAAAGACTCCTGATACCCTGTAAAAAAATAAAGAAACTATACAACGTTCACAAAACTTCTCGAGCGTCACTCTCCGCCTATAGATTATACAATGAGAGGTCTAAAAGAAAGACTCCTAATATCATATAACTAAGTAAAGAAACTATGCACCGTCTATAATACTTCCCAAGGATCACTCTCAGCTTCTAGATTATAGAGCATGGGGGTTGAGATAAAGACTCCAAATATCATATAACTAAATAAAGAAAACATACAACGTTCATAACCCTTGCCAAGCGTCACACTCTGCTTATAGACTACATAGAAAGATGTGTTAACGAAACACTCCTGAAACCCTTTAACTAACTAAAGAGACTATACAAAGTTCATAAAACTTCCCAAAAGCGTCCTCTCTTGCCTGCAAGCATACTAGTGGTTTGAAAGAAAGAAAAGACTCGATATCTATTACTAACTAAAGAAACTATACAAAGTTTGTAACACTTCCCAAATGACACTCTCTACCTGTAGATTATCCAACAAGAGGTATGAAAGAAAGACAACTGATATCAAATAACTAATTAGAGAAACTATGCAACGTTCGTTCCATGTCCCACGCGTCACACTGTTTCTATAGATTACATAGGAATATGTGTTAAAGAAAGACTCCTGATACCCTATAGCTAACAAAAGAAGCTATAGAACGTTCGTAACACTTCCCAAGCGCCATTCTCTACCTATAGATTATACAACAAGAGGTTTGAAAGGCTCACTAGACCTATAGCTAACTAAAATAGAAGCTATACAGCGTTAACACTTCCCCCAAACGTCGATCTACCTTATAGATTATACATAAGGAGCTTTGAAAGAAAAACTCCTGATTTCCTATAACTTATTAAAGAATCTATACAACGTTTGTAACACTTCCCAAGCGTCACTCTGCGCCTGCCAGTTCGCCACAATAAGGAGTCTGGAAGAAAAGACTCCTTATACCCACATAAATAACTAAAAGAGTCATACAACTTCCATGACACTTCCCAAGTGTCATTCTCACCTTATAGATTATATTGGAGGGAAGATGTGAAAGAAAGACTACGGATGCAACCTTGCTAAAACCTATACAAACGTTCGTAACACTTTAAGCATCTCTCTCTCACTTATATATTATCGGCCAGGATGTACGAAAGAAAAGACTCGATATCATATTACTAACTAAACAAACTATACAATGTTCGTAACACTTCCCACACGTCACACTGTACCTACAGATTACATAGGAATATGTGTTAACGAAAGACTCCTAATACACTATAACTTACTAAAGAAACTATAGAACGTTCGTAACACTTCCCAAGCATCACCCTCTGCCTATGGATTATACAACAAGAGGTTGGAAAGAAAAACTCCTAGTACCCTATGACTAACTAAATAAACTATAGAACGTTCGTAATACTTCCCAAACATCACTCTCTTCTTATAGATTATACAGGAGGAGCTCAGAAAGAAAAACTCCTGATTCCCTATAATTGACTAAAGAAACTATACAACATTCGTAATACTTCCCAAGCGTCACTCTCTGCCTATAGATTTTACAACAAGGGGTCTGAAAGAAAGACACCTAATATCTCATAACTAAGTAAAGAAACTACATAACGTTCATAACACTTCCCAAGTGTCACTCTCTGCCTATAGATTATACAACAAGAGGTCTGAAAGAAAGACACCTGTTATCTTATAACTAACTAAAGAAACTATACAACATTCGTAACACTTCCCAAACATCACTCCGTAATTATAAATTAAATAGCAAGAGGTCTGAAAGAAAGATACCTGATATAATATAACTAACTAAAGAAACTATACAACGTTAAATATGAATCCAAAGTCCCATACGGTATAAATTATATAGGATGTGGTATGAATGACACATTCCTCATACCCCAGAACTAACTAAAGAAACTATACCACTTTCATAACACTTCCTAAGCGTCACTCTCTGCTTATAGATTATACATCAAGAGGTTTGAAAGAAAGATTCTTGATACCCTATAACTAATAAAAGAAACTATAGAACATTCATAACACTTCCCAAGCGCCACTCTCTGCCTATATATTATACAACAAGAGGTTTGAAAGAAAGACTCCTGAGACCCTTTAGCTATCTAAATAAACTATACAACGTTTGTAACACTTCCTAAACGTCAGTCTCTAATTATAGATTATACAGGAGGAGCTCTGAAAGAAAAACTACTGATTCCCTATAAATGACTAAAGAATCTATACAACGTTCGTAAGACTTCCCAAGCCTCACTCTCTGCGTATAGATTATACAAGAAGAGGTTTGAAAGAAAGACTCCTGATACCCTATAAATAGCTAAAGAAACTATACAACGTTCGCAACACTTCCCAAGCGTCTCTGCTTATAGATTATATAGGAGGAGGTGTGAAAGAAAGACTCCGGATACCCAATAAATAACTAAAACACTAGACAATGTTCATAACACTTCCCTAGCATCTCTCTCTACTTATATATTATACAGCAAGTGATTAGTGCTCAAAAAGTGCTATTTTGAGTCCTGTTTATTGCAGGTTTTGAGCACTTTTTATGTACTAATCAGCGTAATTAACCCGATATGCACATTAAGGTCCCTGCTATTCTACTGATCACATTTTGTGGCTAATTTTGTAGTTTTTGCAATCTATTTTTTCCAAAATTGTTAAGTCGATCCAATCACGAAGAATTCGAGTCGAACTTAGTATTGCAGATCAGAAACTAGAGGAAAGAGGAGCATAAAGTAGAAGGAGAAGGGAAGCACTGAAATTTGGCAGGATTGCGAAATTTTCACAACCTACAAATTCTCAACCTGCGAAATTTCGCAGGTTGCGAAATTGCCTCCTGCTGTCACTGTTCACCTCCTGCCACTGTTCATGACTGTTCCTTCCTGCTACCCATTTGACTTGTTAACTTTTTATTCTCTTTTTGGTTTTCTTCCTATTTTCTCCTTGTAATAGTGTTTGGATTTGTAGTTTTTGGTAATTTGTATTATGGGTTGGCTATAAAAGCCCCCTGACCAGACACTACAAGACAAATTTTTGCTCATTAATAAACTGGGCGGGAACCTTTCAGCAGTTCCCACTCTTTTCCCTTTTCTCTCACTTTCTCTTACTTTCTAGGCAGCCAAACACCCTCCGAGGATGACAACTCTGAGGATGAGTGGCTAACCCCTTCTTCCGGGAGGAAGGCTATCAAGGTGGGATCTAAGGCAAACTGAGGGTTTTCCATATTTTAACGGAGGTATTTTCTACCATTTATGGTTTCATTCAAACATCGACTTTAATCCCTTCAAGTTGCTTTGAATGATCAATATTTGATAAGCTTTTGGGTTCATTGGATGCTTATTACTAGATCCATTGACATCCGTTAGTTCTCATTTATCGGTTATTGAAAGGTGATTCAAGGATGTTTTTATTTTCTCCAAATTTTAGGTTTGATCCCTTCGGTTCACTATAAATGGTCAAGACTTGCAAGCGATGTGGTTCATTGTATGCTTATCATAGATACAATGATATTCATTAGTTACTTATTAGCTATCGAAGTGAGTCAAGGTGATGTAATTCATCATTCGAGACCATCAATGGGAAGGAGATACCAAATTTTAAAAGATATTTATTTAGGGTCAGTTTTTACAGTTAAATGAAGATCCAGTTCGGGAGATAACTATAGGTCATCCTCCCCAACGCGAGGAAAGGACCCTGGAGAACCTCACTGCCCTGTGGTCGCAAACCCGTGACCTAACACTGCAAGGAATTCTATTTTACATTTTTACTTCATTTTATTTTCAGCTTGCAACCTACCAAACCTCGCTTTACAAAACCCCTAATCCAAATCAAACCACCTTGAAATGCCTATGCTATACAGAAGAGTTATAAACGACGAACTCCCCGATATCTCTATAACTAATTAAAAACAATACATCGGGTCGTACTCCTGCCGCCACTCTCTTCTTGCATTATACCAAGAGCACTGAAAGAAAGACTACTGATGTCATATTACTAACAAAAGAAACTATACAAGGTTCGTAACACTTCCCAAACGCCACTCTCTGCTTATAGATTATACTAGAAGGGGTTTAAAAGAAAGATTCTTGATACACTATAATAAATTAAAAAAACTATATACCGTTCTTTACACTTCCGAACCGTTACTCTCTGCTTATGGAATATAAAGGAGGAGCTCGAAACTATACAACGTTCGTAACATCTCTGCCGCACTCGCCTATAGATTACTAGAAGATGTGAATGAAAGACTCCAGATAACCTTTAACTTAATAAAGAAACTATAAAACGTTGGTAACAAACTCAAGCGCCATCGTTCGCTCTATAGATTATAAACAAGAGGTCTCGAATGAAAGACTCGATATCTTATAACTGGGTGAGAAAATCCATATGAACGCTTTGTAACACTTCTCGTACCACACTCTACCTATAGATTAGGCAACAAGAGGTCCGAGAGAAAGACTCCTGATATCAAATAACAAACTAAAGAAACTATACAATGTTCGTAAAACTTCCCAAACGTTATACTCTGCCTATAGATTTTACAAGTAAGGTCCGAAAGAAAGACATCTTATATCATATAACTAATTAAGGAAACTATACGACATTCATAATACATCCCAAATGTCAATCTTTGTTTTAAGAATATACAGTATGAACTCTAAAAGAAAGACTCCTAATACTCTATAACTGACTAAAGAAACTGTATAATGTTCGTATCACTTCCCAAGTGTCATTCTCTTCCTATAGATTATACAGCAAGAGGTCTGAAAGAAGGAAACCTGATATCATATAACTAACTGAAGATATTATACAACGTCCGTAACACTTCCCAAGCATCACTCTCTACTTATAGATTATATCGGATGAGGTGTGAAAGAAATACTCCTGATACGCTAGAACTAACGGAAGAAACTATCCAACTTTCGTAACACTTCCCAAACGTCTCTCTCTGCTTATATAGTATACAGGAAGAGGTTTCAAGAAAGACTTATGATACCCTATTACTAACTAAAGAAACTATACAACGTTCGTAACACTTCCCATGCATCACACTGTAATATATATTACATAGGAATAAGTTTTAAAGAAAGACTCCTGATACACTATAACTAACTAAAGAAACTATAGAACGTTCGTAACACTTCCCAAGCGTCACTCTTTGCGTTGAGATTATAGAACAAGAGGTTTGAAAAAAAGACTCATGGTACCCTATGACTAACTAAATAAACTATACAACGTTCGTAACACTTCCCAAACACTCGCTATAGATTACACAGAGGAGCTCAGCAAAAACTCCTGATTCCCTATAACTGACTAAAGAAACTAAACAACATTCGTAACACTTCCCAAGCGTCACTCTCAGCCTATAGATTATAAAGCAAGAGGTCTGAAAGAGAGACACCAGATATCTAATAACTAACTAAAGAAACTACACAACGTTCGTAACACTTCCCAAGCGTCACTCTCTTGCTATAGATGATTCGCATGCAATGTAGGTGTATCGGAATCAACAATATTTATAAACCTAAATTGCTCCTATTGTCGTAGCAAAGCTACTGCAGTATAGTGGCTATAGGGTCGAACACAGGGATGGGTTTTCTTTACACAAATGATTTACAAAGGAGGTTCAAAATGGTGAATTCTCGCTTGGATTTTCGTGGTTTTGGTAAAAACAGGGAGCTGGATGGTCACAGCTGATAATAAAATGAAGGAAAATAAGAAAAATAAAAGAGGTCTCCTTGAAGTATCAGGATACTGGGATTAGGATTATAGGGCAACTGAGGGGTCCTCGGGTTCATTTCCTCGCGTTGGGGATGATGACCTATAGTCATTTCCTAAACCGGATCTTAATTTAGCTTAAAAAACTAAACCCTAAAATTTTCCCTTTTGAAAAACAACATTTATTGATCATTCATGGTCCCCGACAGTGAAAAACAATTCTCCCTTACTCACCTTACAATGATTAATAGAGGGTAACTAACAAATATCAGTGGATCTAGCAATAAGCATCCACTGAACCCTAAAAGATTACCAAAGACAGGTCATATTCAAGGTGAATCTAGGGATTTAAACTCAGCGTGAAGATAAAAAATAAAATAATAAAGGAATACATGCGCTGAAAGCATTAGAGAACCTCTCGTTACGCCCAAATTCTTGTTCGCAGCGCCTCCTCTTCAAGGAAGGGAGGGTTTTAAATTTCGCTCATCCTCCCAGTTGTCATCCCCGAGGTGCTCTGGCCGCCCGTAAAGTGGAAAGAAATGAAAGACAGAGAGAAAATGAGGCGTAAGGCGGAGAGTCACATAGTCGCTCCGCCAAAAATTTATTGCGAAGTGATTGATTTGTACAGACCTTGACTGAGCTTATATAGTGCTCAGAGCAAGGGAAATTACAAAAAAAACCAAAACCAAAAGCTATTACAAGGGATAAAATGTGGAAGAGTTCAAAATATGCAACAAAAGGTCAATGCGCCAAACTACGTGAGGTGAACAGCGGGTCGGAGGGTCAATAGAAGTCGCTAGAAAAGAATTTCTCGCAACCGCGGTGAAATTTTCGCAACTCTCCAAAATTTTTGCTATGCTCCATTTTCTTATGTTTCATCTCTTCCTCTTCCTCGGGCTTTGATTCACAATGCCGAAGTTCGACTAATTCTTCATGCTTGATCGACCTAACAATTTTGGTATAAATAGCTTGCTAAAACTACAAATTAGCCATAAATGCGATCAAGAGAATAATCAGGACCTTAATGTGTAAATTGGGTTAATTACGCTGATTAGTACACAAAAAGTACTCAAACCTGCACAACATGGTTCAAAATAAAGACTTTCAGCACTAATCACAATTCTCCCAACCTACACATTTCTAGTCCCTAGCAATGAAATAAAGAAAGAAAGTGAGAGCATACAAAACGAGCAACAAATGATGTTCACAAAAATTATTATATTTCGGTGTGTTGTGTATGAGGTCGCTCTAACCTCGATGAGAATCAAACCCTGTCTAATAACTATCTCGAGAATGAATGTCATACAAAAATTGGCATCAAAAGAGCCCCTTCTTGATGAATCAACCAGAGACTTCCACTAAAATCCTGTTTGTTTGATCGCTTCTCAACAATAAACTCCTAAACCGCACTCTCCCCAACTGCTACCGCCGCCACCTTAGGACACTAACCAACCTAAATAGATCAAGACCCACTCTATTCAAAACTCCTTTGTTGTAGGTGCAATGCTGAGGAATCAACCTCACCAAAGTCCATGTAACGGGGATCTATCGATGACTCCCAACCAATTAAGGCTTAGGGCACCAAGTCATAAGGATCTTTAGACCACTAACTCTTCAAGTTTCACCCCGGACTCCTAATGATTTCGAAACTCCAGCACCCCACAACTTAAGCAACTCCACCCATCCACCCATGCAGCTTGTTAATTAAGTCGCGATGGCTCCCAACCAGTCGGGATTAGTAAGCACCAGCTCTTAAAGGCTTTCGCCATATACCCCTGACCGCTCGTGCGTTTCAAGGTAAAGCGTTGCAATTTTATTCTTTTTCTTTTTCTTTTAACTTATTTTTATTTCGAAGACACATCGTCTCCTTTTCTACGGGTCCTTAACTTATTTAAAGGTAGTCTAAACTAGGTAGGTTTTGCAAAGTTTAGGAGGTTAAAGTACCTTCAACCTATCATGAAACCTAATGTGCATAGTGTGTGGTTAGCTAGAGGTGGAAGAAAAAGGTCGAAAGCAACAAGAATTTAACTAATAATCCACTCAACTGGGCATGGAATCAATCTAACATTAACAGGATTGGACAAAGTTTCAATTATCCAACTTGTAGGTTAGGCAAAACCACAAAAAAAAAAGTGGGTGCAAAAATGGGTGCAATTTGAATTGAAAAAGTAAGCTGTATAGTATAACAACTTCACAAAAAGGAAAACATGCAAGCCACTGAACATACAAAATGAGCTTGCTCAAAATAGTAGCAAAAACATAAAATAAATGCCACTTCCTTCGCTAACTCTCCCCCCAACCAAATGTCACATTGTCCGCAATGGGGGTTGGATTGGAAAGTTAGAGAAGGAAGTGCTACCTCCTTGATGAAATGTACTTGTTGTTGGATAGGATACTTCACAAGCTTTCCATCGACACCTTATTCATTTCGTTTGGGCTTCAAATAAACAAGTTAGGAGAAGAAAAGAGAGGAGAAAAGTGACCAGTTGGAGAATTTTTTAAAATACACATTCATAATAATTTCAAAAGTGTTCTTTCTGGCTATATTTGGATTCTACACTCTCTAAGATTTCCAACGGTATCAAAAATGCCTAAAACGAAGTTCGAATGAGATAGTTATGAGCGAAACAAAATGAGGGTGTGCTAGACAGGAAAATTCGCACCCGCGATATTTCGCAATCAGGTAAATTTTTTTTTAATAAAAGAATGAAAATTTTTTTTATAAAATTTTTGGAAGACCAAATTTAAAAAAAAAAAAAAAAAAAATATATATATATATATATATATATATATATATATATATATATATATATAAAAGAAAATCATTTTTTTAATTATATATATGATAAGAGACAAAATAGTGTACAGTGTTGGTTTGCCTTCCTCTTCCATAATGTAGCAATGATGATATATAATTTTCGCAACTGTTTAAAATTGTGTTTGCAAATTTCCTCGAGAACTCGCTAAATTTTTTTTAGGCGCCTTCCCGCACCTCCACCGCAGTTAAGAAAAATTTAATAAAACTCAAAAAATAAACACATAAAAAATTCAAAAAATACAGAAAATTAAAAAAATAAGCTAGAAATAAAGATTAGCTAAAAATTAGAGAAAATCTAAAAAGAAAAATTAACTAAATAAAATAAAATAAAATAAAATAAGAAAAGATGAAAACAAAAAGTGGGGGAGATTGTGCTCCCCCCCAAACCAATTTCTTAAGCCTTTGGAGCCCGATTGGGTACCGTTTGAGCTTCGTTAAATGCCGAGGTCCGTGTGTGCTCCATGTCTAAACCAAAGACCCGAACCATCCATTACTGTGCCATGCAAAGGTGAGTACGCTATCTTCTTGAGGTGTGTAGTGACGAAGGTTTGAACAATGACCACTAGCTTCTTGAGGTTTTGCAAGGCAGGCAGTGTCGATGGGATGACCTGCTTCAGCAAAGAAGAGTGTGTCTCTTCTCAAAGTGATTGTGTTGCAAGTGTGGTACACTAGGTCGTAAGAGGGTGCTTCTAGGAGTGGGTTGTTGATGGCTTGGGTAGTGAGCTTTTGGGGCTCTTCTATTTCTTCCTTTCCATTACCCTCCTTAGTCAACATTGAGGAGGTTTCTTCTTTTTGATGTTTACATTGCTCCTCCACTGTGGTGTCAATCAGGCACTCTTCTTCTGGATTCACTTCCTCTTGGTGAATATGCTGCTGATTGGTGAGCCTTGAAATGGAGTACTGTAGGTTGTCAAATGTCTGCTCCATTTCACTTTGAAGTCCATCAATTCTCTTGATCACATTGTTTTCCATAGTGTCAATTTTCTGACTTAATTGAGCATCAATTGTCTTCTGCTCTTCCACAAAGTCACCCACTAGCTTGGTGAGGTTCAGTATTGCTTGCTTAATTGGAGAGATTGACTGTGGTGGTTGAGACTGAGGAGTTGAAGCATAAAGATGGAGTAGCTGTGAGGTGCATAACGTGGAGGCTCCCGTTCCCATGAGGATTTGTGGTTCCCCCAATCCAGTCAAGTATCACAATGGTGCATTAGTCGGGAAACATCAGAGAAAGGTGTACCTATCCATGGAGGGTTTCTATAGTCCTCATGGACCTAGATGGCTTGGATTTCTCTCCACGGGGTTGTTGATTCTCGCTGATGGAAGGTTTCGTAATCCCTCATCGACATGTATGCACTAGGTTTCTCTCCACCGGTCACTCACTCAGATCAGCCTCCTCTCTATTTGGTCAGATTCACCCAAATTTCTGTGTTCCTATAAAATTGACTTTGATCAACCCGCTCACTTTACCCACCAACATGTTCTCCTACAAAGAAGAACAAAAAGGGGCAGACACCAAACAAGGGAAAAAAGGAAAACAATTCTACCAAAAAAAAAGTGTAATGTTAACTAAAAAAAATTAACAGAGAAGCAAAATTGACAAACTGCCAGGAAACTGGTAAACAGAAAAATAAAAGAAAATTCACCAGATCTTGTGATAAGGATCACAAGTGTTCATCAGGTAATCATTTGCACTAAGGCACCATCCCCGGCAACGACACCATTTGATTCGCATGCAATGTAGGTGTATCGAAATCAACAATATTTATAAACCTAAATTCCTCCTACTACCATAGCAAAGCTACTGCAGTATAGTGGCTCTAGGGTCGAACACAGGGATGGGTTTTCTTCTCACAAATGATTTACAGTGAGGTTCAAAAATGGTGAATTTCCGTTGATTTCGTGGTTTTGGTAAAACAAAGATTTGATGGTCAGCAGCTGATAATAAAAATAAAGGAAAATAAGAAAATAATAAAAGAGGCTCCCTAAAGGTCGATACTAGGCTTAGGATCAGGCAACTGAGGGGTCCTCAAGCCCATTTCTCAGTTGGGATACCACCTATAGTCATTTCCCGAATCGGATCTTCATTTAGCTTTAAAAACTAAACCCTAAAATTTTCCCTTTTGAAAAAAACAACATTTACTGATCATTCATGGTCCCCGGTAGTGAAAAACAATTCTCCCTTACTCACCTTACAATGATTAATAGAGGGTAACTAACAAATATCAGTGGATCTAGCAATAAGCATCCACTGAACCCTAAAAGATTACCAAATACAGGTCATTCAAGGTGAATCTAGGGGATTTAAACCTAGCGTGAAGAGAAAAACCAAAAATAACAATGAATACCTGCGTTGAAAGCATGAGAACCCTCTGTTACGCCTAGTCTCTATAAGCCTAGTAGCCTTCAAGGAAGGGAGGGTTTAGCCGCTCATCCTCTGAGTTTGTCATCCCTGGAGGTGTTTCGTCGCCGTAAAGTGGAAAGAAAATGAAAGACAAGGAGAGAAAATGAAGCAGAAGGCGAGAGAGCTGATAGCTTCTCCACCAAAAATTTATTGCGAAGTGATTGATTTGTACAGACCTTGACTGAGCTTATATAGTGCTCAGAGCAAGGGAAATTACAAAAAAAAAACCAAAACCAAAAGCTATTACAAGGGATAAAATGGGAAGAAACCAAAAATATGCAACAAAAAGGTCACTACGTCAAACTGCAGGAGAGGTGAATAGTGGTTGGAGGGGTGAATAGTGCTGCATGATGAACAGTGCTGCAGGAAAAGAATTTCGCAACCGTGCGAAATTTCGCAGGTTACGAAATTTCGCAATCGTGCGAAATTTCGTAGGTTGTGATATTTTGCAACCCTGCGAAATTTTCGCAACTCTCCAAAAATTTTGCCGTGTTTCATTTTCTTCTCGTTTCGCTTCCTTCTTCCTTCCGCTATCGACCGCAATGCCGAAGTTCGACCAATTTTCAGGCTCGATCGACCAACAATTTTGGTATAAATAGCTTGCAAAACTACAATATTAGCCATAAATGCGATCGTAGAATAGCAGGATCTTTAATGTGAAAATTGGGTTAATTGCTTTGGATAAGACACAAAAAGTACTCAAAACCTGCAATAAACAGGGTTCAAAATAGCACTTTTTGAGCACTAATCAATAGATTATACAGGAATAGGTATGAAAGAAAGACACCTGATATCTTATAACTAACTAAAGAAACTATACAACGATCATAACACTTCCCAAACGTCACTCCTTGATTATAGATTATACAGCAAGAGGTCTGAAAGAAAGATACCTGATATAATATAACTAACTAAAGAAACTATACGACGTTCATAACAGATCCCAAGAGGCACACTATGATTATAAATTATACATGATGAGGAATGAATGAAACGTTCCTCATACCCTATAACTAACTAAAGAAACTATACCACTTTCGTAACACTTGCCAAGCGTCACTCTCTGCTTATAGATTATACATCAAGAGGTCTGAAAGAAAGACTCCTGATATCAGATAACTTATTAAAGAAAGTATACAACGTCCCGAACACTTCCCAAGCGTCACTCACTCCTTATAGATTATATCGGGCGAGGTGTTAAAGAAGTACTCCTGATACAGTATAACTGACTATAGAAACTATCCAACTTTCGTAACACTCCCCAAACGTCACTCTCTACTTATTGATTATGCAGGAAGAGGTCTACAAGAAAGCCTCCTGATACCCTATTACTAACTCAAGAAACTATACAACGTTCGTAACACTTCCCAAACGTCACTCTCTGATTGTAGATTATACAGCAAGAGGTCTAAAAGAAAGACTCCTGATATCATACAACTAACTAAAGAAACTATACAATGTTCGTCACACATCCCAAGCGTCACACTCTGATTATAAATTATACAGGAAGAGGTCTTAATGAAAGACTCCTGATACCTCATAACTAACTAAAGAAACTATACCACTTTCGAAAAACTACCCAAGCGTCACACTCTGCCTATAGATTACATAGGAAGATGTGTTAAAGAAAGACTCCTGATACCCTATACCTAATTAAAGAAACTATAGGATGTTCGTAACACTTCTCAAGAGCCACTCTCCGCCTATAGATTATACAACAAGAGGTTTGAAAGAAAGACTCCTGAATCCCTATAAGTAACTAAAGAAACTATACAACATTCGTAACATTTTCCAAGCGTCACTCTCTGCCTAGAGATTACACAGCAAGGTGGTCTGAAAGAAAGACACCTGATATCTTATAACTAACTAAAGAAACTACACAATGTTCGTAACACTTCCGAAGCGTCACTCTCTGATTATAAATTATATAGGAAGAGGTATGAATGATGAACTTCTGATACCCTATAACTAATTAAAAAAACAATACATTGTTCGTAACACTTCCCAAGCGTCACTCTCTGCTTATAGATTTACAGCAAGAGCACTGAAAGAAAGACTATTGATGTCATATAACTAACTAAAGAAATTTTACAACGTTCGTAACACTTCCCAAACGTCACTCTCTACTTATAGATTATACTGGAAGGGGTTTACAAGAAAGATTCTTGATACACTATAAAAAACTAAAGAAACTATAAAACGTTCTTTACACTTCCCAAACGTTACCCTCTGCTTATGGAATATAAAGGAGGAGCTCGAAACTATACAACGTTCATAACACATCCCAAGCGTCACACTTTGCCTATAGATTGCATAGGAAGATGTGTGCACGGAAGAATCCTGATACCCTTTAACTTAATAAAGAAACTATCAAATGTTGGTAACAAATCCCAAGCGTCACTGTCTGCTTATAGATTATAAAACAAGAGGTCTGAAAGAAAGACTTGATATCCTATAACTAAGTAGAGAAAGTATACAACGTTCGTAAGACTTCCCAAGCGTCACACTCTGCCTATAGATTATGCAACAAGAGGTGCGAAAGAAAGACTCCTAATATCATATAACAAACTAAAGAAACTATACAATGTTCGTAAAACTTCCCAAACGTCATACTCTGCCTATAGATTATACAACAAAAGGTCCAAAAGAAAGGCAATCTTTTATATCATATAACCACTAAGGAAACTATACAACATTTGTAATACATCCCAAACGTCAATCTCTGTTTAAAGATTATACAATATGAGCTCTAAAAGAAAGACTCCTGACAATCTATAATTGACTAAAGAAACTATACAATGTTCGTAACACTTCCCAAGTGTCATTCCCTGCCTATAGATTATACAGCAAGAGGTCTGAAAGAAGGAAACTTGATATCATATAACTAACTAAAGATATTATACAACGTCTGTAACACTTCCTAAGCATCACTCTTTGCTTATAGATTATATCGGACGAGGTGTTAAAGAAATACTCCTGATACACTATAACTAGCTAAAGAAACTATCCAACTTTGGTAACACTTCCCAAACGTCTCTCTCTGCTTATATATTATACAGGAAGAGGTTTCAAGAAAGACTCTTGATACCCTATTACTAACTAAAGAAACTATACAACATTCGTCACACATCCCACGTGTCACACTGTACCTATAGATTACATAGGAATACGTTTTAAAGAAAGACTCCTGATACACTATAAATAACTAAAGAAACTATAGAACGTTCGTAACACTTCCCAAGCGCCACTCTCTGCCTAAGGATTATACAACAAAAGGTTTGAAAGAAAGACTACTAATACCTTATGACTAACTAAATAAACTATACTACGTTCGTCACACTTCCCAACCATCACTCTCTGCTTATAGATTATACAGGAGGTGCTCTGAAAGAAAAACTCTCGATTCCCTATAACTAAGTAAAGAAACTATACAACATTCGTAACACTTCCCAAGTGTCACTCTCAGCCTATAGATTATACAGCAAGAGGTCTGAAAGAAAGAGACCTGATATCTCATAACTAACTAAAGAAACTACACAATGTTCGTAATAGTTCCCAAGCGCCACTCTCTGCAAATAGATTATACAGCAAGAGGTTTGAAAGAAAGACACCTGATATCTTATAACTAACTATAGAAACTATACAACGTTCATAACACTTCCCAAGCGTGACTCCCTGATTATAGATTACACAAAGAAGATGTCCCCAAAGAAAGATAATTACGAATATAACTAACTAAAGAAACTATACAATGCCTGCATCGCATCCCAAGAGTCACACTGCTTAAATATTATATGATGAGGTCCGAAGAAAGACTTCTATTAATTCCTATTTCAGAAACTTTGCAACGTTCATAACACTTCCAAAGCGTCACTCTCTACCTATAGATCATATAGCAAGAGGTCTTAAAAAAGGACACCTGATATCATATAACTAACTAAAGATACTATACAACATCCGAAACACTTCCCAAGCGTCACTCTCTCCTTATAGATTATATCCGATGAGGTGTTAAAGAAATACTCCTGATACACTATAACTAACTATAGAAACTATCCAACTTTCGTAAGACATCCCGAATGTCAATCTTTACTTATAGATTATGCAGAAGAAGTCTGCAAGAAAGCCTCCTCATACCCTATTACTAACTAATGAAACAACGCTTGTAACACTTCCCAAACGTCACTCTTTGATTATAGATTATACAATAAGAGGTCTGAAATAAAGACTCCTGATATCATATAACAAACTAATGAAACTATACAACGTTCGTAACACATCCCAAGCATCACACTCTGATTATAAATTATACAAGAAGAGGTCTGAATGAAACACTCCTGATACCTCATAACTAAATAAAGAAACTATACTACGTTCAAAACACTTCCTAAGCGTCACACTCTGCCTATAGATTACAGAGGAAGATGTGTTAAAGAAAGACTCCCGATACCCTATAACTAACTAAAGAAACTATACAACATTCGTAGCACTTCCCAAATGTCACTCTCTGCTTACAGATTATACAGGAGGAGCTTTAAAATAAAGAATCTTGATATCGTATAACTGACTAAAGAAACTGTAAAACCGGAGAAAATTTCATTTTTTCTTAAAAAGGGCAAAACGGTAATTTTGCAGAAATAGTACAGGCTAAAACCTAGGAATTTTCTAGATCTCGGATGACGAAATAGACTTAACAGTTGAAATCGTCTCGTGAAATCGAGCTACTACATCTAATTTCGTGGAATTCTAGACAGTCGGAATTGCACGTTTTTCGAGGCATAGGGTGTCGGATGACACATGGCATTGTTAAGGGCAAGAGAGTGAAACATGGAAAGAGCCATGTGGTGCACTTGAATGTGTTGCTCACAAGTAGCCACATATGGGATGCAAAAAATGAATAAATGAAATAAAAGAAAAAGGAAGGAAAATTAAGGGCCACACAAATGGCATGAAGAAAGGGGGAGGAAGTTTCCTCCCTTGACCATTCGGTCAAGTATGGTCCAAAGGGGGGAGAAAATGCTAAAGAAAAGAGAAAATGAGAAGAAAAGAAGGAGAAAAAAAAAAGATGAGAAAATGAAATGAGAAGAAATGTTGAGAAAGAGAAAAGCAAAAAGGAAAGAAAAGGGAACAAAGAAAGAACGAAAAAAGAATTCATAGACAAAGAGAGAAAAAAAAAATTCTTAGAGGGAGGAAAGGAAGAAACGAAAAAAAAAAAAAAACAGAGAAAAAGAAAGGAAAAGGAAAAGGAAAAATGGAGGATTTCCCAGCGCTTCGACGGTCGAAGCTCGACAGTTCGAGTACTAAAGTTGGTAGACGCAGCGCGATCTACGTGTGGACACCAAAAACTTGGAGTTTCGACAAACCCCATAAGGTAGGGGTTTCTCCTACTCGGGTTATTTTTCATTTAAGGGTCTTAAATGGATGCAAGAGAACGACCACAGATCTGGTTTTCTACTATGACTGCTGACACTGACCAAAGCTTTGAAGGTCGTATCAGCAAGTTTCTCGTGAGGGACCGTGAAATATAAGCACTTTGCTGTGTCGGTTTTCGGATCATACGTGCTGTTAGATTGGCTGATCTGTACGCATCCGAAACTCGGTAAAATTGATAAAATTAAAAAATTATACTCGATATCGACCATACAGCTGGTGATCAACCGGACCGGTCAACTATGGATTTTATAGTGAATCATTTTTCAAGACAGCTTTTCGAGTTTAGATGAATTCTTAGCCAAGTAAACAGAGATTAAAAATTTCGGATTCAAGTCTAGATTTTTTTTTATTATGGTCGAATGGTTATTTTATGTGAAGTGTTTTTTTACAAAGTTGTTGGAATTTAATAACATGTCAACATGTGTAAGATATGTTAATATATTTGTATGTAAATGTATTAAATGCTAATGGGATGTGAATTATATATGTTTATACGGTAATTTCAGACAAGTATGATTGAGTAGAATGTCCATGTAGTGTGCATCATACATGTAACATGAGAACCCAAGCAGCATTAGCATTGCATATGCACAGTGGACACGTATTATGTCGGGTGTGTGTGCATGGGCGTGGCCACCCATCATCATGATGAATGGGTGGTGAGCTCTGCACTTTGACGACGTCCAATAGATGTCTCACGGTTTAAAACAAAAAAAAAAATGAATAAATATAAATAATGTGTGTTGGGCGAAGCAAGAAGGGGAATCGTTAACCCTCGTGAAAAGCCTAGGAATACGGTAAGAGACCCGCTATGGTGATCCAAAATTTTGTAACCTCGGGCGTAAGAGACCTACCTAAGTAGATCCAAAAGTTCTCGTTGCTCAAAGAAGACACACGTCATGTTTATCGATAGACTTCAGGTCAGGTGGGATAGACCGGATTTGACCAGATTGCTGCTCATCACACTGAGATAGCAATGGAGCCGATGAGGGCTCAATACATGGGTCATTGGTATTACCAGTGACGGTTTTCACACTTGGCATATGGCGTGAGGAGTCAGAGTGACTGGATAAGGGCATGACATTTCATGCATGACATATGACATTCATGCAGATACTTGACTTGGATTGTGTTTGTCAGGTGACCTCATCGTATGTGCACTTGGGATGGGAATAAATTTTTATAGGAGTCATGGCAATCCTATGCCATGTGTTTTTCATGTTTTTCTAGTCACCTCCATGTGTTTTTCATGGTGTCACCATGTGATTCGTCCATTTGCCTCAAAATAAATGAAATTATGTTGGCTTAGAATTCAACAAAATTCAACTATGTACCTAGATTTTGTGAGACGAACTCAACAGCGTGGTCCGCGTCGTCATCTGAGATCTAGAGAAATTTCTAGAGTTATAATTTGTAGTATAATGGTAATCTCTCGTTTCACATTACCCGGGTTTTCAAATTCTTCCCCCCTTAAAAGAATTTCGTCTTGAAATTCACACACATAAACATACTATCACATGCATATGCAACAGTCATTTAACATTTAATGACTAAAACCACGTACCTCCGTCCTCAAAGAGGAAAGGATATCTGGTATGCATGGTGTCCTCATTCCCATGTTGCCTCCTCGACTCCTCGATGTTGCCACAACACCTTCACTAGCCTCACAGTCTTGCGTCGCAAAACCTGAACTTGGTTATCCAAAATACGCATAGGTCCCTCCTCGAAGGTCCCATCTGCATCAACAACAAGCTCTCCCCAATCCACCACATGAGTCGAATTTGGGGTATACTTCCGAAGCATGGAGACATGGAATACCTCGTGGACACCTGATAAACTCGGCGGCAATGCTAATTGATACACAACCCAGACCCACCCCCGGGCACCTCGAAGGGCCCAATAAACTCTACGATAGCTTTCCTCGCTGGTCGAACCTAACTACCCTCTTAGGGCATCACCTTCAGATGACGTGATCACTCGCCCAAACTCTAGAGGTCGCCGCTTATTTGCTCCACAGAATCCCTTCTGCCGGGTCGGCCATGAGAAGATGCTTCCGTATCAGTTCCACCTTCTCTGAGGTGTCTCTAATCAAATCCGGACCCGTGGTGGATCTCTCTCCCACCTCTGTCCAACAAATCGGAGATCGACATGCCCTCCCATGCAAAGCCTCATAAGGTGCCATCTGTATACTCGCTTGATAATTGTTGTTGTAAGCGAATTCCACTAAGGGTAAGTCTTCCTCTTAGCTACCCTTAAAATCTAGGACAAATGCTTGTAGCATGTCCTCTAAAACCTGTATGGTCCTCTCCGATTGACAATGTGAAACCCCGGAAAATCCAAATTTTCTGATAAAGGGTAATACGGTAATTTTGGTCAAAAATACGGAATTTTTCTAGATCTCGGATGACGAAACGGATTTCACCGTTGGAATCGTCTCACAAAATCTAGCTACCACGTTGAATCTCTGAGACAAATGGGCTCTGATGTTTTCGAAATCGAGAGCAGAATTTCGCATGTGATGAGTGGCTTAAAATGTGCCACGTGTCAAGCGTGAGGTAAGTCAAACAATGAGCTCATGTGTGGGCCATAGCTGACATGTGGCATCACATGATTAGAGGGAAATCCAAGGTAGATGGATAAGGTGATAAGGGTAATCCAAGAAGCCACTTAGATTAGGACAAAGAGTGCTGAGAGGACATCCCCACTTGATTCTCTATCTTCCAACCGGTCAGAGAGGGGAAAGGAGAGAGAGATAAAGGAAAACCAAATTTGAAGAGGAAGAGTTAGAGAGAGAGAGGCTCTACATTCTTTCTAGATTTTCCGACGATCGCATTCAAATACTTTCCAAGTCGAAAGCAAGAGGAAGAGTTCATCCTCACGATGCGCTCGTGATAAACCTGAGTCGGGAGTTTCAGTGACAAATTCCGAGAGGTAGGGATTTCTCCTACTTGGTTTAATCATATCTAAGGGCCATTAAATGGAAATGGGCTGTGTGAGTCGGAGGTGGTTGAACCGCCCCAAGACTGGGACAAGCAGTCGATTTTGGATCAAGTTGATAGTCCTGGACTGATTTTGACTAAGGAATTGTCCTTGCAGCCATTTTTATGTGTTAGAGTTAAAATGAATAATGGTGTTGGTTGTCTTGCCTTAAGGGGAATGTTTGGTTGTGTTTTGAACCATGGGAAGCTACCATATTATGGTAGTACACATTAACCGGACTTTAGAACTAGTTTTTAGATAGGAAATAAAGGGAATTTGGTAGTGAGTTCTTTAGGTAAATTGTACCCACATTAGTGAACTTGATGTTAAACTTTTGAATTTTGCAAATTGGACCTCTGTAGCCCAAATTATGGTCCGTTTACCTTGAACAATCTAGTGGAAGGGTTGCCCGGCTGGGTTCACCCCGGATGGTTATGCTCGGATGGTCCCGCCCGGATGGGTCCGTCCGGCTAGGGTCATGCATGACCTTCAACTTCAGAAGGTCGTAACTTCTTCGTCCGAACTCTGTTTTGGGTGTTCTTTGACTCTATGAAAAGCCATTGAGTCAAGATTCCAGTTGAATGCCTATGGAGGGTAGTGGGTATTGGAGCTGGCCGGAAAAGGGAATTCGGGCAGGGCAGGGCAGGTAGGCTGGCCGGGTAGGGCTGCCTATTCATGTGTGACCTCCAACTTTGGAAGGTCATAACTTCTTTGTCCGAACTCCGTTTCCGGTGTTCTTGGACTTTATGGAAAGCCCATTGAGTCATGATTCTAATCTGATGCCTATGGAGGGCAGTGGGTACTAGATTTGGCCGGAAAGGGGAATTCAAGCAGGTAGCTTACCTGCAGGGCTATCTATTCATGCACTCCAAATCAAGGTCATAAACTTTTCGTTCAAACTTTGTTTCGTGTTCCTCAGACCTCATGGAAGCCCATTGAGTCAAGATTTCAGCCATGTTCCTGTGGTGGACATTAGGCAATCGAGCCAGTTAGGTTGTGTGTTATGGCTTGTGTGAATAACATACAATGTGAATTTCATTAATATATATGTGCATGCTTGACATATTAACATGAATTATTATGAATTGGCATATTGCATTTCATATGCACCGGGGAAACCTAGAACCGTAGGTATGAGTGCATGAAAAATATGGTTGTCAAATGGATTTCATGGGAATATTTTCTGAAGAATTGCCTTGGAGAGTTGTCCAACAAGCCATTCCTGAGATGACCTTATGACTATTTTGGGTGAGTTATCCAAGAATTACGTAGGGTTATCCAATAGAATTTTATCGGTGGCTCGTATTATGTTTTCAAGAACAAAACCTTTTGTTTTGAAAATGTTATTTCACACTTGGCTTAGGTATGCGTAGGAGCCGTTGAGGGCTCAAGATGTGGGGATGGGTATCACATTCTCTTCCATAACATGTAGACATTTGAGTAGGGACTTGTATGTTTTACTTGAATTTTTGGTGTGCCATTGCATGAGCACTTAGGTAGGTAGTAACCCTTGTAGGAGATTATCACTAATGGGATTTTCTCACCCCTTTGTGGGATTTATTGGACAGGTATAGGAAGATGACGCTTCTTAGAGGCCGGGACTATGAAGCGGGCCGGATTGTGGCCTTGATTCATGTTTTGTGTATATATTAGAACGAACTAGTTTTAATATATGTTTTATATTAAGAGCGATGTAATAACTCTTGAATCTATAGAAATGTATGGTTTTGTAACTGCATGGACAAGGATGGATGATGGGCCCTATTGGGTCATCTTAATCATGTAGGAGTCTCATGAAATGAGACACACAGGTTTTCCGCAGGTTGACGGTAGTCAACGGGACCCCCGGGTTGAGGCGTCACAGACCATCTGTCTGAGAATGAAAAACAGTGCTCATCATCAACTGTGTCCCCATAGCCTTTTAGAAACTCTTCCAAAAGTGAGTCGTAAACCTGGGATCTCTATTCGACACAATAAAGACTAGCACTCCATATAGCTGGACTATCTCTCGTATATACAGACTGCATAATTCCTCTAGTGTGAAGGTCATCCGGACTGCTAGAAAATGTGTAGACTTATTGAGTCGGTCCACTATCACCCATACTGCATCATGCTTCTGTATTGTCCATGGCAAGTGAGTCACAAAGTCCATCGTGACATGTTCCCACTTCCATTATGCTACCTCTAATGGCTGGAGTAGCCCCACTGGCCTCTGGAGCTCAGTCTTTACCCACTGGCACATGAGACACCGTTGAACAAAGTCCCCAACGTGTCTCTTCATCCCACTCCAATAATATTGGTGACGAAGATCATGGTACATCTTCGTGCCACCTGGATGACCGTGAACCGAGAGCAGGTAGAACTCCTCAGGCTCTCCTTTTCTCAAATCACACCATGAATCACAACCTGCTCCTATACCGAAGACTCCACATCCGTATGAATGGCCCAACCTTTATCAATTCCTCGATCGGATCAGACCTTGTCCCCGATGATTAACAACTTCAAATGTCCCGCCCCGAAGACTCAATCAGAACCTAAATTGTCTTATAGTCTCGAAAGATCCGCCACTCTTGGGAAGAGCATCACAAGATCTCCCGCGGATTCTCGACCGAAAGTGTATCGCCACCACATTTGCCTTACCCGGATGGTAATGCAAAGTGAAGTCATAATCCTCTAGATACTCCATCCATCTACGTTGCCTCATATTAAGGTCTCGTTTTGTGAAGATGTATTACAGACTTTTATGGTTTAAAAACACCTAAAACTGCTCACCGTATAGATAGTGGCACCAAAACTTTAAGGCAAAGACTATGGCCGCCAACTCCATATCGTGAGTGGGGTAATTTCGCTCGTGGTTCTTCAGCTGTCTATAACCATAAGCCACAACCCTCCTGGAATGCATCAAAACATATCCTAGTCCGTCCTTCAAAGTGTCACAGTACACTGTGTACATCGGTCCCCTTTCCAAGACTATTAGAATTGGAGCTGAAGTCAACCTCCTTTTCAATTCCTGGAATGCTCGCTCACACAAGTCATCCCACTCAAACTTGACCCCCTTATGGGTCAACCTCGTCATAGGTGCAGCAAGTTGGGAGAAGTCCTCAATGAACCTCTTAGAATACCCTGCCAATCCAAAGAAACTGGCAGATTCAAGACTGACTTCGGTCTCCTAACCTATAATCGCCAACCTTCTCGTCCAAGAACGAGACAATCCGGGGTCGGATACTACATGTCCCAAAATCTCACCCCAAGAACTAAAACTCGTGACTTATCGAACTTGCATATAATGTATGTTCTCCTCGAGGGTCTGAAAATTACCTCCTTAAGTGATCCTCATGCTCCTCCTTCGACTGGGAGTAGATCAAGATGTCATCAACAAAAACCACCACAAATTGATATAGATAAGGATGGAACACCCTATGCATGTGGTCCATGAATGTTGTTGGCGCATTCGCCAACCCAAAAGGCATCACTATAAACTCAAAGTGCCCATACCGCGGCCCCGAACACCTGCTTTAGGATTTCGCCTCCCATCCTTTAACCATGATAACCTGACGGCGTTCATTCGAGTAGACTCGCGCCCCTCTTAACTGATCAAACAGATTATCAATGCTTGGTAAGGGATATCGATTCTTGATTTTAACCCTGTTCAACTGTCGTTAGTTAATACACAGTCGAAGGGTATTATGCTTTTTTTTTTCTCAAACAGAACTGAACCGCCCCAAGGTGAAGTGCTCGGTATAATGAAACCCCATTCAATACTCCCTCGTATTCGACCTCGTTCGCGAACCCAACCCAAGACCATCCTATGTGGAGTCATAGAAATGACTAACGTACCAGAGTGTAACTCAATGTAAAAGTCTACATCCCTCGATGGAGGTAATCTGCATGATCCGAAAAAAACATCCTCGTAGATCAGACCACCCGAGGTAGACCTTACATCCCGTCTCTCACTCATCCTCTAAGGTAAGGCTTTCTAGCCAACCCTTCACTGTCCATGCCATCTGGAGTAATACATAGTCTGGGGTAAGGCACCATGCTTATCCCCTTAAAACATAACACAGACTCCATCCCGTGTGTAGGCGAACTCGCCATTTATCTCCGCAATTGATGACGCACTACAGCCGGGCCAAACAATTCATGCCGAGAATAACATCAAACTCGACATATCCATGACCCCAGTCCAAAAGGAGTAGAATCCTAGAGACTTAACCCACAATTCCGACATATCACCCGCACACTCCACCCTTGTCCCCAGAGGAGAACTCACATATAAACGACTTTTCCACAGTCCAACCCCTAAGCCTAACTCTTCCACATGATGCAACAATGAATGAATGCGATGCACCGTAGTAAAATAATATCCCACCATAAAGCAAGATAACAAAAACATACTCAGATAACCGACCGATCCACAGCTCATTCGCTGGTGCTACGGCTGCAGACACACCCCCTGGTCCCCGGCGTGCCAAAATTTATGGCCCTATCCTGCCGACCCATAGTCCGGCCTCCGCCTAATTGGTGACATACGGGTGCCCGCGGCCGCACCCTACAGTCGATACTGCTCCCTAGCCCCCTACTAGGTGAGAAGGAACATACACGCCCTGGTACACGTCCTGATCGACGACCGACCGAGGTGTCCCATAGTCCCGGGATCCCCACTTGCCAGTAATCCGCCTCATATGTCCAGGCTGATGGCAATGGAAACATGTCATCGATTCTGATTGGATAGGAGCCCTAATAGTCATAGCCTTGTCCCTTAAACCCTTGTGAACTGGAAGCCTTCAGCTTCTTTCCTAAACTAGAAGAAGGTTGACCCTCCTCTCGCCACCAAGACTCGTATCTCGATGCTTCGCGGCGTTGTCATCTCTCGGCGGCCATACCAGCCCCGACCATAGTCCATGTCCCGTGGGAGGAATCCCGCACCCATTCCTGACGACACTTAGACCATCCTTAAACTTCCTCACCTTGGCCATGTATGTGGCCACATAGTCATCTCCAAAATGTGCTAATTCAGTGAACTTAGCTATGTATTCGAGTACAGTCATACTTGTTTCAACACAAGGAACTCCCGGGCTTTTGCATGCCTCATAGATGCCGGGAAAAACTTGCTCATGAAGAGCTCTTGGAACTCTCCCCAAGTCATCGTCTTTAGATCTCTTGAGACTTTAATCCAATCCCACCATATATGGGATTCACCCTCTAGCTTAAACGTATGTAGTCTGATCCTCGTGGCATCGGAGGTAATCTCCATGGCCTCCAAAATCCTTCGACTCGCCGTTCAATGGTCGGGCCTAACATCGATCCTCCCCTCGATCGCCAGCGGATGATGTGCCATAAACCGTTGGAGGTTATTTGGTCCTCCCTCACCACCAAACACGCCAGCAATGGTAAAATGCGCCCATCGCTCCATAAATGCTCGCCGATCAAAGCCAGGCAAGGTCGGCGAGCCGCCCGATTCACCTCTCGCTCACGCCGACCGCCGATTCAATGCCAAGATAGAAATTTGAGATTCTCTTTTTCCATTTATCATATCAGTGATGCATAATGCCAAACACTAATAAATCCTGCGTAATCATGTTTATTCGTGTTCCAAACCCCTAAGGTTATATTTTCTAACCCTAGTATTCTCTATATACATTCTATCATGCATATATATTCATACAAACACAACATCTCCCGTGGAACATAAATAACAAAAAAAAAAAAAAATCGATGCATACCATGCCATGTTCTAAACCCATGTCCACTAATCCTAGGTATTCATATACCTATCTCTTCGATAATCTCACCATGACAAGTCTGTCTGAAAACACTGTGGATGCCCCCACCCGAGCCCTGAAAACGTTAACCTAAGCTCTATCACCAAGCTATGACTTCCGAACCTGGGTCATTTTTTTTTCCAATACGCCTCAAATTCGTATAAAAACAACATTTTATTACAAGGGCATATGAAACCCGGTGAAACTCACTGCATCTGCATTTATTATACAAAATGAGTTTAATTACAACTCTGCCTTTTACATAAATGTAAACCGGGTTTTCTACCCAAAGTTTATAGGATACGTAACAAAGCCAAATTCGCCTTTTCTCAATCCACTCGACCTGCTTCGTCTCTCTGTACCCTCCAAGATTCGAATATATTTTCCTACGACTCAGGTGAGCAATGCCCATGCAATGCCAAGTTCACACGTCCACACACATTTAAGTAAAAATATGCACATTTTTACATAAATGTCCACATGCCATGCCCCATGTCTCGAGTCTTCACCGACTCCCTCACACATGCATTTACCGTGTATGAAAACTATTTCCAAAACAAAAGACTTTATTTTATTTTTTGTTTCTGAAAACTCATTGGACATTCTCCGATATCAAAATTTATTCGACAACCCTCCGATATAGTTTATTGGACATACTCCAATAATATTGTTAGACAACCCTCCGATATAGTTTATTAGACATACTCCGATAATATTTAGTGGACAACCCTCCAATAAAACCGCTTTATTCAAAAGCAATGTCATGCACTCACACCCGATTCATGCGATGTCCTTGTGCACATGCAATGATAATGCCACTGCATGGTATTTACATATTACATGCATACAAAGGAACTACATGCAATATTTAAGAATCATGCTTAATACCAAGCCTCATGGGTATACATCTACAAAGAGATGTAATTCCACCCATACACACAATAATAATAAATAATAATAACTGTGTTAACATCCAAGATGCATATACCAACATCATTTTCAAAAAAAAAAACCGCATGTTATTCAAACCAAGAAATCAACATGCAACCGGATTTTTTTCTAGTTTCCAACTAGAAAAAAACAAAGACGCATATATCAACATCATTCTCACAAAAAAGCCGCATGTTATTCAAACCAAGAAATTAACACACCGATATTTTTTCCATTTTTGTACCAAAAACAACATGCATATACCAACATCATTCAAAAAAAACTAAATGTTATTTGAACCAAGAAATCAACATGCAAACTGGATTTTTTTTCAATTTTTCAGTTCAGAAAAACAACATACACAGTCTAGGTTCTTCATGTTCAAACCCCACAATACAAGGATACTCAACCTGTTCCAGAACTCCGCAAATTCCGAATCGAACCAAAATACAACCGTAAAACATGTCACAGCCAGTCAACTGGTCATGCACTAGCCCCACCGCTAGTTAAACCTCATGGCCATTGAATGACCCTTAGATAAGAGTAATCGAGTAGAAAAAGGACCTTACGTTGGAGTGCGCACTAACCCCTTCGCATGGACTCCCTGTTAGAGGCCGAAAGCCGCAGAGAATCTGACTCTCTCCCTCTCCTTCCTTTCTTTCCTTTCCTTTTTTTTCTTCTTTCTTTTTTTTTTCTTTTTCTTTTCTCCTTTCTTCTCCCTTTCCTTTTTTTGTTTTCTCTCCTTCCTCCCATGAACTGTTCTAGTTTAGGTGTACAACACCCCTCCCAAACCACCTTGACACATGGCAATCCTATGCCATGTGTTCTTCATGCTTTGCTAGTCACCACCACTAATTTCATGCATGATAAGAGCATGACACTTGGCTTCCCATGTGCCAAGTGTCCACTTGTCTGGTGCAACATGGAACATGCCCTCGTGCCATGTGTCACCATGTGATTCATCCATTTGCCTCGAAATACACGAAATTTCGACTGTCTCGGAATTCAATGAAATTCAACCATGTACCTAGATTTCATGAGACGAACTCAACGGCGTGGTCCATGTCGTCATCCAAGATCTAGAGAAATTTATAAACTTACAGTCTGTACTGTAACGGTAATCTCTCGTTTCACATTACCCGGGTTTTCACATTAATGTTTCGGGATAATCTTAGAAAATACTTTTTTTTCTCGATTTACTAATATTTTTAGAGATTTTATTTCATTATCTCTATAATTTTAATTTATGGATTAATATTTTAATAAAGTTAATAAAATATGGAACATATTTTTATTCCTATAGACATATAATAATAATTAAAAAAAAAAAAGAAGCCAGAGGGCCTACCGTATGGCAAGCCCAGAGGCTTGCATGCAGTAGGCCCAAGTTCCTGCATGCAGCAGGTACAAGTGCCTTCATGCAAAGAAACTAATGCTGTATCTCAATGTTCGGAAGACATGAATCCGCAGCTCAGATCTGTCACGCGTGGCAATCCCAAGGGCTTGCTTTACCAGTTTAATGCAAGGGCCCATGCCGCCCAAAGAAAGAAAAAAGAATTTTTTTTTTTAATTTTTATCTTATTGGGTGATTTGTATAATTTTATTAATTAAATTAGCCACAACACCTTGATTAATAAAATTGTACATTTTAGAAAATATCACTGTGTAACAAATTGTAATTAATTCTAAAAAAAAATGTATATATTTTTTATTAAATAGGATATAATATTGGTTTATAATTCTCGATTTACCCACATGAATTGAGAATAGGAACATATTCCAATAGTTTTATCATAAGGAATAATAGGGATTGAATTTAATCGAGTAGAAATTTAGTTCACAGGCAAGTTCTATGTCTCTAGGTAATTCTCTATTTAAGTTAAAGATAAATCTAATAGAGTGGATCTTTATCCCACAAGCAAGTTCTACATTCATAGATTAATCTATAGTGTGTTTTTACATTGGTAAGACATACATCAAGGCTATGACCGCAAAACAATTATTGATATAACCTTATTTCTTTAATTGTAGTTACTCAAACCCCGACTTAATATGAAATTAGACTTGAAATTCCCAAACTTGAGGGAGATAACTATAAGGTCTGGAGAGAGAGAGTCTTGCTCCAATTAGGTTGCATGGATATAGACTATGCCATTAGGAAAGATGAGCCCCTGGCCATCTCAAATACCGCACTAAAGTCATAACAAAGACATGAAATCTGGGAGAGGTCTAATCACCTCTTCGTTATGTTCATTAAAACTCAAATTTCTATTGGTATACGTGGTTCTATTGAAAAACACAATAAGGTTCAAGACTTGTTAAAGGCAATTGATGATCAATTCACCAAGTCCGTGAAGTCTCTCACAATACCTCATTATTTTAGTTCCCTACCCTATAATAATTTAAAATACTCCTAACAAGCTTTTATAACATGTCTAAGGTGTAAAATAAATTAAATTATATTTTTCAGGTTGAACACAAAATAAAATGATAAAAACCCAGAAATTTTACAGGAGCCAAATAAATTTGGTAAATTGTAAAATGAGGACTCAAAGGTCATAACACAAGAAGATTCTATGCTAAGTTGGAAATATGACAAGTTAATTTTCAAATAGAATAAAGAAGAATGACTTAATGGCAAAATGAGGAATTTTGAGCAAACAAAATAGGATAAGACCAAACATGGTCTTAGGAGAAGAGATTTTCTCTTATTTGGCTAGGGTTCATGGTTGGTGAAGGAGAAGCCATTTTTGTCTCCCAATTGTTCAAGCAAGGAGAAGGAAGAAGAGAAGAAGAAGAAGAAAATCCAGGTTTGGAAACTATATGTGTATGGATTATGCATGGAAATCTCTCTTTGTCTAAGTTGTGTAGGAAAAATCCTATTAGAAGTGTTGTTGGTTGGTATAAGATGAGTTTTATGGTTTATTCTGAGTTGGTTTTGGTTTGGAAGGAAATCACGGTGAAAAGGGCTAAATCCGCCATTTCTCGCATTCTGCTGAACCCCTACGCTTAGGCGTGAGCTCCATCTGTTAGGAAACACTATGCCTAGGCGAACCCGAGGCCAAGTTTTCTGAATTTCCCCGGTCCGGCCAGCATAGTATCGGTCCACCTAGGCATGTTAAATGCTCCGCCTAGAGTAGCCTTTCCGCTCAGCGTGGTACTGGCTCACCCAGCGCACTTGCAAGTCATGTTTCGTTCCTCTTCCGTTAATTCTAATAATCATCCATTAGATTAATGAGGATCCTAATAAGTTAATGAAGGGGTTCGTACAAGATAATAGTTATATGAAAATGCTCGCACTCGCCCCAGCTAAGCTTCTGTGCTCATTGGAGGAAAGGTGTAAAGTGATTCACATAACGTACGATGGATACAGCGGGCCTCAATTAAAGAACCTAGAATCAACCATATCGGAGTCCTTCCTCGTTCAATATATTCTATGTACTCTTCATCCTCAGTATAGCCCATTCAAAATCTCCTATAACACACATAAGGAGGATTGGTCAATTAGCGAACTTCTAACCATGTGTGTGCAAGAGGAGGAGCGACTACTTGTGGAACAAGGAGAGAAGGTGCTTTTCACTCTTCCCGACAATAAAGGGAAGAATAATGCTAAGAACAAGGGAAATGACAAGACTCAACCCAAGGCAGGCATCAAGAAGGAATCAACATATTTCTTTTGTAAAAAGAAGGGACACTTGAAGAAGGACTGTGCAAAGCACAAAACATGGCTTGAAAAGAAAGGTACTTCTTTTTCATTCGTATGTTATGAATCAAATTTCACAAATGTTAATCATAACACTTGGTGGATTGACTCTGGTTCTACAATCCATGTTTCAAATACCTTACAGGGTATGAGAAACCTTAGGAAGTCGGTGGAAAGTGAACGGTACATCTATTCGGGTGGGAGGTCAAGCTCACATGGGGAAGCCATTAGATTCTGCGCTTAAAGTTGTCAAGCCGCTTTGTTTCATAGCTTGAAAAGATCTTCTATGTACCTAGTTTTTCTAGGAATTTGTTTTCAATTTCAGCACTCATACCCTTAGGGATTTCTTGTAACTTTAAGGATACTAGTTTTACGTTTTTAATAAAATAAGAGGTTATTGGATATGGTATTTTGTGCGATGATCTTTCTTTTGTACAGTTGCAAGATAATAATGCTTATAACTCATTAAGTCTAACTGCTGGTTAACGAAGTGTTATGAATGAAGAATCCTCCTTATTATGGCATCTGAGATTGTGACACATCTCCATTCAAAGGATTAAAAGGTTAGTAAATGAAGGGGTACGGTTGGCCCGCATTTTTATTGACTTTGAGACATGTTTGACTGCATTAAAGGAAACAAACCAAATCGCCTGAAAAAGTGGCGAACGAAGAGTAAACATTTGTTGTACCATACATACTGACATTTGTCATTCCGACATGGACGTGAGTGATTCAAAATACTTCATCACCTTCATTGATGAATACTCACGTTATATGTATCTCTACATGTTTCGTTCTAAGGAAGAAGAACTAGAAGCCTTTAAGGTATTCAAGGCTGAAGTAAAGAAACAATGTGAGAAGCAAGTAAAGATAGTGAGGTCAAATAGAGGTGGAGAGTACTATGGTAGGTACACTGAGAATGGACAAGCACCAGGTCCATTTGCTAGGTTTCTTCAAGAGCATGGGATTGTTTCCCAATACACTATGCCTGGTTCTCCAACCATAATGATGTGGCAGAAAGAAGAAATTGAACTTTAATGGACATGGTAAGGAGTATGAGGAGTAATAGTTATCTTTCTCATTTCTTGTGGACTGAGGCACTAAAGATGATAGTGTATATATTAAACCAGGTTCCGACCAAGGTTGTCCAAAAGACACCATTTGAGTTATTTAAAGATTGGAAACCCAATTTGAAACATATACGAGTATGGGGATGCCAGTCTGAAGTGAGGATTTATAATCCAAAAGAAAAGAAACTTGACCCAAGGACTATAAGTGGGTATTTCATTAGATATGCTGAGAAGTCCAAAGGTTATAGATTCTATTGTCCTTCTCACACCACTAGAATTGTGGAATCAAGAAATGCGAAGTTTCTCGAGAATGACTTAGTCAGTGGGAGTGGTTAATTTCAGGACACCTTATTTAAAAGAGATCACTATCAAGGTTAAGACCCTAGTCCAAGTCATAGATTAACTATCATAATACCGAGGTAGAACGTTAAGATTAACCAATCATCGAGGTTCCACATACTTCTGAACCTATAGATCACGTTGTCGAGGAACCACAAATGTTGAAATAAACCGAATGAGCAGATTTTACAACAAGTTCCACACATGAAGAAACAACATTATGAGATTTACTAAGGTCGACCAACTATTCCTAGTGATTATGTCATGTACTTATAAGAATTGGATTTTTACAACATAGAGCCAAATATGATCCGTAAACATTTTCACAAGCCACAATGCTCTAAAAGAATCAATTAGGTATGAAGCCATGAAAGATGAGATGAATTCTTATGGCCTCAATGCAGTCCGATCTCGTCAAGTTTTTATGGCATAAAAGCCATTGGATGTAAGTGGGTCTTTAAAAAGACTCACAAGGCAACATTGAGAGACATAAGGCAAGACTCGTGGCCAAAGGATTCACTCAAAGAGAAGGAATCGACTACATGGAGACCTTTTCTCTAGTATCCAAGAAAGATTCTTTTCGAGTAATCATGGCTTTAGTAGCTCATTTTGACTGGGAGCTGCATTAGATGGATGTGAAAATTGACTTTCTTAATGTGGACTAGAGGAAGAGGTTTACGTGAAACAACTTGAAGGATTCTCCTTTAGTTCCAATGAATACTTAGTTCACAAGCTTAACAAATCCATATACGGTTTGAAACAAGCGTCTTGACAGTGGTATCTAAAGATTCATGAGGTCATCTCTTCTTTTGATTTTGAAGAGAATGTCATGGATAATTATATATACCACAAGGTTAGTGGGAGTAAGATATGTTATCTTGTTTTATATGTGGATGGTATTTTGCTAGCAACTAATGATGTGGGAACATTATGTTAGGAACACCTCTCAAAGAACTTTGATATGAAGGATATGGGTGAAGCATCTTATGTCATTGGCATAAAGATCAATAGGGAAAGATATTGAGGCATTTTGGGTTTGTCTTAAGAGACATATATCAACAAAGTCTTAGAGAGATTTAAGATGAAAAATTGTTCACCAAGTCTAGCTCTCGTAGTGAAGGGTGATAGGTTCAGTTTTGACCAGTGCACGAGGAACAATCTTGAGCAGGAAAAGATTAGAGACACTCTATATGCTTTGGTTGTTGGAAGTCTCATGTATGCACAAGTTTGTACCAGACCTAGCATTGCCTATGTTGTTGGAGTATTAGGCAGATATTAGAGTAATCTAGGGATCGATCACTAGAAAGCTACAAAGAAGGTAATGCGCTACCTTCAAAGTACAAAGCACTTAATGCCACGCATGTGACTCGACAGTTACTTGGGAGGCATTGGCCATCGACAGACTGATACGCGACTCACGCACTAATTTAGGTGTCAACAGTTATATTTTTATGCTAGCAAGTGAAGCCGTGTCTTGGAGGAGCATGAAGCAAACCTTGATGACCACTTCCACTATGGAGGCCGAGTTCATTTCTTGTTTTGAGGCCACTTCACATGGTGTTTAGCTCAAGAGTTTCATTGTTGGCCTGAGAATCATATATTCCATCTAGAGGCCACTAAGATTATACTGTGATAACTCAGTTTCGCTACAGAACGATGTGCGGGAGTCGGCAAACACATCGACATAAAGTACTTAGCCATCATGGAACGCAGCAAAGAACATAAAGTATTATCGAAAGACATAAGCATCGAGTTAATGCCATGATCTTTGAATAAAGGCATGCCAATAAAAAATTTCAAGGATCATGTAAATCCAATATGACTTGGTTCGTTAGAATCTCATTTTCATACGTATTATTATTCCTGGCTTTCTTATGAAACTCTTATTTAGTTGATGTTTCTCATAAAGTTGTGCACATTTATTGTGATTAGAGAAATATCATTAAGTTATGACCTAGAATAAACATAGGGTTTATTCATAAAGATTAAAAGTCGTTATTTAAAGGGACAAATATACTGTGATACATGGTAGATAATACTCACTATTAGAGGACTTGTCTCATGATTCATTTATTTGTTTACTTATTGAATTGGATGTTGAATTTATGGACTGGGTTTTAGAATGCTGATTATGTTCCAAATGGCTAAGAGGATTAAGTCCTCCTATTAGGTGCCTATTTTTTAGGCTCACACCTCAACACTATGGGAGTGGAATAAGTAAGATCCACTTCTAATTACGGCTGTATGTGCAGATACCTCCTATATATATGGTGACTTATCTGATGGGTCCCTGGTTACCACATTCAAGAAATTCATCTAGCACCATTAGGAAAAAGAGTGTCTAGGTGCTAGAAGATCCCTCAGATTCTCTGTTTGATTTTAATAATCATGGCTAGAGGTACGATCAATTAGCTTCCACATTTAATATAATTTGTCTGTTCTTATTTAGATATTCTAAATATAACACTTTTTGCTAAATTATTTGTAAAATCAAGAGTATTTATTGATCCAAAAAACAATTAATTAATAATCAAGGGACCTAATAAATATATTATAAAATAATAACTTTATTGAAACAATGAAGCATATCAATTTGTACTAAGTAGAAAATATACCTGGCATGGATCCAGAATTATTAGCCATCATTTATCTTCAAAGAAATCCGTAGAGGGCAAGATCAAAGAGAAAGACGACTTGGGTTGAAGATGGATCATTCCTTTGCCCCAAAGTGTGTTCTACCAAACCCCTTATGAAATTCTAGGGCTCTATTTACTTATATATATAGAGCACAAGGGAATAATTGGGCTTTGGTCCAATGGGCTTACCAAAGCAAGGGAAAAGATAGAATCATGCTCCCATAGCTAGTTAATATTAAACCATTCCATAAATCATCCATAATTAACATACACAATTACACAATTAAAATTGTAATATGATTATTGTAACACCCCGAAATATACCCTAAATTGCCAATATGTTAGGTGTTGCGTCAGTACAAATTAAAATTTTCACAATGAATTACTGAATAGATATTTATAAAACCCAATTGATTAGTTATAAAGGCAAAACCGTAATTTGTCCAAAGAGGGACATTAAAGACATGGGTTAATAGAATGAGAGGCCAAAGTATAAATAATAAAACTTGAAAATGTAATTAAGGGGAAGTTGGAGGACAAAAAGGCAATAAAGCAAACTTAACCCAAAAATGGGTTTTTGATGGCTAAACATACCTTAGGAAAAGATGGATTTTAAAGACCAAATCGGTCTCAAATTGGAGAAACCGTAGAGAGGAGAGAGGAGAGCAAAAGAAGAAGAAGAAGAGGAAGAAGGAGGAACCAAGATCAAAGGTATGGATCTAACCTGATATGAATCCCATATGAATCACATGGATTTTGTATGGGACTAGAGAGGTTTATGAGTTCCCAAATCTAGGCTCATTAGGATTTCTCTTAATCGGGCAAAGATTTATTGAAGGTAGGGTTGGTAAATACTCTAAATCCATAATATGCGAGAACCTTCTCTTGAGGTCAGATTCATGTGGTTAAATATTACACTGAAGTTAGTGGCTTAGAGTAAACTTAACAAACTCTGAGTTTAGTCAGATGTTAAGACCCATATTGAAATGATTTTGGGAGAAATTCATGGAAAGGTTTGTTAGTGATGAGAAACAAAGATAACTGAATAGAAAAGAGATTCCAAGGTGAATCGAATGGTTTTTAGGTGCGAGGAAGCGCTGGAGTGATCCAGGATTAAAGCGAAGGAAAATGTGAGAAAACACCCATTCTGGCATTCTCGGTGTCTTCTACTCTAGAAGTTGCTCTACCGGTAGAGAACTGATTCCGGTCATTTTTGGCCAAGTCCTACTGGTAGAAGTTAAGTCCTACCGGTAGAACATGTTCCGGTTTTCCGCTTTTGACCAGTTTTTGTATTTTGGCCATAACTTTCATTTCTTATCCGATTTGAGGATTCAAGTGGCCACTTTAAAATAGACTTCATGAGAACCAAACTTAAAGAGAAAGTACACAAATTCTGACTATAAGGTCGAAATATTCACCTAAGAAGTGGATATGTGCAGCCCATCTGCATCACAATCATGAGAGTCCTGCAGTTTGACGTAATTTGAGCCCTGCAGGTTCGACCGGGGTGATTCCAGTTGAATAGAACCCTTAGCACCTAGGGATTTAAAGGAGTATAAGGACATAGGTCAAAATATGAAGTTAAGACCCCGGAAAAAACATAATAATGACCGTCAAGAACACAATATGGGCTAAGAATGCCCTATTATAAAATAGTGTTACTTAAGTCATATAATTATAAAATGCCTAAGACCAATTATTAAGACACAGATTTCTCCGATTAGTGCGACGGCACTCTCTCGATCGTGAGTTCACATTAGTACTTTTGCATTTCTCCGATTAGTGCGACCAATTCTCCGACGTGCTTCTCGCATATTAGTACTTCTGATTTCCCGATTGCGCGACTAAGACTCACGTTGCTTCGCACTCCCGCTCGTGTTATGACACTTCGCATCAGAAAGTATCTTGGATACTCATCAAGGCATTCTTGTCAGTTATTATTATCGGGTCTAGGTATTTCCATAATTATATGATAATAACTAATAATGAATATATAATACTTAAGGTTTATCGCTTTGATCTTAATATACACTTTATTTCTGAATATATGAGTAAGCCTGTAAATTCTACTGAGACTCCGAATAATTATAAGTCCCGTAGTACAAGATAAGTCCAAAAGAGAAGACCTACGTACTTCTCAGACAATGAACCTTCGTGAAGTACCTACTTCGCATCACATAAGAATAAACATACTAATCAGATAAACCCATGATATGCATGGCGTAATTAATATCCATATTGTTACGCGCGAAGATGAAACTTCAGGATATGCACGTTATATATGTTTCCCACTGCTAAAGCTTAGCACGGTTTTAATCCGTGTAGGTACAGGAGGTGAAGACGTCCAGAACTTCCAAGATCTTCGTACAACACACGACTAAAGGTTCATCATCAGAGGGTTCCCACTGACTTTAATAATGTAAATAATAGGTTTTAACATGTACTGGGATTCCGCATCGTGATATGTGTGACACTGTAAACTCACTACTTGGTAGTTTTATTTTGATATTTGTATATGATGTGGATATATTATAAGACTTGGATATACCAATGTCTAATTAAGGTAAAGAGTCCCAAAGATATGTTCTCAAAGGCCCCGAAACCGGTTCCTGATCCGCTAATCTGCCGCCTAAGAATCGGGCGTGACAATTATGCTTAGTCCATAATTAATAAATTAATCTAACATTCTCCTACTTGGACAACATAATCATAACTCAAATGCTTTCTCAAATAGATTTACATAGCCATAACCAATCATATACAATTAACATACCAAGAGAATACATAAATTATACATAATCAGGCGCTACTAATCATAACTCAAATGCTTCCACAAGAGACTAACATAGACATAACCAATCATATACAATTAATACACTAAGAGGATGCATTCGTACATAATCAAGCGCTACTACTCTAGAAGCATTACAATGATAAGAGTATTGATTCAATATAAAGAAAAAACATAATTTTGTCATTCATTTGGTCAAAATGACACAAAATCATAAGATAATAACAAACGTCAAAATGTGCATGTAATAATGAAAAAACATGAACTTTCCTTACAAAATACATGAAAAGGCAACCCGACCAAAAAACAAAGAGTTTAGGGTCTTCTAACAATCCCATGCAAAGACGGTTCTTGAAACACACAATAAGTGCTTCTGGGTTAGTGGGTCTGTCAACATGCTAGTCGTAGGCGTGTGCTCAACTGAAATAAGGGACTCTACAACTTTCTCTTTAACAAAAAAGAACTTCACATCAATGTGTTTGGAGCGAGAAGTGCTCCTAGTGTTCCTAGAGAAAGATACAACTACGGAATTATCACAGAACAATTTCAACGGTCTAGAAATGGATTGAACAACCTCCAAAGCTGAAATGAAGTTCCGCGACCATATTGCATGACAAGTAGCCTCATAACACGCCACATACCCTGCCTCCATAGTAGAAAGAGTTGTAACTGTATGCTTAACATTTTTCCATAAAACTGCTCCTTCAGCCATCATAAAGATATAGTCAGAAGTGGACTTTTTATCATCTACACGCCCTGCATAATCGGAATCACCAACCACCTCAAGAGTGTCGATACATTGATATGTCAACATGAGATCCTTAGTACCCTAAAGATACCTCAAACTTCCTTAACCACTTTCCAATGGCTTTGACTAGGATCACCTGGCACTACCCAATGGTTACATCGACAAACAAAAGCAATATCGTATCCGCATATCGGAGCATACATCAAGCCGCTCAACCGGGGCTAGGTCAAGGATCGCTTATTTGATCTCTCAATTTCTCACTCTTGGCTTATACTAGTATCATCCTCAAAATGGCTAGCTTGATCTGACTCAATCACTCTAGTGGTGTGCGATGGGCAATAAAACCTAGAACCTCTTAATCCCACATAATAACCAATGAAGTACATTGATGCAAAGTCAAGGCATGATTTAATAGAAGTTAAAGTTCAAAGGTAGGTTTTGAGAGAGAAATACAAGATCAAGGATGCACTCAATATAAGACCAAGTTCTAGAAAAATCCGCACGTGCTTAGATGTTTTCTAGATCGTATCAGATGGCTCATGCCAGTTATTTACTTTCCTTTTAGTTTATTTATTTTCCTTAGTTTATTTTTATTTAGATTTGTTTCCTTTTCTTGTTTTAGGTGTGATTTAGGTTAAAGATTGCAGTAAATATTTTGTTTCTATTTCATTTCTAGTTTGTAACCTATATAAAGGCATGTTTATAATGTAATTATATAGAAGAATATGAATTAAAAATTGTGAGAGTCTTCTCCTCTTTGGTTCTCCAAAGAACTTTTGAACTTATTGATTTTTCGTGGTATTCATCCTATCGACTTATCAATAAACCCTTCCATAGTTGATTGTGGTGTCTTCATTCCATCGACTTATCAATCAGCCCTTCCATAGTTGATTATGGCATCTTCACTATTTCTTACTATCAATCAACCTTTCCATAGTTGATTGTGGTGTCTTCATCCCATCGACTTATTAATCAACCCATTTATAGTTGATTGTTGCGTCTTCATCCCATCGACTTGTCAATTAAACCTTCCATAGTTGATTGCGACGTCTTCATCCCATTGACTTATCAATCAATCATTCTATAATTGATTGTGGAATCTTCACTTTTCCCCTTCGAACCTGATCGTAGAACGATCTGAGATAGTATCTTATTGTGAATGGCGTAGGTCTGCAGAGTCCTTGTATCAAAGTGGTATTAGAGGTCATGGTTTGATGGTTGATCATAAACTAAAAGGTGTGCTTGGTGCTAGAGACAAGATCTCTATACATGGTTTGATTCGTTCATGCCATGGAGGAAAAACGAATTGCTGATCTTGAGACTCTTGCTCAACATCTACAACGACATTTAAGGCTTTAAGAAGATTGTGTGTCTACGGATAACTTGATGGAAGGTAAAGAAATATACAAGATCAAGGAGGAAAAATATGATTTTTATGAAGAGACTTTGCAGCTTTGTCAACTTGAAGGTTTCTTGGGGCAGAAGAAGGTTAAAGATATGTATGCACGAGACTATGATTATAATGGGAGGTATGCTACTATTGGAATAAAGACTACTATGAGAGGCATGGTAACTTTGATGAAGACTTAAGATTCAATCCAAAACTTAACATCCTAGAATTTGATTGAAGAATGGATACTGATGAATTTTTGGATTAGCTTAATATGGTGGTGTAACGCCCCAAAAATACCCTAGAATTTTTATAATAATTATATTATATATTCCGGGTATAAATAGAACCAAACTTGGGTTTTTCACGGAATTTGTTACATGTTCTATAATTGTATGATTAAATGTCAACTGAAAATGATATATAATTGAATGTGATATACTAAGTGATTAAGTGATTGAACCCGGAAACAACCCAAGTGTAAATGGGCAAGAATGGAAATTTGTGAAATGAGGGCCTAAGGGTCATTTGAGAAAATGTTTATGTGCAAATAGAAGTGAAATATGTGCTATAAGGTAAATTGAGGCAACTTAAATCCAAAAATGGGTTTTGATGTGCCAAACATGGCCTTGAGAAGGAAAAGTGACTTAGACCATTTTTGGTCTTAGAAACCTCCCACTTGTGCAAAAACATTTTGAGAGAGAATGAGAGGATAAACTTGGGAGCCAAATACAGAGATTGGTGTGAATCTCCATGTTTGTGCAAGATTTGCAAGATTGCTGAAGAAGAAGGCTAGGCTTCGCGCAAAGGGTTTTGGAAGGTAAGAACCAAACCCAGAGGCAGGAAGTGAGAGTGAGAGAGGCACTGGATCCATCCGGCGGTTCATGATGCGGCGCCGAGGCTTGCGAGGATGCAGATGGACTCACGGCGGATGGTGGCTTAGGTCAATGAGAAAGATCAGATGACCACTTCCACGGCAACAGAGCAACCCATGCCACAACCAGGTGTCCACGCCATACACAGGTGACCAAACGCCTACACAGTGGGATACCGCCAAGGACAAGGCTGAGGTGCCAAATGACATCCTGCATGCCATAGCACATATCTCACGTCAGACGTAGCCACCGCTCACAAACGTGCTAAATTTGATTTTGCTCGGAGCACCGCATTCGCAGACATCGATAGCTTCAAGGACCCTAATAAAATGACTTGCTGGTTCAAAACATGATAAACTAAACTTAAAATGTGGTAATAATCAGACCGCCCAATGGAGCGATATTCGCAATGGTGAGAAGTATTTACTGAAACAGATGTGTGTGATTTTCATGAATGTGAGGATCACCAACCTAGACCGAGATTGAATATATACAAAAGAAAGAGATAGATTGGTTTATTCTATCTTCTCATTCTCAAGTTTCGAAGATTTGAAATGTTTGTTCTCTGGTATATAAGAAAAGCATATTGATTTTTAATTGATTTGAGGTAATTGATTGTGAATGTTGCATACAGAAACTGGTATGAGTATTGAAATGAACTGCTTATACTAAATGTACATATCATAACGTATTTTGTTATAAAGGATTCAACGCCTGGGGAAAGAATGTTAATCAAGTTAATCACATTATTAGATTGGTATACCAATAAGGGTCAAATTAGCAAAGATCGATAACAAACATAGTATTGATGTTACCTTGATCAGCAACCCAACGGATAATATCGTAGTGTTCACGAATTAGATTTTTGGCCAATCACGCCAGCCTCTAGCGGACCGAATCGTTATAGGAAACAAATGTTTATACCGCCCACAAATGGCCGGGACCGCGTTTGATTCTGGCGGTCCTATATACCAACATAGCAACTCCATAAGGCATAACCGAATTGACTTTGAGACGCTGGTAGTCTGGAACTGGAAAAGCATAATAAAACGAATGAAGAGCATCAGAAAATGCATGATTTGTTTCTATATAATTTATTGCATATGAGTGTATATTTGGAATGAACAAATGAACCATAAATGATTGTATATGTATTGTATTGACATTGATCATCCAAAAGATTTGGAAAGTTTTGTTTAGTAAAACAAAGATTTGACTTAAATCAAATAAGAATGGAATAATCTGTATAGAACCAATTAGTTATTAAAATGTTTAAATAGTGTTATCTATGCATTGCATCGATCGAACAGAACGTAAAGGCAAGATCGAAGGAGCAATAAGTCATAGAGAAAGTACTTCGAGGAGTATGCTTCGATATATGTAATTCACTTCATTTTTTTAACATGGATATTTTGCAAAAAGATTTGAACTCGAACAACATCCATTCTTTATATATCATCTTTAGTATTTGAGATATGACTTTATAAAGAACTGTACTTTCTTTGCATAAATAATGTTAATAGGCCTACCTCAAAACAAGCTTGCATATTCAGCGGCTTTTATGCCAACTGAAATGTACTCGCATGTTTTTGATAAACGATTTATATATAGAGGTATTTAGTATTCTGATCGCAGTTAGACTGCGATTGAAGCTCACTGAAAGGCATCTCGGTGGGAATTGTCGGTTCAGAAATGAATTTGAAATTATTTATTGAATACATTACATTTTCATATAAAGGATGACATGACTCTGTGCTATTGATATCCTCCAACAGATATCTCGGAGACAGGTAAACGAGCAAAGACAACCAACAGAAGCATTACTCAGCGCCAAATGAGAGAATGGCATGTGCCGTGATTTGCGCTCGTGCGCTATTTTGAACCCCGTTTATTTAAGGTTTTGAGCACTTTTGTGTACTAATCGTAATTAACCTAATTTGCACATTAAGGTCCCCGTTATTCCCATCGATCGTGATTCAGGGCTAATTTTGTAGTTTTCGTAAGCTATTTATGCCAAAATTGTTGAGTCGATCCAAGCACAAAGAATTCGAAATAAACTCAAAGATTGCAGATCGTGAGACCGTAAGGAAAGAAGAGCGTAAAATACAAAGGAAATGGAGCACAACAAACATTTTCACAGGTTGCAGGTCTTTCGGCGAACCCGAGAAATTTCAAGTTCAGAAATTTCGCACCCGCGAAATTGCTTTTGCCACCGCCACTCGCTTACCATTTTGCAATTGCTCATCCTTGACTTCGCCGTCTGCTTAGCTTTTTCGCACCCTTTGGGTTTTCTTCCTTTTCGCCCCATTGTACAGAGTGTTTCATATGTTATTTTTGTAATTTTGTAAAGGCTCACATAGTGCCCAAGACTAAAACACTTATCTCATCCTTTTCATTAATAAAGTTTTTTTACAGAAGCTTTGGCCTTCGCCTTTTCTACCGCTCCATTTTCTCCCTTTCTTTTACTTTCTGATATAAACACCCTCGAGGATGACAACTCAAGGGATGGCTGGCTATACCCACTGATCCCTGAAGAGAGGGCTGTCGGGCTAGGCTCGAGGTAACTAACGGCCTTTCTATTTTAACGCACGCATTTATGGGTATTTATGTTTTATTTCTCTCAATCTAGGTTTAAATCTCTTAAATGTACCTTGATTGACCATTATTTGGCAATCTTTTAGGGTTTAGTGGATGCTTATTGCTAGATCCACTGAGATTCATTACCATTTCTATTCAGAATTCATAGGTAGATTTAAGAGGTATGTATTCACTACTGGGAGCATTTATGCTCAGAATGTTGTTTTTCAAAAGGAAAATTTACAGGCAGCTCTTTAAAGCCAAATGAAGACTGGTTCTAAATGATTATAGGTCATCCTCCCAACTTATGGAAATGAACCCGAGGACCTCTCAATGGCTTCAAGATCTCAAATCAAGAGTCGACACTTCAAGGAAATTTTTGAGCTTTATTTCATTTTCATTTCCAGTTTTCACTATCAAATCCTTTGTTTTTATCAAATTTAAAATCCAAATTGAATTTACCTGATTTGACCTTCATCAGAATCATTTGTGCGAAGAAAACCAATCCTCGAGTTTCACCCTGGGAATCCGCTATATCGCAAGAGCCTATTCTACTAAGCAGAGGGAATTGATATAAATTTTGTTGATTCCAGAACACTTATTGTGGCACGAATCAAAATAAGAAAAAAATTGCTGTAGAATTGTTTTTGTGTTGTTTTGTGTTGCCTTGTTTTTGTTGCAGGAATCCATGTTCTAGTGGTTTAGAAATCCATAAGGCAAGTTGATCAAAGTCAGTATTCTTCAGGAGCCTAATTCTAAATTGAATATCAGTTTGAGGCCAATGGAACATCTAGAGGAAGAACAACATGGTTAGTACCCAATGGAGAGAAATCCTAATGCATGTAGGTCCATGAGGGACTATAGAAATCCTCCATGGGTGAGTGCACCCTCCTACATGGTGCTCCCAACAAATGCACCATATGGAAATGCTTTTAACCCTAGGGGAACCACACAAATTCCTCATGGGATCCAAGACCTCCACAGTATGCACCTCCTCCACATCCAAAGTATGCCTCTTCATATCGGCCTCAACCACTACAGTCAACCTCTCCAATGGAACAAGCCATCCTGAACCTCACCAAGCTAGTGGGTGACTTTGTGGAAGAGCATAAGACATTCAATGCCCAATTAAGTCAAAGAATTCATACTGTGGAGAACTCCTTGGACCAAAAATTAGGTAGGCTTCAAAGTGAAGTGGGTCGGAATTTGAAAACCCGCAGTGAAATTGATCGCACCTGGTTTGACAACCTTTAGTGCTCAATTTCAAGGCTTGCCAGTCAGCAACATGTTCATCAAGAGGAAGAAAATCCATAAGAAGAGTGCCTGATTGACACCACAGTGGAGGAGCAATGTAAATAGCAAGATGAAGCAATCTCCCCATTGCCGACTGAGGAGGGCAGTGGAGAGGGAACAGTGGAAGGGACCCAAAAGCCTATCCTTCAACCAATCCCCATAAATTTGGATCCTAGTGCCATTGCCCAACCAAAAGCGCCACCGCCAGCGAACTTCCTCTCCCGAACCAAGCAGATACGACATCTTCACCTGCAGCACAATCCACACCCAAAACTCCTGCTTCCAAAGCTAAGGCCAGTTCATCACTGCTTGTGCAAAACCTAAAGAAGTTAGTGGCCTCTATTCAAGCCTTTGCCACTACATCAAAGACACTAGCAACTGCTCACACTGCATGGCATAGCGGATGGCCAGGCCGGTTCGCACGAAAGCACCCTGACCTTAGCATATCTATTACAAGCTCCACTGGGCCCAATGTACCTTCCAAAGACTCGAGGAATTGGTTTAGGGGGCCTAGATTTCCCCACTTTTTTGTTTTCTATTTTTCTTATTTTACTTTTGATTTAGTTAATTTTTCTTGCATTTTCTCTAATTTTTAGTTAATCTTTGTTTCTGGCTTATTTTTCATTTTTCTGTATTTTTTAAAAATTTATTGTGTTTATTTCATGTGTTTTTGCTTAATTTTTGGAGTAGAATATAAATACAGAAATTTCAATAGCCTTGCGAAATTCTCGTGAACTCGCGAAATTTTTTGCAACCCGTGACTCGCAGGCCGCACTGCTCCATAGAAAGACAAAATTGTGTGGACTAAATCATCGAGGATCATCAAGAGATGTTAAATGTGAGAGAGACTGATTTTTCTTTTGTACTTTTTTTATTCTTTTATTTTTCTTCTTTTATCTTATCTTTCATTTTCATTTATGAGGACTAGAGTAGTCGATCTAAGCTTCAATATCGAGTTGGGATCGTTGATATCAAGTTTCATTTATGTCTAAACTTAAGTGGAATCTAGAAATATTTATGGAAACCATTTTATTCAATTTTGATTGTAATTTCAATGAATTTGTTTGATCAACTAGTCATTGTCACTTATGATCCAGTTATGAAAGGCTAAGCTCCCTCTAGGAAGGGATTGGTGTGTGGTTATCATTTTTTTAGTATTTAAATGAATGTTATGGTTTGAATATTGGATTTATCTAAATGGTACTGTTCCTGTAGTAAACTGTTCTATGTATCAGTAGATCATACCCAAAAACAGCTATTTATGTGCTATAATTTCATGGATCCCTTTGAGTGACACAGAAAAGGACTACCTGAGAGCAGAGCAATAACTTAGGGGTATGTTAGACTGATACCTTTAGAGCTAATGCACTATAAATATCACTTTGATAAATCACAGATGATATTCTAACCTCTGACTTAAAGGTTCCTTTCTCTGTGACAACAAAAGTGTGTCTCGATGGTCAAGGACCATTTGATGATTTCTCGCCTTAATATTTAAAAGGTTTCATCTCGCCTTGAGATGTTTCAGGTTATTGTAATATGGGAACGATTATTCAGACCAAATTTCATAGTGAGATACCAATTACTTTGAAGAAGGCTTGTGTTGAACTGTCTATAAGGACAAGCTGACTTTAGTCCTGAGAAATGGTTGTGAAGTACAGGTTTAGGAAAAACAACCGGATCTTAGAAAAAGGATCAATCCTAATAGTAGCTATTTAGACCCATTGACCTGGTTTAGGAATATGGTGTTCTAAATAGTGAAATGTATAAAGTGTCAGGAGGTATTCCAAGGCTATATTATCGATCTCGACAAACTTAATTTAAGTCCATAATTATATTATTTTTTAACCATATGCAAATTGTTGATCATAACACTGATCCCATTCCTAGTGTTATTCCAATTCAATGAAACCTCTAATTCATTTAGTTTTAATTATCTTTTTCATTAAAGAAAAATATACAAAAATACATTCATTTCATATAGGCTAGTTAATCCAATCTTCAAGTTGAGATTCAAATAGTGATGATCTTTATAGTAGGGTACTTATCTTTAAATTTTTCATCAATCCCTATGGGAATGATATCTAGACTTATAATCCACTTTACTACTTGTATGACCCGTGCAATTGCAGTGATTTAGACTAAATTGAATTTTAAGTATATTATCATAAGTAAACAACAGAAAAATAGTATTATTAGTCAATCAAGTTCTTGGCATTGTTGCTGGGGATTCTAAATAAATCTCTAGTAGCAATGTTCCAACAATATTAACGACAATTTGCTCTATATATAGAATTGGTCAATCAAGTTTTTAGCGTCGTTGCTAAGGATTCTAAACAAATCTCTAGTAGCAATGTTCCAACAATATTAACAACAATTTGGTCTATATATAGAATTGGTCAATCAAGTTTTGTCGAGGATCAAAATAGAAATTTATAGATCAATATTCCAACCAAAAAGAAAATTGCTAATTTGGACATTTTTATGTTTTTATCAAATTTGTAGAAAAATTCAAAAAAATAGTTTCAATTGAAAGTAGTTGATTCATCTACTTATCTTTCTAATAAGCTAATCAAGATATAATCAATTTGGCTACTTATCTCACTTTGATTTCAGTGTGTTATCTTTTCAAGCATTTCTTACATGCATAGGAGGCTAGAAGATGAACTATTGCCATTGGACACTAAGATCGAGAAGACATTGAGGAATCTGAAGAGAGTAAGAGCAGCAAAAGCCTCAGTCATGGCAGAACAAAGAGAAGGTAACCAGAACATCCCTATAGTAGCTATTGATAGACCACAAAGGCAAAGAACAATGAAAGATTTTTGAAGACCAGTTATTAGAGAAGAGTATTCAGGTGTGAGGCAACCACCTATTGAAGCCAACAACTTTGAACTCAAACCTGCCTTGATCACTATGGTGAAACAAAAACAGTTTCCTAGGCACCTTAGTGAGGATCGAAATGAACACTTGGGCATATTTCTAAGAATGGCAACACTCTGAAGCTGAATAGAGTAAATCCTGATGTGATCAAGCTACAGTTATTCCCATTTTCTCTAAGGGACATGTTAAGTCGGTTTCGCCTACCTTATGGTTCAGAAAGCAATTGGGAGGAGCTGGTAGAGGGGCTTGATCTGCTGCATTTTTCCTTCTCTAACTTCTAAGAGGAGAGAGAAACCACATGCCTGAACAAAAGGAGGATGAATCTCGTACAACGCTGGGAGAGATTCACAGAAGATGTCCTTATGCATGGGATTATGTGATGACTCAAATGGATATCTTCTATCATGCCATGAACTATACTTCGAAAGGGAACTATGGATGCATCCTCTAGAGGTGCATTCAGGAGAAAAAGTGTTGAAGAAGCTACTCATCTGATTGAAGAGTTAGACAAAAGCAACTATAGAGTTCCATCTAAAGCTCGTGAGAAATGATTAAGAGTAAGGAGGTGTAATTAAGCTGAACAAAATGCCAGCCATTGAAGCAAAGCTAGATGCAATCATGAGCAGAATGAACAATCAAGAGAGAAGAAGTCATTCAGCCCATGAAGTGGGAATATGCAAAGCGCCTGTTAAAGGTGTAGAATGAACAAATACTTCTGTTCATGAAGGTCCATAGGGACAAATAGGAAGTAGCTTATCAATGGAAATAGGAGCTATAACTTCAAGCCTAACAACAACCTCCCTACCCATTACACACCAGCCTTGAGAAACCATGAAAACTTGTCTTATGGAGGTGAAATGCAGCAAGGTCAAATACTAGCTCAGAATTTTCAGAATTATGCTCCACCTAGTTTCTAAGGGTAACAACAAGGCATTCGTAGAGATAAGAAATGAAAGGATAAGAGATCCACTAATTAGAATATTGAATGAAACAGAAGAGAGATATCGAGATCGGGAATGATAGCTTTGTGGTATTCAGGTACTAGATTTAGAATCTGGACCCATGTCTGAAGACTGCTGCATGAAGAATAAATTAAGACTTCCTTAGTGATACAAAGAAGAATCCAAAGGATCACGACCATACCCAGGAGTGGTAAAGAAAGCTTAAAGAAAACAGCAGTTAAGAAGAAGCACATAAATGGTGTTTTTTGAAAGTAAAGATGGGGCGAATTAGGCCGTGAGAAAAGCAAAAAGAATTGGCTTATCGTAAGATGAGAATGAGCATACGAAAGAGCAAGGTGAAGTAGCCAAAGAGGAGACAGTGCAAAAGGAGGTGCGAGAGGTTTTATCAACCTCCTATCCCATTCCCTCAAAGGATCGCGCTTAAAGCCGGGAGAACCACATGGAAAGTTCTTAAATGTGTTCAAGAAGGATATCATTGTAACACCCCAAACATTTTAAAATGATTTTTCATGGAATTTAAGTTTTAGGTGTTTAAGGTCCATCATGAATTTATAATACTTTTAGAATTATTTCAATTAAATGGAATTTTAGGAAAAGATACCCAAAAGAAGGTCAAATTCTATAGCTTGACTGAATAGAATTTTAAAATACTCCAATGAATGAAATGTAATTATGGGCATTTTTATAGCAAATTAAGGTCCAAATATATGTTATAAAAATAAAATTAATGAAATACATAAATAAAATAATGTAATAAAAAATATGGAACAGTGAACTGGTAGGGAAAAGTCAATAGATTTTGTTGACCAAGGGCCAAAGAGATATATTTTTAATAATCCGCAGGGCCTTAAAAAATTCAAGAAACCGCAGGGGACTTAAGTACAATATTGAAATTACTTTTAAAATATTAGGCCTCTCAGAAAATCGAGCAGAAAAATAAAAAAAAAATAAAAATTGAAGAACCCTAGGTTCTCTATCGGGCTCAACTACTGGAAAAGAATGCAAATTCGTTGCAGCCAATCTCCTTTGAATCAACCTGTGATTTTTCATGGTGGGACTTGCTAGCTGCATATTAAAGTGTACCAGGGTTTTTAATTTTGGTTTGCATATTCAGCTATGAAAGGGCTGAATTGGATAAATGGTTGTTGTTTGGATGGTCAATTAGGAGCCGTTTTGGAATGAATTAATTGCTCTAATGTGTATGCTAGTTGCAATTGTACTGAATCTAAGCAGAATAATCTAAGAGGTATGAATTTCAGTCTGGTATGTTTAAAATTTGGGGAAATGTATTTAGAATGAATTGAGGTGGTAATTAGTGGAATTAAGGAAGCTGATAGATTGAATGTGAAATTCTGTTTGAAGGTAGATTTGACAGAATCAGGAGGACCTACTGACGAAATTTAGGAACAATTTGACATCATTGAAAGATATGGATGTTAGTGAAAATTTTCCACCGTTTCTGTGTCTTTTCGACGCTGGTGGGAGAAAGATATAGGCAAACATTAACCGATGTGCACCGCCAAAAAAAAAAAACGAGCTTAGTGATTAAACATTGGGAGCATAAGAAATTAGTCGTGAAATTGAATATTAAAATTATAATTTTGCATGGATGTTAAAGGCAGAATGCTGAAGGTGTTAAAAGTAAAAGGGATTTTAAAAATTATTTAAAAAAGCTCGGTTAGGCGATTAAAATAGAAACAGTAAATGCCTTAATTGGAGAAGTGGGATAACAAGGTATGGCTCGTTATGATTTTGACGTTATCTTTATATTCTTTCTCGTATGAATATCAGATAAAGAACGAGTCAGGGAAGGCCCATACACGCTCAGTGGTGAATAGCCTAGTCGAGCCCGACTAATAGGGAGGTGAGTACCTATATCATCGTGACTTGCACCTTCGAAATGTATAGCTGTTTTCATTGTTCGACGATCGTAGTATTTGACTATGCATTAAAACCCTTATTTCGAAAGCATTCATTGAATTGAATCTGCCAGTATGCCACAAGTCACGTGTCCTCGATGAATATTCATGCCGGCACTGGCCACCAACTCTTATTGTATTTGGTGTTATCTCTTTGTTGTATGTCGAAAGTAAGGTCACCATAACTTGTAATCGCACAAAGTCATCATTTTGTATGAATCACGTAAAACCTAACTGGATGGAGGTCATCGTGCTATGTGCACATGGTACCTTCCGTGCTGCAAAAGCCAAGGTCTGAGAGGTGGTAAATCCTAGGCGAGAACCCTACCGCTTCTATCATCTTTGGCTGGAATGTACGGATTCCAGTATAAAGGTAAAAAGGAAATGTACGGATTCTCAATGGGTAAACTATATTTCAGAGTTTCCAAACCTCTAAATCTCATTTGATATCATGTTCATATTTGTCGCTTATTTGCTGTATAACCTATGTATCATGATTGGATTGATTAGAAAGATAACTATCCTCAGAGTTTACTTTGAGTACCGAAATTCTCACAAGTATGGTGATATATTTTACTCAGAGTTATTCACCCCCGCTTGATTTCCTCCTTTCAGTAGAGAGTTGAGAATCCAGCATTTCTCACCACTTGGATTCTATTTGAAACATGTGTAATGATTATTATTTGCCGATTTGGTGAATGAGAGTTCAAGCCTAAGGCTCCATGGTGAATTAACTTGGTTATCGGGTTAATTTCTTTATTTGGTTAAATTGATAAATTTTAAATAGTTGAGTTGGATAAATTTTGCTTTTGATGAAACCTTGGCTTGATATTTTTGATGAGACCGCCGAGGTCGCTTTTGTTAGTGGATGACCACGAGGTCTATTTGTTAGTGTTATTTTGAGATAATATCATGATATGAGATTTTGAGTTAATTATTAGTAGATTGTAGATTGATATTGCGAATAATGTAGGATTTGTCATTAGTTATAGAAACGAATAGTTCTCGCGACTTTCGATGAAATTATGGGACTTAGGCTTGCATGCTCTCAAAGGCGGCCTTAAGCCTACCCATTCCCTAGCGCCGGTCATAGCCTATAAAAGTGGGATGTGACAAACATTCCTTTTGCTGAGGCATTAGCTCAAATGCCACATTATGCAAAATTTATGAAATATATATTCAGCAAGAAGAAGAAATTAGATGAAGGTGAAGTGGTGAATTTATCTGTAATCTGCAATGCTATCATTAAAACAATATGCCATAGAAAATGGAAGATCCAGGAAGTTTCAATATACCCTACACCATTGGAAACCATGAATTTGGAAAAGCTTTGTGTGATTATAGTGCAAGCATAAATCTGATGCCTTTGTCGGTAGTCAAAAGGCTAAGTTTGGGGGAGTTAACTCCCACTACAATGTCCTTACAAATGGTAGACAAATCGATGGCTTAACTAGAAGGAATCCTAGAAGATGTATTGGTCAAGGTGGGAAAGTTCATTTTCCTAGTGGACTTTATGTGATTGACATAGAGGAAGACAAACAAATTCCACTTTTTCTTGGTAGACCATTCATAGCTACTGGTGCAGCTCTGATAGATGTGAGGAAATGAGAGCTTGCTTTGAGAGTTGGAACAGAAGACGTCCACTTCAATCTAAATCAGACTTAGAAGCAACATGATGTTGAACAAGCTAAATGTATGAGAATTAATAGTGTAATTCCTATCTATAAAGAGAAGAATTATGATTTAATAAATGAGAACTCATTTGATGACTACATCTCTTCTTCACTCTATAATGATTATTCTGAGATGGAAGAGGTAATGGCAGAAACTGTTTTGAGCATTAATGAAAGAAGTACAAATAATCTAAATAGTGAAGAAAAACTTCAGGAAGAAGAAAAGAGCTATGAAGTTCTAGTCCTAAAGAAATTTCCAAAGCATCTGAAGTATGCATTTCTGGGAGAGGAAATGACAAAACATGTGATATTAGCAGTTGATTTGACTACGGCACAGAGTAGAAAGTGATGGAAACTCTTAGAAAACACCAGGAGGCTATTGCTTGGCCAGTAGAAGATTTGTAGGGGATCAACCCATCAATTTGTATGCACAAAATCCTCATGGAGGAGAATGCAAAGACTTCAATTAAACATCATAGAAGGCTGAACCTAGTCATGAAAGAGGTAGTGAAGAAGAAGGTTCTCAAATGGCTAAATTGAGGCTTTATATATGCAATATCATATAGTTCTTGGGTAAGCCCAGTTCATGTGGTTCCCAAAAATGGTGGGATGATAGTTATAAGAAATGAAGAAGATGGACTGATAACCACCAGGACTATGACTGGATGGAGAGTCTGCAATGATTACAGAAAGTTGAATACTGCTACTAGAAAAGATCATTATCCTTTTCCATTCATTGACCAGATGTTGGATAGGCTGGTAGGACATCCTCACTATTGTTTTTTGGATGGCTATTATGGTTATAATCAGATAGCCATATCACTTGAGGATCAGGAGAAGACCACATTCACATGTCCCAATGGCACCTATGTTTTCAGAACAATGCCATTTGGACTGTGCAATGCACCTACTACTTTTCAAAGATGTATGATGTCCATCTTCTCAGACTTAGTGGAAGAAATTATGGAAATATTTATGGATGATTTTTCTGTCTATGGGTCTAGTTTTGAAAATTGCTTGGACAATTTGGTTGTGGTACTTTAGAGATACAAGGAGAAGAACCTAGCTCTAAACTGGGAGAAGTGCCATTTTATGGTAACTGAAGGCATTGTCCTAGGACACAAAATATCTACAACAGGCTTGGAAGTAGACCAAGCTAAGATCTCTCTTATAAGAACTCTAAGCCCACCAACTACAGTGAAGGGAATTAGGTTTTTTCTGGGGCATGTAGGATTTTACAGAAGATTCATCCAAGATTTCTCAAAAATTTCAAGACCACTATGTAGACTACTAGAGAAGGATGCAAAGTTTGAATTTAATGAAGTATGCAAGTCTACATTTGAAGATATCAAGGCTAAATTGATCATAGCTCATATCATGGCAATACCAAATTGGAGTCAAGAATTTGAGATCATGTGTAACGCCCCAAAAATACCTTAGAATTTTTATAATAATTTTATTATATATTCCGGGTATGAATTGAGCCAAACTTGGGTTTTTCCGGGAAAAATGATAAATTGTGAAAAGTAAAATGAATATGTGAGCATATAATTAAATATTATATGCTAAAATGAGAAATTGATTGAACCCGAAAATAAACCCAAGTGAAAAAGGGCAAATTTGGAATTTTGGAAAATGAGGACCTAAGGGTCAAGAATATAATAAGCTTAAATGCTAAAGTGAATTAAATGATAAATGATAAATGAAAGTGAAATGAAGACCAGAAAGGAGAAAAAAAAATGAGAAATGGAATTTGTGTGTAAGGCAAACATGGTCTTACACTTAAAAATGAGGAACAAGACCAAATGTGGTCTTAGAAGAGCACATTTGCATTCGGGCAAAACAAGCCAGAGAGTGGAGAGGAGAAAAATAGAGCTTTGAATACTGATTGGTGTGAATCTCTCCATGTTTTTTCAAGATAATGCAAGAAGGGGAAGAAGGAAAAGGCTGGGGGTGGCTTTTGGCAAAGGGGGATTGTACAGAAGAACCAAACCCCTTCGAAAAATTGTATTTGATGTTCGAAGAAAAACTCACAGAATCATCCATGGTTTACCTGGTTGGCTTAGATTATATTAGGGATGTTATTGGGAGGATTCCCATGTTTTGTTTCGGGGATTTGGGGTGATTTTGGAGAAAAATCGCAAAAGTGCAAAAACGAGAAAAGCTAGGCATTATGTCTCTACATCGCACAGGGGGAACCCATGCTACCTGCCAGAGACCAACGCTGCATGGATACTCCTCGCCAAGGAGGCCGAGGTGACAAAAATGGAAATCTCTTGGTTATGCTAGCGACATAGCATAGTCGTTCTACAGAATCATCGTCTTTCACACGAGCACTTTAGATTTTTGTTTCCGAACACCTCATATTCGTACATCGATTGTTAAGGAACCCTAATAAAGAATTAATGGGGTCTAAACAAGAATTGAAACTAATGAAAAAGCATCAGACCTTAGAATTGTCATAGCGCACTTAGTGTCTTAACCCAAAATCGTTAATGAAGATTAATTGTCATTCACTAAAAATGTATAATAATTCGTTTATCCACCAAGAGTGGCGTAATCGTTATCACTAGACTCAGAGGATCACCTAACCTAGTAATCAGATCGAAGGGAAGGGAAACAGAGTCGACAATTTTCTGTTGCTCCTTCTAATTCTCATTCCGATTCACATTGCCTTCGGGCTTCTTAGTTCACCGTAGTCATATTCGGATTTCAAGTGTTTTGTATACCAAATAAATCAAATGATTGTACGGAGTATGCATAGCTAAGTGAAATGTTATTACGAAAGTGCATAGGATTTGAAAATGTGATATTTGAAATGTTTACTACCCACTTTATGTGAGTGATTAATTGAATTGTAAATCTAATTGGGTCAATTCTTACATCTTGGAATTGAATCGATATATTGAACAACTAACATGGCGGGATGCACCCACCCTGATTCGTCAGAAGGCAAACCACGAAATTGTTTAATGTCCCATGGCGGAGCGTACCCAATCGACAATCCGGCGATGGTTTATGGTATTGTTAAATGCCCCACTTGGCGGGATGTACCAATCGGCATCCGTCATGATGGCGTATGGAATTTTTAAATGACCACTTGGCGGATGCAGAAATTGGCATCCATCATGAAGGGAGACCGAAATTGTTAAATGTGTAAAAACACATTAGCGATAAAAATGATGGATCTACCAAATGGAACCAAGTGAATGTGAATTGTATAGACAAAGTGAAATACCAAACTTTCTGAGGAATATGAAATGAGATTTGTAAACTAAATACGTCCTTAAGAGTATATGTTTGAATCTCATGATTTGAGTTAAATGATTTGTTGCATGTGAAAATGCATATTTTGATATGATCAATGATTTGTAAAGTAAAAGCATGTGAAAATGAATAAGCATGAGTATAGTTTGATATAAAAGGCATGGTTTTATGATAAATGCATGTCGTGTTAAACTAAAAATTGTAATAGAACAGTATAAAATTACTAAGCATGAAAATGCTTGGCATGTAGTTTTTATCTATGCATAGGTTTCGAGTAAATAGGAAAGAAGGCAAGATCAAGAAGCGCAGAGTCATAGAGAAAGTTGCGGTGTATAAGTATATACCTCGTCATATGCATACCATTCTTTTTGAACGTGTGACATTTTGTGAACAAAAGAGTTAATCTATGAACTATTGTTTTGTATATCATTTTGTAAAAGCATGATACGCCATTTTGTAAATGTATCGTGTAAAAGTAAATGTTTATGGGCCTACCATTTGAAACAACTTCCACGTAATTGAAAACTCTAAAATGAAATGATATAAATAAAATGTTTTGATAAGATAAATGAAAATGGTCAGAGTAAACCGAGCTTTGTTTCTTGATCCTATTCGGTTGGGTATGGGATTCATGATACTTTGAAAAATAACAAATAAAAAGAATTAAACGAGCATCCTAGATCTGGTTCGGACCCGCCAATTGGGTCGGACCAAAAAGGGGTGCTACATCATGTGTGATGCCAGTGATTATGCAATGGGAGTAGTTCTGGGACAAAGAAGAAAGAAGATCTTTAGAGCCATCTATTATGCCAACAAGACCTTCAATGAGGCTCAAGAAAATTACTCAACCACGAAGAAGGAAATGTTGGCAATGGTCTTTCTTGTAAGAAGTTTAGGCCATACATATTAGGATCTCATGTCATCATACACATAAATCACGCACCAATTAAATATCTGATGGCAAAGAAGGATGTCAAACCTATACTAATCATATGGGTGTTATTGCTGCAAGAATTTGACATAGAGATCAGGGACAAAAAGGGCAGTGATAATGTGATAGCTAATCACTTATCCAGAATAGAAAAGCCCTATGAAGATGGAAGAGAGATTGAAATTGAAGAAAAGTTCCTTGATGAGCAGCTGTTTCAAGTACCTTGGTATGTTGATCTAGTGAATTACTTAGCATGTGGTATTATGCCACTAGAACTAACCTATCACCAAAAGAGGAAGTTGAGAACATATGCCAAATTTTATATATGGGATGACTGATGAGTGTAAAACTCATCTATGTTTTGAGTTCATTTCACATGATATTTTGAGCATTTTATATCCATATTCATGTAAAACTCATTACATTTCCTCTAAACTTGGTTTTGCAGGATTTTTGATGGAAAGCAAGTGATTTAGAAAGAAAAAGATGCAAAATAGTTCAAAAAATAGAGTTAGCCGAATGTCTCACACGCCCAAATCTGAGTTAAAATGAAGAAGTTATGGCCCTAACAAGTTGAAGAAGAAAAACAAACTTTGTCACAACAAAGTTTTTCTGTTGCAACAAAGTTTTTTCTATCGCAACAGAGTTTTATCAGTTTAATGTCTAGAGGTCTCACCTCAATCTGATAGAATGACCTTGATCCCATGTTTGCATATATCTAATCAAGGAGAGAGAAAATTTTATTAGATTTAAAGGACGAGATACCAATTAGATTGGAGAAGGCGTGCATAATCCCGTCATAAAGAATTCTACTCCCAGATCTGGGTGTGACGTACGAAAAGGAAAAATACTCGATCTTAGAAAGAGGATTATATTCTACAAGTAATTGATTACATTCATGTCTCCGAGCGAACATGGATCTCAATTAGTGAAATGTATGGTGAATGAGAAATCCAAGCTATACCATTGCTCTCGACAAATCCAAAGATTCAACTCACAAATGTTGCACTTTCAAGGAAATGCAAATTGAATATTAAATGATTATCCTCATCCCTAGTGCCTCTCTTCGTACATTTTAGACTTAAGTAGTTGTTTGTTTGGTAAATTTTAGGATTAGTTTTAAATCAATTTTTATTTTAGTTAAACTAATTTTATTCCACATCCTATTTGAGTCATAACATCAAGAGCCCTTGTAATCTGGGTGCGCAAATCTACCTAAAGAGAACCTCAACCGTGGTTATGATATCCTGACTTCTGAGTCCACTTATTACTCAGGATGACCCGGTGCACTCTGGTGGAAAGGTCAAGTATTGCAAAAACCTTCATTTTAGTTTTTTGCATAACTACTTTTGTTCAAATAAGTTTTTTAGTATTTACCATATTCAGCTCCTTGGCCATATTTTCATATATAAATAATTTGTTCTTTACAAGTTTTTGGCACCGTTGTTGGGGACTTTAGTTAGTCTTTGGTAGATGTGTCAGAAAATTGGTCAATAAGTTTTCTGCATCACGGGACCTTAGTTAGTCTGCAGCCGTGCAGGTGTAAATCGGGTCAACAAACCTATCATATTCAAAAGCCAGATCAGATTATCAGGAGATGTGTGCCTGAGGCTGAGCAGGCTGAATTTTAGACAAGTGTCATGCATCACCATATGAAGGTCACTTTACAGGAGATGTAACATCTCAAAAGATTCTCCAGTCAGGATTTTACTAGCCGGCCTTATTCAAAGATAGTTTTGAGTGGTTCAAGCATTGTGATAGATGTCAGAGAATGGGAAACATAAATAAAAGAAATGAGATACCTCTCTAAGCAAAGGGATCCACAGCAAATATTTGATATATGGCATAGACTTCATAGGCCTTTTCCCACCTTCATTTGGAAATCTTAACATCTCCTAGTTGTGGATTATGTGTCCAAGTCGGGTTGAATCAATAGTCATCTCAGGAGGATGCTAGCACAAAGCCAGGTTTATTCAAAGAAACATCTTGAGCAAATATAGAGCCTTAAGGACTATCATCAGTGATGAGGGAAGCTATTTTGCAAACAAATTGTTTGCAAAACTCTTGAGCAGATACGAAGTATGGGATTGGCTTATTACCCTCAATCAAATCGGTAAGTTGAGATATCCAATAGGGAGATAAAAAACAAATTGGAGAAGATAATGAACACAAGAAGAAGAGATTGGTTAATAAAGCTAGTTGATGCATTATGGGCTTATAAGATTGCTTACAAATCTCCTATTGGAATGTCACCATATAGGATTGTGTTTGGAAACCTTGCGTGGACCTTAACCGATCCACGGGTCGGCACGACTCGCTTTTAAATAAAAATAAATAAAATTCAAAGTTTTCTGAGTTTTAGAAATATGTCCCCATGTGGAGGTGGTTTGCCTGAGTCACCACTTACTAGCCTACTTTATTCAAAGATAGTTTTGAATGGGTCAAGCATTGTGATAGATGTCAGAGAATGGGAAACATAAATAAAAGAAATGAGATACCTCTACAAGGGATCCTAGTGGTGCAAATATTTGATATATGGGGCATAGACTTCATAGGGCCTTTCCCACCTTCATTTGGAAATCTTTACATTCTCCTAGCTGTGGATTATGTGTCCAAGTTGGTTGAATCAATAGCTTGTCCTAGGAATGATGCTAGCACAGTTGTGGGGTTTATTCAAAGAAACATCTTGAGCAAATATAGAGCCTTAAGGACTATCATCGCCGATTTAGGGAAGCTATTTCGCGAAACAAATCGTTTGCAAAACTCTCGAAGCAAATACGGCGACATGGGATTGGCTTATTACTCAATCAACCTAAGAAGTCGAGATATCCATGTGAGATAAAAACAAATTGGAGAAGATAATGAACACAAGCATGAAGAGATTGGTTAATAAAGCTAGTTGATGCATTATGGCTTATAAGATTGCTTACAAATTCCTATTGAATGTCACCATAAGATTGTGTTTGAAACCTTATGTACCTTAACCGATCTTACTCTGGCTCAGCACGCACTCGCTTTTAAATAAAAATAAATAAAATTTGGTGTTCTCGAGTTTTAGAAAATATGTCCCCCATGAGGAAGGGTTTTGTTTGGAGTCACCACTTACTAGCCGGCCTTATTCAAAGATAGTTTTGAGTGGTTCACATTGTGATAGATGTGTCGAGAATGAAATTAAATAAAAGAAATGAGATACCTCTACAAGGGATCCTAGTGGTGCAAATATTTGATATATGGGGCATAGACTTCATAGGGCCTTTCCCACCTTCATTTGGAAATCTTTACATTCTCCTAGCTGTGGATTATGTGTCCAAGTTGGTTGAATCAATAGCTTGTCCTAGGAATGATGCTAGCACAGTTGTGGGGTTTATTCAAAGAAACATCTTGAGCAAATATAGAGCCTTAAGGACTATCATCAGTGATGAGGGAAGCTATTTTGCAAACAAATTGTTTGCAAAACTCTTGAGCAGATAAGAAGTATGGGATTGGCTTATTACCCTCAATCAACCTGTGAAGTCGAGATATCCAATAGGGAGATAAAAAACAAATTGGAGAAGATAATGAACACAAGAAGAAGAGATTGGTTAATAAAGCTAGTTGATGCATTATGGGCTTATAAGATTGCTTACAAATCTCCTATTGGAATGTCACCATATAGGATTGTGTTTGGAAACCTTGCGTGGACCTTAACCGATCCACGGGTCGGCACGACTCGCTTTTAAATAAAAATAAATAAAATTTGGTGTTTTCGAGTTTTAGAAAATATGTCCCCCATGAGGAAGGGTTTTGTTTGGAGTCACCACTTACTAGCCGGCCTTATTCAAAGATAGTTTTGAGTGGTTCAAGCATTGTGATAGATGTCAGAGAATGGGAAACATAAATAAAAGAAATGAGATACCTCTACAAGGGATCCTAGTGGTGCAAATATTTGATATATGGGGCATAGACTTCATAGGGCCTTTCCCACCTTCATTTGGAAATCTTTGAGCTCTCCTAGCTGCGGATTATGTGTCCAAGTTGGTTGAATCAATAGCTTGTCCTAGGAATGATGCTAGCACACTTGTGGGGTCAGACAAAGAAACATCTTGAGCTAAATTAGAAGTGAGCCCAAGGACTATCATCATCATAATAGGAGTTATTTTGCAAACAAATTGTTTGCAAAACTCTTGAGCAGATAAGAAGTATGGGATTGGCTTATTACCCTCAATCAAATCGGTAAGTTGAGATATCCAATAGGGAGATAAAAAACAAATTGGAGAAGATAATGAACACAAGAAGAAGAGATTGGTTAATAAAGCTAGTTGATGCATTATGGGCTTATAAGATTGCTTACAAATCTCCTATTGAATGTCACCATAGATTGTGCTCAGAAAACCGCGTGACCTTAATCGATCCACTGGTCGGCACGACTCACTTTTAAATAAAAATAAATAAAATTCGTGTTTTCGAGTTTTAGAAAATATGTCCCCCATGAGGAAGGGTTTTGTTTGGAGTCACCACTTACTTTTACTTTTTTTTTTAATTAAGGGGAAAATTAATCAAGAACAAAAACCCTTAATGACTCCAGTCAGGAAGAAACGGTCTATGAAACTTGAGTCTGGGTCCAGGGATTAGGTTACTATTGGGAAGGTACCTTATTTGAGGTAGCACCCCTCTAAGCCTGGATTTTGATCTCTACTAATGAATTGGGCACATGGGAGAATATGGGTCAAAGATCCGTTAACCACCTAGGCTAAACAACATGAATCACATAAACTTGGGCACCATCCAACATACATTTAATCTCAACAAATTATAACCAAAGGCACATACATGTGGTCCTTAGCCATGCACTGCATAAGAAGTCAGTCAATAAGCACAACAAGCATGTATGGAAAACAAGCACCAAGTATTCACGTGAATTTAATAGTCTAACATTATTAGTGCTCAAAGGCTATTTGACCTCGTTTATTGCGTGTTTGGAGCACTTTGCGTAATGACCAGCGAATTAACCCACTAAGGTGACAAGGTCCCCGCTATTCTAACATCATTTTGTGACTAATTTGTAGTTTTTGCAAACTATATTTTCCAAAATTGTTGAGTCGATCAAAGCACGAAGAATCTGAAATGAACTCAAAGATTGCATCGGAAACCAAAGGAAAGAAGAGTAGAAATGCAAAATTCAATACCACAGACTTAGTTATTGCAAAATTTTGCAACCTATAGAATTTCATAGTTTGCGACCAAGAACTCCTGCTAATTTTCGAGTGTTTCAAAACCCGCCCCCTCAGACATCACGATTTTCAACCTCGTTGATTATTCCTACCGCCCATCACTTTTTCATTTTTGCTCATTTTTATTTTCCTACTTTCTCTAGTAATAGTGTTTGATTTGTAGTTTTGGTACTTTTTGTAAAGGTTTGGCCATGTGCCTCCACACAAGCACTAAAACACGATCTTCTTCTTTCGGAATAAAAATTTTCTTGGAGGGAACCTTTCAACAGTTCCCGCTCTTTTTCATTTTCCTTCATTTTCCCTCACTTTCTCTCCCTTTCTAACTAGCCAAACACCCTCCGAGGATGACAACTCGGAGGATAAGCGGCTAAAAAAATTTTCTCCTTGAAGTGGAAGGCTACTGGCAGGGGATCTAAGGCAATCTGAAGGTTTTCCATGTTTTAACGGAGGTTTTTTCTACCATTTACGGTTTCATTCAAACATCGGCTTAACCCTCCCGGTTGCTTTGAACACCGACCGCATCGATACAAGCTTTTCAAAGCCACCTCGATATTGTGTTTATCCACGTAACACACCGTCACAGGTTGCTATCACATTAATATTTCCATGGTTATCAAAGGCAATGCAAGGATGTTTTTATTTTCTCCAAATTTTTGGTTTGATCCCTTTGGTTCACTTTAAATGGTCAGTACTTGGTAAGCTTATAGGGTTAATTGTATGCTTATTATTAGATACAATGATATTCATTAGTTATCATTTATTAGCTGTTGGAAAGTGAGTCAAGGTGAAGTATTCCATCATCTCGAGACCATCAATGGGAAGCAAATACCAATTTTTCAAAGATATTTATTTAGGGTCAGTTTTTACAATTAAATGAAGAACCGATTTGGGAGATGACTATAGGTCATCCTCCCCAATGTGAGGAAATGACCCTAGAGAACCTTAGTCTCCCTAGGACTCCAACCCCAGTGACCTAACACTGCAAGAAATTTTATTTTACATTTTTACTTATTTTATTTTTAGTTTGCAACCTACCAAACCTTAAAATCCAAATCAAATTCACCATTTTAAACCAACTGTAAATCATTTTCACGAAGAAAACCCATCCTTATGTTCGACCTTAGAGCCACTATAATCGTTAGTGAGAGCTATGCTGGCCGACAAAGGGGGAGGAATTAGGTTTATAAAATTTTGTTGATTCCTATACTTTACTGAAGTACTACTCTAATCAAATGGCGCCTGCCATTCGTGATGGTGCCTTAGTGCATTTGATGAGAAGTTGAGCACTTGTGATCCTCATCACAAGTTCTAGTGAATTTTCCTTTTTCAGTTTTTTTAGTATTTTATTGTTAGTTTTTTTTAGTTAGTTTCATTTGACTTAAAAAAAAAAAAAGTAGGATTGTTTCTTTGTTGTCTCAGGTTTGCTCTGTTTCGTCGCAGAGTGCATGTTCCAAATCCAAGTCAATTGTGATCAAATGGTCCCCCATATGAAGAACAACATAGTCGTGATCCAGCTGGAGATAAATTTTAAAGCATTTAGGTCCATGGAGGGACTATAGAAACTCCTCCATGGTGATGCACCCTCCTACATGGTGCCTCCAACAAATTCACCGTATGGAAATACTTACAACCCTAGTTGGGTGAACCACCCAAATTCCTCATTGGAACCAAGACCTCCATAGTATGCACCTCTTGCTTCTCCATTTTATGCTTCAACCTCACCACTCCCAACCACCACGCTTAATCTCTTCGCTGGAGCAAGGCAATACTAAACTTGAGCAAACTGGTGGATACTTTCATAGAGGAGCAGAGGACAGTGAATGTCCAAGCCAATCAAAAAATTGACACAGTGGAGACCTCCTTGAACAAGGAATTGGATGGGTTCCAGAGCGAAATTGATCAGAAATTTGACAACCTATAGTGCTCAATTTCAATGCTTGACAGTCAACAACATGTTCATCAAGAGGAAGAAAATCCGCAGGAGAAGCCCTCGATCACACTATTTTTGGGTGAGTTGCACTCCACTCAAGGCAGCCTTCGTGGAGGACTTGATAGAGGAACCAGTAGAAGCTTTTGAGGAACTGTAGGATGCCTCATAATCATTTATTGTATATGGGCAATGGAGGAGAGAAGAAGAAATTCTTCCCTTGTTGACCGAAGAAGGCAGTAGAAAGGAAACAGTGGAAGAGACCCAAAAGCTTATCCTTAAACCACTTCCAAAAACTTTGAATCCTAGTGCCACTGCCCAAGCCACCAACAACCCACTGCTAGTAGCACCCTTTCTTGACCAAGTACACAACCTGCTTAAACCTGCAGCACATTCAACACATGAAACACCTTCCATCCCATCTGCATTGCCTGTGCAATACCATAGAAAATTAGTGGCCATCGTTCAAACTTTTGCCACTACATCAAAGACATTGGCAACTGCCCATACCGCATGGCACAAAGAGATGGTCTGCAGCCGGGGTTCGCATTTGGGAGCAATCTAACCTCAAAGAATTCCACTAGCCCTACCGGGGCCCAATAGCCTCTAAAGGCTAGAGAAATCGGCCTGTGGCGGCCTGGGCCTCCCCACTTTGCCTTACTTTATGTTTTATTTTATTTTATTTTGATTTAGTTAATTTTTCTCTTTAGATTTTCTCTAATTTTAAGTCAATCTTTGTTTCTAGCTTATTTTTCATTTTTCTACATTTTTTAAATTTTCTTGTGTTTATTTTTGCAAGTTTTTGCTTATTTTCTAGAGCATAAGGCAAAATTTAGAAATTCTCATGCACATGTACTTTAACGCTCAAGAAATTTCGCAACCTCGCAATGTAGCTTTGCGCATGGAAGAGCCAGAGGGAAGAAGACAAAGAGGAACAATGCGTTTAAAAAAAAAAAAAAACTTTTCTTTCTCTTATATATATATATATATATATATATATATATATATATATATATATATATATATATATATATATATAATAATATATTTCAAAATAAAATTAAAAAATGTTTTAAAAAATTAAAAATAAAATTCAGACGATTGCGAATTTTTACAACTCCGCGAATTTTTCGCAACTCTCCATTTTTGCAACGCTATTTTATAGTTTTACCATAACTTTTCATCCGGAATTATTAGTAATTTTGTACCGTTAGAAATCTTAGAGAGTTTGAACTAAATATATCCGTAAAGAACACTTTTGAAATTATGATGAAGGTGTACTTTCAAAATGCTCTAACTGGTCACTTTTTCCTTTTTTCTTTCCAACTTGTTCATTTGAAGCCCAAATGGGAGTGAATAAGGTCTTGATGAAAGCTTGTAGTCTCCTATCCAAACGACTTTACATCTCATCATGGAGGTATCACTTCCTTCTCTAAATTTAATCCATGCCCTATTGTGACAATATGACATTTGAGTTATGGGAGAGTTACAAAGGAACCGCTTACATACATGTTCAGATTTTATTTTGAAATAAGCCCATTTTTGTGCCGTCCATGGGTTTGTTATTTATCCTTTTTGGTGAAGCTGTTAGTTTTTGTTTGTAAAGCTGAAAATTTAGTCACATTTCTTTTTATACATACCATACAACTTATATTTACGGCTTCAAAATCACACCCATTTTTTTGTGTTTTACCTAGCCTGTAGTTTGAAAAATTGAAACACTGTCCGATTCTATTGATGTTAGATTAGTTCCATGCTTGATTAAGTGGATGATTAGTTGAAATCTCATTGTTTTCACCCCTTTCCTTCCACCTTAGCTGACCAATACGTTGCACATTAGGCTCATCAATAACCCGAAACCGCCTATCCTCCCAAGCCTCGTAAAGAGCTCGAATTCCAGCCTTCGCTGACTAATTGCACTGTGTTAAGGACCCCCATGAAAAGAAGGCCAATGTGTCTTCCAAAATAAAAAGATGAGAAAAACAAAAACAAAAACAAAAACAAAAACAAAAGAAAAAAAAAGAAGAAAATTGAAACGCTTTACCTTGAAACCCGAGCACGGTCCGAGGGGTATATGGCGAAAGTCTTTAAAGCCCGATGCCCTAAGCCAACTGGTTGAGAGTCACCGACTTTGTGCTCGCTACATGGGTGGATGGGTGAGGTTTAGCAAGTTATAGGTGCTGGAGTCTCGAAATCATTTGAAGTCCGGGTGAAACTCGAAGAGTTAGTGGTCGTAAAGATCCCATGACTGCAAGCAAGGCTCCCAAGCCTTAATCGTCGGGAGTCATCTAGATCCGCTATATGGACTTTGGTGAGGTTGATTCCTCAACATTGCACCCCTACAACACAAAAAGAATTGTGAAATAAGAGTAGGATCCTGACCTATTTAGGTTGGTTAGTGTACTAGGTAGTGGTAGTAGCTTGGTTGGGGGGAGAGTGCAGTTTGGTAGTTTATTGTTGAAAACTGATCATATAAAACACTTAGGGTTTTCAGTGTGGAAGTTCTAGTTGATTCTCCGGAGAAGAAACTTTTGATGCTTGATTCTGTATGGCAAATCTTACTTATTCCCGAGATGTGGTTATTGGGCAGGCCTGGTGACTTTACTATGACTGTATTACTCATTCACACTCTTAAATATCATTTTGTAAACATAATTTTGATATTGCTCGATGCTCTTTCATTTTTTCTTCATCGCTATGATCAGCAATGTGCTCCAGCTTGAGGGTGTGATTAGTGCCTGCAAGTGCTATTTTTAACCCTTTCTATTTACAAATGAGCACTTTATAAAATTATCTGAAGGTAATTTAACCCAATCAACACTACAATCTCATATTCTAACGATCGCATTTTGTATACTAGTTTTGGAAAGCTATTTATGCCAAATTATGATCATCCATAATGGTGAATTCGAAATAAACTCAAGATTGCGCATCGAAACTTAAGGAAAGAAGAGCATAAAATGCAAGGAAATTGGTCACTTCAGGATTTTGGGTTACAAATTTCAGAACTCGCGAAAATTCGCAGTTGTCAGGAAACCCGCTCCTCGCGCACTGCTCACTTTTTCAACCCTATTAATCTGCCTCTTGCCAACATTTAATTTTTTCTCATTTTTTGTTAACTTTTGATTTTCTTCCACTTTCCTCCTAGTAATAGTGTTTGATTTGTAGTTTTGCACTTTTTAAAGGGGTTCAGCTATGTCTCCAGCACAAGACTCATAACATGATCTTCTTTTTGAATAAAATTTTTCTAGGCGGGGAACCTTTCAAAGAAGCTTCCTTCTTTTCATTTTTCATTTTCCCCTCAGTTTCTTCTAACTAAATAAACTGAGATGACAACCCTGGTGATGATTTACTGTAACTCTTCTCCTTGAAGTGAAGGCTACTCGGTAAGGGATCTAAGGAAAACTGAGGGTTTTCCATGTTTTAACGGAGGTATTTTCTACCATTTATGGTTCTCATCCAAACTGTTTACTTTAATCCCTTCAAGTTGCTTTGAACATCAAGATTTGATAAGATTTTAGTTCATTGATTCTTATCGCTAGATCCATCAGATAAACTCAAGTAGTTATCATCTGGTGGTTACTGGAAAGGTTATACAAGGATGCTTTATTTTCTCCAAATTCTAGGTTTGATCCTTCTGCCTAATTTCCTTGAAATGATCAAGCATTTGGTGTTTTATAGGGTTCATTGTATGTTTATTGTTAGATACAATGATATTCATTAGTTATCATTTATTAGCTGTTGGAAAGTGAGTCAAGGTGATGTTATTCACTATCCGAGACAATCAATGGGAAGCAAATACCAAAATTTCAAAGATATTTATTTAGGGTCGCTTACAAGCTTAAATGAAGAACCGGCTCGAGAAGACCATAGTCATCCTCCCCAATGTGAGGAGTGGACCCTGGAGAACCTCGCTTGCCTCAGACTCAAACCCAAGTGACCAATTACTTGCAAGGAATTCTATTTTACATTTTTACTTATTTTATTTTCAGTTTTCAACCTACCAAACCTCATTGTTTTTACCAAACCTTAAAATCCAAATCAAATTCACCATTTTAAACCAACTGTAAATTATTTTCACGAAGAAAACACATCCCTGTGTTCAACCCTAGAGCCACTATATTGCAATAGCTATGCTACAGCATAGGAGGAATTAGGTTTATAAATTTTGTTGATTTCTGACACTCACCAGCACACCTAATCAAAATGATCGTGCTGTATTTTATAACCCAGCGCACTACAACTTAAGGTTAGTCAGCATATTTCATAAGTATAAATCTCTCAAAATTAAATATCAAAATCAAGGGAAGCCATGAGAAACCATACATTGCATCTCGGCCAGTCATTGTTGCTATAAAAACATGCTAATTCATCACAAAGAATCAGCCTCGACAAAACACTACCGACTACTAGTGCTTAACTAACCACCTTAACTGGCATAGATCCTAATTCTTAGGGATTCCGAAATTGACCCACATTAACCTGAAATAAACTCCATTTCAGACCCTAAACATAGCCTTACACCGATCTAGAGTGAATGGGCTTGAATCACAAAGGTCACGGGCTCTAATTAAACTTAAACCATACTACCCTTGAAAAACCCGATGAATTGGCTAATCCAGTTCCCTAACTGGTCGATCCGGTTGAGAAAAAATCTCGAATTTTTTCATAACATTCCTCACAGAGTAAGGAACCCAAAAAACACAACGGTGTATGATTCCGAGTCTAGAAGAGTGAGAACTGACCCAAACAAGGCAAAGTGCCCTAACTGCTATCCCAAAAAAAAACCTAATGAACTGGCTAATCTAGTTCCCCAATCGGCCAAGCTAGTTGAGAATAAATCTCAAATTTTATCAGAACATTCCTCACAATGCCAAAGAAATGGTGTAACGATTCAGAGTCCAGATGAGTGAGAATTGACCCAAACAATGCCAAGTGCTCTAAAACGAGGCTGCAAACATTAAAGGCAAAGACAAGTGCTGTCTAAAAAAAATGGGAGAAGCATACAATGTTCATACTTATAGGATATACGACTGCTCCCCCTTTGTCTTCTTTCTTTTCTACCTCCAAAACCAGGTATCACTTCCTTTAAAACTTTAGGAAATCCCCTTCAAATGAGAAGGACCACTGAAACCCGGATATAGAGAATCTATCCTTCTCTTTTTCTTTCTTCTTCTCCTCCTCCCCTTTCACTCCCTTTTCTTTTTATTCCCTCCCATCTCCACGGTTTTTTCTTGTATTTCTCCTTCTTAACCCTTCTGAGCCCACTTCATTTTGCACACCTTCAATCCCGAGAACTCCCCCAATTGGTCTTAGACTTCCCCAGCTCCATAAACACTCCTCTATTCATGAGGTCAGTAGCTAGCCACATTTACTCATTTTCTTAACCAACAAGGATCCAAATGGACTCAAGGTGGGTTGCAATTAACCCATAAAATGACTAAAAACTAGACCCAAACCATGCCTAGGACTGATCTAGGGCTTATAGGCCTGAACCATGTAGGATTTGGGCTCCAAAAGCACAAAAAATCAGTGCCCTATACAAACTGACCTAACGAATTAAGGTCCCAATTCTAACCGGGTTTGATCCTGCTAAGAAAAAGTATGAAATTTTGAAAATATTCCTTGGAAGAATGTGCTAAATTCAAAAAAAGATAAATGGTAGCGATTCCAGGTTTGAAATGAGGGAGATATGACCAGAGCAAGCCCAAGTGCTTCGAATTCGAACCTACTCCAATAATGGACTTTAACTTAAATATGTTGAGCCAAAAAAGCCAGTTCCAAACCGGTCGATATTATTGATAAAAATTCTCTACTTTTATCAAAAATTCTTCAATGAGTATGAATCCGGCCAGAAACAAGCATGATTTTTAAGTCTTGATGAGAGATATGACCAAAACAAGCTCTCGAGTGCTCTGGTCTGTAAACATGCTCCTATGAACTCCTAATGAATCTAAAAATTTTATGCTGAATTTCCTTCCTATAGCAAGATGTATGTAATGAAAAAGCCACAATGACACTCCAAAATGAACCACACACTCGCACCATCGTGAACTACAAATGTACATACATAAAGCTCAAAAACTGAATAAGCCTAAAAGGGGCCAGAGCTGTGACATATAAACAACTGGGTATAGGTGACACCTTGAGATCAATGCAAGGGTCGAGGGACAAAGTTAAGGGTCTAAAAATATGCCTATCTTCAGTAGAGTGAATGAATGAGTGGTTTGCAAGTACACAATACAAGCGGTAAATGAATGAAATGAACTCTAGAAGAATCTGCATTAACAATTGTCCTCGTAATGTATCAGAAGGCTAAGGGAAATGTCACATGACTGGGGATAAGAGAACTTCGGCAACATACCTGAAGATAGCGGTGTACCAGGGACACAATGTCGAAGGAAGGCCAGCGAGCGCCGAAAGTGATCGAATCCGGCGAAAATTTAAAGAGTGATTGAAGCCCAACGAGTATAGAAAGAGTGATTGAATCCAGGTGAGTACCGAAAGAGTGATCAAATCTGGCGAGTGCCGGAAAAGTGATAGAATCCAGGCGAGTACCGGAGAAGGGATCGGATCCTGGCAAGTATAGATAAGGAATTGAATCCGAGCGATTACTAGGAAAATTGATCGAATGCAGGCGAGTACCAAAAGAGTGATCTTATCCTGGCGAGTGGCGAAAGAGATGAACACCAGCGGTACTCAAGAGACTGATCCGGCGAGTACCGACGAGGGATCGACCGTGCAAATGTTGACCTATTTTCTGTATAAAATTCTATTTTCCAAGTAAATTAGTAATCACAGAAAGACTAAATAAAGTTTTCGGCAATGGCACCAAAAACTTGTTGACAAATTTTGATGAAATATGTGTTTGTCCTTTTTGTAAACTGGATTCTTTAAAAAAAATTTTGGTCTAAATCCCTAGAAGTGCATAAGTCGTACAAGTAATAAAAATGGATTTTGATTAAGTCCATATATTGTTCCCACGAGGATTGATGATAAATCACAAGACTAACTACCCCAACTACTCAATTTCCTTACTATTTGAACTCCAATATTAAGACGATTAGAGAAAGAATAAAATAATACTAAAGTAATTTCACTAGTATACAATAAAAAAAAATATTAATAAGAATGGAATTGAGAGTTCATTGAGTGAGACAACACTAGGAAATAGACTAATGAATAAATGTCAATTTCTACATCATTTTGAATCATAGCTAAGCCATAAGTTGGAAAGCTGAATTTGTCATACCTTTCACTAGTAAGAGATTCATGTTCATTTATGACTCATGGATCTAATCAGTTACTTGTAAGATATAATCCTCTTTATAAGATTTGGGTATTTTTCATTTTCAGTACTTCACACCCAAATCTGACTCGAAGAATTCCCGCCTCGCATGTGATATCGCAGTTTCTCCAATTTAGATGGCACCTCATCCTTCAATACTGATGAAATTCTCCATCTCTTTGATTAGATCTTTACTAACACGGGATCGGAATCATTTCTTCAAAAAGAGGAGAAATCTCCGAGTTATTAAACTGATACTTCATCAAACTATCCTCAAACCCTAAGTAAGTTAGTGATCTATCTGAGTAATCTTTTAGAGTTCATTAGTTCCAAAGTATTAGTTTACCATACCCACAAAGAACTGCTCTATACCCTAAGGATTCTCCATCTCTATGTCACGCATATGGCCTCCTAAAAATTAGAGCAAGATACAATACTTTGTTTGGGTACACAGTACTAGTACTTAGAACAATTAAGTTAAATAACAATACCAATCAAATAAATTCAAGAATTCTAAATAAGGCATTCTTCCACTTTGTGTAGAAAAATAACAATCATCATCGACCCATTCCCAGAGGGAGCTCAACCTTTCAAAATTGGTTCACTCATATCAATGACTAACCGATCAGGAAATATTCACTTAAATTGTAAACGAACTTAAATAAATGAACTTCATAAATTTTCCAAACTCCATTTTATTCAAAACAGTAATGAAAAAGAAAATTTTACAAGAAATTCTAAATAAGCCGTACATCGCTCATTACTCAACCTTAAAATCAAAAGAAAACTAACTAAAAACTATGCTCAAACTAAATCTACTAAAAAGGAAATAAAAAGATAAAAATAAAAGATAAATAATATACAAAGAGTCTTACCTGTGGTCCCGACCATGGGGAAGGCGGCATTAGCCTCTAGATGCGCTCTATTTATAGACTTTCCAATGTCAGTCGCACTTCAAAACCTGTCGTGGATCCCTGGCAAATATTCTCACAAGCCTAAATTGGCTGCTTCCCATTTCTGACATAGAAAATTATGTCGCAACATAACTTTTAGTCTTTGTCGCTTGCTTCTATCTTAGCAAACAGTTTTCTTTCGCGATCGGTTATCTGAGCTTTTTCTTGGATTATGTAGCGACCGATTTTAACAATGTCGCGACATAGTTTTGATGCAACAGTCTTGTTCTCGCCGCACAGGATGTCTCAGGTCGCGCGACATAGAATTTGTTGCAACCAAATTTTCTTGCTTTTCTTCGCTTTTGGAAACTATCGAACATACTTTTTGTCGCGACAAGCATTTTCGTTAAGCACTTCTCGCGACTTCGTACTTTGTCGCGACATTCTTTATGTTGTTTTTCAAAGAACTTTGTATCGATGAAGTTTTCTTTGTTGCACACTTTCTTCTTTGGTCCTTATCGCTGAGCTGCTTGAGACATAGGAAATCTTTGTTGCCATGCACTCACTCTGGCTAGTCTCATTTTTCACTTTCACGATCGAATTTTCTTCTGTCACATTAAAATTCTATCACTTTACAAATTTTTATTGTCACGAAGCATAAAAACTTCTTTTGTCACGAAGTAGAGATCATTCAATTATTCACTATGTCGAACATGAAATTCTCGTATGTCGTCATTCCTCTTGTATCATTTTTCAACTTCTTGTCGCGAATAAAGTTCTCGAAGGTTTCGCTGTGAACTCGAATGTTATGTCGTACGTAGTTTTCTTTGTTGCTGAATAAATTCTTCCTCGAAGTCGTCCTATGTTGAAAATCCGCCGCAACATGTCGGTCGCAACTTAACTTGTGTTTATACTCTTTCCATTTCTTCGTCGCGACAAAGTCGCTTTTGTCGTACGCAGTTCATTTATTAATCTTCACTTTTATGTTATGCACAGAGTAAGGATTATTGTGATGTTCCACCGCCATTTGTCTTGGGCTTCAATGTCGCAACAAAAAGAGTGCCGCGGTAGTTTTTCACACTCTCTTCAACAATGTCACGACAGAAAAACTTTTTATCGCCGCAAAGTTCTTCTTCCTCCTTGAATTCTACCTGGACTTTGTTGCAATAAACAGTTGCTGGTTGCGACATAGCTCTTCTAGTCTCCTTGAAATTCTGTCGCGACAAAAAAAGACTATGTCGTGACAGAGAATCTTCCATTTGGCACTTTTTTTTCTTATTTTCTTGTTGGAATCATCTCTTTTTCAATGAAAACCTGCAAAACACAAATTTGGTGAATATTCCATAATTTAGCATTGAAAATATATCTCAATTGCTAAAAATATGCTAGAAAAATGGATTAAAAATAGATGAGTTTAGAACTCATCACAAGTATTGTGAAAGTGATTGAATCAGGGCGAGTACCGAAAGAGTGGTGGAATTCAGGCGAGTATCGAAATAGTGATCGAATCCAAGCGAGTTATGGAAGAGGTATTGAATCCAGATGAGTATAGGAAAAGTGATCGAATCCGAGAGAGTACTGAAAGAGTGATCAAATATGGGAAAGTGCCAGAAAAGTGATCGACCATAGTACCAAAAAGGGATCTAATCTGGGGCAGTATCGTGCGATCAAATTTGAGCTGGTGCATGGAGGTATGATCGAACTCGGGTGAGTACCGAAAATTGATCGAATCCGTGAGTACCGAAAGGGATTTTATCCGGCGAAAATTCTGAAAAGGGATCAACTGGAAGCGAGCGCCGAAAAGGGATCTCAAACTCGAGAGTACTCAAAAGAGTGATCGACCGCGGAAACCGAAAGTAGTGATCAACCGCGAGTACCAAAATAGGGGATCGAACCCGGCAAGTGCCTTTAAAAAAAGTGATCAATCTCGCTAGTTCCAAAGTGATCGAATCAAGGCAAGTACCAAAACAAGGTTCGAGTAAGTACCGAGGAAGGAAATAATTCGAGCAAGTACCGAATAAGGGTCTGGGCTAGTACCAAAGAAGGGTTCGGGTAAGTACCGTAGAACCATAAATAAAAGGAGGAGGTCGAGATGACTAGAGACTCCTAATAACTAGCAAGGGAAGCCATCACAATGAAAGTAGGGGTATGCCCTAGTATGAAGTCAAGGAAAAACCACTAAATGACTCGAATAAGCCATAAATCAAACACCTTAATAACGACAAAAGAAGGGGGGATGCCATAGTAAGACAACTCACAAATGTGACCATAGGTGAAAAGAAAGAGCCATGCCCCAATCTAAGATATCAATTAAATGTTAGAATCTCGTAACTGGACATTTGGTCAAAGTCAAATAGTTGTACACATCAAAAAAATTCATTCCTAAAAAAAAACATCCAAAATCCACAAAAACAGATAGTGGGGGTATGCCTCAGGGTCTACGTTTGATACGTCACTGAAGACCCAATCGTTTGAACAAGCGAACAGGACAGTGTATAAGGTATTCCCTAGTGTGCACACCCATTATGTCGACGAATACGCATGAATCTGATCCCAGGCTAGCTCTTAGAAGCATCCTGCTGTATGAAGAAACCAAGCTAAATGTGGGGCCTATTCAAACACTAATGTCAAGCATCACCTAGTGAAATGAGCTGCCTATGTATATGTGTAAGAACTAATGTCATCATGAAAGGATAGGGGTATGCCCTAGTATGAACGCATCAAACCAGCAAGTAGAGGGGTCCTAGACAGTCTTAACTCTTTATAATGTATGTCTATGATCATAGGCCTGAGACATGCAGAATGAATGGAAAAGCAATATGCGATCCTCGATATCTCCTAAGAAATGGAGTCCTGTCAGCATGTCGTACTTCAATTAGTAGACAAAGCCTATCCATATGAAATGCATCGAAGCAAACACAATAACTCACGACCTTGGAGTGGTCTTACAATTGGGACCGTAATGAACGCCAGGGGTAAAAGGTGATTGAAACGACATGAAAGAAAGGCCCAAATACCCAATAGATGATAATGCCAAACCCCTGTGTGGGCAATGTCAAATATCGGAGAATCGTGTGAGCAAGGTGACTCAATCTCATATCTACATGAAAAATGTCTAATAACGGGTTTTGTGTACTAAAGAAGTCGTCATTTGTGAAGAGAAATGACGATCGACGAGGATAGAAGAAAACGAAAAAGGATAAGACAAATGATGAATAGATGTAGAAGAAAATGGAAAAACAAGTTGGGATACAAATGTAGCAATATGTGACAATGATGAACAATTCATCCCTAGAACACCAAATCGAAGCAAGTCACTAATAAGATGGGATTGGTGATATGGATAACGATCCAAGGAACCTAGTGCAAAGGAAACCCAAACCTCACTCCCAATGTGTCTCTCGGATCCATGGAGAAAAGGATTATACAATGTTCTCATCCGACTCCCATAAGAAAAATAAGTCTCTCAAACCTAAAATGTGATATGATGATCAAACCATAATACCACTAGAAAACCATGCTAAACCCAAATACCAATGAAATGAATATCAAATGAGTGCAACTTTTTTTCTTTTTTTTTTTCTGTGCTGAACAACCAACAAAGTAAGATGAATGCCACACTAGCACGATCTAACCAATGAACCTCAAATCCCAAACCCAAATGGTCCTCTCAAACTAAGACTCCTAGATCAAACCCTATAGGTGGAACAAAAAGGTGTGACCAGCCTAACTTGTAGCTTCGAGACATGAGTGTCATCATCACACAAGGGAAAATATAAGTGAAAAGAAATGAGATGATAGATACAAAACTCAAAGGCAAGCAGAGTGAAGATGCACAATGGGGAAAAGAAGAAACCAAAAATGACCTAAAAAATAACAAATGAACAATGGCAAAATGTGCTCACAATACTCACCGATCCAGACAATAAATGCAAAGCGCACAAAAAGAGGCCCCCAACCCATGTGAGAAAAGGTATGCAAGGCTAAATTAAAGAAAATTTCATAATGAATACTACAAGGGTAAAAGGGCTAACAACAGGATATAGCAATGTATGGGTATGAAAAAGGGATATGGCTACTAGAAATGATGGCCACCCATCCTCTGACCATGATCTCACACGTATAACTTCTTCAACTAATCCACATTGACTGGCTCCAAAAACTGATTCCGTCTAGATCTGCTAACCAAGCGGCTCCCTCTTAAGTAAACTCTAGAATTACATAAGGCCTGCTCCAACTCAGCCTGAACTTACATCTAAGGTCACTAATCAATCCCTTGAGAGCCCTTAAGACAAAATATCATTTCTAAAATATGCAGGGCTTAACTCTCTTCCTGAATGCCCAGACCATATTTCTTTGATAAGCTTGCATGTGGTATGTAGTCCTCAATCTCATCTCATCAAGCAAACTCAACTAGTCATACCTGGCCTGCAACTAATTTGTCTTGGTAATCTGATGCTCGAATGTCACTCTGAGTAAACTCACCTCCATCTCAAAAGGTAGGACTGCCTCCATGCTATAGACTAACGAAAAAAGAGTAGCTCCTATAGAGGTGCAATATGATGTACGGTACGCCCATAATGCGAACTGAAGCTTCTCCGACCAATCTCGAGATGTCTCTACCATCTTTCATAAGATTCTCTTAATTTTTTTATTTGCAGCCTCAATTACCCCATTAGTATATGGCCTATATGCAAATGATCGATGATGCTGAATACCATACTCTTGGACTAGTGTATCCACCTCGCCTTTGAAATGCACCCCTCTATATGAGAGATCAACCGGGTACCCCATATCAATGGGGAGCACGTGTGATCCGACGAACTGCCACTCAAGCCAATATGGGTGTAAGAAGCCGCTCCACCTTACTTGGTAAAATAATCAATAGCTACTAGGATGTACTGGTGACTCATTGGAGGATTTGGGAGACCTTCCACCACATCAATGCCCCATATTGAAAAACGGCCAAGGGATGTGAGCCTGGGGCGTAGCTCCAATGGCGGCATGCTGCCTCGTGGCATCCGATGACTTTAGACATCTTTGTACAAACTGGCAACAATCTGTCTCCATAGTCAACCAAAAGTAGCCAGTCCTCATGATCTTTCATGCCAACATGTGACCTCCCATTGTGGCCCACAAACTCCTACATGGAGCTCTCTTATCACCTTATCTATAGTGGCTCGATCTATACATAGTAACAACATACCATCTAGTGATCTCATATAAAGGGCGTTCCCCCAAACAACAAATCTGGTGGCCAACTGTCTTAATGCTCTCCTATCGTTGGTCGAGGCTGACTTAAGGTAAGTGCCATAGGATAGAAACTAATGAATATCATGATACCATGGTAGCTCAACCCGATCCTCCCTCTCCCCAATCAAACAACAGTAAGCTGAAGCAGACCTAGTCTCAATTAGTAATGGCCGCATAGTCACCCCCATGAGGATCTCAATCACGGAAGCTAAAGTGGCTAAAGCATTAGGGAACTGACTTTCTGCCCTAGACATATGTATATATCTCAACTCTTCAAACTTATTAACTAACAAATCCAAATAAGCGTGATAGGGTTTCAACTTCTCATTTCGAGTCCTCCAAATACCCCGAGTCTGCTGAATAACCAAGTTAGAATCCATGTTGATCTCCAACTGTCTAATGACAAGATCAAGTGCAGTCTCTAGGCCTATGATGCATGCCTCATACTCAACAATGTTATTCGTCAGGCGGTGATGTTCCGAGAATGCTAATCGAACTGATATGGGAATATGACCACCTTACAGTGATATTAACAGGATATCAATGCCAAATCCTAACTTACTGGCGGCACCATCAAAGTACAACCGCCATCCTGCGATACTGGGCTCACATAAAACAAACCGCCATCATGAAATCATCATCACCTGTTCACATCGTCACCAAGAAAGAAGCGATGATCCGTGAACAATGCTTCCTTTATCGATGCATGTGGTGACATAATCGGATATCAAACTGTGTCAACAATACCAACCTTCTCATGAATCTACCAGTCAAAACAGGCTTATCAAATAGATATCTCAACGGATCCAAACGTGAGACCAACAGTATGGAATACTTTGTCACATAGTGTCTAGGTATCCTGGTGGCCCAAACCAATGGCAACAAAGGTGCTCAATCATAATATATCTACACTGATATTCCAACATCCTCTTACTCCGATAATAAATGGCTTGCTCCTTTCCCAAATCATCAAGTTGAGCTAACATGCATCCTAAGGCCATGTCTGGAACTGAAAAATACATAAGCAAAGGGCACCCTAGTATAGGAGGCACTAAAACTGGAGGAGAAAGGAGAAACTTCTTAATCTTCTCAAAAGCGCGCTGGAAATCATCATCTCAAATTTTAGGCTGGTTCTTCCTCAAAAGACAGAAGATAGGCTTTCATATGTCTGTCAATTTAGCTATGAAATGGTTAATATACTATAATCTGCTTAGAAAGAGTCTGATCTCTTTCTTGGTCCTCGGGGCAGGCATGTCAAGTTTGGCCTTTATCTTTTTTGGATCAACATCTATACCATTCCCAGAAGTTACCCCGAAGGTGCACTTCCTAGGATTCAATCTCAATTTGAATTGTCCGGGATCTCCTCAAAGCATCTCTAAAGTCGCTAGGTGATCCGCTTCACTGACTTTATTATCATGTCATCCACATATACCTTAACATCTATGTGCATCGTGTCATGGAACAAAGTAGCAGCAGCTCTTTGATAGGTGGCTCCTGCATTCTTTAACCCAAATGGCATAACCTAGTAGCACAATTTACTTAATGCGAAAGATGTCTTCTCCATATCCTCTGGAGCCATCAAAATTTGATTATACCCAGAAAACCCATCCATGAAGGACAACATCGAATGACCAGCAATGTTATCAACCATCATATCAATGTGTGGGAGAGGAAAGTCATCCTTAGGGAAAGCCTTATTCAAATCTCGAAAGTCAACACAAACTCTAACCTTGCCCTCCTTCTTGGGAACAGGAACGACATTAGCCAGCCACTTAGGATACTCAACCACTGACAAGAAGCCAATATTGAGTTTCTTTTAAATCTCCTCCTTAACTGGAAAACTCCATCGAGGGTATAACCTTCTTGATTTATGCTTAACCTGTTTAGCATGCGGCAAGATGGGTAGGTGATGCTGGACTATAGAGGGGTCAAGACCTGGCATGTCCTCATATGACCATGCAAATACATCTAGGCATGATCTAAGCTAATCAATCAGTCTATACCTCTCGTTAGGAGATAGGGAAGTGCCAATCTGAAGCTCCTTGGGTTGATCAAGGGTCCCGAAATCTACTGACTCTATGTTACTAGAAACTAGCATAACTTTCTTTTCTTCTGAATCAAAATCATAACCTGATTGGCCTATCAATGGGTCATGACACACCCCCACCCCTACAAGCAGGGCGACCCCATAGAAATTCCCAATCGATACTTCCACTGACTAAAGAATCCTGTGAAGCTAAGCCGTGTTGCTTGCTAAAAACCTATATAAAAATTTTTCTTTTCTAAACTTGTGATTTTAGAAAATTTCGACAGCATAATAGCTGCATATAGGACATGTCCCAAAACCTATAAATACAAAGGATACTACTAAAATATGGCAACCAACAACATGTAGCACCCCATTCTCGGCCCGATCCGATTGGCTGATCCGAACCGAGTCCGGGTTGCTAGTCGAGTTCATTTACCAAAACATATACAAATACAAAATAACCGTTTAGGCCAACATTCCATTTCGTATAAAGACTTTTAAATATGTGCGTGTTTGATTTCACCCGGTAGGCCTCCATAAACATTTACATTTAACAAAATGCATTTACAATGAAGGCATTCCATGGCCATTCAAAATAATATACAAAATCATTTCAGAGTTTAACTCTCTTGATCATAAAACATCAATTGTTCAAAAGTAGGATGGATGCATATGACGGAGTATATACTTTTACTCCTTAGCTTTCTTGATGACTCTGCACTCCTCGATCTTGTCCTTTGTTCCCGTTCGACCCAGACCACAAGATGATAAAAACTATGCGCTAAGCATTTTCATGCTTACTGGTTCTATACGATTCTCTCTTTATTTTAGTTTAAATCAAATCATGCAATTTCATAAGACAATCCTTTCGTACTTTCTTAAATGACCAATGCAATACAATACATACATAAAGATATATTTCCATTTAATCAATTACAATTCATTGGTCATCTCAAACTTTGCATTTTCATGTGCAACAAATCATTCATATCATAAATCATGCACTTTTTCATTCTCATTCTCATTTTGCATTTTTTCCCTTATCGAATTTAAATATATGCTGTGTGCACAGATAACGAATCACCGCATGGTCCCTGGGCTGTAGGCCGACAAACACCTGCTTTTATAAAGATGTACTGCCTTGTGTACACTCATCGATATCGTGGCCCTCACACGGATTGGCATGCCACAACAGTGGCTTGTTCGACTCTTATTGGTATGCCCAATCATCCTAACTCGACTTAACGGTTAACATTCTATTAAGGCCATTCAAATCATTTATAAGAAAATACAATATAGTATGTATTTTTATACAAACAAATAATTTCAATACTCATGCAATTTTCATGTCATTCATATTTTGGTAAATAATCAATTTCAAATTTCTTAACTTAAATCAACTTGCAATTCATTTCACAATTTATTTGCATCAAATCAATTTAAAACAATTCAATATGCAATTCAAACATTTTGGAGATAGAGATTCGAAATAATAAGAGAAAGGTGTAGAACAAACCCAAAAAGCTTTGCACTTTGATTCCAATCCTTGGAATCTCGATCTCAGTTCAGGCTTTCCTCCTCGTCATCCCCTATTCCAATACAATTAAAGAACAATATTATTCGTACGTACTAGTGATTTTGGTTAGGGTTGATTTTCGGAGCTTAATATCGTATTCTTAATCTGATTAGCAAATAAGGCCAAGATACAAGCCCAGTATGGTTGTTAGTTTCCCAACTTTAATCCATCACATAACCAAAATACTAAAATTTCTCCCTACCTTTTAATCCTTTTCCAATAATACTCTTGATCAATTAAACCATCCCCAAATGAAGATTAAGTCAAAAACCCCTAAATGCACACTAAAACCACATACAAGCAACCGTTATTTTCCGCTTTGTACTCTGACTTTATTACTCCAAAATTATTTAAACAGTGTTCAAAAATTATGAAACTCTCCAGTTTAGTCCTTTATATATCCAATGACATCTCTGAAAATTTCAATTTAAAATTCCTTCTCTAAGGTCCTCAACCACATAACACAAATAGGGCAAAACATGCTATTTTTTTTTCAGACAACAGTACCTTTAAAACATCTCACCAAAACCAATCCTAATGTTGTCCAAAATTAACTTCAATTATTGATTTTATTAGCATAGACCAAGGTCTAACCAACACCCAAGCACCCAAAATCAGATTATAAACCAATTGGTCCAGTTTTTAACTTTAACATCCCAAAACCCTAACCTGTCCACTTTGACAGCTTGTAACAAAACACTTTCTAAAATCAAATAAATTCCCAAATAAATTTGTCCAGCAGAAAAGTTGATATTTCCAAGATCATATATTCCTTCCCAAGACCTTTAATCATCTCAACAATCTATTTTCATAAATTCCAAAGCACACTTAGCCAAAACAGTCCCAAACTCAAGTTACGACCTTTTAATGCCAAATTGGTTAGCTAATTGGATCCCCTACTGTTATTCTTGATTTCTAGGGTCTTAACTCCATAAATTGGTAATGGTTCCTTTACTAATTTGAAACTATGGTTCTAAGGTTTCTTCTCCAATTGGAATCACCCAATTTGGATCACCAAAACTCAAGTTATTGCATTTTACATCTAGACTACTCTAATTTGCAAAACAGAATCTGCACATAGCTCTACTTTGATAGATTTATGGGAACTTTGGGGTTACAATTTCCATACACTTCCTTCAAGTAAATTATTCCCCTAGAAGTATAGTTTACCCATAATTTTGAATCACTCATATTGGATGAGTGAAACTCATTTTATGGCCAAAACACCACAACTACACCCAAACAGTGGCATACCTGCAGCCAATCTTAACCCCCTTTAAGCCCATATTCTGGAGTCTTAGTGGTACACTTGTCTTTTTGGTCCCTCCTATACATTTGTAGATCTATCTCTTATGGGTCTTTAAAAATTGGAATCACTTCATTTTGATGATTATAACTTAATCTATAGCCACAACAAGCATAGGGGTTTTGATAAAATTTTGACAGCATTTCAACCACTCCTCAAAACCACTCCAAACCAATACCAACAAACAATACTCTTCAAAACTTAACCCAACACAAACCCAAAACTCATTTACAAAAAAAAAAAAACTCTTTTTATCCACATTTGGGGTTTTCCCCAACTCTGATTAGTGCCTAAAAAGTGCTATTTTGAACCCTATTTATTAAATGTTTTGAGTGTTTTTTGTGCACTAATCATTCTAATTAACCCGATTTGCACATTAAGGTCCCTACTATTCTATCGACGATTTTTGTGGCAATTTTGCAGTTTTTGCGAGCTAATCATGCCAAAATTGTTGAGTCGATCCAAACATGAAGAATTCGAGTCAAACTCAACATCGTAAATCAGAGACCAAGAGGAAAGAAGAGCAGAAAATAGAAGAAAAATGAAGCAGGGAGCAATGGAACAGTAGCCAACATGATGAACAGTGCTGAAAATTTCGCTACACGCTGGAAATTTCGCTATGAATAAAATTTTAAGTTTCTAGCCAGTGTTCAAGCCTCGTTTTTGTGTACAAATGACCCCGTTTTTGGTTTTTCTCATTTCTACCCTCTTGTAATAGCTTATTTTTAGTTTTGTAATTTCCTCGTCTGAGTCGTATATAAGCTTAGGAGTCAAGGGTTGTAAATAATCAATCACTTATGCACACAAAATTGGGAGAAGCCACTCCCGTGCTTTTTCATTTTCCTCGCTTCACTTTCCCTCATTTTCTTTTCTATTTTTCGGGCCCAACACCCTCCGAGGATGACAAACTCTGAGGATGGTTGGCCAAAACCTCTTCCCCTCCTTGGAAGGAAGGTCACGGGCAGGATTCCGTGGCCACGAGGGTCCCCTGTTCTTCACACAGGTATCCACTGCCGTCACTGTGTTCCCTTTCTAACTGTAGGTTTTTATCCCTTCAAATCTCCTTGAATGGCTATTATTTGGTAAGCTTTTAGGGTTCAGTGGATGCTTATTGTTAGATCCACTGATATTCATTAGTTACCCTCTATGACCCATTGAAAGGGGAGTCCAGGAGACTTATTCTTCACTGTCGGTGACCACTGATATCAGATCATTTTTCAAAAGGATAAATATTTTTGGGGTTAGGTTTTATGTACCTAAATGAACCCGAGGAAATGAACCCGAGGACCCCTCAGTTGCTCTAGAATCCTAAGCTCGATATCCTGATACTTCAAGGAGACCTCTTTTATTATTTTTCTTATTACTTCAGTTTATTTTCAGTTTTCATCATCAAACCCTCACTATTTTGGCTAAAGTTACAAATCCAAAATCACGAATTACTTTGGGCCTTCATCGTTAGTCATTTGTACAAAGAAACCCATCCCCGAGTTCCCGACCTTGCACCACTATATCGCAAAAGAGCTTTGCTATGGAAATATGATTTGTGATATAAATATTATTGATCCGAATCCTATCAAGGGCACGAATCAAAAATGGCGCCAAGTGTCGGGACGGTGCCTAAGTGCATTTGACGAAGCCGCTGAACACTTGTGACTTCATCACAAGTAATCGGTGAATTTCTTTTATATTTCACCGTCATTTTCTTTTAGTTTCATTTAAAAAAAAAAAGCTTGCTACAGGACTGTTTTCAGTTGCCTTACTTTGTCAGCAGAATCCTTTCAAAGGGATTGCACTCAAGGCAAGCAATAAGACAGGTTATGGAAAATCAATCGCGATCAAAATGGAAGAGGGAGAACAATAGTGAATATTTAGTGGAAAGAAACCCTAGAGCATACATGTCAATGAGGGATTACAGAACCTTCCATGGCAGCCGGCAAAGAACCTCAGAGAGAAATCCAAACCCAGGTTTATGAGGGAACATAGAGACCAAATGGACAAGCAGTTCTACAAAGGTTACCCCAACTTGCACCTCCACATCCACAAAAGATGCCTCTTTTGTCTTCAAATTTCAACCACCAAACCAATCTCCCAGCTTCTGAGCAAGCAATTCTGCATCTTACCGTGACCGTGGGTGATGCTATATGGCGTAAGAAAATCAATCTCACTCATGACAAAGAATTTGTACTGTGGAAAGCTCTCTGAACAAAAGATTAGATGTGCTTCAGGGTGACCTTGAGAAAAAAATTGACATCATGCAGCATTCTATTTCAAGGCCTACCATTCAAAGATGGTCATCAAGAGGAGGAGAACCCGAGGAGAGTGGCCGACCGATCAGAGGAATTGATGCAGAACCGTGGAAGCCCTGAGGAATTGCCAACAAGGAAGCAGGGGAGGTAGGAGGTGCAGCTGTGGAAGAGCCCCAAGAACCACGTCCTTCAACCAACCCCATGAATTCAATCCTGAAGGCCACCGCCCAACCCTGTGGGTCATCCACCGCGTACATACTCCATTCCACACCCGCAAGAACTCAAAACCCGCAGCGACTCCGGCTTCCCAAGCCTGCGCCGCCCATCACCGCTGTATAAAATATCAGAAGTTAGTGGCCACTGTTAGAGCCTTGGCCACTACATCAAAGACACAAGCAAAATGCGCCTACATCGCACGGCACAGCTGGATGAGCCCGTGTCGTCTGGCTTTGGAGCAACTTAACCCCATTTAGCCCACTAATTCCAACACCTCCAAAGGCTTAAAGAATTGGTCTGGGGGAGCAATAAATTCCACTCTGTTCATTTTTTCTATTTTATTTTATTTTATTTTATTTTATTTTACTTTAATTCTTTTTCTCTTTTAGATTTTCACTAATTTTTAAGTTAATCTTTTGTCTCTAGCTTGTTTTCCACTTTTCGCAATTTTTCTAATTTTTCTAGATACTAGCCAGGAAATTTTGAAGTTCGATCAAGAAATTGCAGTTGTATGAAGCATGCCACTTTCACAATTATAGCGAATTAAGTAGAATAAAGTAAAATTTTGCTATGTGTAGCACTCGCTTACATAGCGAATTATAGTTAGGAGAAATTTCATACATAGCTTAAAAATTGTAAGTACAAGTCAGAATGGCTGGGTGTAATCGTGCACTATTTTGTTTTTTTTTTATGATATATTATTATTATTATTATTTTATATATATATATATATATATATATATATATATATATATATATATATATATATATATATATATATATATATATATATATATATCTAAAAAAAAAAATTTATTTTTTTATTTTAATATAAAAAAAGGTTTATTTTTATTTTTATTTTCTCAAAAAAAAAATTCCCAAGAAGTGGGTTTTTATTTATCTTTATTTCATCAAAACTTTTATTTTATCACATATTTTAAAAACAATCTCTCAAAAATAAAATAATGTTTTATTATTATTATTTTATTATAAAAAATATATTTAAAAAATAAAATAAATCTTTATTTTTTGTTTTCTTTTATATATAAAAATTGTCTCTAAAAAAAATGTTGTTATTTTTATTTTTATTATTTATTTTTTATTAATTATTTTATTTTATTTTATTTATTTTAAAAAATATCTGGGCAAAAATGTACGAAATTTCTACATGCCAAGAAATTTTCGCTATATAAATGAAAATTTTCGCTACTCCCAACGTTTTGCCTCCCGATTTTGTTTCGCCCATAACTTTTTCATCCGAAACTGCTTTAGGTTTTGGTACCGTTGAAAGCTTAGAGAGTTTAGAATCCAAAATAGATGTAAAGAACACTTTGAAATTTTTATAGGTGAAATCTTCTGCAATGTCTAACCTGTCACTTTTTTCTCTCTTTCTTCTTCTAATTTGTTCATTTGAAGCCCAAACGGAGTGAATAAGGTGTCGATGGAAAGCTTGCAAAGTCTCCTATCCAACAACGATCACATCTCATCAGTGAGGGGAACACTTCCTTCCCTAACTTCAATCCGAGAGCCTCAATAAGGACAATGAGACATTTGGTCGGGGGAGAGTTAGTTAAGGAAGTGACTTTGCATTTATATTTTTGTTACTATTTTGAACAAGCCCATTTTGTGATGTGTTCAAAGGGCTTAGTTGTTTTTCTTGTGAAGTCAAGATTTATAGCAACTTATTTTGTTCAAAAAACTCGCACCCATTTTTTTGTGTTTTGCCTAACTGAGAGGTTCTGGAAAATTGAAACTTGTCTAATTCTATTGATATTAGATTGGTTCCATGCCTAGTCGAAAGTGGATGATCAATTGAACTCTCGTTGCTTTCGACCCTTTTCTTTCCACCTTAGCTGCCCACACACTCGTGTGCACACACTGTGCTTCTTCAATAACCTGAAAAACTGTCTAGCCTCCTAAGCCTTGCAATAACTCACTTAGTTTCATTGAATTAATCTTTAAATGAGGTTAAGAACCCCATGAATAGAAGGCCAATGTGTCTCCAAAAAAAAAAAAAAAAAAAGAGAAAAAGAAAGAAAAAGAAGAAAATTGCAACGCTTTGCCTTGAAACCCAAGCACGGTCCGAGGGGTATATGGCGAAAGCCTTCAGCCCTAGTATTCTGCCAACCGGTCAGGAGCCATCGACTCTAGTGCTCGCCACGGGTGGATGGGGTAGAGCTTGAAGAAGTTGTAGGTGCTGGAGTTTCAAACTATCTCGAGTCCGGGTCAAACCCATGAGTTAGTGGTCGAAGATCTCATGACTTGGTGCCCAAGCCTTAATTGGTTGGGAGTCACTCCGTGATCCCCCTGCTACATGGACTTTGGTGAGGTCGATTCTCAAAGATTACACCCCTACAACACAAAAAAAGTCAGGAATAGGAGTGGTCCTAATCTATTTAGGTCAAGCTAAAGATGCTAGGTCAGCAAGAGCTAGGGCCGGGGGAGGGGCCATGCTTTATTGCTGTAACTAATCAAACAAACACTAGAGTTTCGTGGAAGTTTTGGTTGATTCATCGAGATGAGGCCTTTTCATACTAATTTTGGCAGATTCATTCTCTCAAGATAGTATTGACAAGGCTTGATGATTCTTACTTAGGTTAGGCATTACTCATCTCACAACCTTTAAATAGCAATTTGTTATTGTTTTGTATGCTCTTCTTTCTTTCTTTCATTTCTAAGGACTAGCAATGTGTAGGTTTGGGTGTGATTAGTGCCCAAAAAGTATTTTGAACCCTATTTATTATATGTTTTGAGTATTTTTTGTGTACTAATCATTCTAATTAACCTCGATTTGAACATTAAGGTCCCTACTATCTAATGTGGACGCGATTTCAGGGCAAATTTGCAGCATGAAGCTAATCATGCCAAAATTGTTGAGTCGATCCAAACATGAAGAATTCGAAATAAACTTAACATCAGGAATCGTGAGAGGACTAAGAGGAAAGAAGAGCAGAAAATAGAAGAAATGAAGCAGGAGTTAAATGGAACAAGAGCCAACATGATGAACAAGAAGCTGAAAACGCCACATGTCGAAATTCCGCTTATGTAAATGGGGTACCTTGTTTCAATAAAGTGAAACCATTCCCGTTTTTTGTGTACAAACGACCCCGCTTTTGGTTTTTCTATCTCACCTTCAGAATAGCTTTTAGTTTCTGGGCTTTTTTTGTAACCCCTCGTCGTAGCCGTATATAAGCTAGAGTCAAGGTTCAGAATAATCAATCACTTCGTAATAAATTCGGGGAGTAGCTTTAAGCTCTCCCGGCGCTTTTTCATTTTCTCTCGTCTACTTCCTCATTTCTTTTCTATTTTCCAAACTAAATACTCCTCCCAGATGACACAACTCTGAGGATGGTTGGCTAAAACCCTTCCTCCTTTGAAGTGGAAGGCTACAAGCTGGGTGTGATCTAGGCTATCGAGGGGTCCCCTGCTCTTCACGCGCAGTATCCACTCCGCCGCCACTGGTGTTCCTTTCTAACTGTGAGTTTTTATCCCTTCAATCTCCTTGAATGGCTATTATTTGGTAAGCTTTGTGTGGTTTAGTGGATGCCATTGTTAGATCCACCGATATTCATTAGTTACCCTATGACCCATTGAAAGGGGAGTCCAGAGACTGCCTTTTCATCACAAGTGACCACCGAAGGGCCGTAGATGTCATTTTCAAAAGGATAAATATTTTAGGTTAGGGTTTTATGCTAAAATGAAGATCCTACTGGGAAATGACTATGTCATCCTCCCAACGCGAGGAAATGAACCCGAGGACCCCTCAGTTGCCCTAGAATCCTAAGCTCAGTATCCTGATACTTCAAGGAGACCTCTTTTATTATTTTTCTTATTTCACTTTAGTTTATTTTCAGTTTTCATCATCAAACCCTCACTGTTTTTACAAAAACCCTAAATCCAAATTGAATTCACCAATTTTGGCCTTCACTATTAGTCATTTGTACAAAGAAAACTCATCCCTGAGTTCGACCCTAGACCACTATACTGCAGTAGCTTTGCTAATAAGAAGAGGATTTAGGATATAAATATTGTTAATCCAACCCTATCATGCACGGCAATCAAACTCAAAATGTAAATAAAAGGGGGCTTGGGGTTCAGTCTTACCTCAAATCTCTTTCAAACTTCAATACCAAGGTCCCTCCTGGTTTTGACTGAGTTTGAGCTGTTGATTTTCATGGAGCAATTCACAAATCTCCCAATTCAAAAACTCTATCTCTCTCCCTTTTTCTCAAAAACGAAAATGCCATAATGAGAGGAATGTCTCTCAAAGGCCAAAATATGATCTTTATGACTAGAGAATCCTGTGAAGCTAAGCCGTGTTGCTTGCCAAAAGCCCCAAGAGTAAAAATTTTTCATTTCTAAACTCAGGATTTTACTAAATTTTGACAAAGATAACAAATTTCGCATATAGGACATCTCCCAAAACCTTTAAATACAAATGATACTTCTAAAATATGGTAACCAACAACAATTCTTCAAAAGAGCTTTAGGCTCATCATAATTTCATAAAACAAAACTATGTTCATACATATGTACAACTATACAAGCTCAAGGTATTTTCTAACAAAAGTTAGTTACGTTTTCTTAACAAATATATACAATAGCGAAAATATATAATATATATCTAGGTAAAGTCAAGAGGACCCCGACATGTCCCAAGGTCCCAAAACTGCACTTGGAAGATACCTAAAACAGAAAATAATGAGCTAAAAGAGCCTGAGTGTATGCTTTATAAATGCTTGTTTTTCTCTCGAAATGTCTCAAAATCGTAAAACTATCTTTTACAAACACTTTAAAACCTTGCTTGCTTTGCTATAAAAAGTTTCTAACACTTTTCGTAAAAATGTCGCTTGCTTATCGTTGATTGATTTTAAGTCAGAGTGTAAAAATTCTTATAAATATAATGATCAACCACTAAAGGCCTTTTCTTTCTTTCTTACTCGTACCCTAGTAAAACACGGAAACTTATAGTCTCTACCCGTGCTGATTCGAACGACCTCGTGTCCACATTACCTATTTCGTAAATATGGTGGAATGCTCCATCACCACATAATAAGCTAGCGCGCTAACCCTATATACTCCAGTACGTGCTACGGTCCTCCTCTAATATGCCCTAATGCATGAGCTAAGTTTGCTGACCAGGAAATATAAAATGCAATGAAATCATGTCTTAACTTCCCCATGCATGTACGGAATACCTCTAACCAGTAATGCTTGCTTAAGACTAGGGATTTCAAGGCCTAACTTATAAAATATAATTTTTTCTTGCTTAATAAACATAATATCGCTTGCTCAAGTTGCTTTATAAAATATGGTTTAACAAATCAAAACTTATGTTTTTAAAATACATATTTAAATCAAACCATAAGCTTTAAAATATGGTTTAACAATCAAAACCATAACATACAAATCGTAAAACGATTTATAAACAATACACTAGTATTAAAAAAATGAAGCTTAGAACACTCACTTTTCCGTTTACAATAGTTGATCACGACTTCACAATTTCTCATCCTTCGCTTTTACCATATACACTCAAGAGAATACGGCGAAAACATTAATCGTCTGCGTAATAGCGTAAAACTTAACGTAGGCTTACAAAGCGACTATTTTGAAATGGATTCGAATTTTAATGAAACTTCACATTAGGGTCACACAACATTTATATAAAGCCAAAATGAGCAAATTACCCTTGAGTACAAACAGCCCCTTCAAAGCCACTCATTTTGGCAAACTTTTCCAAAGTGACCCTAAGTTGTCCTTATCCGTTCCAAACGAAATTTGAGGAGGGACCACATTACGAGTCAAGAGGCCTAGAATTCAAGTCGAATGACCAACTACCCTCCCACTCTTCCCCACTTACCAATCGGCCAAGAGAGCTCAAAATTTTGCAAATTTTGCTACGATGCATTAAATTCAACGCTACATAAAAACACCCGAGGTCCTAAACTGAGACTTTTAAGAAGCAGTAAATCGAAAGAATGATCGTTTTACGCCTACGGCCAAAAACATACTACTAGTAAAATTGGGATGAAAATGTGGTAACTCAATCCACTTCCATTCCTATCGATTCCTATGATCAAATCTAAGCACTAGACCTTAAATCCGTGCCTAAACGGCACTCTAAAGGAAAAATCCTAAAATGCCTTTCATCTTGACAAAGTTGGGAATTCAAACCAAATTGTATTAAAATTCTACACTAACCACCTTAACAACATTTCAAGCCAACCACTGCAACTTTTAAGGTAAGATTTCACTTAAAATATAAATCAACAATGGGCATCTATGTTCCTTAAGCCCTCAACTAGAATTCACTTACAAATCATGCCCAAACTATGAAATCAACCACACAATCAAGAAAGATAACATGCAAGGAGCAAACCTATGCATTAACTTTGAAAATAACCAAGTTTTCATGGTAGAGAATTACTAACCTTGGGCTTTTCCTTGCTTGATTCTGCCCAAATGAAGTAACCCGCTAATTGATGCACCAACCTTGCTCTCCACCTTCCATGACCAAAACCCTTGCAAAACTCAAGAAAAGAAGAAACGCCACCTCTTCCTAAGTGAAGCTCACTTAATTACTTTCCCCAAATGGGTTGATTTTTCTTTTAATTGCAAGTCTCAAGAAAATGACAAACTTTAACTAGTTAAAGTTTCCATGATTTGCACTCCACTTTCCTTAATTGAAAAAGTGGCACAATTGTTTGAAAACTTTACAATTTCATCCTTAAAAACAACTTTTAAAAATATTATTGTGGCACTCAACTAATTAAGGAAGCCCTTGGTGCACATATGCGACCCTACAGTTACATGTACCGTACACCCTCTCGGGACGGGGCGTTACAAATCCTCCTCTTTAGGAACATTTCAAGGCCCTCGAAATGAAAAACTAAGTCGAAAGGAAAGGAAAATAATTCTTAATCATAAAATAATTTGAGATACCGATGGAGACCGAGCCTCTGCTCCAAGGTAGTCATCCTCTCATGATTCCTCCACAGATGCCCTTAACTCAAGGAATCACCTTTACTCCTCAATACTTGTTCCGCGATCTTACAATCTGCATAGGTGTTTCCTCATAAGTCAGCTTCTCCTTTAGCTGCATTGGGTGCTCTCTCAAAGACATGTGAAGGATCCGGATGTACTTCCTTAACATTGACACATGGAATGTGTCATGAATCCCGGATAACCTTGCAACTTCAACCCGTAATGTAAGCGACCCCCGAGCCCGACCCACTTGGCTGGCGAACCGAATCCAAAACCCCGTGACGCCACAAAAATCATTAATCAAATCCCTTTAGTTATCGTTTTATTAAATTTTAGTTTTCAAAAGTGTCGCGACCCGAATCCCCGACTCGACCCGGTTGGCGGATCCAAGTTGGAGCCCAGTTTACTCCGACATTTTCAATTATCTTCCCAAAACATTTTGTCTAGTGTTATTCATTTTAGATTTTGTAATTACGCGGAAGCATTTCATTTTGGGCAAACCCATATACATTTACACATTCAAAAGGCTCATACCACTTACATTTAGCAAAATGCATTTTCCAAAAATAATGATTCAGAGTTCAAACTGTTTTACAAAATGTCAATGTTCGAAAGAAATGGAGTAATGCATATGACGGAGAATATATTCCTTCTCTATGACTCTGAGCTCCACGATCTTGGGTCTTGCTTCAATGTCTATCACTCGGTACCTGCGCATTGATAAAACAATACGCTAAGCATTTTCATGCTTAGTGGTTCTATAAAGTTCTCAGATTCCATTGCCCATATAAATCATGCATTTATCAAAATAATGCCTTTATATTAATATCCGTGCAATGTAAAAGATACTTATACAAATACACTTTCAATACCGCTATTCTCGCTTTCTTTGGCTTAGGATTTCACATATGGTTATAGAATTTACATCCACGACAGACCAGTCGGTAATCTCGTCCCGCTTGTCATTCGCAGCAATGTGGTTTCACACTCCATTATTACCATTTCACATATGAGATTATAGAATCTCGACATTCACGATGTATCGAAGTTGGTGAATCCTGGCCCGTATGTCATTCAAGAGCAATGTGGTTTCCGATTTAACACCACGGCTTTCACATATGGCTATAGAATTCGAAGCATTCACGGCCGTGATTCGCCTATGAACTCGGCCCCGTTTGTCATTCAAGAGCAATGTGGTTTCCATTTAACACCACTTCGCTTCAATATATGGCTATAGAATCTGACATTCACGATAGATTCAGTTGGTGAACTCGTCCCGTTTGTCATTCGCAATGTGTTTCCATTTAACAATTACGCTTCATGTATTATAGAATTCGACATTCACCACGTATTCAGCTTGTGAATCCTCATTATGTTTGTCATTCAATAGCAAATGTGGTTTCCATTTAACAATTACGGAGCACTTCATGACGAATCTAGTCAGGTGAATCCCACAAGTGTTGGTCATTCAATACGTTTCAAATCAATTTACTTTTATGCAATAAATTCTTCTCAGAGCTCAAATACACGCATACATGCGCATATTTTGTCAAACATTTCAAATACTAATCATTCGACCGATATATATGTATATTTCGCAATAGAGAGCAATATGAGAACAAAGAACTGCGGTAGAGAACAAACTAGAATAAAGAACAAGTATAGAACAAACTCGAATAAAGAACAATTGTAGAACAAACCAATTATCGATTCCGCTTTCTTTCTCTCGATACATCAACTTCTAGTCAAAGTTATCGTCTTCACTCGCACCTAGTCAAATACAATTTACTCACTCTTAGTGGTTAAGCAAATAATCATACTAAACGAATATCGCCGAGGCGACGAGATATGGTAGGTTTTGACTTAGTCTCATTCTTATTTGAACCCCTATTATTCATTTCTTAGGGTTCCTATACTCAATCCGCAGTATGCAGGAATCTGCTTAAATACATACGCAAAACTACACACCGGGTCATTTTGGTTAATTTGTACCCTGATAATTTGGAACTGTGACGCATTGTGCTACCTCATTGGCCTGTGACTGCAGACAGCTCGGACTCAGACTGGGTATTGTGTCGTTCCTCGTGGGGTGTGTACCAGACACCCCCTCAGACCATTCTGGCACACCGGGAATTTTGCCCGTGATTTATTATTTTTGCCACTTTTGATACCAATTAGCTTCATACAACTTCTATAATCCATAACACTTCAAGAATCATCATGGAAATCATCCAAAAACAACTCCCAAAATACTTGTATTGGTGGTTTGGAACTCATACCACTAAACCCTTGGTGAAAATCCAAGAACTCTTATGAATTTAACCAAAGGTTTACCAATTCTTCTATAAACCATATAATTTGATGATTCCATGTTTATTTTCCACCAATCAGCTTTACCATAAATCCCAATTCAAGGGTTTATGACTCTTTCCTAAAACTCACCAAAGGAGCAACTAATCTCCAAACCAAAACCTTAGGAATTCAAAATAACCATGCTTTCAAGACAAAACATACATTGGTTTTGGTCTTCCCCTCCTTCTCCTTCTTCTTCCTCTTGTTTTCTCCCTCCTTCTCCTCTCATACGTTTTTGCCCTAGCCAAAAAATGACAAATGAATTTTGTTTGTCTCAACACTTTTATACTCCCATAATTCTCCATATTGCAATTAAGTCCTTCACTCTTTTAATTTTGCAAATGAACTTGTTTTATTTCTATTGTGGCCCATCTCTACTCCTTTTATGATTTTTATATCCCTTATGGCAATTTACTTATCTTGTTTAGTGCCCAAATTTCCGGTTCACTAAATTTACATTTCACAATTTGTCACTTTATCAATTTTCCTCGGAAAGTCCCAAGTTCGCTCAATTCATACCCAAATATATAATAAAATTCATATAAAATTCTAGTGGTATTTTTGGGCGTTACATGTGCTTCACGTCCACTCGCTTCACAACTTCATAAGGCCCTATAAATCTCTGACTGAGCTCGTCTCGCCTCCTAAACCTCAAAACACCTCCAAGGGGAAATCTTAGAAGACTCGGTCACCCATCTCAAGTCTGAAGTTGTCCATAAATTCTTTGTCTATCTCTTGCCGTCTTCAAGTTGCCACAGACAACTTTCACTTTGTCTAAAGTGATCTGCACTAACTCATGGTCGACCAGTCTCCTCTCACCAACCTCATCCCAACACACTAGAGTCCTACACTTCCTACCATACAACGCCTCAAAAGAATCCATCTCTATACTGGCTTGATAGCTGTTGTTCTAGGTGAACTCCATCAATGCCAAATGAGTATCCCAACTCCCCTTGAATTCCATCACACAAGCTCTCAGCATATCCTCTAATGTCTTAATGGTCCTCTCTGACTGGCCATCCATCCGAAAAGGAACAGCGCGTAGTACCTAAAGTCACTATGAACCGGGCTAAAACCTGGATGTGAACCTGCGGTATCGATCTGAAACTATTGAAATTGGAACCCTATGAAATCTCACTATCTCATCCACATACAATCAAGCCAACTTTTCAGAGAATCCTCAACATTAATCGGAAGAAAATGAGCAGACTTCATCAATCGTGAACAATTATCACCTATATAACATCGTGTCAAGCCTTGAAATACGCCCCACTAGAATTTTTATAATAATTTTATTATATATTTCGGGAATGAATTGAGCATGTAACACCCCGAAATATACCCTAGCAGTTTTCGAACTTGTTTAGGGTATATTAAAAGCTAAATGGAAATTTTTAAATAAAACGATAGAACCTGAAATTAATAAGAGAAAGCAAACGGGTAAATATATAATTTTACCACTGAGGACCTAGTGGTCATGAAATGGAAAGACAAGGGTAGCGGTCTTTACCACTTGAGGACATAAAAGGCATAAATCGCTGTTTATATGCCATTATGAGATCGAAAGTTGGAATGGAAATAAGAGAGAAATGGGGGGGACCAAGATGCAATTAGAGAAACATAAAAGCAAAAATTGGTTTTGACTTGGCCAAACATGGCCTTAACTTAAAAATGGGATTTAAGACCAAATTTGGTCTCATTTTAGGGAAGCAAAAACCGTGGAAGAGGAAGAGAAGAAGAAGATGAAGGAGAGAAGTTCAAGCAAGGCCAAAAAGGTATGGAACTTTGGATTTTTGGTATGGAACTATGAATTCTTGTATGAATTTTCACACAATTGCATGATTAGTAGCTTGCCCAAAACCTAGGGTTTGATAAAAGTTCATCCCAACATGGGTTTCTTTGTCATTGCATTTGATTTTTCTAGGGGTTTTGATAGATTTCATCCCCAACTCCAAAATTATCGAGTAAGGTGGGTAAACCCCAAATGTACAAGAAAAACATGGAACTTCTCCCTTTGAGGTTGATTCATGTTTAATTGCAAAGTAAAGGAGTTTAGTTAGAACAAACCCTAACAAATTCTTATTTATATGTGTACGGGTTATGCAGACTCATATTAGAGTTGTTTTTGGGAGAAAATCATGAAAGGTTTTGATGAAAGATATGTATTAAATAGATAATCGAGTAGAAAAGAGATTATAAGATGAATTTGGAGCGGGGTCTTGACGTGTTTATGGAGTATCGCTGGATTCGGCATCAACATATGGAAAAATGGAAGAAAACATACATTATGGGCATTTTTCTAAGTGACTCGCACCGTACACTCGGGACCTTGATTAGCAATTTCAACAAGGCAATATTAAGCCTTATTTATCATAGGTTTTATGTACTTTTTTGTGTACTAATCAACTTCAATAACCCAATTGTTGCATGAGGCCCCGGTTTTGTTACTAATTACATTTTGTAGCTGTTTGGGTAGTTTTGCAGGTCAAGTGTCTCACAATTCCTCAATTTGACTTGAACACATCGAGCCTCTAGGGTTCGACTTGAAGATTCATGATTAACCCGCAGGAATTTCAGAAAGCAAACTTATCAAGATTGAAGGATCAATCTAGCGAAACTCGGGTTGCAAATTTGGCAACCCGCAACAGCATGGTGCGACGCCACACTGCAAATTTTCGCGCAGGTACGCGACTCGCAGCCCGCAAAATTTCGCGCAGGTGTGAATTTTCGCAGCCAGCACCTCTCACCCGCGACTCACCCCTCGCTTTTGATCTAGTGGTTTAATACAAGCTCGTTCTTTTGTAATTTTGCTCTTATTTAGCACAATTTTGTAATTTCATCTTTATCGAGCCTATAAGCTCAACCATGCTTAAAGAAGACATCAAATCACAAATCATTCAATCAATCAAGAACGGTAAGCCTTCCGCTGTCAGGTGATTTTCTCTTCTTCTCCCTTCACTTCTTTCATTTTCGCTGCCAAACACCCTCGGCGATGACAAATCAAGGATGCTTCGCTAATCTCCCGATCCTTGAAGGAAGGCTACTCGGGTGTTGTTTTTAGGTTTAGCTGCATGTTTGCGTTTTCAGCGTTTGCATTTTAGTATTTGTGCTCTCGCATTTCACCGAGGTTAAACCTCTGCCATGCTCCCTTTAATGTGTATTTCTGGCAAATTGGTCTAATGGATACTTTCATTAGATCCATTATGCTTAGTTAGTTGTTTCCTATTAGTTATCAAAGTAGGGTTTCGAGGTGTGTTTTCACGGCTAGACATTTTCGCTTAAATAAGATGTTATCCCTCAACAAGATAAATAGTGGTTTAGGTTTAGCCAAAAGAAGATCTTGCCTGTGAAGTGACTAAATGTTACGCTCCTAAATGCGAGGATAGACCAAGACATGTTGGTTAACTTAGAACATTAAACTCAGTGGCCCAAGACTTCAAGGATTTCTCTTTTAATTTTTACTTCAGTTATCTCAACCATTCACACACACGGTTCTCCACACACCCTGTTAATCCAAGGAGAAAACACTATTTTCAACACACTGTAACCCCTCTCTCACGAAGAAAACCCATCCCTGTGTTCGACCCTAGAGCCACTATACTACAAAAGAGCTTTGCTGCCACCGCGAGGTGGAACTTAGGTTATAAATTTTGTTGATTCCACACCTATCTGAATTTAAGATGAATCAATTGGCGCCATTGCCGTGGATGGTGCCCTAGTGAAGGAGAAAGCAGTGGACTTGTGATTCACATCACAATTATTGGTGCTATCTCATTTCTTCTTGATTTTATTCAATTTTCCCTACTTGCAATTCACTGCAGGGGAATTTGAAAATTTTCACTACTGGGAGTTTGAAGACTCCCTTGTGCAGACAATTAATATTGTTTTGATTTCATCTAACCAATAACCTTTTTGTAGCACTGTTTTGTTGGTTTCTTGTTTTCGTGTGATCGCAGCAGTTTATGCAAAGGGGGATTAAACACCGTAGGCGATTGAGAGGCGGTGCCTAATCAAGAAGGTTGTGTAAGGCCTACACCCTAATCAAATGGAGACCCCACCCGAGGAAATTAATGAGAAGCCAACATGGGGTTCAATGAACCCAATGCATATAGTTCAATGAGGGATCACATCCATCCTCCAAGGGTGAGTGTACCCTCATGCATAATACCCCCTGCAGAGGATGTGGCAAAGCAGACTTATTTGATGCCCCGCTCCCGACCTTCACAGATTGAAACGAAAAATCCATACGATATCTCGTGGGATTTCGAGGAGGTTTGCACTACATTCAAGGAAGGTGCATTCGACATGGACTTGCTCAAGCTGAAGGCTTTCCCTTTAACACTCAAAGATAAAGCCAAGATTTGGCTTAACTCACTAAGGCCAAGGACCATCAGGAACTGGGCTGAGTTGCAGGCAGAATTCCTGAAGAAGTTCTTCAGTGCTCATAAAACCAACAACCTGAAGAGGAAGATCTATACCTTTGCAGCTCATGACAGTGAGAGATTTTATCAGTGCTGGGAAAGGTATCTTGAGACCATTAGTGCATGCCCTCATCATGGCTTTGATACATGGATGCTGGTGAACCATTTCTACGATGGGATGTCCCCTTCCATGAAACAACTCCTAGAGACCATGTGTGGAAGGACTTCTTAGCAAAATCTCGACATGAAGCCATGGACTTTTTTGAACTACGTATTGAAACTTCCCGATTAGTGCCTAAAAAGTGCTATTTATTCTATTCAAGATAGGTTTTGAGTGCTTTTGCGCACTAATTATAAGGAATTGAGCCAATTAATACGCAAGTGCGTCACTTAGTGCCACCGATTCAATTTCGAATTGCTTTTGGTACTTGCGCTTTTGCGTGCTCCCTAATAAATTCAAGTCTCGATGTCGCTTCTGTGCTGGAATGTCGAGGATTCAGCAAGGATTTCTGCACCAACCAAAAATGAAGAAATGTGAAGTGGAATTGATGAAAGGATGACGCAGCTGGGCAAAACAGAGGAAACCAGATTGCATGTATCATAAAAATTCTCGCAATCCTAGCTAAATTTCCGGGCTTATGCAAAATTTTCTTAAGCTAGCGAATTTCAATTTCTAAATAAAATGATCGTTCATTGCGAAAATTTTGATTTTCGCTATCTCTTGTGATTTTCGCTAGCTTAGCGAAATTTCGCTAGCATAGCGAAATTTTCGCTATGCTAGCGAAATTCCCTGCATAGTGAAATTGTCGCCTCGTGTTTTGATGTTGATTCCAAACTAATTCGCTTTTGTGTATAATTCCCACTTTGTCCCTATTGCAATCATGTATTTTAGGTATTTCACACATTTTGGTTGGCTATATAAGCCACCTTATAGCTTTTGTAACCCTAACTTTTCATTCATTGTAAATCCACACAACTTTTCATTTTAAAGGCGCTTCTTTCTCTTTCTCTCATTTTCTTGCTTCCAAACACCCTGGAGATGACAGCCAAAGGATGCTCGCTAAGCCCCCTTTCCTTGAAGAGGAGGATCACTGGTGGAGGTTTTGAGGTAAGTTTTCCTGCCCTCTCATTCATCACACTGCATTTTTGAGCATTTAAGCTCCCTGCATCTCACCCTAGGTTGAAACCTCCTAGATCCAACCTCGCCAATGTGTATTTGGCAAGCTTTATGGTTACAGTGGATGCTTAATCTTAGATCTACTGTCATCCACTTAGTTGTTCCCTATTAGTCACGAGAGTTGCCCTTGGAGGCCATATGCAATAATCGTTAGGGACTTGAATGCTCACCGAATGCCATATCTCATGAGGGAGTAATTTAGTGGTTTAGGTTTTAGTGCCAAATCAAGGTCCTATTGGGGGGAAAAACGACTACGGTGTCTATCCCCAACGTGAGGAAACCTACTCCGAGGGAATGAATACACCTTAAAACCTAATCCAGTTGACTCCAAGACTTCAAGGAGTCTTTTCTAAATTTTCCTTTAATTCTATATGCGCATAAACTAATTCAACCCATCGTTTTTGAACAAAACCCAAAATCCAAAGAGAAATACCATTTTCAACTTTTATCCGCACTTCTCATTCACGGCTAAAAACCCATCCCCGTGTTTCCGAATTTAGACTACTCATGCATCGCAGTGAGCCTCGCTACGCAGTAGGACACCGAGATATAAAATTTTACTGATTCCCTATAGCCCACCGTAAGCACCGAATCAAAACGCGGCGCCGCCGTCGATGGTGCCCCAGTGAGATGAGAAGCTTGAACTTCAGACCCACATCACAAGTGTCATGGAATTCCTCACTTTTTTTTATTTTACCATTTTCCCCAATTGCAGTTCACTGCAGGGGAATTTGAATTTTTATCCTGCACATACTCGTTTTCTTTTCCCCTGCTTATTTTAGCTAACCTAACCCTTTTCGGGTAGTTTTGTTTTATATTGGTTTCCTTGTCAAGGTGTAGTACAGAAAGGCTTTATGCAAAGGGGGAAAGAAACACTATAAAGCAGATTGTATAGGCTCATGGACCCAATTGGAGTTGGTTGTGAATTAGCCTTCACAAGGATCAGATGGTGCCTCCACCCGAGGAGCAAAGATACCTAACAAGGTCCACAAACCTAATGCTTATCGACTACGTAGGGATCACATACACCCACCTGTGGTGAGTGCACCTCATGCATAATTCCTCGCGAGGAAGTGCTCCAGGAGACCATATCCGTGCCCCGCTTCCCAACCTTCCATGGTATGGGAAAATGAGAATCCTACAACCATATTGTGGAGTTTGAGAAGCATGCACCACTTTCAAAGAGGGTGCCATCGATTACAGCTACTAAAGCTAAAAGCCTTCCCACCTCTCTCAAACATAAAAAGCCAAAATACGGCTTAATCTATCGGGAGGCCAAGAACCATCGACCGCGTAACTCACAGCGTAATTTTGAAGAAATTTCTTCAGCCGCACACAAACCAATAATTAAGAGACAAATCTACACCTTGCAGCTCAAGACAATGAAAATTTTACCAATGCCGGGAGAGAGATACATGGAAACCTCGCATGCCCACATCATGGATTTGATACGTGATGCCGGGTGAATCATTTTATGATGGAATGTCCTCGCCATGAAGCAATCAAGAGACCATGTGTGGAGGGGACTTCCTGCTGTGTGATCCGATGGAGGCTACGACTTCAACTGCGCGTAGTTGAGACATCCAAGGCTCGGGACGAGCCAACCTGGGAGGCGTATCGCACGAGACCCTCAAGAAACCAAAAGGGGGCATCTATTCACTCGCAGAGGATGGAATGAAGGCTAAGTTATCCATCTTCAAGCAGGGCGGTGAAGAACCGAAGGAAAAAGGCTACATGAGGTCCAGGCAGTGACTGAAGTCCCTCCAATGCACCAAACCATGCTTCAATCGGGCTAATCCATCGGGTCACCCAAGAGAGCACCGTCTAATCAGCTCCCCCGAGGGATTCATGCATGAACATGTAAATGTTTCGTGGGCCAAAATAAAGCCACCCACTGATGCCCAATATGGCAACACATATAATCCCAACTGAGGAACTAATTTAAACCTCTCCTCGAAGCCTCAAATACTCTCCAAAGATATGTTCCCCTGTGAGCACAACAAAGAAAGAACCACCCACCCTTCTCTGTCATGCTTCATCCCGACCGAGCAAGGTGGTGGGAAATTCAGGAGGAGCAAAAGGCATCAATGCTCAGCTTGAACAAAAAATTGAAAATGTAGAAAGTCTTCTTGAACAAAGGAGAATAGATGGAATGGAAAGGAACCTTAACCAAGAATTATAGCTTATGGTATCCATAACAGTAGAATGGTGTGGTAATCACACAGAGGTAGGAGGTTCCTTCTACCACCGCCAAATCCCAAGGGGAGTCCATGAACCGAGCTATCTCCAGCTTGAAACCTCCCCCAAAATGGACTAAGTCAAAGTCGTCATTACCTTAAGAAGTGGAAAAGAGGTTGATCACCCAACGCCCGCCTACTGAGGAAACCGTAGTGCGGGTAAGAATGGGAAACAAAACACATTTTCATGAGGACCTGAAATGAAGTAATCGTATGCCACCTCCATTTCCCCAAGCACCATAGGCTAAAGAAGAAGGCATCCTAAAGAAAAATCCTAGAAGTCCAAGGGCGGTAAGTGGTGTTAGTAAACATACCCCTTTGACATCATCAAACAAGTCCCCGCCTATGCAAAAGTTTTTGAAAGATCTCTCAGACGACATAAAAAGGTCGGGCATCACATTCTTCTTAACTGAACAAGTTAGCTCGACTCATCCAATGCAAGACAATGGTGAAATACATGATCCAGTGACCCCAACTATCTCAGCTTTAACATTGAGGAACCTCGTATCGACAGCTAATCGTTGGGGACTGTGCCAAGCACAACCCACGCTTACTCAAAGTGCATGTGCAGCTAAAGCCTGGGAGAGTCGAAAACTAACCAACATCACCCTATCCCCCAAATTACCTGCTCTGAAAATACCAAAAAGGGATGGAGGATGTTGGTAAAAGTAGATAAGTTCTACTATCCTATGGATTTCGTGGTTCCTAATAATGCACCTAAGTGGCGGGGCACAAACTCATGCCCATTATATCGAAGGCCATTTTTGGCCACATCAAACGCCATTATCAATTGCCGTAATGGGTTCATGCAAATTTCACATTTGGCAACATGACACCGGAGCTTAATATTTTCCTAATCTAGGCAAAGAAGCAAAAACCAAATGAGGATGAGGAGAGCAAACTGGGCGAAGTCACCTCGAGTGGTGCCTGCAGAAGGCATGATATCAACAAATAGAAAGAATCGATGGAGAATTAATGAAGTGCCACGAAAAATCCAATTATTCTTTCCTACAACAACCCATCGCCACCGTGAGACCGATCGCCTAAAACAGCGAGTCGAGTACGAAGGCACCCGCAGCGACACACCACCGCATGCGCGGAGGAGTCCTTCCTGACCCCCGAGTTCCACAAATTAAGATATGGTGCTCCTCATGGTCTCAGGAGCCACTAATTTCATCATTTAGTTTTGAGTAAATTCTTTTGTTTAAAATTTGCAGCGACAGTTCGCATTCGACTTCGCTTTGTGTTAACAACCAGCAAAGATTAACCATCGAGGATAAACCCGCTTCCCGCCACAATGTTTGAGGAGGTACCTGCCTATTACTCTAGCTTTTTCATTCCCATGATGGTCGGGCCGTAGGTAATTTTCTATACATTCGAGTTTGAGTTTTACCGGGTTATACATGCCCTGCAATGCCTAAACTTTGTTTTTCGTAACTTTTTCAAGTTGCCTTTGTGCCTACATTTTGTGTTTCTACTCATACCTAGAGTTGAAGAATTGAAGCCCTGTATGTTACCTTAATGTTAGAACAATTCCATGCATGAATTAGTTTCAATAATCAAGTTCCAAGATATTCAACCTTGAACATTCCCCTTTAGTTAATCTCACACCGCACGCCTGCATTGTACCAGTCGAGAAGCTATATACTATATACCTCTTTCTGCTTTGCAAATGGAGCCTTAGATTTGTTGTGACCAGTAATAGGTTTGTGTTGCATGTATGAAGACCCGATGTAGTCTTCCAGATGAAAAAAGAAAAGAAAAGCAAAAGAAAAAGAAAAGAAAGAAAAAAGAAAAATAAAAAGCGTGAGCTTTGCCTTGAAACTGTTACAGTAGGGGTATGTGAAAACCTTTAAAGCCCAGATCACCACAAACCTTAATTTGTTGGGAGTCATCAGCTTAGTGGTGCATACGGGTGAATGGGTAGAGTTTAGCGGTTGTAGGTGCTTAATTCAAGTCATTCGAAGTCAGAAATGGCTTGTAGGACTGTGGTCGGTTGATCCTTTTGACGTGCCTAAACATGAAGTGGTTGGGTCATCGGTGGACCCAGTTACGGACTGATGAAGTCGAGTTTTTAGCATTGCACCCTCTGATGTAATCAAAGAAAGAAATAAGGTGTAGTTGGTCTAGGTTGGTGTTGGTTTAAGGCCATGGCGTGCTTTCGGTATGGGGGGGAAGGAATAGGTTGCATCTTGTTGAAACTAAGCTGGTTACCTTAGGAACAATTAGATTTTGGTGGAAGTTCGAGTTGACTTCCTTGGGCCAGAATGTTGCTTACAAACTTGTTCTTACATGGTCTTTGTTCTTTCATGTCGGTTTCCTTGGTGTAGGTATTTCATTATAAAAGGTAAAGCCTATCTGTACATACACTTTTGAACCATAAACACTTTTTATAAAAACACAGCATGCATACCTTTATTGCTTTTAGCATTGCTAAGGGACTAGCAATGTCGGTTGAAGTGCGTTAGTGCTTGAGTGCTTCTTTGGGCCTGTTCAAGATAGGTTTTGAGTGCTTTTCTTAACCCCAATCATATGAATTGAGCTTGATTAACATGTACGAGGTCACTTAGTGCCAGCGATTCCATTTCGAGTTTGTTTTAGTAATTTTGCGATTTTGCGTGCCTCGACTAATAAATTCAAGTCGATGTCAAGTTTGCAATTGCTAAATGCTAAAAGGATTCAGGTGATTTCACCAACGAAAATGAAGAAATATATGAAGTGGAGATTGATGAAAGGATGATGCGGTGTAAAAAGCGGAGGAAACGGTTACCGTATGCGTGCGAAAATTCATAAAATCATAAGCGAAAATTTACTGATCTATTGGTACCGTATGCAAGGTACCCAAATCTAAGCTAGCGAATTATTAACCTAATAAATTGCGTTATTGAAAGTGAGTTTGCTATCTCTTATGTGATTTCGCTAGCTTAGCGAAATTTTGCTAACATAGCGAGGAATTTATATGCTAGCGAAATTCACATAGCCGAGTGCCCTGTGTTTTGATGTTTGATTCCAAAGCGACCTCGTTTTGTATAATTCCCCCTTTTCCCTATTATGATCATGTATTTTAGGTATTTTTGGTATTTCACACATTTGGTTGGCTATATAAGCCCTTACCAAACTTTATGTACAACTTTTCATTCATTGTAAATGTGGCTTTTCATTTTTAGTTAGTTTTCTCTCTTCTCTCTTCTTTCTCTCATTTATTGACCCGACACCCACATTTGAGGATTGCGGCTGAAGGATGTTTGGCCTAGCCCCTTTCATGAAGAGGAGGGTCGCTAGTAAGGTTTTGAGGTAAGTTTTCACGCCTCTCATTCAAGCCACCTTGCATTTTATGAGCATTTAAGCTCCTGCATCTCACCCTGAGTTGAAACCTCCTAGATCCAACCTCGCGATGTATTATTGTGAGCTTTATAGTTCTGATGGATGCTTAATCTTAGATCATCATCCTTCAGTTAATATCTATGATTTAACTTCGTAGGTTGTCTCTTTGAGGCCATATATACTGTTAGGGACTTGAATACTCAGCGGTGCCATATCTCATGAGGGGAGTAATTTAGGGTTTAGGTTTTTAATTGCCCAATCAGTTCAGTTTGAGGAAGCGGCTACGGTCTTTATTCGGCGAGGAAACCTGCGAGGGCATAGATACACCTTAAAACTCCGATCCGGTGACCCAGACTTGAGAGTGCTTTATTTTCTAAAATTTCCTTTAATTTATATACGATTTACCACCATCTGACCACTTGTTTTGAGCAAACCAAAATCGAAAGAGAAATACCATTTTAAACTCAATTGCCTTCGTTTCACGAAAACTCATCCTAAAATTATGGAAACACTAAATAGCTATCTTTGCATTGGCTTCTTCGCGTTAGGACACCTAGGATATAAATTTTATTGATTCTAGCCCTATTGGCGATCTTCAAGGATGGGATGATAGATCGAGGGGAGATGAAAGGATGAAACCAATGGTCGGGGGAGGCATTTATGCAGCGGAGAAGTGGAACTAAAAGCTAAGTTGTCCACCTAAACGGCGGTGGAAGTACATTGCGAGAAACCACCGAGGAGAATACGAAGCGTTGTTTGAGGGCAACCATGCCTAGCCAACCATGCTTTAATTGTTGATCTTTGGTCATCGGGGAACATTGTCCGATTTATCTTCCCTCGATAAGAAGTTAATGGTTGAAAGCCTTGAGTGTTGTGGTAGGAATAGGCCACCAAATGATGCCTAATTATGGTAATACTTATAACCCCATTTGGAAGAACCACCCCGAATTTGGCTTGAAGCTAAACCCACATATGCTCCCCAGGAGCATCTCGGCGCTGCTTGATGCGGATCCTTCTCGGCGGCGGCGATATCAGCTTCTTCCGCTTGTGGGCGAGCTATCTTGATTTGAGCAAAGTAGTGGGGAATTTTGTGGAGAGCGAAAACTATCAATGCTCGGATAAACCAAAAGGGAATCGGCAGTGGAAAGTTCCATTGACAAAGTTGAAGGGCTTCTGAAAGCTGAAATAAAAAATTGACCATGCGAGACTTCCGTGACACAGAACATGGCGACCGTCACGGGAGAAAGGGAGGTTTCCGTCCCGGACTCTACGCCCCAGTCAAGGGAGCTCGCCAGACTAAATTTCCTCGAAAGCTTGAGTATGCAAAAATGGATGAAGTCAAGCCATTATCACTTTGGGTGGTAAGGAAATTGAAGCGGCCGGTGTCGGGCACATGAAAAAACCCGGAGAACGAGGAGAAGGGGGCTGAACGTATGATCATCAAGAGGAACTCGATGAAGCAGCCTTTACCCCGAACTTTGAGCGGGGCGAAAGAAGGCTCTTAAGCAAGAAGGAATCCTTGAGGTGTTGAGGCCGGGTCAGTGAATATCGGTTGCTTGATATGATTAAAGCGAGGTTCCAACTTATGCTAAATTCTGAAGGACTTGTGCCTTGTCAAAAGGGATTGGGCATTAATAGAAGGCCTTCTGTGCAGGCAAGTCATTTCATCATCGATGTAAGCGTCACGCCCCGTCCGGTCCAGGCAGGTGGCGAATCGAACGATTTGAGTGCGAAACCATATACTGGGACTCCTTAATTTTTTTTTTTTTCAAACAATATTTTTTTATAACCAACAATCATTTACATTTACAAATGAACACCATAGGAGTAGTATATATTAAAATTATACATATATAAGTCCGTTCTATACAAATACACATACATATACATATCTGTCTGACATCGGAGATCGGAGCAGTCTTTGGTGAGCACTGCTACGAGATGGCATGTGCGTTGGTGTGGAATGTCATTGTCTCTTTATCTTCTCTTGAATTACCTACTGCGGATTGAACACGTGCTAGGCTTTGCGCTTAGTGGGAACATATAAAAGCGATAACGACGATAACCTTAACAATGTCGTCGTCACTTATCTTTTCACATTTACTTATGCATATAACGAAACTATTCTTATGTGACTTCTAACTCATCTCATATTATACATGTAGATTTTATTCTTTTGATTCCATATCATTATCTTATTAAGTATTACTTCTGTGTCATGTATTTTTCTGAGGTTGTAACTCATATCTACTACATGTATGATAGATCAAATCATATTCAAAAGTAAACTTATACGTATACAATGACGGTCGAGAACAAATCAAAATCATATCAATTTCATGCAGGTTGAACCGGACTAATACTAATACATATTAGACTCTTTATCACTATCACGGCCCGAAACTTTAATCAACTCCTTTAGAAATTACATTTCGTGATCTGGGATGCCCGTTAAATCCTTTTTGTTTTCGTTTTATTAATTTTCATTTTTAAAAGTGTCGCGACCCAAATCCCCTACTTGACAGATTGGCGGATCCAATTTGGAGCGGTTTTACTCGGCGTTTTCAATCAAAACATTTATTTAGATACGTAAATTTTCTTTTCAAAGTGTGTGACCGAATCCACGGAGCTTGACCGGTTGGCGGATCAAGGCTGAGGCAAGGTTTCTTTCAGAGCATTTTCAATTATCTTTCTGAAACATTTGTTTATGTTATTCTATTTGGACCTTTTAGTGCAAAGCACTTCTTTTCGGGCAATCCCGCTAAACACTTATTGACTGAAGCCCTTAACATTTACATTCGACAAAATGCATTTCTGAAACAATTCCTTTATACCATATCGATTGTAATGTAAAAATACTTATACGATACACTTTCCAATACCATCATTTAAGCTTTACCCCGATTTGTGATTTCACATATAACTATAAATTATTCATGAGATTCGAGTTGTTGAATCTGTCTGTGTATATTAGGCCTTTCAATATATGTTCTCACATTAAATATCATAGTCTCACATTTGGCTATAGAATTAGACATTCCTGACGGTCGGTTGTTGAATCACATGCATTTGTCGTCATTAACAATATGATTCAACATTTTACAGTATGATTCACTTTAACTAAATTGACATTCATAATGGTCGATTCTTGAGATCACATGCATTTTTGTCGTCGGTAACAATGTGATCATCGATATCCCGCTAGTCTCATTTGGCTATAAATTCGACATTCACGACAGATTCGGTTGTTGAATCGTACGTTTGTCGTGGTAACAATGTGATTTAAGCGACCCTACCCGTTATGATTCACTTTAGCTTCGCGAATTGACATTCATGTGATTCAGTTGCTAAATCCACGGCATACGTTTGTCATTCGAGTAGCAATGTGATCTCACATTAGGTATCGCGATCCGTACTATTTGCTAAATTGACATTCCACGACCAGATTGGTTGTTGAATCCTATCCGTTTGTCATTCATTAGCAATGTGATTCGCACGACCCCCTACGGTTACCTTCATGGCCAATTTAGTTGGTGAGATCGTCATGTTGGTCGTCAAATATCACATTTCAAAGCGTTACTTTTATGCGATGTTTCACTTATTGTTGAATACACGCATACATATTTATGACAAACATTTGAATAACAATGATTCAAATCGTATATATATAAACTTATATATATTTCACAAATAGCATTCATAACCGATGCATCCATTTAGTTTCCAATTCACTTTCGTATTATCTTTTCAAAGATATACTCAATCTATATACTTATTTCATATGCTCATTCATAAATTCACTTACGTATACTTATTCACGTATACTCATTCATACACTCATTCACATATTCATTCATGTATACTTATTCATGCATTCATTTACGTATACTTATTCACGTATGCTCATTCATACACTCATTCACATATTCATTCATGTATACTTATTCGTATATATTCTGCAGGAGACTTCATTTACGTATACTTGTTCGTATGCTCCTATGCCTTTGTTATCATTTTCTGGTTATATGTGATAATAATCATATATCACGCCAAACACGTTATGTGTTCATGACATATTACCTCTCATGTTCACAATCATGTTTCAATTCGTTTCATTTTATTTTCCATAATCATTTTCTGTTTCATGAACACATCTTTACATTTTCATTTCTACATTTTCCTTGTTTCATGCCTATTACATACTTATGGCACTTCATATTCTTGAAAAGTATGATGATGTATGTGGAATCACACCTCATTCATATATTTTTATTCCTCTATGTATCTACTTCACTTAGGAAGTGGAATCAATCAATCGGATCATCCAAACTAAAAAGTTATGGCATTTTCATGCCAACTAATTCGATTTCTACAGATTACCCTCGGGACTGTTGGTATTACTCGGTATTTTTCCAGGGGAGTCTTAAGCACCATATTTTGACACTATGTCCTTATACTCATTTAAATTTAAGGTGCTAAGGGTTCTATTCCAACTGGAATCACCCAATTCGAAGCACCGGAACTCAAGTTAAATCCGAAACAACCCGGACTTCTCTATGTTCAACACTGAAACCAGAATTTGGTTTGCACATGGTCTCATTTCGAGTGGATTTTTGGGCCACTTAGAGTCATAATTAGGACGATATCTATTTTCTGCTGCGGATAGTTTTCCCAAGTCTATTTTAATTGGCCACTTGAATTACTCCGTCGGATAAGAAATGAGTAGTTATGGCCAAAATCTGGCGAGTGGCGGAAAAGCGGAAACGAGGGTTGTCTGGGTACCAGGATTATTAAAACGACCCGAACCCGAAATTGTACGGTACATGTTCTATGCCAGTACATGTCACCGAAATGCCCAAATGTGTGTTTTCTCTCCTTTTTCCATATTTTTTGATCCCCAATTCAACTCCTCACGTCAAGCACACATCAAAACCATTTCAGAATTACACTTTGGAATCTTTTTCTAATTCATTCATCTCTAAATTACATATCTTTCTTCAAGAAAGAAACTGTCAATTCGCCAAAACAATTCTAATAGTTGAGCCATACACAAACCTATTATGATGATTAGTTAGGGTTTGTTCCAAGCTTCGCTCATCTACTCATGTTAAACCATGAATCCATCCTGAAAGGAAGGATTCCATACCCATCTTGTGCCATGTGAGGTTTACCCGCCTTACTTGACATAAATTTTGGGTTAAGATGAAACCCTAGTAAAAAACCTAGATTTGGGCTTAAGATTATAACCATCAAAGCATGGAAATTCATACATAATCTCATAGAATCCCATACAAAATTCCAGTTTCCATACAAAACCAAGTTCGCATACTCAAGGTTAAGTAGTTCCATACCTTGTTGATGATCTTGGCTCCTCCAACTCTTCTATTCCTCTTCCTATCTTCTCTTCTCCTCTCCTTCACGTTTTTCTCCTCCCCAAATGCTAGGATAACATTGGTCTTTTAAAATACATGTTTGCTAAGGCCTTGTTTGGCCCTCAAAGAAAACCATTTTGGGTTAAGTTTGTATTACTATTTAAGCCCATAACTCATTCTATTTATAAATACTTCCCTTTATTTCATTTTACATTTCAAATATTCTTATTCATGTCTTTTTGGCCCCTTTTGGACAAATTACAATTTGTCCTTAAGTTTGTAGCTTTTCAGGGTCTCTCGTTTCCATGTTTCGCATTTAACTGCGAAAGCAGTCAAATGTCTTACAAAATACCCTAAACATATGTCGAAAACTAGGGTATATTTTGGGATTAAAACCTTGTTGAAATACAAGATCAAGATCCATGTAGATTTAACATTGGAGGGACTGTATAGATGAGCATTCTTGGATGTAAGGCAGTGTCAATCTTTGCCTTATCTGATATGTGATTGGAATTACAGGGAGCTTAAGCCTACCAAACATCACCCTATCATGTAGCGGATCGGTCGTAAAAATACCAAGGGGATAGTGGGATGTCTGCGGTAAAGTGGATAAATTTATATATCCGGTGGTTTGTGGTTCTTGATACAGAACCAATGGCAGAGAGCCCTCACCAAGTGCCCATCATACTTGGGAGGCCATTTTTGGCCATGGCTAATGCCATAATCAACTGCCGAAATGGGGTAATGCAGCTCACCTTTGGCAACATGTCTATGGAGCTCAACATTTTTCATCTGAGTAATAGGGATAAGCCAAATGAGGAAAAGGAGCAGAAGTCAGAAGAGTGCGCTTGAGTGTGGAAGGAGGCTGTGATCGGGCGTAAGGGTGGTGAGGAACGAGAAGCGGAGTTAATGAAGGTCCTTTGTATTATCAGTCAGCCTCCCTGCATCTTTCATGCCTCCAGCACCACCAGACAGTATAATGCCTGATAACAAGGCTGAAGTTCGTTTATCATCCCTCATACCAACAAGACCTCTCATGTCCCCCCTTGAAGTCTCTTATCAGCATTGCAGGGAGTGGTTCCAGCAAGAACTTGAAAACCACTCCTAGAATTTAGTTGAATTTATGTTTTGTTTATTTCAATTTATAGTTTAGGCTAAATCATTACACCACTGGTACCAAAGTTTGCAAGTGTTCTTATTTTCTAGCAATTTCTTATAATTTTTTATCTTGTTTTGTTGCGAGCTCACGGAGATAGAGATTTTAGCGAAGTTTCAAAATTTTTGTGTCTTCACGATTTTTTGCAACCTGAAATTTAGTAGGATCACGATTTTTAAGTTGTTTATTCATCTTCTCCTCCTTTCCTATGACTTGTTGTTTCTATGACTCTCTGTTTAGATTTTTAAATTTAAATTCCTCTAATCTTTTGATATCCAATAATGATTATAAAAGCCATTAATACCCTCATCTTCCACCTGTATAATCCCCTTTATAAACCACAGTTCCATATCATTTCGTCTTACAACTCTTCGCTTCCAGTTTAGAAAATTTAAAGCTCTTTCTCTCTAAATGCTCTTTTTGAGTTCGAGGAGATGCAGACGAAGACCCACACTTTTCATTGTGGGTGCGCCGGGCAAATCTCCATGACCCTCCTCTCTGCTGCCCTTGAGATCCCTCTTGCCGGCGTAGTGGCCGCCGGCCCATCCTGCACCGTGGCCCATAGCCTGCTGAAGCCGTCCTCTGCTTTGCCCATGGCGTGTGGATGGCCTTGGCCCCCCAGGCCCTAGCAGTGCGCCTGCTCTCTTGCCACCCTCTTGTTGCCCTATTTGCTGTGATCTTTGAGGTTCCTCCTCGTATTTTGCTTGAGGAATGTCATGCTGGTCGGGCCCACACCGTTTCCTTCGCACCACAGGCTGTTGGAAGTCCCGGCAGGGCTGGACATCAGGCCTGGGGCCATCATCCTTCGAGATCTGAGGCCCCTTCTTCTCCGCACTATCGAGGTGTTGCCGGAGCTCCAGACTGCCAGGTCCATTATCCGAGCTGACCTTACTTCCCTGCGACCACAGTATCGGGAATGTTTCGTGCGAGGAATGAGGGTGGCATCATGGGAGTTGGCCACTATGATCTCAGGCCTTTCTTTGGGACCGGGAACTCAGAGATTCCCATGCTCCTCCTTCGCGATACCAATTTGGAGCCATTTTATGGTGCGGCATTCAGTACTATTATCCTCGGGTGCGTCACGAGTTCCTATCACACGATGACATCCGACGAAGGCAAGCCAGAAACACTCTTCATTTCTCACAATGCAGCGAGGCGGGGATACTTTCGGAGCCTACGATATCATAGCGACCCTCCATCTGTGGTCGTTCTCGCCATACGGCCGGTTATAAACGCGGCCCCCATCCTTCACCAAGGATGGTCAAAATATCTCGATGGATGCTACTAGTGGATCGGTATTGTCACAGACGCCACTGCCAGCGTCTCGCCGATAAACCCATTCGAGGTCTAATATGTTTCCACTTCAGCATCTGTTCACGGAGGGGCTATCTTAAGGAACTGTATCGCCGGAGGATACTGGTTCGACCAGTGGAGAGCCCAGGTATGACCTCATTATTCCATTTGAGGATTGGTCCACATGGGTGCCTTTGGTGGTCCACTGCACATACCTATTTCCTCGTCTTTATGTCGGGTGCTTGAGCATATCGGGTTCCGGTAGAGCCTACCGTATAGGCGTCGGCGGTTTGTGAGACCATCACTTACATTGAGCGATGGCGGGCCAGGCCTTGTGCTTTCCACCTTCCTCCTCAGGGTCGGGACGGACGGCAGACGATGATAGTCTAAGTCGGGACTTATCTCTATAGGTTGAGAGGCATGATGGGGGCCCCTAGCCTGGGTTTCACCGGTTTCACCTCCGGTCCCTTGACTTCACCCGGCCTCTCCTCGGTGACTCCAGGTTTGAGTACAGGGCCTCGATGCCCTCTACCTCTCCAGACTTTGGGCTCATTTTGTGGTTCGGTCACGATATGGCGGGGCGAGCACCTGCGCATAGCCTCCCGCAGTATATTACCCTCGCGAGGACTTACGGCTCTTATGAAGGCAGTCCGCATTCCTGACCACTACGACTTCGCTGCGGCTTCACGGGCGCTACGGTAGAAGGATGACCCTTGAGACTATAGCCGGATCGGGCCCGACGCATCATACGGATGAAATTAATGCAGGCCTCCACATTAGCTTCCCTGGGACCACACTGACCTTGATTTCGTGCCCCCGCCCGGAGACCGGTTAAAGCCACCTCCACGTCATTGCTGGCTTCCTGGATGTATTAGCGGTTGCGGCGGCATCATCCCCACTTCTCCCACGGCGGCTCCTCGGCTGCGGGTGAGATAAGCCTTCCAGCCAGTTGAGGAGGTACCACTTCATAAGCTAGCTTCCTCTCAATTTAGTTGTGGGACAATTAGTGGTGGAAGTGATGTTTATACTTTTAGTGTTAGTTTCGCCACATAACCGTGTCAATAAAGCCCTTTTTGTGTTATATGAAGGCTTTCTGTTTATTTATGTTTGCAAAAGTCGAAAATTTTGTAAATTCACCTTGATATACATAATAAAAATCATTTTCCTATACTTTTTGCATCTCATTTTGACCATATAGTTGTGATTATTACAACTCACGTAATTAGGAAGGATTGAAACACTATATAATATCAAATGCTAGAATGGTTCCATGCTTGAAGAATTTTTGGTCAGTTAATGACCCTGGTTAGTTTCCCCTGTCTTCCACCAGTCTCTAACCACACACAATTCACATTAGTTTCTTGAGGGCTAAAGCGCTCTTTCACTTTAAGCTTGACTTTAGCTTAGTTGACGACTCTTAATAGATTGTTTCCGCATATGTATGAAGACGATGTGTCTTCTGACATGAAAAGAAAAGAAAATAGTTAAGTATGAATATCGTGGCCTTTGCCTTGAAACCGAACACGGTCAGGGTATATAGTGGCTAAAACGATTACCCTAAACCTTGATTGGTTAAGTCATCGACTTAAGTAATTCGCCTCCTCTGGGTGATAGATGAGACTTAGCAAGTTGTAAGTCTGGATTCAAAGTCATTCGAGAAGTCAGGGTGAAGCTGTAGGTTGGTCGAGTTAGTCCTTTGGCTTGATGCCTAAACCTTAATTGGTTGGGAGTCATCGGTAGATCCCGCCACGGACTTTGGTGAAGTCGATTTTCAGCATTACCTACAATTACATTAAAGGTATGAAATAAGTGAGGCCGGATCTATTTAGGTTGAGTGCTGCCTTGTTTAAGGCTTTAGCGACATTTTGGTTGGGGAGACAGTTTTAGGCTTATTGGTTTAAACTGATCATTCAAAAACACTTAGAGTTTGGCTGAGATTTAGTGTGATTCCCTTGGAATTGATGTTGTACTGAAACTTATTCCTCTATGGCATTTGTTCTCCCATCATGGTTCTTATCTGAGTCGATTCATCATGCGGAAAGGTTAGGCATGAATTGCATATATGATACGGACAATTTTTTGCAAAACATTTTTATATAGCGATCACCTTCTGTTTATCATTTGCTAGGACTATAATATCACGGTTGGAGTGATTAATTGCTAAAATAGTACAATGTAGGCCTTATTTATCATAGGTTTATGTACTTTTTGTGTACTAATCAATATCATAGTGTTGCATAGAGGCCCGGTTTTCTACTAATTACATTTGCTGTTTGGGTGGTTGCAGAGTCGAGTGTCTCACAATTCCTCAATTTGACTTGAACACATCGAGCCTGAGCTGAATTTGAAGATTCATGATTAACTCAGAGGAATTTCGGAGCAAACTTATTGAAGATTGAAGGATCAAACTAGCGAAATCTTGGGGGTTGCAAAATTTGGCAACTGCGAATGTTGCGAGGTCTGCAATTTTAACTGACTGCTAATTTTTCGCACCTTGCGAATTGTGGTGCCAGCGCCTCTCACACATGACTCACCACCTTTTGATCACGGTGGTTTAATACAAGTTTGCTTGTAATTTGTTTATTTACTTAATTTTTAATTTCATCTTCGAGGGCCTATATAGCTCGGCCGTGCTTATCAAAGAAAGACCTTCAAATCCACAAATCATTTCAATCAATCATAAGGCTTGCAAGCTTCCTCATAACATTAGTGATTTTCTCTTTTCTTCTCACTTCACTTTCTGTTTCATTTTCTTGGTTGCCAAACACACATGATGATGACAAATCAAGGGATGTAACAATCTCCCCCGATCATGAAGGGGAAGGCCCAGCTAGGTGTTTTAAGTTGTTGTATTTCATGTTTTCATGTTTGCATTTTAGGGATTTTTCCCACGCATTTCATGAGGTTAAAACCTCTTCGCATACTCCCTTTAATGTGTGTTAGCAAGCTTCTTAGGTTCAATGGATACTTTCGTGATCCATTGAGGCTCGGTTAGTTGTTTCCTGTGGTGCTCGTGAGGTAGAGTTTTTTTGAGTGTGTTTTCACGGCTAGGGACATTTACTAATAGATGTTATCCCTCAGATAGGCTATTCAAGTTTTAAGTTTCATTAAAGAAGATCGGTTCGAAGTGACTAAATGTTACGCTCGAATGCGAGGATATAGACCGAAGACATGTTAGTTTAACTTAGAACATTAAACTCAGTGGCCAGACTTCAGGATTTCTCTTTTTTAATTTTACTTGAGTTATCTCAACCATTCACACACACGGTTCTCGCTTTCTGTTAATCCGAGGAGAAAACATTTTCAACACACTTGTAACCTACTCTGAAGAAAACCCATCCACAATGTATTCGACCCTAAGAGCCACTATCTTTGACAGCTTTGCACTACATCAGTAGTAGAATCCTAAGTTATAAATTTTGTTGATTCAGACACCTGCAGATTCAAGAGCCAGATCGAGACTGTCTTTGGGTCACGACCCTCAGGAAACAGGAACACATCTCTTGGTACGGAGTGCGAAAGAGCTGAAATCTTAATTTACACCTGCTTTGTTTTGACCAGTGTTCGTATTTTAGCCATAACGTGCTCATTTCACATCCGATTTGAGTGATTAAAGTGGCTAATTAAAATAGACTTCAAGTAGAACCAAAAATCCAGAAATAGGCATCTTCAAATTTTGATTCTATGTATTTGAAAAATTCCTCCAATGTGAGCCGTGTTCGAAGCCAAATTCTGGTTCTTGCAGACATAAGTAGTCCAGTTGTTTAGGACCTGCTTCGAGGTTTCGGTGCTCTGATTGGGTGATTCCAATTGGAGAAAGACCTATTAGCACATAGCTTTAAGGAGTACAAAGAACAAGTGTAAATATGAAGTCAAGACCTGGAAAATGGAGTGTACAAACTGTCCCAAGTGTAATATCGGTAGAATGACTAGTTTGGCATGAGAAAATGCCATAACTTTAGTTTGGATGATCAGTTGGAATGATTCCAATTCCTATGATAAATAGATTCATAGAGGAATAGAATACATGAATGAGGTGTGATTTCATAGACATCATACTTTACAAGTATATGAAGTGCCATATTAGTAATAGGCATGAAACAAGGAAGAATATAGAAATACAACATGTATAAATGTTTCATTAAACATGAATGTGATATGGAAAATGAAAACGAACTGAAACATGAATACGAATATGAAGGAAATATATACTTGAACACATAATGAGGATTAGAAGTTATATATGATTATTATCATATATAACAAGAAAAAAAGGTAATAAATGATATGAAACCAGAGAATGCTGATTATGATCGATTATGAATGTTGGTGTGAAATATATATAGAATATATATATTGAATTTAGATGTGTTATTCGAAATGTTTGTCTTACATAAATGATATAAAGACAGAATATGATTATGATCAGTTATGAGTTTTATTTGTGAAATATACATATGTATATGCATGTATCGATTTGAATTATTGTTATTCGAAATGTTTGTCACACATATGCATGTGTGCATGTATTTGAAGCTATAGTGAGAGTGCGCATAAAAAGTAAATTGATTTGAAATGTATCATTTAGACTGGCCGACATGGCGGGATTCACCAGCTGGTCGTCATGAGGTAATCGTAAATATTGAATGTGAAATCACATTTTTGTTTGAATGACTTGACATAATGGATTCTGGCCCAGATTCGTCATGAAGGTAGCAAATAATTGCTAAACGAGATCATTGCCTGCGGGTAACCATGGTAGAGTTTAAATTAGATTTGTCGCAGATATAGAAACTTCTATAGCCATATGTGGATAAGCAAAATTAATAATTGAATACAAATCCGCATTGCTCTAGACAATAAATGAAAGTGAATTTATCATGAATGTCGACTTCTATAGCCATATGTGAGATGGTAATAATTGAATGCGAAATCACATTGTTACTGAATGACAAATAGGACGAGTTACCGAGTGAATCTTTCGTGAATGTGACTTCTATAGCCATATGTGAGATGGTAATAATTGAATGCGAAATCACATTGCTACTGAATGACAAACAGGACAGGATTCCCCAAGTGAATCTATCGTGAATGTCGACTTCTATAGCCATATGTGAGATGGTAATAATTGAATGTGAAATCACATTGCTACTGAATGATAAACAGGACGGGATTCCCCAAGTGAATTTGTCGTGAATGTCGACTTTTATAGCCATATGTGAGATGGTAATAATTGAATGCGAAATCACATTGCTACTGAATGAAAAACAGGACAGGATTCCCCAAGTGAATCTGTCGTGAATGTCGACTTCTATAGCCATATGTGAGATGGTGATATTGAATGCGAAATCACATTCTCTTGAATGACAAACGAGGACAGTTCCCAGTAAAATCTGTCTTGAATGTCGGCTTCTATATGTATGTGAGATGGTAATAATTGAATGCAAAAAATCATTGCTCTTGAATGACAAACGGGGCCAGGATTCCCCAAGTGAATCTGTCATGAATGTCGACTTTATAGCCATATGTGAGATGGTGATATTGAATGCGAAATCACGTTGCTACTGAATGACAAACAGGACAAGATTCACCAACTGAATCTGTCGTGAATGTTAACTTCTATAGATGTGAGATGGTGATATTAAATGTGAAACCACATTCTTCTTGAATGACAAGCGAGACCCAGGATTCACCAGCTGAATTTTTCTTGAATGCTTCGGCTTCTATAATATATGTGAAATCACAAACGAAAGTAATGACATTAAAAATTGTATTTGTTTAAGTGTCTTTTACATTACACAGACATAGTAAAAAGGCATTATTTTGTAAATGCATTTTGTTAAATGTGAATGTTATTGGTCTTTTGAATTTGTAAATGTTTATGGGATTGCTCGTAATGAAGTTCTTTCACATAATTAAAAAGTCTAAAATGGAATAACACAAACAAAATGTTGTGAGAAGATAATTGAAAATGTCGAATTAGAAACCCGGGCTCAAAGCGGATCCGCCCAGATCAGGTCAGTCGGGTTCGGTGTGACACTTTGAAAATGAAAATTTAATAAAACCAAACAAAATGTTTTGATTGATAATGTCGAATCGCGGGCTCCGGCTTGAATCCAACCAACCAAGTCAGTCGGGGATTGGTCGCGTACTTTTGAAAATAAATTTAATAAAATGATAACTAAAAGAATTCGCCGGGCATCCGGATCATGAAATGTATTCTTCAAAAGGATTTGACTAATAAGCCCGGCCACGTGTGTGATATAGTCTAATGTATCGATTATCGATGCGAATTGACCACATATGTATGTGATATGACTTTGATATGTTCCGATTTACCATTGTATGTATAAGTTTGTTTGGAATATGATACGTCACATCGTACATGTAGAAGATATAGATTCTGACACAGTAAGACATGACACGGGTAAATATCTGAACAAGATAATGATATGGAATAAAAAGGATAAAATCTACATGTATAATAATATGATATGAGTTAGAAGTCACATAACAATAGGTTCGTTATACATAAGGAAAAGTAAATGTAAAAGATAGTAATAGAGGTGATTAGTGAGTGCTGATTACATTCTCTATATGTTTCCCCACTAAAGTAAAGCTTGGCATGGTGTATTCAATCCGTGTAAAAGTCTTGAAGAGGGGATAAAGAGAGACGAGGACATTTCCACACAGTGAAATGCCGGGCCATCTCGAGATAGGTGCTTTCCTAACCTTTGTTTTCCGCGATCTCTGATGTTTGTATTAGACATATATATGTATAAGTGTTTGTATAAGTAAATGGGACTTAGTATATGTGTATAGATTTTGATGGACACCACTCTGGTGGTAGTTCTTTTGTATATGTAAATGATTTTTGGTTATTACAAAAATTGTTTGTATACAATTATAAGTTAAATAATGTAAAAGAAAAAAAAGGAAAAGAGTCCCGAGTATATGGTTTAGCACCCGAAACGGTTCGGATCTCAATCGGGTGGACCAGGGAATCGAGTGACGAAGGCAAATTTGGGTTTTAAAGGAAAAGCGATAAATTGTTAAATTGCTACAAAGTGAAAAGGAATATGTGAGCATATGATTAAATATTATATGCTAAAATGAGAAATTGATTAAACCCGGAAATTAACCCAAGTGGAAAGGGTAAATTTGGAAATGTGTAAATGAGGACCTAAGAGTCTAAAGAGAATGAGCTTAAATGGCAAGTGAATTAAATGATAAATGAAAGTGAAATTAAGAGTTAAAAATGCAAAAAAAAAAAAAAAAAAAAAGAGATAGAGATTTATTGTGTAAACCCGAACAAGGATTTAAGGAAAGAAAAGATTTGCAAAGGCCTAAAAGTGAATTACAGGGCTCATCTTGAGCAAACCATATTTGAGAGAGAAAGAGGCTAGGGCTTGGAGAAGGAAGAGGTTTTGGGTGTGATTCTTCCATGGTTGTGCAAATCTTGCAAGGAGGAAGGAAGAAGGTAGGGCTTCAAGTGCAAAGTGATTTCAAGGTATTACACAAACCCTAGAATTTCTTAAATGATGTTTGGGTTAGAAAAACCCTAATCCATCCATGGGTTTATCTCATGGTTGGTTTAGGAGGGTATTAGAATGCATTTGGGAGTGATTCCCAGGATTTGTTTTGAGTTTTAAGGATTTTTGGCAAAAAAATCGCAAAAAGGTGAAAAATGGGAAGCGGGCATTTGGACTTTATAGCCTCGGCGAAGGGCACCTTCTTTCTAAACCGCGATGAAAGGTTGCCTCGCCTTGGCTGAGTGAAAACTAAATGGCAACCCACGAGGTTACGTTGCGGCGTAGGCGTAACTCGCCCTTGATGAAGCATACGCAGTGAAGTCACTATTCATAAAGGCAAATTTTCGGATATTTTTTTCCGAACACCTCGTTTTTGTACCTTGATAGTTTAAAGACTACTAAATGATAAATGTGGGTTCAAATAAGGATAAAACTAAATGAAAAACATATCGTACCTTGCCACCTCGGCGAGTTTGTCTTCGGACAGACTTAGTGTCTTAACCCAAGACCATTAATGAAAATTAATCGACATTCAATAAAAATGTATAATAATTGTTTATCCACTAAGAGTGGCATGATTATTATTGACTAGGGACGGGTGAGGAACACCTAACCTAGGACAAAGATCGAAGGAAAACCGACAGCCGGTTTCAGCTCTATCATTATTTCAAGTGTTTTGGTAGTATACCAAATAAATCTGAAATGAGTATATCTTTGAAATGATATTAAGAAAGTGCATATGGATTTGAAAATGTGATAATTGAAATGATTGACGATTAATTTCATGTGAAAGATTAATCGAATTGTAAACGAATCGGTCAATTCTTGACATCTTGAATTGAATCGATATACCGAATGAACAGCCTGGTGGGATGCCCAATGCATACATCGCGAAGGCACCCCAAGGTAATCGATGTCAGCAGCGAGATCATGTCGGCATGCATCATGATGGCGTATGGCATTGAAGAAATGTTCCCACTTGGCGGGATGCACCAATCGACATCCGTCATGATGGTGCACGGCATTTAAATACCACATATCGGGGTGCACCAATCGGCATCCGGCATGATCGAAGACTGAAATTGTGAAATGTGTAAGCTCATTATCGAATGATAAAAATGACGGGATTTACCGAACGAAATCTATCATGAATGTGAATTGCATAGACAAAGTGAAATAACGAACTTGATAAGTGTAAATGGGATTTGTAAACTAAACACATCTTTAAGAGTGTACGTTTGAATCTCATGAATTGAATTCTGGTATGATTTGTTGCATGTGAAAATGCATATATTTATATGATCAATGATTTGTAAAGTGAAAGCATGCGAAATGAATAAGCATGAGAATAGTTTGATATAAAAGGCATGATTTTATGATAAATGCATGCCAAGTTAAATTGAAGATTGGAATAGAACTCTATAGAACCACTAAGAATGAAAATGCTTAGCGTATAGTTTTTATCTATGCGCGAGGTTTGATAAACGAAGAAGGCCCAGAAAACAGAAGCGTAGAGTCATAAAGTTGCGGCGCATAAGTATATACCCTATCATATGCATATCATATCTTTTTAACATGTGATATTTTGTGAGCAAAATTGAACTAATGTTTTTGTATATCATTTTTGTAAAGGCAAGATACGCCATTTTGTAAATGAATTGTATAAGAGTGAATGTTTATGGGCCCACTGTTTGAAAATGCTTTCGCATAAATGAAATTTCCAAAAGGATATGACATAAATAAGTGTTTTGATAAGATAAATGAAAACGGTTGGAGTAAACCGGGCTTTGGTTCGGATCCACCATTAGGGTCGAGCCGGGGATTCGGGTCGAGACATTTTTGAAAATGAAAATTTAATAAAAAGGTAAATAAAAAGAATTAAACAAGAATCCCTAAGTTTCGGTTCAGATCCATGTCCCGAGGTCGGAGGCCAAGACACAGGGAATTCTGAGTCATGGAAGACTGTCACAAAATCCATAGTGATCTTCTCCCATTTCCATACTGGAATAGGGAGTAATTGTATCTTCCCCACGGGCCTCTGATGCTCTGCCTTCACTTGCTGACAGGTTAGGCATTTAGAGATGAAACCTGCGATCTCTTTCTTCATCCCATTCCACTAGTAATGTTCTTTCAAAGTCTTGTACATCTTAGTACTACCTGGATGCATAGCATAAGCAGATGAATGTGCTTCTTCCATAATGTCTCTCTTCAACTCGCCATACTCTGGCACACACATTCTCTGCCCTTTCACTATCATGTCGTCATCTCTAATTTCTCTTGCTTAAGCAATCATCACATGGATCTTAGGCGCCCCTACCCGAATCTGATCCACTGGGAGATCTAACATGAAATGTTGTTAACAATGTTCTTAGTCCTCGGCCTCAATATCACCCCTAAAGCTCGGATCCACCAACGGTGGAAGATAGCCTGATCTCATATGAGACAAAAGAACTCTCTGGTAGCTACTCAGGCATGCCTTTCACGACATTAGCTTTTCTGGGTGGCACTCAATGAATACAATCATAGTCTTTAATCGGCTTTCGACCATCTTCTTTGCCTTGGGTTTAACTCTTTATAGGTGAAAATATATTAGAAGACTCTTATGATCTATAAAGATCCTACTTGAGGAGCACCATAAGTAATGCCTCCATATCTTCGGGGCAAACACCATTGCTACAAGCTCTAAATTAGGTATTGTAGGGTAATTCTCCTCATGCTTCTTCGGTGCTGAGGCATACGTAATCACCTATCTTTCTGCGTGAGAAACACGACCAAGGCCCATGCAGGAACATCACTGGAAACCATAAACCCATCTCTCCCATTGGGTAAAGCTAGAACTATAGCTGAAGTCAATCTACCCTTTAACTCCTCGAAACTGTACTAGTGGGGCTGCTATCCCAGAGAACCCTTCAACAAACTTCCTGTAATACCCAGTTAAACCAAGGAAGTTTCTGACCTCTAACACATTCTTTGGTGGTTTCCATCTTACCACAACTTCTATTTTCTGGGGATTCACACTCACCCCCTCAGTTGAGATCACATGACCTAGGAATGCCACCTTGTCAAGCCAAGCGGCCTTGCTCAATTTGGCATCGGCGCCACTCCTCGAGTGCAGTAACACTATTCTCAAGTGCTCTGAATGTTCCTCTGGACTACTTGAATGCAACTAAGGATCATCGATAAAAACTGCGATAATGCACATCAAATCGTCACGGAATACCTGGTTCATCAAATCCATAAACGCTGCCAGGGCATTAGTCAAACTAAACGGCATCACCCGAAACTCATAATGCCCATAGCGTGTCCTGAATGCGGTCTTAGGAACATCACCCTTCTGCACCCTCAACTGATGATACCCTGACCTCAAATCTATCTTGGAGTACACTCGAGACCCCTAGAGCTGATCAAATAACTCATCGATCTTAGGAAATTGGATGCGGTGTAGATGGTAACTCCTATTCATTGCACGTAATCTATACACAAGCTGCAAACTCTCCCATATTTCTTTTTCCCAAAGAGGCTGGAGGCTCCCCATGGGGATATGCTCAGCAAATAAGATCCTTACTAAACAACTCTTCGCGGGCCTTAAGCTCTCGACTAAAGACCATCGATAAGGAGGAATGGAAATGAATGGAGTCCACAGGATCAAATCAATGGTGAGCTCAACTTCTCTATTTGGAGGTAATCTTGCAATATCATATGGCAATACATATGGGAACTCTCTAACAACTGGAATCTCATCAACTAGAGTCCCCTCATTCCCTGTCTCCACGATTAAGCTTGAGATAACCATGACCATACCTTGACATCCTGCGCGCGCCATGGCAGAGATCATATTGAAAAATAACTCTTTGCGTATTCCCCTGAACTTGACCTCTTATTTCCCTAGCCTATGCAACTTTACTTCCTTTTTATAACAATAAAATGTGGCCCTATGGCAAGACAGCCAATCCATGCCGAGAACTACATCAAAATCCCTCATAATTAGGACCCGCAGATGGTGAGACTCCACGTCCCCAGTCGAACTCTACTATCTCTGACTACTTTGTCTGAGAATAACGGATCTCCTGTTGGAAGGGAAAATCTCATACAACCCCCTAATGGCTGGGTCTCTATCTGGAAGCGATCTAAGAAAGGCCTAGATGCAAATGAATGCGTGGCTCCTAGGTCCATGAATGTATATGTATCATGATCAAGGATAGAAATAATACCAGTAATCACATATGGAGCTGTATCTGCATCCTACTGAGTCACAACATAAACTCTGGTGGAGTACGGGTCTCTGTCTTCATCCTTGGAGCCTTACCTCTACCTCTCACACCATGTTGCCTTCTGACGGTTACCTTTGGCCCCTCTACTTTGAAACCTCCACTGAGGCCTCGAGTGCTTCTCATCTACGGTGTTGTGGTAGTTAAGGTTGGCTCACTTGATGTCTACTGCACCCAATCAACTGAGGACACTCCTTGTGAAATGGCCTTCCGGGTCATAGTGGAAGCACCACATGCAATTATCCTCTTACACACTCCTAGGTGTCCTTTAGGCACATATCAGACGGGAGGAATACTGCAGTTTATCCTTTGCTACGACTGGGGGCCTCGATCCTGACTATAGGCAGTTCCCCGACCTGCACCTCGGCCTCTATAACTTCTACCCTTGCTTCTCTTTCTATTGGACTAACCAGAGATCTACTGGGAAGTGTCTGGTGCACTCCTCTTACCTTCCTGCCTACTCTAATACATAACTATAGTACTCTTCTCAACCCTAAGAGCGGCCTCAACTAAGTCCCCAAATTTGTTCTAAGGAACCACAAACAAATGGACTCTGATCCGGTGCTGTAATCTAGCTAGAAATCGCTTGCACTTTAGGACTTCATCAACCTAAATGTATGGAACCAATCTGACTATCTCTGAGAACCTCTTCTCATATTCTGATATTGATATGTTCTTACGCTCTGTCGAAGAACTCCTTGTCTTAATCTTGCCTTGCATTCCTGGGGAGGGATGAAATGTGCTCTGCTGAGCCATTGTTGGATCATCAGGTCACCTCCATCAGGCATCACAAATCCTTGTCTGTCTTATTTAAGTGAACTCAAATAAGTCCTAGTTATAATGTCACACTCATAATCTGTTGCTGTCAACCTGACTAGGATCTATTGTACATTAGCCAACCTGTGCTCATACTCTATAGACCTCCTATGCTCTTTAAGAACCTCTTTGGGTGGCGGTGGAGGTAGTTGAGCTACGGCCGCGGCAATTAAATATAGCTACTATCTAAGCAATGCAGTATATTTGCTCTCAGTAAACAATCCTAGAACTTGAGCTCCCTCTGGTGACCCTAATGGTCCAACTTGACCTGCCGCTGGAGGCTGATTTATGGAGGCGGTAGTAGAACCAACTGTGTGCTCAACTTCCTCAGGTACTACAGCATGCTCGGAAGCCTTTGGAATGGCTCCCCTAGGATGACCTCGACGTCCTCTGCCTGACATAGTGCTTTATTAACAAAAAAAAAAAAAAAATATTGTTTAATACTTTGAAACACTTAAAATGTATGTACTGTGAATTTGAAAATGCATGGTTGCCAATAGTGTAAAATAGTGTATAAGAAAACTACGGTGCTTAATAAAATAGGTTTCCTAAGACCTTGCTCTGATACCAACTTGACACAGCCCCACCCCTACTAGCAGGCAATGTGCTGGCGACCTCACAAAAACTCCCAGCCGATACTTCCAACGACTAGAGAATGCTGTGAAGCTAAGCCGTGTTGCTTGCTGAAAACCTGTATAAAAATTTTTCATTTATAAACTTGTGAATTTAATAAATTTTGATAGCATAACAACTGCATATAGGACATGTCCCAAAACCTGTAAATACAAATGATACTTCTAAAATATGGCAACCAACAACACTTCTTCAAAAGAGCCTTAGGCTCATCATAATTTCATAAAACAAAACTATGTACATACATATGCACAACTATACAAGTTCAAGGTATTTTCTAACAAAAGTTAGTTACGTTTTCTTTACAAATATATACAATAGTGAGTAAATACAGCACATATATCTAGAAGTCAGGAGGACCCTAATATGTCCTAACATCCGGTGTACTTATACCTGGAAGATAAATTTTAAAAATAGGAAAATAATAGACTAAAGAACATTAGTGTATGCTATATAAAATGCTTGCTTTTAATGAAAATGTCTCAAAATTGTAAAACTATCTTTTACAAAACACTTTGAGAAAACCTTGCTTGCTTTGCTATAAAATTGCTAAGACTTTTCGTAAAAATGCTTGCTTGCTTATCAGTGATTGATTTTAAGTTGTATGTAAAAATGCTTATAAATATAATGATCAACCACTAAAGGCCTTTCTTGCTTACTGTACCCTAGTAAACACGGGAAACCTATGTCTCTACCATGCCGGAGGAAAGACCTCGTGTCCACATCACCTATTCTGGTAAATATGGGTGAATGCTCCATCACCACTTAAGAAGCTAGAGCGCTAACCCTATATACTCCAGTACGTGCTACGGTCCTCCTCTAATATACCCTAATGCATGAGCTAAGTTTGCTTAGGCAAGCGATATAAATGCAACGAAATGTCTTAACTTCCTCATTTTACGTACGGAATACCTCTGACCAGTAATGCTTAAGACTAGGGATTTCTTAAGGCCTAACTTATAAAATATAATTTTTCTTGCTTAATAAAACATATTGCTTTCTTGGTTGCTTTATAAAATATGGTTTAACAAATCAAAACCATAAGCTTTAAAATATGGTTTAACAAATCAAAACCATAAGCTTTAACAATTAAAACCATAACATACAAATCGTAAAACGATTTATTAACAATACACTAGTATTAAAAAAATAAAGTTTAGAACACTCACTTTTCCGTTTACAATAGTTGAGGATGACTTCACAATTTCTCCGCCTCCGCTTTTACCCTACATACTCAAGAGAATACGGCGAAAACATTAATCGTCTACGTAATCGTGTTAAACTTAACATGGAAACACAAGCGACTATTTTAAGCAGTTCGGATTTTACTTAATTCACGAAAGTCACATTAGGGTCACACAACATTTATATTAATCCAAAATGACCAAATTACCCTTGAGTACAAAAATCCCCTTAAAAACCACTCATTTTGGTAAACTTTTCCAAAGCGACCCTAAGCTATCCATATCCGTTTCAAACGAAATTTGACGGGGGACCACATTATTAATTGGGAGGCCTAGAATTCAAGTCGAATGACCAACTACCCTCCCACTCTTCCCCACACATACCAATCAATGAGGAAACTAAGCTTTTGCAATTTTTGCTATGATCGTAATAAATTCAACTGCATACAAAACACTCTCTTTAGGTCCTAAACTGAGACTTTTAAAGAAAAATCCGGAAAAGAAATGATCGTTTTACGCCTACGGCCAAAAACATGCTTACTAGTAAAATTGGGATGAAAATGTGGTAACTCTTTGTTAACCACTTCCATTCATATCAATTCCGGCATCAAATCTAAGCACTTAGGACCTTAAATCCATGCCTAAATGGCACTCTAAAGGAAAACCTCAAAATGCCCTTCATCTTGATGAAGTTGGGAATTTCAAACCAATCGTATTAAAATTTACAATTAACCACCTTAACAACATTTCAAGCCAACCACTTAACTTCTTAAGCTAAGATTCACTTAGGCCATAAATCAAACAAATGGTGTAGGCATCTATGTTCCTTAAACCCCAACCCAGAATTCACTTACAAATCATGCCCCGAGCCATGAAATCAACCACACAATCATGAAAGATAACATGCAAGGAGCAAAACCTATGCATTAACTTTGAAAAATAACAAGTTTTCATAGTAGAGTACCAACCTTGGCTTTTTCCTTGCTTGATTCTTACCAGATAGTAACTCTTGCTTAATTGATGCTAACCTTGCTCTCCACGCTTCCCGAGGACCCAGAAACCCTTGCAAAAACTCAAGAAAAAGCCAAAGAAATCGTCACCTTCCCTCTAAGTGAAGCTCACGACCATTTCTTCTCCAAATGGGTTGATTTTTCTTTTAATTGCAAGTCTCAAGAAAATGACTAACTTTAACTAGTTAAATTTTCCATGATTTGCACTCCACTTTCCTTAATTGAAAAAGTGCCACAATTGTTTAAAAAATTTACAATTTCATCCTTAAAAACAACTTTCAAAAATATTACTGTGGCATTCAACTAATTAAGGAAGCTCTTGGTGCACATATGTGACCCTACGGTTACATGTACCGTACACCCTCTCGGGACGGGGCATTACAGGTCATTTAGGCTTTCCACATCCTCCATATCATGTTCCTGCGTTGTGGGTGTCAGTGATGCAATCACAGGAAAATGTAATGACACAAGTGAGTACTCGAAAATGCTCATATCATTATACATGCCATCATAGCGAGTGACAAACCCATATATAGTGTCAAAGGAAAGAGGTGGGTCTACAAAATCAGACTCTCCCTCAACAAAAATAACATCATGAGTAATATCAGTTACAAAGTCATCATCATCCATCTCATGCATAAAAACTCCGAACATCTCAAAAGCAGAACGGGGCCTATGTGGAGCTACATCAAGGATACGGCCTGTGCCTATCATGTCCATCTTATCAGTGCAAGCATCATAAAGAGTTGCTTCATCAGTCTCAAATACAGAAACTCCAAACAAGTCAAAAGTAGAATGAGGCTTGTGTGGAGCTACATCAAGGATACGACATGTGCCTATCATGTCCATCTCATCATCGTAAGCATTATGAGGAGTCACATCATCGATACCCTCTCTAGGATCCATGAGCTAATCATAGTTAGTGAAATCCTCTGAGAAGCACACATAGAAAACCATGTTGGCTGGTCAGGTGATTGGGGTCTGACCATTGATTCATTACACAGTAGGAGTATTAATCAACAAAATTTATAACCTAATACCTCATACCAGCGTAGCATAGCTATAATAGTATAGTGGTTCTAGGATCGTCCACTTAGATGGGTTTTCTTCATGGAAATGACTGAAAGTAAAGCTTATACTGGTGAGTTCATTTGGGATATTTGGGTTGTGGTAAAAAGAGTGGATTTTAGAGAGAAAATAAAAATAAAAATAAAGCAGAAAGTAAATCAAGATAAAATGTAAAAATAGAAATTCATGGGTTCGGATCACTAGGTTTGAGGTTCCTTAGAGCGGAGGGGTTTTCCGGGTCTTTTCCTCGCATTGGGAAGGATAACATATGGTTATCTCCCAAATCGATTCTTGGTTTATCTATAATAACCGACCCTAAATAAATATCCTTGACAAATGGTTTTTTCTCCCATTAATGGTCTCGAACAGTTAATAGCATCTCCTTGACTCACCTTCCAATGGTCCATAAATGATAACTGACGAACATCACTAGATTTAGTGATAAGTATCCAATGAGCCCTGAGAGCTTACCAAATACAAACTATTCAAGGTGACTCAAAGGGATCAAACCTAGGGTTTGAAGGAAATAAAAAAATCACCTTGGTCCTTCGATAACCCATAAATGATAACTAACGAATATCGATGGATCTAGCAATAAGCATGTTGAACCTAACATAAAATACGGATCTTTCAGGTAACTTGAAGGGATGCTGATATTTGAAAAGAAACCATTAATGGTGGAAAAGACCTTTGTTAAAACATAGAATACCCCCACCGTTTCATCTGGTATCTTCACCTAGTTTCCTTTACTCCAAGGAAATGAAGGGTTTAGCCGCTCCTCCTCTTCTCAGAGGTTGTTTGGCTGTAAAGAAAAAGAATGAGAAAATAAGAGAAAACGGAAGCCTCCTCTGCAAGCTTTACTGAATGTGAAGTGAATGTCTACAAAGTCTTGTTTGGGGTGTTTCATACCACCAAACCCATTAAAAAGTACCAAAATATACAACTCATAACACTATTACATGACGATAAATTGGGAAAAAAAATCAAACAATCAAAAAGTCAAAGATTGCAGGAAATTTTACAGGGTCTGCGAAATTTCTCAACCCTTGCAAAATTGGCAAGGTTGCTATTGCATCTTCTACTTCTGCTTCTATCTTCTTCTAGCTTCTGAGGCTCTGAACTGCAACTGTGCTCTTCATGCTTTGAGCACAATCCCAACCTTTGAGATATATAGCCTCCAAAAACAATGGCTTTTACAACGCAGTTAGAAACCTTGCTAGGTACTTAATGTGCCAATTGGACAAATTAGGCCAATTACTACACAAAAAGTGCTCAAAACATAGAGTGTTAAAGGTATAAAACAGTACTTTTTGGGCAGTAATCAACCATCATGGCATTGGATGCCTCAGTCAACTTAGCACCCAAATGCATCTATCCCAAGGTCTATTGGATGTCCTGAATCCCAACTGCCTCTGAAATGTGAACAATCCCTTCCATGCGGGGTGTATGCTCTGACCCTTTGATACGTGATCGATGACTAAAAGGTATCACAGTGGAAGAGATAATTGAATGGAACCCCAAACAGGCGAGCCCTCACCCTATCCTTGCGTAGTTGTGCCATGTGTCGTGCATCGTCCTCTATAGGAGTGTAACCCAATCCGTAGGGTGTATCATGATCAATCGTGAAAGCTAACTTGTGTGGCCCTTACTAGCAACGACCCAATCCCATCCCAGGTAGGTAAGACATGTCTCTCATCATGCTAAGTACTAAGGTGCTACTATATTGGTCAAATGACATAGGCACTATATATTTTCTGTCATTCTCTAACCTGACAACCTGAACCTCATCGAATGTAAACCCCATCAAATGTAATTCATCCTCACTATGGCTAATCTACAGCACTGGCATAGAATAAGTAATGACATCTATGTCAGACTATGTTGTGATGACGTGTCCTTCATGTATGAACTTTAACTTCTGATAAAGGGAAGATGGTATAACGCCGGCCTCATGGATCCAAGGGAGGTCGAGAAGCGGGTTAAAGGTCGATTGGATCTTAAGAAATGAAATAGTATGGAATGTCTGACTAGCCCAATCATAACATGTGCAGTGAGTGTACCTATAATGGTCCTCTATGTCTTATCGTAAGCTCTAACAGTCTGTGTAGAAGGCTCAAAAGCAACTGAAGAAAATCCTAGTGCAATAGCTGTCACCAAAGGATAGATGTTCAAGGCAGAGTTATTGTCCAGCAGGAAAAATGGCACTCGGCAACCTGAACAAGTAACATCGATGTATAAGGGACGAACATGATATGATCCCTCTGGTGGCAATTCATCATCAGAAAAAATAATGCATGTAGCTCTATCAGCTGTCAGAATGTGAATAAGCCCTTTTGGGTTGTACCAGTATCAACCTTAATTTAGACGAGGGCCCTAACCAATGCATCCTTGTGTGTTCTAGACGAGACCAAGAGGCTCCAAATGGATATGTGAGCATGAGTACTACACAGTTGGTGCAAAATCTCATCATCCTCTCTCTGAATCCCCTCTCTGGTAGTTGTATCATTAAGTGATCTATCAACGGGTGGAGATGAGTTACCCTCCCACTCCGTGTGACTATTTGAACATCTTTGTGAGTAGGCCCATATATTCAAGGAATGGTGTCATATGTGGTGCTTGCTGTAAATATACTTATGGGACTGCGGGCTGCCGAGGAATCTCATCACGAAAGTCAACTGAATGGCCAGGATTACAGCCTAGTAAGATGTATATCAACAAAATCTGAGTCTTCTGAGGCGATCGGTGAAGAGCCTTTCCATCCCATCGCATCATAAATATCTCACCTTCTATGTGCTCAATCAAATGGATTCCTCAAGGGGGAGGGGGTACAACTCTAGTATAAAGAGTAGTAGTGGGTCAGTGGTCACACCCGGGTGTCCCAAATCAACTAAACCCTGATCAATCAAATCTTGAATAGCATGTCTCAGGGATGCACAACCTTTTGTATCATGGCTAGCTCTCTAATGGTAGGTTTAGTGAAGATCCGTCTTGAATCTTGGTAGGGTCGCTATAGTGGTGGTCTAGGTGGTACTGGGGCAATTAGTCCCCTCCTCAACTAATCTCTGAAAGGCCCAGCTCAATGGCATCCCGAGCTGTGTGAACTGTCTAGTTGGATTTAGTGGAGGTGGTGCTCTATACTGATGATGGAACTGCATAAGTGGCCTCTAGGGTGCCTATGTAGCATATACTAGCTGTCGTAGAGGGTTCAAATAAGTAGGCCCTGCTGGTCTAGTGGGGGTGATCGATTTGTACTGATCATGTTGTGTCCTCGATAAAGTATCGAACCATCCTACCAAAAATGGAGGCCGGCGCGGGGACTATGTCGATCATGCCAATGGTACCAACATTTGATGGCCTAGGGCCCAACCTTGGCTTCTTCCCCTTTGAGTTTGAAGGGGAAGAGTCTTCCCATAATCCTCTGGCTATACCCTCCTTAATGTCATAGAGGACCTGTACTAATGAGCCAAAGTCTGACTAAGGAAACCCTATGAGATGCCTAGCAAAACTGGGCTAAAGATTGCACATAATCATACTGATCTAATCGCGCTCTAAGGGACTATCAATGATATGTTCTATCTTCTCCCTACAACGGGAGATAAATGAGGTGACTGACTCATCTGGCCTTTGCCTGAGGGCCTTTAAATCTCTTCATGATACATCTACTACAGTGTTAAAGGATACTGTTCGAGGAACTCCTATGCCAAATCAGTCTATATCCTACTTCGTGAGGGGTCTAGATAAACGAACCAACGTTGAGCAGCACCACTCAGTGACAAAGGAAACAACATGATCATTTATGTCTCATCTAATCTGTGCCCGTGCATAACAGCGTTGTACAATTGCAAGTGGATACAGGGGCATCCAATCCCCATGCATCTCTCAATATCTGGCATGCAAAACTCAACAGTCAAAGCTGCCATTGTAGGGTTAACTGAACTAAGGGTGATGAAGGTAGAGGAATTGTGTGGTCCTACTGTATGGTAGGTCCAAATGGTAGAGGTGGTGGTGGTGGTGGTGTGGTAGAGTCAAGTGGAGTATTCCTCGGAATCGGTAATGATGGGGCCTACTGCCCATCAATCATTTGACCCAATCCTAAGATAGCACCCTTGAGTGATTCCATAGTGTTTGTAATCTCAACCAACTGGTCAACAGTAGCGTATTAGGGGTCCATATCTCTTTGAGCTGACTATGTGGATTTGATCCTCTTACAAATCTACCTTCGATGCGAATCCAAGGTCGGGGACTTAGGTCAATCTCAATCAACAATCCTACAAAAGGAAAAGGGGGGGGTGGGCGTCAATCCTTATGACTACCAGTCATGAAATCAATCTCGTAATGTGATCCCACGACCTAAATCCTCCGAGGGAATGAACTACCATGTTGTTAATAGCTAATCTAATACATGGCTTAGGCAAGAGCAAGACTCGATAAAATGACATCTCAGTAAGGTGGCTTTAAAGGAAACAGTGGGCAAAAGCAAGTCCTAAAAGCTAGATGACCATACCAACAAGAGGATATGTAGCCTAAGATCTTAACCAAAAATCAAAGTTACACACTAGCCACACAGGTATCCATAAAATCTAGCTCAAGGCTATATAGGTCTTCATTGCTCGGATAATCACCATCTCCATGGTGCTCCCATACATCGATATAGCCCTTTTTCTAAACCCTACTCCAAATCCCTAGCTTGGTTGAAGGCAAACGATTAGGAATAATTCCTAAACCCAAGAAATCAATGATGAGTAGTCGACCAAGACTAGTGATTAAGATATAAGGGGATACACACGTGTCCCACAAAGACAAGCAGCAGACAGTCATGTGAAAGAAAGAGCAGCCATGCCACAATCAATCATTCACAAAGAGATAGCCTACCACAGAATCTACACAGACTAATCATCTATGCCAATCGTAACACATAGCTATGTACCAAGGTCAATGAACAAACATGCTATAGCCAACCAAGTAAACACACATCACAAGTGCAAGCAAAATACCAACCAGGCAAGTGATATCAACTGTCATCTATCTAACCCAATAGTCCACTGATCAATGAACCATGTGCTCCAATATACCCAACTCAAGTTTAAGCTTAATCCTCTTATAAAACCAGAGATTCTGGGTTCAATCCCAAACAGAGTTTCCAATTTATGGACCCTACCCCATCCACGGGTCGACATGACTCGCTTTTAAAGGAAAAAAAAATTGAGAAGTTGGTGTTTTCGAGTTTTTGAAAATTTGTCCCCTAAGAGGAACGGTTTTGTTTTGGAGTCACCACTTACTTTTTATTTTTATTTTATTAAGGGGAAAATTAAGCAAGAACAAAAACTCTAATGATCTGCACTTAGTGAAGAAACAAATTCGCTAAACATGAGTCCGGGCTCGGGGATCAGTTATCATTAGGAAGGTACCTCATGTGAGGTAGCACCCTTCTAAGCTCAGAACTTGGTCTCTACTAATGAATTGGGCACATGGGAGCATATGGGTCAAAGATCTGTTAACCACCTAGTCTAGACATATGACATGAATCACATAAACCTGGGTATCATCTAGCATACATTTAATCTCAACAAATTAAAACCAAAGGCACATACATGTGGTCCCTAGCCATGCGATGCATAAGAAGTCAATCAATAAGCACAACAAGCATGTATGGCAAACAAGCACCAAGTATTCACCTGTATTCCATTATCCAACATCAAAGCACATACTTGTGGTCCCTAGCCATGCCTTACAAGTGAAGGTTAGTCACATATTTCAGGCATACAACAATCTCTCAAAATTGAATATCAAAAGCATGGGAAGCCATGAGAAACCATACATTACATCTCAACCACTCATTGTTGCTATAAAAACATGCCAATTCATCACAAAGAATCAGCCTCGACAAATCACTACTAACTACTAGTTCTTAACTAACCAATTCCTCATCTCATAGACTTAATTTATGAATCCAAAATTTGATCCACATTAACTGAACTAACCCCATTTCAGACCCTAAACAGAGCCCTACACTGATCTGGAGTGAATGGGCTTGAATCACAAAGGTCATGGGCTCCAATTAAACTTAATCGATCACCCTTGAGAAAACCCGACGAACTCCGTCGATCCAAATTTCCTAATTGGTTGCTCTGGCTGAGAACAAATCTCAAACTTTTTCATAACATTACTCATAGAATAAGGAACCAAAAAAAAAAAAAAAAGCAATGGTGCACGATTCCAAGTCCAGATGGGTGAGAAATGACCCAAACAAAGGCAGCGCCCTAATCGCTATCCCTAAAAACCCATCGTATCGATCCGGGGCCCCAATCTGATGAGCCATTGATAACAATATCAAATTTTGTTAGAACACTCCTCACAAAGTAAGGAACCTAAAAAAAAAAAAGAAACGGTGTATGATTCAGAGTCCATATGAGTGAGAACTGGCCCAAACAATGACAAGTGCTCTAAAATGAGGCTGCAAACATTAGAGGTAATAATAAGCTACCGCTGTCTAAAAGAAACGTGAGAAGCATATAACGTTCGTACATGTAGGATATACGACTGCTCTCCCGTTGTCTTCTTTCTTTTCTACCTAAAAGAAACGGGAGAAGCATACAACGTTCGTACATGTAGGATATACGACTGCTCTCCCTTTGTCTTTCTTTTCTACCTAAAAGAAACGGGAGAAGCATACAACGTTCGTACATGTAGGATATACGACTGCTCTCCCTTTGTCTTCTTTCTTTTCTGCCTCCAAAACTAGGCATCACTTCCTTCAAAACTTTAGGAAATCCCTTTCAAATGAGAGAGACCACTGATTAGTGCCACAGTAGGGGTGCCGGAATCAACAATATTTATAAATCCCACTCTTCCCATCGCCGTAGCAAAGCTACCGGCAAAGATAGTGGCTTTAGGGTCGAACTCAGGGATGGGTTTTCTTCGCACAAATGATTTACAAGGAATGCCAAAATGGTGAATTTTGTTCGGATTTTTGGGTTTGATAAAAACAATAGTGTATGGTGGTTTGCAGGCTGAAAATAAAATGAAGAAAACTAAGAAAAAGAACTCCTTGAAGCATTGGGCTACTGGTTTGAGGTCCTAAGGCAACTGAGAGGTCCACTGGTTCATTTCCTCAAGGCCGGAGGAGGAGGACCTATAGTCATTTCGAACTGCATCTCTCATTTAGCTTTAAAAACTAAACCTCAAAACTTTTCCTTTGAAAACAAAGATTTGCCTATCATTCATGGTCCTTAACAATGAAAAATCTTTCTCGATTCACCCTACGTTGACTCATAAGAGACAACTACTTGAATATCGCGGATCTTAGCACAAGCATCCACTGAACCTAAAAAGATTGCCAAGTACTAGTCAATCAGGGCACATACAAGGGATTTAAACCTAGTGTGAGATATAGAAACATAAATGACAATAAATGCATGCGTTAAAAATAGAGGACCAACAGTTCACCTTAAATCCAAAGCTGCAAGAATTCTCCTCTTCTAGAAAGAAGCCTGCCTAGCCAACCATCCTCTGAGTTGTCATCCTCAAAGGGGTGTTTGGCAGCCGAGAAAATAAAAGAAAAAGGAAAGCAGCGGGAAAGCTTACCCAGTGCTCTATATTTCACCCAGCCAAAATTCTTCCTCCATTTGCTAAAAGATTTAGGCTTATATAGGTTCCAAGAAGAGGAAAATACAAAATGCCCTCAGTTCACACTTATACATCAAGGGCAAAATGGGAAGAAATCAAAAAGGGACACAGGAAAGTCAAATGTCAGCGCGCAGATGAATAGTGCATCAGAGGAAATTTATCACGTTAAAATTTTCACTATAGGTAAATTTTCGCACCAGGTGCGAAATTCTCTCGCTTCTCTTTCTTTTCGCCGCTTCTTCTTTCCTTCGATTATGATCTCGCAATGTCGAAGTTCAACTCGAATTTTTCGTGTTTGACCAATTAGACAATCTTGGCATTAATAGCTTGCAAAAATTACAAAATTAGCTACAAAATGCGACAAGAGAATAATCGGGACCTTAACACTGTAAAATCCTGTTAATCTCGGTTGATTAGTACACAAAAGGCTCAAAACCTACACAATGTGGCTCAAATAAAGACTGGGCACTAATCAATCCCCCCAACCGACACATTTCTAGTCCCTTAGCAATGAAAGAAAGAAAGAAAGAAAGAGCATATAAACAATAACAAAATGATGTTTCCAAAAAAATGGTATTTCAAAAAGGTTGTGAATGAGTAATGTCTAACCCTCGATGAGAATCACCGAAACCCTTGCCCAATAACTATCTCGAGAGAATGAATGCCATAAAAATTGAGTATGGAGCCTGTTATGCGAGCACCATTCAGCTAGGTTTGTTGCTTTAGTAGGGAGTTCTACTCAAATCTGGTAGGGAAGAAAGACAAGAAGTGTTATGTCAAGGGTAAATGGACTCCTCGGCCAGGAGCACATAAACAAGGTTTTCTGGGTTGGAAAGTGAGCAAAATGATGGATCCAAATTCAAGAAACTACAGAAAGATCCAAACCACTAGAATATAGTAGAATTGCTCACTGCTGGGAAAGGGGAATGGAATGCAACTAAGAAGAACCCCTTTTACTCTATCTTTAGAGGGTCACTAACTGAGGAAGCAAAGGTATGGTTTTACTTCCTGAACTTGGTCCTGATGCCTTCCAAGAACTTGAGTATAGTGTGGAAGGAGGAAGCGGTGCTCTTGTGTGCCATCTTGAAAGGCTATAAGATGAATGTGGGCAAAATCATAGAGAGATCCATCTTGTACTGCTATAACAACAAATATAGAGGTATCGTCCCACATCCTTCAAACTTACAACTAGTTTCAGGTATACCGGGAAGCGGCGAAGTGCAATTGGGAAAAAGTGGAAATATGCCCTAGGACCTCTCCACTCACCCTCACTGGCATAACTAAGCCTCCATCCAACAAGGGCAAGGAAAAAGTGCAAGAAAATGAATTTGAAGAAGAAGAAAGAAGAGAGGAGAATGCTGAGTAGCCTATAGTAGTAAGCAATGTAAGAAAAAAAGAAAAGAAGGTGTAGAGCATCCTAGCCACTAGATTTATGATAAAGAACCGAGGATTACCAAAATGAGCAAGTAGAAAGCTCAAGACAGTAAGGCAGCAAAACATAATTGATAGAAATTATGAGAAAAATGTGAGAGAGAGAGACAACCACCTAAGAATACAATTGCAAATGAGGGATGAGTATTTTGATGCTGAGCTAAGAAAAGTGAACGCCTCGTAGGAGGCTAAGACAAAAGAGACTTGGAGTGGAAGAAAGAACTAGAGGAGAGAGATGAGTTAAAGGAAATGGATGAAGAATATTGGAAAGGGTAGAAAGAAAGGGATGATAGTTTGTTAAGAATTCTATAAAGAAGAGATCAGGCAATCAAAAATTTCTTGGTTTCTAGGGATCAAGGATGGTTAAATGGTTTGCATAACTACAAGGAGAGTCCTGAGCCAATGACTCGGCGTATCAATAATAGGCAACCTTGGAGCCATTAGGCAAGAGGCAAATGCTGGAGTCGACAAAGGGAAATGGGAAATCCTAGACTGCTATGAAGACAAGATTTGCTAGAAGAAGAAAATGCCATTGCCAAACATCCATTCAACTACAGAAAATTCTATATCATAGTGCCTAAAGACGCAGGCAACACCCTAACATACCCTTTACTAACCCTGATGAACATGTAGAAATGCCCTGTATACCTCCAGAATATTCCAAATGACCCTCCAACAATCCATCTGATACCTAAATCCAAACCTCCAAGGGAACTCCAAACCCCAAAGAGAGCCCAAAAATAAAAAAAAAGAGTCTCTGAAAGTATAAAATTTTACCTCAATCCCCTTTGTAATTTGCTCCATTGCTTTTCATAAAGTCTCTTTGTTAAATATGTGCAAATTATGTCTTGTGTTGAAAATTGCTGCATTTTTGTACAATCTTTGAAATACTGAAGGTTGTGAGTTGGCTTGTTTGGCTGAATTGGGATGATGATTTTTGAGTCGCTTGTGCTATGATGATTATTGAACTAAGATGAATTTCTGAATCAAAATGAGCTTCTTAGTTGTACAATAGCACAATAACCTATTTAGGAACCAAACAATACAAACTATAGATGAAATTAGGCAGAATAATTTGAACATACTTGAAAAGTTGTGATGTTAATGACAAATGGGCTAAAATTATAGAATCTTGAAGAATAAATTGAATGATAATGTTGATAAGGCTAATAGTTATAGTTTTCTTGAACAATACAGTTCATATGAACACTGAAAACATGCACATTGGTCATAAGTACCTACAAAAACTGATGATGCTTGGGTTAGGAACACGTTATTGGATTCATCATAAGTTTAGTCTCAAATGGGCCCTATAACTTGTTGTATTATTATTAAAGGAAAAATCCTAGGCATCACAACCAATAGGAAATGATTTAGGCCATCCTTGGAAAGTTTGTGCCTTTCAAAACCTACCCTTTGACATGCATATGCACATATGCATACACCTTAGTACCTTGTTTGAACCTAATGCCAATTTCATCATCAAAGCAACATAATAGAACGTTGACCCTTCCTTAAATCCAATCCTTCAGTAAAGAACCCTATGTTTACCCAAATTGCAAAATGAGTGCATGAAAAGTAATCAGAGAATAAATTTGGGGGAGTACAAATTTTGGAAAAATTCTAAGAATAAAGGAAGAAAAAGGAAGAAAATTTACGAAAATATGTACCATAGGAAATGCACAACAGAAAATAGAGAAGCTAAAATAAAAAGAATATAGTTTCAAAGGGGAAATGTTTTTTCCTTGTAGCCTTCCTCCCTTGAGTCATTAAGTTCTATGGGGTGTTCTACACCTAGTACCCTAATGCCAACTGGTATGGGAGTTACTAACCCAAAGCTTTCTAAGGGTGGTAGAAAGCTTAAAAAGGAAAAACATTGCACCATTACCAAAACCTTGAAAAAAATGAAAAGAAAAGATCTTTTGAACTAAAGGAACTAAATTGATAATGGAAAGTGGAAAAATAAAAAGCCACAGTGGATAATATGTAAAAAGATGCACCATGCCAAGTTTAGGGGTGCTTGAAAGGAGTTTTTTTTTAGTAGAAAAGAGAGGATGAGTAGTTTGAAGCCAAAATGTTGATTAGTATGGTAATTTTTGGGTGAACTTTCTGAGCCTAAACGCCCACCAACTACCTAATGTCCAAACCATACATTACAAGCCTATAAGACCTATTTGATCCTGAGGGTGGTGTTATGGCTACATTAGTGGAAAATAATATTATCAACAAGCCTATGAGACCTAAGTCACTATAAAGAGACTACCATTCTTACCAGAACTTTGTATATACGAATCCAACAAATTAGTCATAAAGGGAATACCAACACACACGTTGACATTAGAGGTCAAGAACTATATTGTTTACATTTTATGAATTATCTATTTATTTGAAGGATCTGAATTGAAAATTTTTAGGATTCTTAAATTAAAGCTTGGTTGGAATTGATATCACAACTGACATTTCACTTAGGCCAAATTGCTGATATAATTGAATATATGATAAAAAAAGAAAAATGTTCTTAAAAATCAATTTCAATTGTTTGAGGACAAACAAATAGTCTTTTCTTTGCTTGGGGACAAGCAACACTTGAAGTTTGAGGGAGTTTGAAACTCATCTATTTTTAAGTCAATTTTTCATTTATATTTGAGACTTAAAAGTTCAATTTAATGTGAAATTAAGGAATCTTCACCCAGAACTGGTGTTTTATAGGGATTTAATGCAAAAGAAGCAAAATCAACAAGAAAAGTAGCAAAAATGGCTAAGGTAGGAAGGGTTGAATGTCATGAAAAATTCAACATTATAGCAACAAATCTGTAAGAAAGTAGTAGAAACTTTGTTGCAACAATCATATCTTTGTCGCGACAAAGATTGAAAAGAATGCATGAGAAGACAACTAAACTTTTTCGTGACATTTCACAGCTTTGTCGCAACACAGCCTAAGCAGAAGGGCATAATGATGAAGGATTGTCACGACATAGCAAAGTTTGTCACGATAAAAGCAAGCAAGAGTTCACAAAAGTTTGTCGTGATAATTTTTTTTTATCGCGGCAAAACTCCCTGAGATTAGCAATATAAGGCAAGGAAAGAATGTCGTGACATTTGAAACTTTGTCGTGACAATTATGAGATAGAGTTAATTGAACTTTGAAGCGACAAAATTTAACGAAAAGGCAAAGAACTTTGTCACAACAATAATAAATTTGTCGAGACAATCACTCAAGAGGAATGCCAATCATAAGTCTTGCGACAAACCTACAACAAAATTGAAGACATAGAAGCTACATATATGTCGCAACATTCATGAACTCTATCACGAAAAACAGTTATCAAAGGCCAAAACTAAAGACACGGTAGTGATTTCGTGGACAAGGCCAATGGCAGAGCCTCAAGACAAAGATGATGCTAAATGTTGCGACACGTTTTTTTCATGACAATGAACCAAACTGGGCCTGCAGAGAAACCTAAAAAATCTGCCTAGAATTATGGCCCAACATTTTTAAGGCTTATAAATAGAAAGAGATAAGGGGCATAAAATTAGGACTGTGATCATTTGCATCACCAAGAGGTGCAACAAAGGGGAGAGATTGATTTTTCTTTTGTTCATTTTTTTTCTTATTATATCTTATTTTCTATTTTTTTAGGATTAGAAAGAATGATGATGATTTACAATATTGAGCTGGGATCGTTGTATATCAAGCTTCATTTATGTTTGAACTTGAATGGAATCTGGGAATATTTCTAGAAACCATTTTATTCAACTTTGATTAAAATTTCAATGAATTTGTTTAATCAACCAGTCATCATCACTTGTGATCTAGTTATGAAAGGCTAAGCTCCCTCTAGGAAATGATTGGTGTGTGGTTATCATTTTTGTAGTATTTAACTGAATGTTGTGGTTTGAATAATGGATTGATCTAATTGGTACTTTTCTTGTAGTGAAATGTTCTATGTATTAGTAGATCATACCCAAAAAGAGTTGTATCTGTGCTCTGATTTCCAGGATCCCTCCGAGTGACACAGAGAAGGACTACCCAAGAGTAGAGAGCAGTTACTTAGGGGTATGTTAGACTGATACCTTTAGAACTAATGCACTCTAAATATCACTTCCATAAATCACAGATGATGTTATAACCTCTGACTTTAAGGTTCCCTTCTAGGTGACAACAAAAGTGTGTTCCCGAGGAATAAGGACCATTTGATGATTTCTCAGTTTAATATTTATAGGTTTCATCTCCATTTGAGAGAATGCTTTTTCTCTTGTAATATGTGATTCATGCCAATGTGGTGGATAATGGAATCAACAATATTTATAACCTTAAATTCTACTGCTTACAGCAAAGCTACCGCAGATAGTGGCTTTAGGTCGGAACTCAGATGGGTTTTCTTCACAAGAAATGATTTATTACAGCTGATGTAAATGGTGATTTAATTTGAACTCGGGGGTTTTGAAAAACAAGTGATTGGTGGTTTGAAAACTACTAACAAAATGAAATAGAATGTAAACAGAACTCCTTAAAGTCTCGGGCCATTAGGCTTGAGGTTCTAAGGCAAATCAAAAGCCCTGTCCTTTTTCTCGCATTGGGAGATGACCGCGCAGTCATTTCTAAACCGACTGCTAGCTATATAAACTTTGAAACCTAAAAGTTTTTCTCTTTGAGATACCCATCCGATCTGAACCTTCTCAAACTGTCTCCTGTCCGTCCAGAGTAGAAATGGCACAAAGCGAGCCTCATGGATCTAGTAGCGCATCCACTCAGCCTCAAGCTTGCCAAGTACCGCCAACTGTGTATATCAAAAGGATTTAAGCTCGAGGCAAAAATACGTAGACATAAATGACAATAACTGGATGCTGCGGAAAACGTAGGATGACAAATGGGTTTTACTCTCAAAACCTTGGTATGTGGCCTTCCTCTTCAAGGATGAGGATTTAGCCAAGCATCCCTTGAGCTATTGCATCCTCTAGGTGTTCAAGTGTGTGAGAAATGAAGGAAATGGGAGAAACGAGATGAAGAAGGAAATCAGGAAAGCTGAAAGCTTTCGTTGCAATTTTATTGCATAAAGTGATTCCTCCCCTATACATAGCTTGACTGGGGCTTATATACTGCTCAGAGTCAAGGAAATTACAAAAATGTCTGAACTACCAACAATACATAAGGGCGCCAGGTGTCACAAAAAGGGGCGGTCAAATGGAAGTCAAAGCGAGGCGAGCAAAGCTGTGAAAATTGCTACTGCACCTCGCAAAATCCTACAAAGCTGTAAATTCACAACCCCGCAAAATTTCGCAAAGGGTCCACTTTTCTCTGCGAGCTCCAATTTCCTTCCACTTCGGGCCAGTGAGCTTCCCCGACCGTTCGATTCTTTCGTGTGCTTGGATCGACCCCATAATTTTGCATGATTATCTAGCAAAACTACAAAATAGCCGCCACAAATACGGACAAAGAGTGGCACTCGGACCTTAATAAAGCCAATTGGGTTAATTAATACCGATTAGTACAAAAAGTGCTCAAACTCATAAACATGAATCAAAAAATAGCACTTTTTGGGCACTAATCACACCCCCAACCTTCACATTGCTAGTCCCTTAGCAATGAAAGAAACAGAGAGGAATCAAAACAAAATCAAAATTATGTTCACAAAAATGGTGTTTCAGAAAGGTTGTGAATGAGTAATGCCTATCCTTCAATATGAATCAACAAGATCCTGCACAATAACCATCTTGGGAGAATGAATGCCATACAAAATGAAATTTTAGAAGAGTATCCAACTCAAGGGAATTCTACCAAGCTTCCACCAAACAAGTGTTTATATGATCGCTTCATCAACAAACCGCCAAACTACACTCCTCCCCCAACAAAGCACGGGCCTCCACCCAGACACTTAACCAACCTAAATAGATCAGGACCCATTCTTATTCCACAACTCTTTTTGTGTTGTAGGGGTGCAATGCTCATAATCGACCTCATCAAAGTCCATGTAACGGGGGTCCATCGATGACTCCCAACCAATTAAGGCTTAGGGCATCAAGTCATAAGGATCTTTCGACCACTAACTCTTCGTGCGTTTTACCCGACCTAAATGATTTCAAACTCAAGACCTACAACCGCTAAACCCTTTTCACCCATCCACCCTTGTAGAAGTAAAGTACACTAAGTCGACGGCTCCAACCCGCGCTTGCTGTGGCACTAGGCTTCAAAGGCTTTCGGCCATATGCCCTCGGACCGTGCTCAGTTTCAAGGCGAAACATCGCGGGCCGGCCTGCTTTCTTTTCTTTCTTTCTTTCTTGGAAGGCTCTACTGGGCCTTCTTCGAGGTCCTCAACCTACAGAGAAAAGGTCAATGAAGCTAGGTAGATTTTCTGGAAGTATGGGCTGCAGTTTCTTAGCTTATTGAAGAAAACCGATGTGCACTCGTGGTATGGTTAGGGTAAAAGTGGGAAGAAGAAGGTTGAAACTATGAGACTTCAACCCACCACTACTCTATCTATGCATGGAACTAATTCAACATCAATATACTGGAGTAAAGGTTTCCAATTTTTCAACTTAAAAGGAAAAGCTACAAATAAATAAATAAATAAATAAATTCAAAAAATACCAATTTTTTAGTCGAGAAAATAAGTTGTATGTGGTATGTGTAAGAATATGTATCACTATGTTTTCAACTTTTTACAAAACAAACACCAAATCTTTCTTAACAAAACAAACAAAGAAGCCACTAAACATACAAAATGGGCTTTGCTTAAAAGGATAGCGAAATAAAAAGTATAAAAGTCACTTCCTTCGCTAACTCTCCCCCCAACCAAATATCACATTGTCACAACGGGCCTGACAGTTAGAGAAGCGAAGTGCCACCTTCACAGCCAGGGAAGGTCATCCTCATCCTAGGCAGCCGAGGTGTCACGCGAGGAGTGGCCGCACCACGGCCGCTGCTAGCGAGTCAAGAGAGAAGGCAAAGAATTCGGTCACCGAGTGGAGCTGGCGTCCGCAGCAATCAGGAAAACTGAGAGTGGTCCGCACCTCAATCTGGTTGATATCCATCAAACACGGTGTTCCAACGTGAGTTCATCCATTTGAGCTGCATGGGCAGCCTTCCGCAAATGATCCAGACGGAAGGAGAATGTGCAAGATCGCATCCATGATAACCAAGAAATCCCGAGGAAATAAAGGATATGTCGCAGGCTATGTTGAAGTGCCGCCAACAATGATCTGGTAGAGCCGCGTACTAAGGGCGGGGCCTAGGAGGCACGTGAGGACGCAGGAGCAAAGGGGGAAATGGAGCAGAAGCAGAGCCAGAACTGGAGGACGATGGAACCCATGCCCTCAAGTATAATACCATCGGAGGCTGTGGCCGGATGAGCGCAAAACTCATCTATGTCTCGGAGTTCATCGCACATGCTATTTGTGCATTTTATATCTATATTCATGTAAAACTCATAAAATTTCTAAACTTGGTTTTGTAGGATATTGATGAAAATGAAGCATTTTTGGCAAATAAACAACAATTTCTGATTTCCAAAGAAGAAACCAAGAGTCTCATAATGCACCACTGAAAGATGAATTTTTATGTACCATTCAGAACATCAAATGGTTCAAATTCCTCATGGCTGCATCTTTGCATTCAAAGATCTTTCCAACGAGCACCACACGCCCAACCGAAGTTAAAACAAAGAAGCAGTGGCCCCGACAAGTCAGTGGAGAAGAAAACAAAGTCATTCGTGGAGTAAAGGTATGTCGCTTATCAGAAGTATGTCGCGACCAGAAGCATGCAATGCATCAGAAGTATGTCGGCATGTCGCGACAGAAATGGTGTCGCGATTTAAAACCTATGTCGCTAATTTAATAACAGAAACTCTGGTGCCGCCAAATTGAGTTTTGACCAATTTCAAGCCCATTTCACCCCTCCAGGACCATATATATACTGCTTATAGGTAAAGAGGCAAGCTGAAGATATCATATGCCTCTCCTGCTGGGGTTTCTCTCTAGACCCCCATTTTCCAGCTTTTATACGCATTTTGATTCTTTTAGATTCCAGTTATTTTAGCGTATTTTATTTCTATCAAGATATTTTCTGTCAGGACATCGATTCGCATTTCACTAATGTTTAGACAAAGATTGAAACTAAAAACTGGATTTTCTCTCTCTCATGGGTTTTCTCAACTACCGCTTAGTTTTTGCTGCAGATTTTTATTTTAATAGATCTTATAGTTTTAGAGCATTTTTATTTTATTGAAGAGATTTCTCGGTGCTGCATCGGGATATTCAATTTATTTACTGCCGAGGAGAAGATTTAAGCTCAAATATGGGTTTTTCTTCTTTCTCTGATTTCTTTTCATTTTCTTACTTTTGTTTTATTGATGATGATTGAATTCAGTAATAAAACATTAAACACCTCCTAGGGTTTAGGTTTTAATTGCTGAACATTCAGATTTGCAAATGCCATTATTTATAATGAAATTAATCAATTATGGCAATTTGGCACTGCTCATATAATGAATTGTTTGGAATATTAGCAGCTTATGCCCAAAAAGAGTCAGATCTTGCTCGATTTCTGTGAGGCCTCTGGAAAGGACAGATGGAGATTCCCGAGAGTAAAGAGCTGTAACCTGGGGTATGTTAGACTAATATCTTAGAACTAAATGAACTTGAAAAATTATTTTGATAGATCACTAATTAACTCACTAGTGGTGAGGATTAATTAGATGATGCATCAATTTAGTTGATCAGAGGTTTCCCTTAGTCCGATGAAAGGATCTTGATCCCGTGTTAGCAAAGATCTAATCACGAGATAGAAATTTTATGTAGATTTTGATGATTCAGATACCAATTGGAGATTATAAGGCTTTGGTAATATCTGTCATGGGGTAAGAATTCAGTCCTAAGAGAAATGGTCATGAAGTATTGAAAAGAAAAACAATCAAATCTTAAAGAATGCCAATTTACAAGTAGCTATTAGACCCATTTGAACCCGAAAGGAATATGGTGTGTTAGATAAAGAAACATGGTGTATGGAGAACCGAGCTATACTATCAAGCTCGACAAATCTAGCATTCAATCCCTACAAATGTTGCACTTTTCAAGGAAATGCAAACTGCTTTTTTGTAAATTATTATCCCATCCCTAATATCTCTTCTGCCTTTAGAATTAAGTAGTTGTTTATTTGCAGATTCTTTAGGATTAGCTTTTAAATCAGTTTTTGTTTCAATTAAATTGATTTTATCACATCCACTTGGTCGCCTAAATAAAGGAAGAGCCCTTGTAATCGTGATCAAATTCCAATTAGAGAGAACCTCCAACTGTAGATTATATCCCACTCTAGAGTCCACTTTATTACTTGTATGACCTGCACTCATGAAAAGGAGTGTTGCAATACTTTTCATTTCAGCTGAGTATACTTACTTTGTTTCAAATCAGTTTTTCTTTATATTACTATTATCTACTCCTTGGCCATATTTTCACATATACATCAAATTAGCTACTTTGATAAGTTTTTGATGGCCAAGTGCTGGGGATTAGATAATAGTCCTTTAGTAATAACGCTGGGTATATGTTTTGGTCCGCACAAAGCACATCCCTACAAGACGGTCAGTCGCTGGCCTGCCCGCCTGTCTGTGAGGTGGAAGCAGCACGGGCCTTAGTCCGCACCGTCACTGAAGAGTTAGCCTCACAATCACGACGACGCCTAGCCCGGGCTCAGCAGTCGATGTGCTCCGGCCACCCGCATAGAAGTCTCGAACAGAGGAGTAGACTTAGCTCGGGTCAGACTCTTGTGATGGACCTTGTCCTCAAAGTGGAACAAGGATGTCATGATAAGCTTGGCCAAGCTGAACCAGAACCCCTATAAAATATGGTATGGAGCCTCCAAAATGGCTCCTCTCCTCTGTACTATGTGCTGGAGCGGAAAAAGATTAGACCGCAGGATATGGTCTATGAGGAGCATGTCTGGAGGAAGTTGTCTCCTGAATAAGATATGCCCGGCTTTAGTATCCCGAGATAGTAGACGAACCATCTCCTTGGTCGAGGGATGGGGCCACTGCCTATAATCTGCCGAATTGAAAAGGACCACCGGAAGATTGAAAGTAGCTACTTGCGTTCGAGGCCCGGCGATTCCCCCGGCCGGCCATTCAGCAGAGAAGTGAATACCGCTTTATTGGGCTCTGCGTCATCGCGGTGGTAAAACTCGGCGACCACTGAGGCAGTAAAACCGTCACGGGGTCATGAATGGCTCCAGGGAGTACCTCTGCACTAGGCGCATCGAATCTTTGAGCTCTGGATCTTCGGCGAAGGCCGGGAGATCATAATAAATCTTTTCGTGCACATCCCTCTAGCTGCAATCAGCATTCCCTGGAATCGGGCTGCAGTGAAAGTATGGCCGCCTGATGATCGAGGTTAGGGATAGGTCCGGAGGGAGATCTTCAACAGGGCCCTAACGGGCTGGTGACTGGGGCTCTTGAGGCATGGAGCAAGAAGACTCCCCTGGGCCACAGGTCCGGGCCCTCTTGGACGGTGGGGCCCTCCGAGATGGCCTAGGATGTGGTGTAGAGGGAAGAATGGGGCCAACCCGGGTATGGTACCTCAAAGGTGGGCAACGGCAGAAGCAGAACCCATGGTAGCGATGAACCTAAATGGCAAAGAAGACGGCGAAGGAGCCGGCATGGCTAATGGGCGACAAGAGAGGGAGAGCCAAGATGGCGTTTTGCAAGAAGTGGGCTATGGGGGAGCGGCGTTGAGTAGCAAATGTGGCAGTAGTGGGCTGTGGCTGAGCTCCCTGCAGGGGGAGAAGAAGATCGCTACTCGTTTCTTTTCTTTCTTCTTTTTTCTTCCAGCTATGTCCTCCTGCAAGATCTTCACCATGGTCAAGTTAGAGAAGGAAAAAAAAAAAGAGATGAGACGATGGAGTAAGAAGGTTTCATAAATGAATTGGAATGAAAAGGGAGAGAAAGGGGTTTAAATAGATATTTTAAGTGTACCGAAGAGTTAAGCCCAATTAATATCCATAAATATAGGTGGCTAGTGGTTGTGGCTCAAAAAATCGAAAATTAATGGAGCGTAGGGAACTAAAGGTTGCAAGGAAGGAAGGGTATAAGAAGATGAAATGGGCAGGCGTAGGAGAAATTTCGCAACTGTGCAAAATTTCGCAGGTTGCGAAATTTCACAAACCTAGAAATTTCACACTGCTTCAAAAATTCCCCGCCTATTGCAACACCTGCAAAAATAGAGAACCAAAAATCATGAGAAAACACAACTGTTAATGAGAAAAATTGCAAAGGAAAACAAAACTAAAAACAAAGAAATTAAGAAAATCACAACCAAAAACTTAAAATAAAGCACATAAAGTTCCAACAAATATTTTAGTGACTTTTGAGATACATCGCAAAAGCCACTCCCACTGTGTAGTCTTTGAATTCAAGGGGGTCAAGGGAGGGAATCTCCTCCTTATCTCGTTGAGTGCTGTGCCGCATAGGTTTCAAATTCGCCCATTGATTCGAACACCCTATTGTCTTTAGAGTTCAGCAGGTCTACTAATCCATTGAGATAGACCTCCTAGATGGTGAATGGCCTAGTCCATCTTGACTTAAGCTTGCCTGGAAAAAGGTAAAGCTTTGAGTTGTAAAGTAGCACTTGGCCTCCTTGTTTGAAATTCCCATGAGCCACGCCCGACTGATGCCAATTTCTTTAACTTATCTTTTGCAATTCTAGAGTTGAAGTAGGCATCATTCCTCAGCTCTTCCAGCTCATTGATATCCAGGAGCCTTTTAAGACCAGCTTTGCCCATATCTAAGTTTAGCTTATTCACTGCCCACCATGCCTTGTACTCAATTTCTGCAGGCAGATGATATGCCTTGCCATAAACTAGGTGATAAGGGGACATGCCAAGGATTGTTTTGTATGCTGCTTTGTATGCCCATAAGGAGTCCAACAGCTTGAGAGACCAATCCTTTCGGTTAAAGTTCACCACTTTTATCAGTATGGTCTTGATTTCCCTGGTGGCTAATTCAACATGACCATTGGTCTAAGGATGGTATGCGGTGGCCACTTTATGCTTAACACCATACTTAGTTAGGAGGTTCTCAAAAGGCTTGTTGTAGAAATGTGAACCTCCATCAATGATTATGGCCTTGGTGACCCCAAATCTGGAGAAGATGTTCTCCTTTAGGAATTTCAATACCACACTGTGGTCTGCTGCTCTGCAAGGCACTGCTTCAACCCATTTTGACACATAGTCAACTCCCACCAAAATGTAGATGTATCCAAAGGAGGAAGGGAATGGTCCCATGAAATCGATGCCCCAAACATCGAATAGGTCAACTACCAAAATCGAGTTCAAAGGCATCATGTGACGACTAGAGATTTTCCCCAACCTTTGGCATTTGTCGATTCCCTCTCGTACATGGTAATGAAAGATCCTTGAAAAGGGGCGCCAATAAAACTGATCGTAGTACCTTCCTGAAAGTTTTCTAGGAAGCAAAATGGCCTCCACATGCATTCTCATGGCAATGGCTGAGTATCCCTCATTGTTCTGCTTCAAGCACACATTTTCTGATTATCTGATCAGCATAGTATTTGTACAAGAAGGGTTCCTCCCAATAATATGAGTGAATTTTTTCAAAGAAAAACTTCCCGTCTCAGGTTCTCCAATCCATCGGGTACTTCACCGCTGCCAAGCACTGGCAATGTGGGCATACCAGGGTGTGTTTTCAACTAGGAGTAGGGACTCTTCAGGGAACTCGTCATTGATTTGGGGGTTTGATTAGTGCTCAAATAATGCTATTTTGAACCCCGTTTATTGTAGGTTTTGAGTACTTTTTGTGTACTAATCAACTTAAATAACCTAATTGATTCATTAAGGTCCCGACTTTACTACTAATCGCATTTTATGGCTATTTTTGTAGACTTACGAGCTAAATTAAGCAAAAATTTTCGAGTCAATCCAAGCACGAAGAATCCAAGCCGAGCTCGTAGCTCACGAATGAAGTCGGAAGGAAATTGGAGCCAAAAACTAAAGAAAAATGGCCTACTACAGAAATCTTGCAGAAAGAGCGAAAATTCGCAACTCAAGCACCTCGCAGTTGCCTCCGCCCCATTTTGACTTCCATTTGACCCTTTTTGCTACTTTTTCCAAAACTACCCCTTCTGTATTGTTGGTGGTTCGTAATTCTTTTATAATTTCCTTTGACTCGAGCACTATATAAGCCTCTACCAAGCTCAGACAGGATTCGACCACTTTATGCAATAAAATTGGTATGAAAGCTTTCAGCTTTCCCGCTTTTCTTCTTCTCTCTGATTTTCTCCCCCTTTTTCCTTCATTTTCTCACCTTCCAAACACCCCTTGAGGATGACAACTCAAGGGATGCTTGGCTAAAATCTTCTCATCCTTGAAGATGAAGGCCACTGGGCTAAGGTTCTTGCAGAACTGCATCCTCTTTGTTTTCAATCGCGCGCTTATTAATATTTATAAACTTCGTATTCGTTTCATGCTTAAATCCTTTTGATGTACCCTAATTGGCCAGTATTTGGCAAGCTTTTAGGGCTCAGTGGATGCTTACTGCTAGATCCACTAAGGCTCGCTTAGTTTCCATTTATTTGCCTCTGCAAGTTAGGTCAAAGGATCTGTTTTTATTGTTTTGAGAAATGAATGATCAATAAATGTTGTATATTAAGAGAAAAACTTTTAGGGTTCAATTTTCATAGCTAAACAAAGATCCGGTTCAGGAAATGACTATAGGTCATCCTCCCTAACGCGAGGAATAGGACCCGAGGACCTCCCAGTTGTCGTAGAACCTCAAACCCAGTGGCCCGACCCTTCAAGGAGTTCTTTTTACATTCTACTTCATTTTGTTTGTAGTTTTTTAATCCACTCAATCACAATCGCTACAAAACCCAAATCCAAATTGAAATCACCATTTCACATCAACTGTAAATCATTTTGCGTGAAGAAAACTCATCCCTGAGTTAAGCCCTAAAGCCACTATATTGCAATAGCTTTGCTACGACAGTAGGAATTTAGGTTATAAATATTGTTGATTTCGGGTACACCTACTATGGCACGAATCAAATGGCGCCGTTGCCGGGGATGGTGCCTTAGAGTCAGTGAGAAACTGTTGAACTTGTTATCCTCATCACAAGTGTTGGGGAATTCTAATCCCTTTTTGTCTTTACTTTGCCCTTCCCTAGCGCTCACCGCCGGATATTTGTAATTTTTATATAATCCATACATTAATATTATAGCTAACCTAATATTTTCGGGAAGCCCCGCTTGTCATTCGCTCGTGTTTGTTTGCCTGAAAGATATGCACCATTGGGACAGGAACGCTACAGGAAAATTGGAAAGGGTCAGTGCGCCACTTCAATAGGGCTGTGAGGTGACTTTACAGATTGGGAAAATGGAACCTCCACCAGAGGAGCAACAAAGCCAACAAGGGGTACAAAGAAACCCCAATGCCTACAGGTAAATGAGGGACCATATACACCCACCAAGGGTGAGTGCACCCTCATGTATTATACCTCCTACTGAGGATGTGAGTGTCAGGCCTTATCTGGTACCCCTGCTCCCAACTTTCCATGGTATGGAAAATGAAAATCCATACACACACATTCGGGATTTTGAGGAAGTTTGCACGACTTTCAAGGAGGGTGCAATTGATATGGAATTGCTGAAGTTGAAAGCCTTCCCCTTAACCCTAAAAGACAAGGCCAAGATTTGGCTTAACTCTCTAAGGCCAAGGACTATCAGAAATTAGATAGAGATGCAGCCGAATTTCAAGAAATTCTTCAAAGACACACAAACCAACACTCTAAAGAGGCGCACGATATCTTGCAAACTATGACAATGAGAAGTTTTACCACTGCTGGGAGAGATATTTGGAAACCATCAGCCGTCCTCACCATGGTTTCGATACTTGGATGCTGGTCAACCATTTTTGATGGATATCCCCCCGCTATGAAGAATATTGAGACCATGTGGAGGGGACTTCCTAAGCAAGAATCCAGATGAAGCCTTGTTTTTTTTTTTAATTATGTGGTTGAAACTTCCAAAGCATGGGATGAGCCTAACCTCAAGGAGGCAGACAGGATGAAACCTACAACAAATCAAAGGGGAGGCGTGTACTCACTGACATAGGATGTGGAAATGAAGGCAAAGTTTTCCATCTTGACTAGAAGGTTGGAAGAATTGGAAGGGAGAATGTCACATGAGGTACGGGCAGTAGAAGAGGCGCCTATACCCATCCAACCTTGCTTCAACTACCAGTCCACTGACCACCAAAGTGAATACTGCCCTATGGTTCCTTCAGTGAGGGATATGATGGTTGAGCACGCCAATGTTGTAAGTCAAGACAGTTTTTACCAACCAATACCCCATATGGAAATACCTATAACCCTAACCGGAGGAACCATCTTAACCCCTGAAGCCAAAACCTCCCCCCGTATGTGCCTCCTACTGCACAACAACAACAAGGACTCATCCAAATTTCTCACCCATCACCATCCTCATCTCCAAAGCGAACAAAGCAGAACTTGAGCAAGGTGATGGGCAACTTGTGGAGGAAACGTGGCTGCGTGAATGCCCAAAGCACAAGAGAATTGACACAATGGAAAACACACTCAACAAGAAAATATTGGGGGCACTTGTGTAGAAAAAGCACTGCTGGACCTGGGTGCTAGTGTAAACCTACTTCCTTATTCGATGTATAAGCAGATCGAGTTGGGAGAATTAAAGCCCACTTCCATCACATTGCCTCTTGCAGATAGATCCATAAAGATACCAAAGGGAACAGTGGAAGATGTTCTATCATTAAGTGGACAATCTTACTATCTAGTAGATTTTGTTGTAATTCTGATGCAACCACCGCAACAGGCTAACTATGTGCCTATCATTCTACGGAGACCATGCTTGGCCACTTCTAATGCTATTATCAACTGCCGAAATGGAGTTATGCAGCTCACATTCGGAAACATGACCTTAGAACTCAACATCTTCCACTTAAGTAAAAAGCACATGGAACCTATGAAAGATGTCCAAGAAGAAGTCTGCATAATTGATACAATCCTCAGTTAATAGTCGCCCAACAAATGATAGCCTAGACCGAGGAACCGCCGGCGGTTTGAAGAGCAAAGAAGGAGGCCAAGACATGAATGTCAAGGTAATACTAGCGAAAAAAAGCAAGAAATTTTGCCTTTGATGATTGAGGAAGGAACTAATGAACCTTAAAAACCGAACCTTAAACCTTTGCCTGTGGAATTAAAATATGCCTATCCGAAGAACAGAGCAGCATCAGCTTGTCATTTCCTCCTTGCTTAGTACTTCACAGGAAGATAGTTTGTTGGACATCCTCAGGGAGAATAAGCAAGCTATAGGGTGGGAGATCACTGATTTGAAAGGTATCAGCCCAGTAGTTTGCACCCATCACATCTACTTGGAAGAGGAGGCAAAGTCAGCAAGGCAGCCACAGAGAAGACTAAATCCTCATATGTAGGAAGTGGTTCGAGCATAAGTCCTAAAGTTGTCAGTAAGTTGGTATCATTTACCCTATATCTATAGCACTGGGTGAGTCCAACCTGCGTTGTGCCTAAGAAATCGTGAGTAAATCCACTGTGCTTAATGAAAGGGAGGAAAATGCCCAACTCGCCTTACCATAGTCGAGGGTATGCATCGGACATCAACACTAAATGAGGTGACAAGGAATGATCACTTCCCTCTACCCTTCATGGATCAGCTTCTCGAAAGGATTTATGGCAACCCCTTCTACTGCTTCCTGGATGGCTATTCAGGATATTTTAAAATTGAAATTGCTACAGAAGACCAAGAAAAGACCACCTTCACATGCCCATTTGGCACATATGCCTACAGGAGGATGCCCTTTGGCCTGTGTAATGCCCCGGCCACATTCCAGCGATGCATGCTCAGTATTTTCAGTGATTTGGTAGAGCGCATTATGGAGGTTTACATGGATGATATTACAGTCTATGGAAGGAGCTTTGAAGAATGCCTGATCAACTTAGAAACTGTCCTACACAGGTGTATAGAGAAAAACTTGGTATTGAACTGGGAAAAATGCCATTTTATGGTCAACCAGGGAATTGTGCTGGGGCATATCATTTTAGAAAAAGGAATTGAAGTTGATAAGGCAAAAATTGACATGATTTTAAAAAGCAACACAACAGTGCAAGGGAAGGGAAGAAAGGCGGGGCCCTCGCAACTTAAATTATGTGTTGCGAATCTCAAGCAGTATTCCGACCTTTCGTAACCCCGCTAAATTTCCACCGCCTTCTTTCTCCTTTTGCATTTTGCTCCAAATCTCCTCCGATTCGATCATGCATCTTCGACCTGCCCCGGGTTCATCATGTTTGAATCTCCGCTTGAAGATAATGTGAGGTATTTAGCCCAAGAAACTACAAAAATAAATACGCAACATGTGATCAGTAGCCAAGCCAGGACCTCAATGTATCAATTATCTTATTTAAGTTGATTAGTACACAAAAAGGTGCTTAAAACCTGCTATAAACAAGGCTCAAAATAGCACTATTTGGGTACTAATCACCTCTCCCACAAATGTAAAGACTGTGAGGCAATTCTTAGGGCACGCAAGCTTTTATAGGAGGTTCATCATGGACTTCTCAAAAATTGACAAGCCTCTTTACAAACTGCTGGAAAAAGATTCCAAATTCATGTAGGGTAAAGACTGCCAAAGGAGCTTTGAGGAACTCAAAACCTATTTAACCACTGCACCAATAGTGAGGGCCCCCAACTGGAAATTACCTTTCGAGGTGATGTGCGACTCAAGCGATCTCACCATTAGGGCAATTCTCAGGTAAAGGGAATGAGGAAAGCCCTATGTGGTCTACTATGCAAGCAAGATATTGAATGAAGCACAGAGGAATTACACCACCATAGAAGAGGAGCTGCTGGTAGTGGTCCATGCCTTTGATAAGTTCCGAGCTTACTTAGTCGGGTCTGACATAATCATATTCACATATAATTCACCCCGCGATCCTCGCACCAAACGTAATGCTAAGGCTAGGCTTATCGATTGGTTCTCCTCGCGCAAGAGTTCAACTTGCGATCAAGGACAAAAGGGTGGAGAATGTTGTTGCGTATCATCTATCGAGATTAAAATAGCACAACACCACCTCCAATCAATGACGAGTTCCCGAAGAGTCCTCGCTTCGTTGAAAACACACCTCGGTATGCTCACATTGCCAATTATTTGATTAACAGGGAGCTACCAATATCAAAAGCTCAAGACAAGTTCTTTCTTGCAAAAATTCACTCTATTATTGGGAAGAACCTTCTTATACAAATATTGTGTTGATCGATAACTGGGAGATGTGTGCTTGTGCCAGAGCGATAAGGGAATACTCAACACGCCTCATGAGAATGCTCAGGAGGCCATTTTTGGCTTCCTGCAAAACTCAAACATAGGAAGGTGTTACAACTGATTCCATTGGCCCTCTCTTTCAAGGATGCCTATACCATGTGTAGAGAATGTGACAAATAAGAAGATCAGAAAATCTCTTGTCGTCATGTGATGCCCTTGAGCCCAATTTCTAGAGGGTCGACCTATTCAATGTTCGGGGCACTCCATTTTATGGGACCATTCCCTTCCTCCTTTGGATACATCTACATTTTAGTGAGTTGACTATGTGTCAAAATGGGCTGAAGTCGTACTTTGCAGAATGTTGCACTTCACATGGTGGTACTGAAATTCCTAAAGGAGAACATCTTCTCTAGATTTGGGGTCCCTAAGGCCATAATTAGTGATGGAGGTTCACATTTCTACAACAAACCTTTTGAGAACCTCCTAGCTAAATACGGTGTCAAGCATAAAGTGGCCACCCCATAACATCCTCATACCAATGGTCGCTGAGATAGCCACAGCAACCAAGACGAGCACCCGATGAAAGGTGTGAACCTAAACCGAAAGGATTACTCTCAAGTCAGTTGACTTTGTGGGCATTCAGAACAACCTATAAAACCATTCTTGGAATGTCCCATTATCGCCTAGTTTATGGCAAGGCATGTCATCTGCATGTGGAAATTGAGTACAAGGCATGGTGGGCAGTGAAGAAGCTAAACCTGGATATGTAGACCTGGAAAGCTTAAGTCGAGATGGATTAGGCCATTCACCATCCAGGAGGTCTATCCCAATGGATCAGTAGACCAACTCAACTTTAAAGACAATAGGGTGTTCAAGGTCAATGGGCAAAGGCTAAAACCCTATGCAGCACAACACTCAGTAAACAAGGAGGAGATTCCCCTCCTTGACCCCTCTTAAATTCAAAAGACTACCTATGGATCGCTTCATGTAACTTTTAAGTCACTAAATTTTTTTTGTTAGAATTTTGTGTGCTTTATTTTAAGTTTTAGTTGTGCTTTTCTTAATTTCTATGTCTTTAGTTTTGTTTTCCTTTGCAATTTTTATCATTTACAGCTATGTTTTCTCATAATTTTTGGTTATCCATTTTTGCAAAGGTTGCTACTGAAAGTTTTTGAAGTCGTGTGAAATTCTGTGTTTGCGAATTTTCGCAACCTCGAAAATTTAACTCAAGTTATAAATTCGCCACGTCGCACCATTCATCTTCTTTTTTCTACCCTCACTTTCCTACAACTCGCTTCCTCGTGCTCCACACTTTTCCAGATTTTGAGCCACAACCACTAACCACCATATTTATGGATAATAATTGGGCTTAACTCTCAGTCGCCCAAAACTATCTATTTAAACCCCAACCCCCCCCCCCTTTTCTCTTATTTTCATTCCAATTCATTTATGAAACCTTTCTTCCTCCTATCCTCTCCTTCTCCAACCCAGCCATGGTCAAGACGTGTGGAGGACACAAACAGCCCAAAGGCGAAAGGCTCTCCTCCCCTACCGGCGCCTCCAACCCGGCCATCCCGCCGCCACTGCCGCCCAAGAGTCTCGCCGCCGCCATTGCCGCTCCTACCGCAGCCTTCGCCGCCATCAGAGATCCCCACCATGGGTTCCCGCTTGCCGCCGGCTACCCCGCCCCGAGGAGGCACCATACCCGGGTCGTCCCATTCCCCTCTCCGCCACATCCCAGGGCCATCCCCGGGAGGGCCCCCGCCGGGCCCAAGAGGGTTTCTAAGATCCCGGCCCAGAGAGTCCCTCCGCCTAAGCCCCAGAGCCCTGGGCCACCACCTATTCAGTGCCCACTGAGTCTCCTCCCGGGATCTATCCTATGCGCCGATCATTAGGGAGGCCCTACTTCCATCAAGTGTTCTATTCCAGGGAATACTGATTGTAGTGAGAGGGATGTGCACACAGAGATTTATTATGATCTCCCGACCTTCGTCGAAGATCAAGAGCTCAAAGATTTGATGCACCTAGTACAGAGGTACTCCCTAGAGCCATTCATGACCCCGCGTCAGTTTTACTACCCTCGAGTGGTCATCAAGTTTTACCACATGATGACCTCCAGGCAAGAGCCCAACCGACAGCCATTCATCTTAGCAGATGGCCGGCCAAGGATTTCAGTTTCGGATATAATGAAATCTCGCCCATCCTGTCCTGCCAACTCACCGATTATAGCGGGCCCCATCCTCGACCAAGGAGATGGTTCGGCTCTACAAATTCCCCCGTGACACTACAAATGGTCATATCTGCTCAGAGGACACTTCCTCCGACATGCTTCCTATAGACCATATCCCTTGCCTAATCTTTTCCGCCTAGCACACAAAGATGAGGAGATGAGCCATTCTCGAGGCTCTTACCAGATTGGGAGGGGTTTCGGTTCACCTCGGGATGAGGGGAGCAGACATCCCTTTGCTCCACTTTGAGGACAAGGTTCATCACAAGAGTCTGACTTGAGCTGAGTCTACCCCTCTTGTTCTCGAGACTTCTGTGCCAGGTATTAGAGCACATTGGATTCCTTGCTAAGCCCAGGTTAGAGCGTTGTCGTGATCGCGAGGCTATCCTTATAGTTGACCGGTAACCTCCCACCTCCAGAGCCAGCCACAGACCATCCATCAACTGACCCTCCTCCAGAGGAGCAGCTGCCTCCAGTAGAGCACACTGAGGAGCTTCAGGGTCTAGCATCCTCAGTTCCGCCTCCAGCTACCACTACTCCACTTCCCACAGACCCTACTTCCTCTGCACCTCTAGAGCCTTCGGCCCCTAATACCAAAGCTCCTGCCGATGTTGCGGGGCCGAGCACTTTAGCGCCACCTCCGTAGCATATCACTATATCTACTCGGGATTTCTTGGTTCTCATGGATGCAGTCCGCACATTCTCCACCATGTCTGCATCATTTGCGACTGCCCATGCAGCTCTAGCTGAGAGGATGACTCACATTGAGGATTCCATGGCTCAAAATCAGGCCATCCTCATGTAGATTCAAAGTCACCCCAGCCCGCCTCCACTTCTCACTGTCATACAGCCCTTCGCTCCCTTCCAACAAAGCCAAGACTCCGCAGCTCCCCTCGACTCTGCAAGCAAAGAGCAAGAGCAACCACTCCACCGCCAGCACCTCAAATTCGCCCAGGATAAGGATGACCTTCCGCCTAACTACACATTGAGGCACTTCCTCTCTAACTTTCCGATCCGGTCTATGGGGACAATGTGATATTTGGTTGGGGGGAGAGTTAGCAAAGGAAATGACTTTTACACTTTTGATTTCACTTGTACTTTTAAGCAAAGCCCATTTTGTATGTTTAGTGGCTTGCTTTTTGTTCCGTTTTGTGAAACCGCTTGTTTGTTTTTGTAAAGCTGAAAACATAGTGATATTTTCTTATATATACCATACATCCTATTTTCTTAGCTAAAAAAAATAAAAAATTGTGCCCTTTTTTGCACCCTTTTTTTTTTTTTTTTGGTTTTGCCTTTCCTACAAGTTGAAAAATTGAAACATTACTCAATGCTATTGATGTTAGACTAGTTCCATGCATGATTAAGTCGATGATCAGTTGAAGTCTCATGGTTGTCGACCTTCTTCTTCTACTTTTAGCTAACCACACACACTGTACACATTACATGGACTTTGGTGAGGTCGAGTCCTCAGCATTGCCCCCTACGATACAAAAAGAAGTGTGAAATAAGAGTGGAGCCAAATTTATTTAGGTTGGTCAATGTTCTAGGTTTTGGCAGTAGCTTGGTTGGGGGGACTGATCACATAAACACTTAGATTTTAGTGGAAGCTTCAAGTCAATTCCCTTGGGTTGGATACTCTTCTGAAACTTGATTTTGTATGACATTCATTATCCCAAGATGGTTATTGTGCAGGACCTTGGTCATTCATATTGAAGGTTAGACATTACTCATTCACAACCTTTTTGAAACACCATTTTAAACATAACTTTGATTTTGTTTTTGATTGCTCTTTGTTTCTGTCATTGCTAAGGGACTAGCAATGTGTCGGTTAGGGGGAGTGATTAGTGCTCAAATAGTGCTATTTTGAACCCCGTTTATTGCAGGTTTTGAGTAATTTTTGTGTACTAATCAACTTAAATAACCCAATTTATACATTAAGGTCCCGGATTTACTACTAATCACAATTTACGGCTATTTTTGTAGACTTACGAGCTAAATTAGGCCAAAATTTTCGAGTCAATCCAAGCCGAGCTCGAAGCTCACGATTGAAGTCGGAAAAAAATTGGGCCACAAATTGAAGAAAACGGCCCATCGGCAAATTGGCAGGTTGCGACCTTTCAACATGCGTATTCTCGCAAGTTGCGACTTCACAACCTCGCAAAATTCGCAGATTGCTCTACCCCCATTTTTTGAGTTTCATTTGACCCTTTCTGTGACTTTTTCCTAAACTACCCCTTCTGTGTTGTTGGTAGTTCAGACCTTTTTGTAATTTCCCTTGACTCTAAGAACTATATACGCCTACTAAGCTCGTAGACAGGATCGACATCACTTTATGCACAAATTGGCGCTGCTTTTATTTCCCCGCTTTTCTTCTTCTCTCTAATTTTCTCCACCTTTTTCCTTCATTTTCTCACCTACCAAACACCCCTTGAGGATGACAACTCAAGGGATGCTTGGCTAAAATCTTCTCATCCTTGAATATAAGGCCATCGGGCCAAGGCTCTGAGGTAAACCGGCATCCTCTCTGCTTTCTTGAACAAGTGGCAATTATTGCCATTTATGTCTTTTTGTATCTTGGCCTCATGCTTAAACTTTGATGTACCCTGATCAATAAAGAGGATTTGGGAAGCTTTTAGGCTTAGTGATGCTTACCGCGATCCACTCCGAGGCTCGCTTAGTTGCCATTTATTTGCCTCCCGCAAGAAGGTCAAAGGATATGTTTTTATTGTTTTGGGGAGAAATGGAATGATCAATAAATGTTGTATCTTAAGAGAAAAACTTTTAGGGTTCAATTTTCATAGCTAAACAAAGATTCGATTCGGGAAATGACTATAGGTCATCCTCCCCAACGCAAGGAATAGGACCCGAGGACCTCCCAATTGTCCTAGAACCTCAAACCCAGTGGTCCGAGCCTTCAAGGAGTTCCTTCATTTTACTTCATTTTTTTTGTAGTTTTCAATCCACCAATCACACTGTTTTCACAAAAACCCCAAATCCAAATTGAAATCACCATTTCACATCAATCAGAATCATTTCAGGCGCAATAAAACCTATCCTCGAGTTCGACCTTAAATTACTATATTGCGCATTTTTATATCGCAATAGGAATTTAGGGTTATAAATATTGTTGGATTCCGGGGTACACCTACAAAGGGCAATTTAATCAGTATCAGGTGTTATGTGCTATAGTTGGTCTCGATAGATGATCCGCAAACAACATTCTCCACACCCTTTTGTCCTCGATCATGTGTTGAACTCGCAAGTAGAGAACCCATCTAATAAGCCTAGCCTTAGCATTCTGTTTGGTGAGCAGGTACTTCAAAGCTGAGTAATATGCGAATATGACTAAGTTCGACCCAACCAAATAAGCTCGAAACTTATCCAAGGCATAGACCACTTCCAGCAGCTCCTTCTCTATGGTAGTGTAATTTCTCTGGGCCTCGTTCAATGTCTTACTTGCGTAATAGACCACATAGGGTTTTCCTCCTCCCCTCTGCCCGAGAACTGCTCCAATGGCGAGGTCACTTAAGGGCCACACATTACCTCTCAAAAGGTAACTCCGCCAATTGGGAGCCCCCTCACTATTGCGTAGCGGGTTAGGTGAGCCTCGAGCCTCAAAGCCTTTTCGCGCCGCCCCACAAAGTTTGCATCTTTCTCTAATAGCTTATAGAGAGGCTTGGCAATTTTTGAGAAGTCCATGATGAACCTCCTGTAAAAGCCTGCATGCCCTAAGAATTGCTTCACAATCTTCACATTTGTGGGGGAGGGCAGTTTGCAAATCATCTCGATTTTTTCCTTGTCAACTTCATTTCCCTTCTTGGAAATAATATGTCCAAGTACTATCCCCTGGTTGACCATAAAATGGCATTTTTCCTAGTTTAGTACCAAGTTCTTCTCTATGCACCTATGCAAGACAGTTTCTAAGTTGATCAAGAATTCTTCAAAGCTCCCTCCATAAACTGTAACATCATCCATGTACACCTCCATAATGCGCTCCACCAAATCGCTGAAGATACTGAGCATGCAACGTTTGAATGTGGCAGGGGCATTACACAGGCCAAAGGGCATCCTCTTGTAAGCATATGTGCCAAATGGGCAGGTGAAGGTGGTCTCCTAGTCTTCTACAACAATCTCAATTTGAAAATAGCCTGAATAACCATCCAGAAAGCAATAGAAGGGGTGGTAGGAAATCCTTTCGAGAAGCTGGTCCATGAAGGGTATAAGGATCCTTTCTTGTCACCCTCATTCAATCTTTCCTCAGAGTCAATACACACCCTCCAAATTCCTATGTACTCCAGCAGGTACTCTCCCTTTCATTATGTACGGCAGCCACCCTGGATTTCTTAGGCACAACCCGGGCTGGACTCACCCTGCAAGCATTCCGATATGGGTAAATGATACCAGCTTGTAGCAACTTTAGGACTTCTGCTCGAACCACTTCCTGCATATGAGGATTTAGTCTCCTCTGTGGCTGCCTTACTGATTTTGCTTCCTCCTCCAAGTAGATGTGATGGGTGCAAACTGCTGGGCTAATACCTTCATATCTGTGATTTTCCACCCAATAGCTTGCTTGTTCTTCCTGAGGATACCCAGCAGGCTATCTTCCTGTGAAGCACTGATCAAGGAGGGTATGACCATTGGGCACTGCTCCTGTTCTTCTAAGTAGACATATTTCAATACCAGAGGCAAGGGTTTAAGGTCCAAATTTTGTGGTTCACTGGTTCCTTCCTCAGTCAGTAAAGGCAAAATTTCTTGTTTTTTTTCCAGCCCCGCACAATATCTATGTCTTCGGGGGCTTCCTGCTGTTTTCAGAAAATCAACTAGTTCCTCGCCAATATCGCCCTCAAGATTTGTCGCTGGGACAAATTCTATTCTTCCATGATTGTATCAATTATGCAAACTTTCTTCTTGACATCTTCCAGCTGTGCTGCATGTGTGCTTTTACTTAAGTGGAAGATGTTGAGTTCTAAGGTCATGTTTCCGAATGTGAGCTGCATATCGGTAGTTGATAATAGCATTAGAAGTAGCCAAGAATGGTCTCCCCAGGATGATGGGTACATAGTTAGCCCCTGCTGCAGTTGGTTTTGTATTAAGTACAACAAAATGCAGTTTTTGGTGTGAAAAATGTTCATTATGCATGCTGTTTTCTGAACTGGAAATTTGGACAAAAAATCCAGTTTGCATGATTTAATTCTTGTTTGAACAACATGTAGTTTTTTTGTGGAAAAAAAATGGAAGTAATGCATGCTGTTTTTTTTTTTTTCTGAGACGAAAATCTGGACAAAAAAAATCCACTTTCCATGATTGAGTTATTGTTTGAATAATATGCAGTTTTTGTGTAAAAAAAAAAATGGAAGTAATGCATGCCATTTTTTCTCGATCCGAAATCTGTATCAGAAAACTGGGGCTTTGCATGATTTAATTTCTTGTTGAATAACATGCGCTTGTGAGAATAATGTTGGTATATGCATGCATGTAACAAGTAAACACCATGCAGTAGCATTGCATTCCACGTGCATGGGGACATCACGTATATCGGGTGTGAGTGCACGGCATGGCTTTGAACAAGCGGTTTTTCTCGGAAGGTTGTCCACCATGATTATCAAAGTCTGTCCAATAAAATATATCAGAGGGTTGTGATTCGTGCCACAGTAGGTGTACCCGAAATCAACAATATTTATAACTCAAATCTAATGCAAGAGTTTCCTACTGCAAGATTTCCTACCGCTAAGGCAGCAAAGCTATCGCAAAGATAGCTAGCCTAAGGTCGAATCTGTGGATGGGTTTTCTTCGCACAAATGACTTACGGTGAGCTCAAAATAGTGAATTTGTTTTGAATTATGGGATTTTGGTAAAAAAAAAACAGTGGAGGTTGATGGTGTGCAGATTGAAAATAAATTGAAGAAAAATATGAAAAAGAACTCAAGCATTGGGCTACTTGCTCGAGGTCCCACGCGACCGAAAGGCTCCTCGTGTTCATTTCCTCGTGCTAGGAAGGATGACCACAATCATTTCGAACCGGATCTTTCATTTAGCTTTAAAACTAAACCCCAGTAATTCTTCCTTTTGAAAACAAAGATTTAATGAAAGAAATGCCCTGGACAATGAAAACATGTCCCCGATCTACCCACAAAGGACTCATAGAAGACAACTAACCGAATCTCAATGAATCTAGTAATAAGCATCCACTAAACCCAAAAAGATTGCCAAATACTGGTCAATCAAGGCATCTCAAGAGGATTTAAACCTAGATTGAAAGATAGAAGCATAAATGCTAGCAAATGCAAACATTAAAAACATGAGAATCATCAGTTTACCTCAGTTCCAAAGCCCAGTAGCCCTCCTCTTCAAGGATGAAGGGGTTTTAGCCAACCATCCCTTAAGTTATCATCCTCAAGGGGTGGTTGGCAGCAGAGAAAGTGAGAGAAAGGGAGAGAAAATAAGAGAAAAGGAGAAAAGCGGGAAAACTGGAGCTCTTCGCTCTAAAAGTTTTATTAATGGAGAAGATTTGCTTACAGTGCTTGGCTTGGGGGCTTTTATAGTCAAACCCCCTTTACAAATTACCAAAATCAACACAAGCAATTAACTATTACAAGGACAAAATAGGAAGAAATCAAAATAGGAACAAAAATCAACAAGTCAAACGAGCAGCAGGAAGCAATAATCAATGTGGTGAATAGTGTGGCGGAGGGGTAAATAGCCGTAGTAGATGAGGTATTTCGTGAATCCGCAAAAATTCCGTTGCGTTACTTGAAAATTTCCTCGAGCCCTACCAAATTTCCTACGTGCTCCAATTTCTATGCATTTTTCGCTTCTTCTTTCCTTTGTTTCGATTCGCAATAAGCCGAGTTCGACTAATTTTCGTTTTGGATCACACTACAAAAAAAATTAAATTTAGTGACTAAAATTTTTTACCGAAATTTCCGTCACAAAATTGTGACAAATTTGTGACGGAATAGTGACCGAAATGACAGATATTTGTTTGTGACGGATTTGTGACAGAAAATTGTGACGGATTTTAGACAAAAAGAAATTACACAATTGTGGAAGGTGGCGCAAAAATTTTAGTGATGGATTTTAGACTACTTTGTGACGGATTTTGGTGATGGAAAAAAATTCATCACAAATCCGTCACTAAATAAATTATAAAATTTAAATATAACATGTTACGAATGATAATTCTGTTACTAAATTCCGTCACAATCTCGTCACAATTTTGTGATGGTATTTTAGTTCCGCCACAAAATAGTGACGGAAATTAGTTTCCGTCAAAAAATTGTGACGTAACGCTTATCATTGCCAATTTTGTGACATAAATTTATTTTCATTTAAATTTTGTGACGGGAGGGTCAGATTCTCATTCACAAAATATGACAGGTCTTCCAATACAAAATTGTGACAATTTTGAATTGGCCACTATTTTGTGACTCGAACTCCGTGAAAAATTTGTGAAATAAAACTTTTAAAATAATTCATTAATATATTTTAAATTGTATTATACATTATTTCAAATTATTCATAAAATATATTGTAAATATATATTTAATATTTTATTGCAAGCTATTTATAAAAATTTGTATATTTAAAAATATTATAGACAATTTTTAAATTTTATTATTAATATATATTCTACTATATTATACATGCTTTTTAATTTTTAAAATTTGTGATATTTCAATATTTCAAGTTTTATTATACACTACACATAGTTATAAAATATACTAAATATCAAAATAAATAATATATGCCGTGGTGTATAGATACAAATTTGAAATTCTAAAAATTTATAATATTTTTCCCCTAAATTTTTATTTTATGTCTAATTGGGTCATAGCAAATTGAAGCAACTTGTTAAACCGTATATTCGAAATTGACGCAATTATGTTAACTAAAACACAAACTATTCCTACAAGTTGTTGAATCAATCTTGGCTTCCTTAATAGTTTTTTTGCATATTTTTTTATTTATAAAAATATTTAGAGAAAGTATATAATACAATTAATTTCAAAAATAAAAATGGATTTTTATTATTGTCGAGTCCGTTACAAATTGGTCATAATCTGTTTGGCACAGTGACGTGAATTCTCGAACTGCTACAAATTTGTGACGGAATGATAATTTCGTCACAAATTTGTGATGAAAACACAATTCCGTCACAATTTTGTGACCGATTTCTGACCAATTTGTGACGGATATCTACAAAAATAATTCACTCTTATATTTTAATTCGTATTTGACACTATTTCAAATTATTCTAATATTTTAAAATATTTTAAACTATTTGGAATTTTATTATTAATATATGTTATACTATATTGTGCAATTTTTTTTTAATTTTTCAAATTTATGATATTTCAATATTTTAAATTGTATATATAATTGTACACTGCGACATAGTCATAAAAAATAATAAATATCAAAATAAATTATATATATATATATATATATATATATATATATATATATATATATATATATATATATATATATATATATATCATGCTACGATGTTATAAAGTTGAAATTATAAAAATTTGTAGATATTTGAAAATAAATTTTTATTTTATCCTGAATATGGTCATAGCTAATTGAAGCAACTTGTTAAACCGTATATTCGAAGATTGACTCGACAGTGTTAATAAAGCACAAACTATTCCCTGTAGTTGTTGAATCAATCTTGGCCTCCTTAATAGTTTTTTTGAATATTTTATTTATAAAATATTTAGAAAAAGTATAATACAATTAATTTCAAATATATAAATGGATTTTTATTAATAGTTTATTCGTTTACAACTGTTAAAAAGTGACGGACTAATCACAAATTTGTGACGGAATGATAATTCCGTCACAAATTTAAGATTGAAACATAATTCACAATTTTTTGACGGAAACATAATTCCGCTCAACTTCAGGACCGATTTCTGACCAATTTGTGACGGATATCTACACTCTTATATTTTAATTCGTATTAGACACTTTTTTAAAATATTATAATATTTTAAAATATTTCAAAACTATTTGGAATTTTATTATTACTATTTGTTGTTATATTTGCGGCAATTTTTTATTTAAATTTTAAAATTTATGATATTTCAATATTTAAATCATATATAATTGTACATTGCGACATAGTCATAAAAAATAATAAATATCAAAATAAATGATATATATATATATATATATCATGCTACGATGTTACAAAAGTTGAAATTATAAAAATTTGTGATATTTGAAAATAAATTTTTATTTTATCTCCTATTGAGTCATAGCTAATTGAAGCAACTTGTTAAACCGTATATTCGAGATTGACTCGATTATGTTAATTAAAGCACAAACTATTCCTACAAGTTGTTGAATCAATCTTAACCTCCTTAATAATTTTTTTGAATATTTTTTTATTTATAAAAATATTTAGAAAAAGTATATAATACAATTAATTTCAACTATATAAATGGATTTTTATTAATAGCTATCCGTCACAAATCGGTCACAAATCTATCAAAAAATAGTGATGGAATTCTAAATCCGTCACAAATTTGTGACGGAATGATAATTTAGTCACAAATTTGTGATAGAAACACAATTCTGTCACAATTTTGTGACCGATTTCTGACCAATTTGTGACGGATTTTTTTATTAATTAAAAAATTACTTTTTATTTGGGTACTACAATTCACAAACACGTGCGAACAGACCCCATATAAAGCTCTCAAAACGCAGGTAATGGCGGGAAAAGGATTTCCATTTTGGAGGGAATATCTCTTCAACTTCTTCATTCGCCGACGCATCTTGCCGTGGAGATCTTACGCGTATCACTGGAGTTTCTATGCTTGTCTCCGGAGAATCGGAGAATAGATGGCCGATATCGAAACCATTGGTATTCTCGAAGAGATCAAGCCCAGTTCCGACAAGCTTCAATTGGTAAATGTAAATCGCTCCTTTACAATTTGTATCGTATTTTTTTTATCTTCCACTTCGCTCTGCTGCTATTCATTTCATATATTTCTATCAAGTCCATGCTATCGCCCTGAAGGTTTGGTTTCTCGTAATCAATTTTGAGTTCAGATATGCAGAGTGAAAGAGGCGTTTGAGAGATATCATTTATTGGTTTTATGCAAGTTCCAAGCTGACATGGATATTGATTTTGGTATTTAGGCTTGTACATATATGAATCTAAAAAATTCTAGAGTCATGCCTTAGGTTCTTCATGAATTTCGTTGAAAAAATGGTAATGATGCAAACTGTGAAGATAAGGTAGGAGCTCTTTATTAAGAGGAGTCACCGATGGTGGAAGTGAGATTATGAGAAAAGCTGAGCCGATTATCAAATTATTTGCAATTGCCGGGTATCGAAGGAAAAGGAAAGGGAAGTTCTGAAAATTTATTTGGAAAAGAGACCATCCTTTGACCCAGTAATGGGGGAAAGCCTCTTAATTATATTCTCTTATCGCAAAGAAGATCGAAGGAAAAGAAAATAAACTTGAAGTCACTTATTATTAGTTGGATTAAATTCAGAGTAGCTAATTATTAGAATCATAATGGGAAAATTAAAGTTAGAGGTCTAATAGGTTATTAGAATGCTAGTAGAATTTGAATTTCTTATAGAAACCTATGAATAAGATAAATTGATGTAAATTAAGATAGTCATTAAGTAATTTTTTTTTTTGATAGGGAGTCATTAAGTAATATTAATTCAAATATATGTTTTGCATTCTCTAATGTTGAGACTCCATTGATTTTTTTCTAGTGAAATTTTTAGAAAGTCAAATGAGATTCTAAAGTTTTTATCTTTCTACCATTTTTGATAATCTTATTTTGTTCTAAATAATTTTAGAACAAATTTTTAGGAACATGAATATGGTGTTTGTTGTTTGATTTTATTTGGGTTCTAGATAATATTTATGAGATCTTGAATATGGAATGTCAGTAAGATGCACATGCACCGTCGTATTAGTTGAAAGGCTATGACATCATACCTAAAAGGAACTTAGAGTGTTTGGTTTACAAGTCAAAAAAAGTTTCAATAGTTGATCTAGGAATCTCTAATTTTATATGTTATTGAAATTGAATGTAAGTTTGGTTAAGAGTACAAGGTTAGTGCTAAAATGATAATTAAAAACCAATTATAATAATTAAACGGGTCAAATTTGTGTTATGACGAATATGACTCAATTATTAAAAACCATATTAGGTTCTTATCGTGTTCATGTATCGTGTCAAATTTTACTAGCTCTAATGATAAGTATGTGGTTGACATGTATTTTTATTATGAGTATGGATGTATGGGCCGGTATGGCTATTTTTACTTATTATCGGAACCAGCAAGGTCATTGTATTAAATTGGGCCATCTTGCCATGAATTTGTACATGTTGTATTTTGGGTAGAGCTATCCGTACAAAGAGACTACCGATTAAACTTAAGTCCCTGAAAAGAGGACTCAATGGTGTGGTGTCAGGTTACCCGACATCCATGAATCTTCCGCGGGTTGTCAACAGACCCCTGGGTTTTGGGGCATCATATAGACACTATTTCAAAATATTCTAATATTTGAAAATATTCTAATATTTGAAAATATTGTAAACTATTTGAAATTTTATTATTAATATATGTTGTGTTATATTGTGCAATAATTTTAATTTTTCAAATTTTTTATATTTCAATATTGTAAATTGTATATGTAATTTATAGTGTTGTAAAATTTGCATACTTGTAATATTGTTATTTTTATTAAATTGTACATGAGTATATAGAATTGGGTGCTTGAGCTCATGGAATTGTGACATGTCAGAGGAACTTCTGTCGAACAGAGTTGTCGTTGTTTAATTTAGAAAGCCATGCTATTAAGGCCATAAATTTTTTGAATTTCACATACTGTGCATTGTTATATTCAAAGTTAATGGTATGCTTTTTTTTTTTTTTTTTTTAGAAATGGTTTGTAATTTTCAAAATCTATTTCAGACATTTAAATTTTTGTCATGATTCAATATTGTTGAAACGCTGTTAAAAATGGTAAATTATTAATTATTTAGTGCTCTAATTTTTAGTTTTTATATATATTTTTTTCAATTTAAACTTTTTAAACATGTAATTACTAACTTATCAGGCTTGAAGATCAAGAAAGGTAATGTCGGCCCAATAGTTAGGAACTATTCAAGAAAGTAACATGAAAAAGATGGAACATTTGTGGATGCCAAGTCAAAGCAAGTGAATGTAGGTTCATCTTATTATTTAGTAATTTTAAAGTTATTTAATAATTGTTAAATCATAAATTTTACTATTAACTCTTGAATAATTTTTAATTTAGGATCGCATGGAGAGCTATGTCTTCTCGCTCTCATTCTTAGATGATGGTTCACAACCTCCACCAAATTTGGACATGTACACTCTTTATTTTGAGGTCGTAGGTGGAGAGAAGAGGAGACGGTATATGGTCTGGCTCACTGGTCGCATCTATCTATCCTTCCTCCCGTTAGCATATCAGAGCTCACACTCACGCATTTTTCATAAATTTCAAGTTAGAGAGATTGTGCAGCAGGAGCTCGCAGATAAGAAAGCAGAGATGGATAGAGCAATTGCTGAGTTAATTGCTAAAAGATGGCGTTTTCATGATATGCAAGAGCATATGAGGCGTTTCATGGTGCAGATGCAATATAGTCAACAGTTTAATGGATCAAGATCTTCTGCACCTTAAGCTTGGTGATGACTTCTTTAATGTTGAATGTATAAAACATAAATGTTTATTATTAGTTATGCTTCACTTATATAACTTTTTTTTTTTATGAATACTGTTCAATGTTTTAGCATATGAAAGACATTTTTAATTATTGAATTTTAATTTTCTTCTAATTTTATTAAAGTGTATCAAAATATATTCCAATTAAAAATAACTAGAATTTATAAAAATTATATAAAATATAACAATACGACAAAAAATAATAGTGACGGAATAGTGACAAAACGTTATTGACGGATTTTTGTCACTAATCCGTCACAAAATTATGAAGGATTTATATCACTAATCCATCACAAAATTATGACGGATTTTTGTCACTAATCCGTCACAATTTTGTGACGGATTTCTATCACTAATCCGTCACAATTTTGTGATGGATTTTTGTCTCTTTTCTATCACAAATTTTTGATGGAAATATATTTTCATGATGAAAATTTAGTGACGAAAACTATTTTCGCTAAAAATTGCATTAAATTACGTTATACTGTTACAATTTTTGTGACAGATTTGGTGGATCAGAATTCATACCATCACAAATCCGTCACAAAATTGTGACGGAGTTTTGTCACTATTCCTTCACAATTTTGTGACGGAAACACCTTTTCCACCATTGAATTTTTTGTGACGTAAACTATTTCCGTCACAATATTTTGACTACCAAAATCCTACAAAATTTTGTGATCGGTAATACCTGGCCACTAAATTCGTGACGGAAAAAATTCGGCCACAAAATTTAGTGACCACTAATGTTGTGGATATAAAATTCCGTTATAAACTCATTACTAAACATGATTTGTGACGGAATTGTGACGGAAATTTTCATCACTATTTTTGTTTTTTCTTGTAGTGTCAACTCAACAATTTTGGCATAAATAGCTCGCAAAAACTACAAAATTAGCCACAAAATGTGATCAGTAGTATAGCCGGGACCTTAATGTGCTAATTGGGTTAATTACGCTGATTAGTACACAAAAAGTGCTCAAAACCTACCATAAACAGGGCTCAAAATAACACTTTTTGAGCACTAATCACACCCCCCAACCTACACATTGCTAGTCCCTTAGCAATGAAAGAAAAAGAGAACATACAAAACAATAACGAAATGATGTTCAGAAAAAAAAATGGTATTTCAAAAAGATTGTGAATGAGTAATGCTTAACCCTCAATGAGAATAACTGAAACCCTTGCCCAATAACTATCTTGAGAGAATGAATGCCATACAAAATTGAGTATCAAAAGAGCCTCCCTCTTAGTGAACCAACTAGAGACTTCCACCAAAACCTAAGTGCTTGTTGGATCAGTTCTCAACTATAAATTTCCAAACTGCACTCTCCCCCCAACCTAGCTAACGGCCCACCTGTATTAATTAACCAACTTAATAGATCAGGGACCCACCTTATTCCACAACTCTTTGTGTTGTAGGGGGTGTAATGCCGAGGAATCGACCTCACCAAAGTCCATGTAATAGGGATCTACCGATGACTCCCAACCAATTAAGGCATAGGGCACCAAGTCATAAGGATCTTTCGACCACTAACTCTTCAGGTTTCACCCCGGACTTCGAATGATTTCGAAACTCAAGCACCTATAACTCGCTAAACCTCACCCATCCACCCATGTAGCAAGCACTAAGTCGGTGACTCCCAACCAGTTGGCTTAGGGCACCGCGCTTTAAAGGCTTTCACCATATACCCCCTCGGACCATGCCTGGTTTCAAGGCAAAGCTGCCTAATTTTTCATTTTCTTTTTCACTTCCTTTATTAAAGACATTGGCCTTCTTTTCATGGGGTTCCTTAACCTATTAAAGGTGGAAGTCAACTTAAACTAGGCTAGGTTTGCAAAGTTAGAGGTTAGGCGCTTTTTCACCCTATTGTTGAAACCCAATGTGCACAAAGTGTGTGGCGGCTGTAGGTCGAAGAAAAGGTCAAAAGCAAATTAAGAAATTCCAACTAATCATCCACTAACTAGGCATGGAATCAATCTAACATCAATAGAATTAGACAAAGCTTCAATTTTTAACCATACAAAGTTAGGCAAAACACAAAAAAAAATGGTGCAAAAATGGCACTTCAGAATTAAAAAGGAGTTGTCCAAGATGTATTATATAAAAAAAAGATGACTATATTTTCAGCTTTTCAAAAACAAAATAATAGCTTCACAAACAAAACAAATAACTATACAAAAGGAAACTAAATAGAAAGTCATTAAACTTAACAAAATAGGCTTGCTCAAAATGAAAACAAAACACAAAATATATGTCACTTCCTTCGCTAACTCTCCCCCCCAACCAAATGTTACATTGTCCACAATGGGGCTTGGATTGGAAATTTATAGAGGGAAGTGTTACCTCCTTGATGATATGTACCCGTTTTTGGATAGGAGACTTCACAAGCTTTCCATCGAGACCTTATTCACTTCATTTGGGCTTCAAATGAACAAGTTAGAAGAAGAAAAGAGAGAGAAAAAGTGACCAGTTGGAGAATTTTGAAAATTAAGCCTTTATAAAAATTTCTAAAGTGTTATTTCTGGCTATATTTAGATTCTACACTCTCTAACCTTTCCAATGGTACCAAGATTACAAAAAACGGAGTTCGGATGAAAAAGTTATGGTCAAAACAAAATTGGGCTTTGAAAGTGGAGGAGGTTGCGAAAATTCGCAGGTTGCGAAAATTTTTTTTAAAAATATTTTCAAAGAATTTTTTTAAAAAAAAAACATTTTGAAAGAACAAAATTTTATTATATATATATATATATCATAAAAGACAAAATTAATGAACACAGTCTAACAAGGCAACTTCTTCCTGTGTGCGAATTTTCACAACTTGCGAAATTTTGTAAGTTGCGAAAATTTTCTCAAGTTGCAGAAATTTCTATGTTTTCCTTTTTTGGCTACTGCATCTCCCTGCTTCAAAAATTAAGCTCAAACCTGCAAAAATAAGCCAAGAAAAATTAAAGAAAGATGCAGGAAAATTAAAAATGAGCTAAAAACAAGGACTAAATTAAAATTAGAGGAAATCTTTAGAGGAAATCTAAAGAGAAAAACTAAATAAACAAAGAAACAAGTAAAGTAAAGAAATTAAAACAAAAAGTGGGGAGACTGAGCCTTCTCCCAAACTTCGCCTAAATTCGAGGTTGAACTGTGGAGCTTGTAGAAATGCTAAGGTTCAGTGTTCAAACCTGAATCAAGACTAACCATCCGCTATGCCATGCAAGACGAGCAGTCGCTTTATCTTCTTTTGATGAGGACTAAGGTTTAGACAAAGGCCACTAACTTTCTAAAGTTTTGCACAGGCAGTGAAGGTGGGATGGCCTTGGCTTCAACAGCAGGAGCAGGTTCTTCAGGTATAGGTTGTGCTGCAAGCAGGGTATATACTGGATACACTGGGTCAGTAGAGGGTAGGTGTAATTTGTGCTCTTGGGGCTCATTCACTACATCCTTTCCACTCCCCTCCTCAGTCAGCATTGGGGAGTTCTTTTCCCATGGACAGACAACGACACCAATAGTTGAGGATTCAAAATTTTCTATCAGCCCTTCTTGTAGCTGCTGTAGACACTGCTCCTCCACCATGGTGTCAATCAGGCACTCTTCTTTTGGATTCAATTCCTCTTGGTGAACATGATGCTAATTGGTGAGCCTTGAAATGGAGTACTGCAGGTTGTCAAATTTCCGATCAATTTTACTTTATAGGTTGTCAAATTTATGATCCATTTCACTTTGAAGCCTATCTAATTTTTGGTTCAAGGAGTTCTCCACAGTATGAATTCTTTGATTTAATTGGGCACTGAATGTCTTCTACTCTTCTACTAAGTCACCCACTAGCTTGGTGAGGTTCAGGATGGCTTGTTCAACTGGAGAGGTTGACTGTGGTGGTTGAGGCTGAGATGAAGATGCATACTGTGGGTGTGGAGGAGGTGCATACTGTGGAGGTCTTGGTTCCCATGAGGAATTTGTGTGGTTCCCCCAACTAGGGTTGTAAGTACTGCCTAATGATGCATTAGTTGGGGAAACACTGCAGAAAGGTGCACTCATCCATGGAGGGTTTCTATAGTCCCTCATGGACCTAGATGGGTTTGGATTTCTCTCCAAGGGTTGCTGACTCTGCTGTCCTTCCTCTAGGTGTTCCATTAGGTTCAAACTAATATTCAATTCAAAGATTGGACTCTCGGTGAGAACACCGATTGACCAACTCGCTTCACTCCTACCACCGGAACATGCTCTCCCGCAAAGAAGAACAAAGGCGTACACCAACAAGGAAAAAAAAGAAAACAATTCTACCAAAACTAAAAAGAAAGATAAAAGAGGACTCAATTAACTTGTGATGAGGATCACAAGAGTTCAAGACATCATTTACTTAGGCACCATCCCCGACAATCGACGCCATTTGATTCGTGCTACAAGAGGTGTACCGGAATCAACAAAATTTATAAACCTAAATTCCTACCGCTGTAATAAAGCACAAGTAGATAGCGCCTAGGTCGAATCAGGATGGGTTTTTCAGACAAATGACTTACAAGTGAGCTCAAAATGGTGAAATTAGTTTAAGTCTTGGATTACGGGATTTTGCAAAAAAATAGTGGAGGTTGATGGTGTGATGAAAATAAATTCGAAGAAAATATGAAAAGAACCTTGAAGTATCACACAAGGTTTGAGGTCCTAAGATGATCTAAAGGTTCTCGTTCATTTCCTCAGACAGGAGGATTATCGTATAGTCATTTCGAACCGATCTTCATTTAGCTTTAAATAACTAAATCCTATAATTTTCTTTTGAAAACAGCATTTATCGAAAGTAAAAATGCTCCCTGACAAAGTGAAAACATGTCCCTTGGATCTACCTAACAGCTTTACTCATAGAAGACAATTCAACCGAATCTCAGTGAATCTAGCAATAAGCATCCACTGAACCTAAAAAGATTGCCAAATACTGGTCAATCAAGGCATCTCAAGAGGATTTAAACCTAGATTGAAAGATAGAAGCATAAATCCTAGTAAATGCAGACATTAAAAACGTGAGAATCGTCTGTTTACCTCAGTTCCAAAGCCCAGTATCCCTCCTCTTCAAGGATGAAGGGGTTTTAGCCAACCATCCCTTAAGTTGTCATCCTCAAGGGGTGGTTGGCAGCTGAGAAAGTGAGAGAAAGGGAGAGAAAATGAGAGAAAATGAGAAAAGTGGGAAAACTGGAGCTCTTCGCGCCGAAAGTTTTATTAATGGAGAAGATCTACTTACAATGCTTGGCTTGGGGGATTTTATAGCCAAACCCCCTTTACAAATTACCAAAATCAACACAAGCAGTTAACTATTACAAGGAGAAAATAGGAAGAAATCAAAAGAGGAACAAAAATCAACAAGTAAACGGGCGTTAGAAGCAACAAATAACAGGGTGAACAAGGCAGGAGGGGGTGAACAAGGCAGCAGAGGCAATTTGCACCTCAGAAAATTCGCAAAGCTGCGACTCCCAGTGTGTCAGAAAATTTCGCTAAATTTTTGCCAACTTCCTATGCTCCAATTTCCATCTATTTTCTATTCTTCTTCCTTTTGGTTTCGATATGCAATGCCGAAGTTCGACCAATTCTTCGTGCTTGGATCGACCAACAATTTGGCATAACAGCTTGCAAAAACTACAAAATTGCCACAAATGCGATTAAGAGTATAGTCGGACCTTAATGTGCCAATTGGGTTAATTACGCTGATTAGTACACAAAAAGTGCTCAAAACTTGCAATAATCAGGGCTCAAAATAGCACTTTTTGAGCAATAATCAGGTTGTCCACAGTTTTATCGGAGTTTGTCTAATGAAAAAAATATCGAAGGGCGATCCAATATTTTATCGGAGTCTGTTCAATGAACCTTCATGAGAACTAAAAAAAAAATCTTTTGTTTTGGAAATAACTTTCATACATGGAAAAATGCATGTGTGAGGGAGTTGGTGAGGACTCGAGGCATGGGGTATGGATGTGGAGACTCATGTAGAAATCTGCATATTTTTACTTGAATGTGTGTGAAATTGTGAACATGGCATTGCAGGTGAACTTAAGTGGGGAGTAGCCCTCGTAGGAGATTTTCTCTACTGGGCATTGCTCACCTTGTCGTTGGAAAACCATTTTCATGTATTGGAGGTACTCTGGGCGATGAGGTTCACCAATGACCTCAGTTGTGAAGAAAAAGGCTAGAAATGCCTTGTTTTGTATATTGTAAATTTTTTGGTAGAAAGACCCATTTTCTGTAATTTTATGAATTTAAGAGTTGTAATTAAACTTATATTTTCTGATAAATATATTTTGGCTAGTTTTCCGGGTTTCCTAAAGTCCATGTAGTAAAAGGACTAAATTATGTTGAATATGTGGTGTGTTGGAAACGAAAAAAAAAAAAAAAATTGAAAAAATGACCCCCGGGATTCGGGGCATCACACATTGTCATTTCATATGCACTCATAATGCAATTTGGGAAAACTAAGGGTTGTTTACTGAAGGATCATATTTAAGGGAGGTTTAAGGTTTTTCACTTGGCTTTTGATGATAGAATTGACATTCAGCTCAAACAAGGAACTATGGTATATGCATATGCATATCACCAAGGTAGTCTTGAAATGCACAAACTTTCTAAGGATGGCCTATATCATTTCCTATTGGTTGTGTTGCCTATAATTTCTCCTTGAATAATAATCTAAAAATTTATAGGACCTTTGGAGACTAAAAGTGTGATGGATCTCATAAGATGTTCCTAACCCAAGCATAATCAGTTGTAAAGGTACTAGTGACCTTGTGCATGTTTTCAGGGTTCATTAGAATGGAAATGTTCAAGGAAAATAGAATTATCATGCTTATCAACTTTATTATTTGTTTAAATCTTCATGAGTCTAGAATTTTAGCCTAGTTATTATTGACATCACAACTTTCCAATTCCTTTGAACTCATTCTGCCCCTATCATCTACCAAGAATTTTCTTTTGTGGCATTCAGATTGTTTGGTCTTTTTAAAAGATATAGTGCTAGAAGAAATTCAACTTGATTACACAGTTCACTTTTAGTTCACAAATGTAGCATAAGTAACTCAACAACATTCAATCCACCCAAACAATTCAAAATCAAGAATGTGTAGAACAAGAAATTAAATTTAAGATGACACAAGTTCAGCAAAGGAAATTTATTCATATCCAAGGAAGATTTTACAGAGGGGATTTTTCACAGATGATTTGGAATATAAGAGAGATTCATTTGGTCTAATTTTTCTTCTATTCTGCTAGAGGTTCTATGGGCTCTTGAGACACTAGGGGTCCTAGGAAAGCATGCTCATAAGAATGCTAAATGACATAAGGGATGTAGTCAGAGATGGTGATTTTTGGGGCTACTATTTTTTTCTTGCTTGAAACCATTGCCATAGCCTAGTCTAGCATTTTTACATTTCCTTGTATCAACTCACCCTACCTTATAGCTAATGATTTCATAGTTTTCCCCATATTAACTTGTTCATAGTAAATAGATTTCAGGTAGTGATTATAGGAATCCAACCTATCTAACCAAAATTTGTCCCTAGAGACCAATGAATCATTAATTGCCTTGTCTATTCCTTCCAAGATTCTGGCTAAATCATCATCCCTCTTGCACTGCCCTTTCCAATATGCTTGATCTCTTCTCTCTAGCTCTCCCTTCCATTCTAAATCTCTTTACCTTATTGCTTCATCCATAAAGAGATCTCTTTTTCTTATTTCTTCTTTAAAATACTAGTCTATTTTCTCTAATTGGACCTTTAGTTGGATGTCTCTCTCCAACATTCCTTTCTCTAGTCTTTTCATCATTTCCAAAAATTATACATTGCTGCCTTGAACTTTCAGCTTGTTCATTCTGATAGGCTTAAGCTTTTGGAGTCATTACCCAATCTAGGCTTGCACTCCTTTCCCTTTCATTCCTTGTTTGCTCTTGTCATACCACCATAGCTTGATTACTGAGTTCACTAATGTTCATTTCTACTTCCTTGTCTCCTCTTTCTTCTTCAACTTCATTCAACTTTTTCTTACCCTTGCTTATTAGATTCTTGGTGATTGCAGTGAGTGTGAGATGAGAGACTATAGGCCATTTCTCCTCTTCATCTTTGTAAAAGGTGACTCCTCCCTTTAAGCACTGATGGGCTATGATAGATGGATGGGGCATATGACCTTAGAATTTATTGCTTTGATAGCCTAGGATTGATTTTTCTATTATCTTTCCAAAACTGATCTTATAACCCTTCAAAATAGCAAAAGAGGGGGATTGCTTGTTACTGCCTCACAGTACACACATGCTTTGAAGGCATCAGCACTGAACTGAGGAAGTAAAACCAAACTTTGGCTTCCTCGCTCAAGTGTCTCTAGCTATAGAAACATTAGGGTTCTTTTTACTTCAGTTCCACTCCATTTTCCATCAATCAACATTTCTAGTATTTTCTGGTAATCAGGGTTCTCCTTCAGTTTTCTGAACTTAGCCCCATTGCTCAACTTTCCAAATCCACAAACATGATTTATGGTGTGCCTATCAAAGGAGATCCACTTTCCTCTCACGTAACATTGAAGTTCCTTTTTGTCCGGTGGATTCGCATAAAACTCCCTCACCATTGCTGCAAGCCTAACTGGCAGATGAGTGCAGATAGAAGTCCAATTTCTCTTTTCAATGACTTCATTAAAGGGTGGGATTATTTCCTTAAATCCCCTTTCTCCTATGAATCCCTTTTTCAATAGTGTCTTCTACATCAATTCAAACGCCTCATTTGAGAAGAAGTCCTCATCATCACTTCCACTGCTTTCTTCTTCCCCTATCTTCATTTTTCTTTCCTTTCCAACTTCTACTTCCTCTTCGCCCATTTCCTTCAGAAGTTCCTTCTCATGAACTTTTTCGACAATTTTAGCCATTATCTCCTCTGTTTCAGCCCTAATGTCTACCATTACCTCATCTAGTGAAGCATAAGATGGAGGTTTGAGAGAAGGGAAAGGCTCCAGGGTTCTCTAACGGATAGGAGAAGGATGAATTTCAAATTTTGGCTTCCAAACGTTTCAAAATTTTCTTTTAAAGGCAGAGAGACTGTGTTGCGACATTAAGATTGTCACGACACTTAATTTTAGGTATCCAAGAAGCAGCAGTGTCGCGACACATGATGTTTACCATGCAGACAAGCGAACTTTGAGAAATGTCGACATTTTATAATTTATGTATGACGAAGGATTGGTTTCTAAAAGCTGAAACAATGTCGTGACATAAATTTTGATAATAAGTAATAAATAATCTTTACAATGTGGGATTGGCCAAAATGCTGAGATGTCGCGACATTTTTAAAATATGTCACGACACAGATTTATGTTCCCATCAACTCTAATATTTCAATATGCTGAACAATTCTCATCAAACTTTCAAGCAAGGCAACATGCATCATTTTAGATCAAACAACTCAATAAAACCATTCTATGAACACAAACTAATTATGATTTAAACACTTTAATTCAAGCATGGTCATTTAAGCTCATTATTTTAAATTTCATCAAAAATTTACTATGGGAAAGAAAAAAAATAATTGCAAGGAAAAATAATTGGAAAGTCCTCACAAAAGAATGTTGCGCCCCCTGACTCGACTCAACCCGATAGCTTGTCCTGTTCATGTATCGATGGAGCATGGGATGCTTGCCCACCATCCACACTAGCGGGGCTATTTGGGCGACTTCCTAAGTCACCTCTAACCCCATGGTAGCCTGAACTTTCCATGCTTAACCTATTAAGACCAACAAGATCCGCATCAGAGTCACGTCATCCTTTTATATGCAAATGCAATACATGTCACACACAATTTCAAAAATCAATTTATAAAATCGTCTAAACCTAAGCTCTGATACCAAATTTGAATACACTTATTTCAAGGAAATTTGTTCTCCTAGAAGTCTAGTTTACCCAGAAATTTGAATCACTTAATTTGGATGAGTGAAACTCGACTTATGGCCTAAATACTAAAACCGTCCCAAAACACCAAAACTATACTAAACAAGAACGGAATTTGCCCGGCAGAGCCTCAATTTGGCCAATTTCTGGGTCAATGGGAATCCCAAATTTGAATACACTTATTTCCATAAAATTTGTTCTCCTATAAGTCTAGTTGCAAAATTCAGATCACTCAATTTGGATGAGTAATGGCGATTATGGTCAAAGAAAACAAAAACATGGGTTTGGAAAAATTTAATGACATCTCTAAACCAACATTTCCTTTGTACAAAAATTCCTCCAAAACCAATCCTAATCAAGGAAAAAAGGCTGCTTGAACTCTAACTCAAAAATATATATACAAAAGTAGGGTTTTACCAAACCCAAACACAATCAGAGAGGGAGTTAGGAAGGTTCCTAACCTTGATCTTCTTGATCTTCACTAACTTTCTCTTATTCTTTTCAAGCACACTTAGATCTCCAAAGTCATTGAAGAGAAATCACCAAAATTGATCTCCTTCTTCTTTGCAAACCGTAGCTCTAGATCCCCTTTTTCCCAAATGAGAATGATCTCATTTCACTAGACCAAATTTGGTCTTATTCTCATCTTGTATAAGGCCTTGTTTGGAATTCCCTTTTTGGTTTTTTTTTTTCATTTTTGCATTAAAACCCTTCATTTCTATTCCATTTGCATAAAAACTTATCACATTTCTACTTTGGCATATACTCTTTTTCATTTGTGACCTTTGGGTCCTCATTTAACAATTACTATTTTGACCTTGACTCTTGTATTAATTCCGGTTTTATTTTTTAATTTTTTTTTCACTTAGCATTTAAATTCCAAAAAATTCAAATTTAACTTGTGTTATACTCTAAACATATCATTAAACTACTAGGGCTTAATCTGGGGTGCACTAATCCATTATGCGAATACTCACTTTAAAAACCTCTATTTTTATCACTTAAAACTAATAAAATATCGAATAAATAAAATAAAACTTTATAATAGCAGAAAATGTTATAAAGTAAAATAATAAAACGAAAAGACTATTTTTGGGACGTTACAAAGCCTCACAATGCTTGGGGAGAGGTCTGGCTTCTTGAAGAGATGTCGATACATGGGATTTATCGTCACTGAAATGGACATTTTCTATCATGTAATGAATTAATCTTCAAAGGGAATCATAGATGCAGCCTGCTACAAAGCATTCAAGAGAAAAAGTGTTGAAGAGGCCAACAAGCTTATTGAAGATTTGGCAAAAAGCAACTTCAGAGCTCCAGTTGAGACTTCAGGAAGCAGCAGTAGCAGATTGAAAGGAGGAGGTATGCTAGAGCTAAACAAGATGACTGCAATTGAAGCAAAGTTGGATGTGATGATGAGTAAGATGAGAACTTAACAAATGAGAAGTTGATGAGTCCTAAACTCATCAATTTATAATCCATTTTTATGGCATATTTCGAGAAGTTTATGATTCATTTTAATGCTAAATTATGGAATATTCACTAACTTTGTGTTTTGCATGTTTTAAATAAAAAAAAAATAGACAATTCTAGTAAGAAAAGCAGAAAAATTGGCCAAGGCAGAAAATTATGTCATGACATAGTTTCAGAATGTCGCGACATAATCTCAATGGATTCAACGGAATTATGTTGCAACAAAGATTAAGTTGAACTCAAGCAAGAAACGAAGTTTGTCGCGACATCTCATAGCTCTTTCGCGACATAATATGAGAGAGATTGACTGATAAATGTTGCAACAAAGAAGCGAATGTTGAGACATAAAGGAAGTCATAAGACAAAACTTTGTTGCAACGAAGGGTTTTTATGTCGCGACATTGCTAGAGAAGTTCTTCAAGAACTTTGTCGTGACATTCCTTATACGTCGGGGCGTTGATCAAGCGAATGACAATGAACTGTCGACAAAGACAACATATCGTATAAGTTCGAGTTAGCATTGAAAGACAAGATAACTACATCGCGATGAAAATTTTATGTTACATGAAACCTGACATAAGGTTGAGGTGAATTTTATAACAACAAAGACATCTATTGTCGTGACAATGATCAAGCAGTGGCAGTAGAGTTTTGTCTCAATAATCAACTTTATGTCACGACAGAAAAAGAAAGAGTAGTGAGACAAGCCAAGACAAGTTTATCGGGACAAAGATATCAATGTTGCAACAAACAGTTTAACCAACGATAAAGATCAAGGAAGGAAGATTGTCGCAACATCTCACGACTCTATCGAGACACATAGTTCAGTTTCAGCAGTGAAAGACAACAAGACTATGTCGCGAAAAAGAAAAGGTTTGTCGCGACGATAACAATATGAAACTATGAGAAACTCTATCGCGACAAAAGAAAATATTGTCTCTATAAAGTTAGAGAAGAACCACAAAAAGAATGTCGCGACTTAGCAAAGAATGTCGCGACAAAGTGGAAGAACTGAAGGCAAGAATATTTGTTGCGACAAAGAGATTTTATGTCGCGAGATTTTTCAAGAGCAGCAAGGAATGACAAGTTGTTTGCAACAAGGTTTTTATGTTGTGACATAAGATACTTATGTTGCGACAATTCTTTAGACAGCACGTCGACGAGAAATATGTGGCCACATTGTGAATTATGTCGTGAATGAATCGAAGAAGCTAAAGCTCAATTTAGACAAGAAGCGTAGCCATGACAAAAGCTAGGGAACAAAGATGACAATTATGTCGCGACATAATTTTCTATGTCGCGATAAAGCAACTAATTGGGCAAGAATTTTTGGGGATCCACAATTTCAGCCTTGAATTGAGGCCCATCATTTGAAAATCTATAAATAAAAGCATCTAGGGCAATGTGTGCAGCTTCCACCAAACCTGAAACTTCTTGGTAGCTGGAGACTCTTTTGTATATTATTTTTTCATTTATTTTTATTTTAATTTTCTTTTATTTATTTTTCATAAATTTTGTTTTAGTGTAGCTTTTGGTTAGTTTTTTTAGTAGAATTGAGCAGTGAACTGGTGTCCAGCTTTGAGCTGGATTCATTGTAAAATTATCTTATTCATGACTGTCTGATTTAAATGGGATTTGGAAATTTTCTGGAGTCATTCATTTCAGTTCATTCGCAATTTTAGTGAATTTGCCTGATCAATTAGTCATTGACATTTGTGAACTAGTTTTGAAAGATTAAGCTCACTTTTGAAATGGATCGATGATGATTGTTATTTTTCTACGCAAATTGGAAGAATATCATAGTTAGAAATATTGGATTTATTTAATAGGTGTTGTTCTTGAACTTAATTGTTCCGAGTACTAGTAACGTTTACCCAAAAACAAAGGACTATAGCTTGCTATGATTTCCAAGAGGCCCTCTGAGTGACACAGAGATAGAGATTCCTGAGGGTATGGAACAATTACTTGGGGGTATGATAGACTAATACTATGGAACTAATGAACTCTGGAAGATTACTCCGATAGATCACTAATCTACTCATTGTGTGATGATAGTTGGATGATGTATCAGTTTAATTGCTTGGGGTTTCTCCTCTTTCTGATGAAAAGATTTTGATCTCGTGTTAGCATAAATCTAATCAAGGAGATGGAGAATTTTATCTAATTCGAAGGATGAGATGCTAGTTAAATTGGAGAAGGCTTGCAATATCCTATCTATAGGGGCAAGAATTCTTCAGTCTTAAGAGTTGGGTATGAAGCATTGAAAATACTCAAATCTTAAAAAGAGGATTATATCTTACAAGTAACTAATTATATTCATGTGTCTGAAAGGAACATGAATTTCTAATTAGTGAAATGTATAGTTGATGGAGGAATCAAAACTATACTACATTGCATCTTTGGCAAATTCAACTTTCCAACTAATGGTTGAACTATGAATGGAGCTAATGTAGAAATTGATAATTGTACATTGGTCTATTCCCCAATGATTTCTTCACTCAATGAACTCTCAAATCCCATTTATATTGAATTCTTTATGTATAATTATAAAATTTTGTTTAGTATTACTTCCCTTTAGTTTAAACAAATCATTTTTTTAACATTGGAGTTCAAATAGTAAGGATCTTGAGTAGATGGGGTAATTGATCTTTCGATTTGTCATCAATCCTTGTGGGAATGATATCTAGACTTAAATCCACTTTTATTACTTGTATGACTAGTGCACTTGATGTGCTTTAGACCAAAACTAATTTTCACATGGAACCCTTCCATAAAAGGATTAAACACATATTTTTATCAAAACTCAATCCACAAGTTTTTGGCGTTGTTGCCAGGGACTTTATTTAGTCTTTGGTAGTTGTGTCGAAAAATTGGTCAACAAGTTTTTAGCACCGTTGTCGGGGACTGAATAGTCTTTGGTGGCAATGCTAATTACTTGGTATATTTTTGTCTCAACAAAATCCATTCAGCAAATACAATGGGAATAGAAGAAAGAGGAGAGCATAAATGCATGACTAATGAGGGAATTGCTCATGAGGGTCCCTATCAGGTGGAGGAGGCTCAGTTTGTGAGTGGCAACATAAGCTACAATTTCATGCCAAACAACAACCTTCCAACCCATTACACTCCTATATTGAGAAACCATGAAAATTTTTCCTATGGAAGTGGAGTGCAGTATGGTCCAAGACCAGTGCAGAATTTTCATCAACAATATGCTCCACAAGGTTTCCAAGGGCAGCAGTAGTAAGGCAACCAAAGTGCTGAGTACCAGAGCCAAAGAAGGTCCTAGTCTTTTGAAGATCATATGTTAAGCTTCATGGGAGAGAACAAAAGACTGTTGAACATTTATGATCAAAAGTTTGCTATGCTAGCAGCATTCCAAGCACACAGAAATGTGTTTCAGGCCAATACCAATGTTTCTCTAAAGAATCTGGAGACACAGGTGGAGCAGCTAGCCCTATCAATGAAAAATCAGTCTAAGGATTCCTTCCAAAGTGGCATAAAGAAGATTCCAAAAGACTGTATGAAAATTACTCTCATAAGTGGCAAAGAACTACAAAAAATAAGAGGAGAAGAGGATGAAATGACTGAGAAGGAAGATAAAATAGAAGTTGGAAAAGAAAGTGGCGAGCAGTTCGAATTGGCGAAGAAAGAAAATCTATGGTGCGACATTTGACTAGTTGAGGAAGGAAAACTGTAAAAGAAAGAGGAGGTGATAGTCTCTGTGCCTCATGTTCCATTCCCTAAAAGGCTGTAGAAGTCAAAGATAATTGATCAATTCTCTAAATTCTTGAACATGTTCAAGAAGATAGAGGTAAATATTCCTTTTTCTAAGGCATTGGCTCAAATTCTTCTTTATGCCAAGTTCATGAAAGATATTCTGAGCAAGAAGAGCAAGCTTGATGAAGAAGAAGTGGTGAGCCTATCACGTACTTCTGATCTTGTGATTCGAGGAAGAATTTACTTGATAGAGATCTGGGATCAGCGGCTTCATTCAACGCACCATACGGAATTATGAATTTGGAAGAGCATTGTGTGATTCTGGAGCAAGTATCAACCTGATGCCATTATCTATTGTGAAGAGACTAAGTTCATGGGAGCTTACTCCTATAACTATGACACTTTAGATGGTAGATAGAACTATGGCTCAGCTAGAGGGAATCCTTGAAAATATACTAATCAAGGCAGCCTTGATAGATTTAAAGAATGAGAGCTCACTCTTAGAGTGGGGGAGGAAGAAGTACACTTCAATCTGAATCAGAGCTTGAAACAACCTAGGTTTGACAATGTTGAATGTAAGATTGTAGAACTAGTTCCCACATCGATCCTAGCGATTTATGATTATAAGGTTCAAAGTCGATGAATAGGGAATGAGATGAATTTCCCGAGTATGTCAAGGCTCTTAATGTTGAATATCTGAATTCCAATCTTGAATTTAAAGAAACAGTACTCGGTCTAAAAGAAATCAGTGTAGAAAGATCAAGTAGGATTGAAGAGAAGAAACAAGAAGTAAAAAAGAGTTATGAAGGGTTAATTCTGAAGGAACTGCCCAAACACTTGAAATATGCCTTCTTAGGAGCTGAAAGAGCACAACCTGTAATCATAGCAGCTGACTTGATAGTAGGAAAAGAGCAGAAACTGATTGGAATTTTCATAAAACATAAAGCCATAGCTTGGTCAATGGAAGACTTGAAAGGAATTAGTCCTTTAATTTGCATGCATAAAATCCTCCTGGAGGAGAATGCAAAAACATCAATTGAACATCAAAGAAGACTAAACCCAGTTATGAAAGATGTTGTCAAAAAAGAGGTATTGAAATGACTTAATGTAGGGTTTATATATGCAATCCCAAGCAACCCTTGGGTAAGCCCAGTTCATGTGGTTCCCAAAAAGGTTGGATTCACAGTCATCAGAAATGAGAAGAATGAATTGATTCCAACAAGAACTATGACAGGATGGAGGGTGTGCATTGATTACAGAAAATTGAACACATCAACCAGAAAGGATCACTATCCTTTGCCCTTTGATCAAATCTTCAGACGGGTTAAATTTGGACACCCTTACTTCAGTTTTCTTGATGGATATTCTGGTTATTATCAAATTTCCATTGCCCCTAAGGACTAGGAGAAGACTACTTTTACATGTTCTTATGATACCTTTTCTTTTAGAAGGATGTCATTTTGATTATGTAATGCTCTTGCCACCTTCCAAAGGTGTATGATGTCCATGTTCTCAGATTTGGTGGAAAACGCTTTGGAAATTTTTATGGATGACTTCTCAATCTATGGATCCAGTTTTGAGCATTGCCTAATAAATTTAGAGGTTGTACTTCAAAGGTGCCAAGACAAGAATTTAGCTCTGAATTGGGAAAAATGTCATTTCATGGTAACAGAAGGAATTGTCTTGGGGCATAAAATTTATACAGTTGGTCTAGAAGTTAATCAAGCTAAGGTTTCTATAATTGAAACTCTAATGCCACCTAATACAATCAAGGGGATTAGAAGTTTTTTAGGACATGTTGGATTTTACAAAAGATTTATCAAAAACTTCTCTAAAATTTTCAGACCATTATGCAGACTGCTGGAAAAGGATGCCAATTTTTAATTTGATGACTCTTACTTGTCTGCATTTAAAGAAATAAAATCCATATTGGTTATAGCTCCCACCATGGTAACACTAGACTGAAACAAAGAGTTTGAAATCATGTGTGATGTCAGTGAATATGTAATGGGAGTAGTTTTGCGACAAAGAACAGAGAAAATTTTCAAAGCAATATATTATGCCAACAAAACCGTCAATGAGACACAAGATAACTACTCAACAACAGAAAATGAGATGTTAGCAATGGTGTTTGCTTGTGAAAAATTTAGACCATACATATTCGGGTCCCATGTCATCATATACACTAATCATGCAGAAATTAAGTATCTAATGGCAAAGAAATATGTCAAACCAAGACTGATCAGGTGGGTACTACTGCTACAAGAATTTGATTTAGAAATCAAGGACAAGAAGGGGAGTGACAATGTGATAGATGAAGAGGAAAGAGGGACATAAAGAGAAGAAAAATTCCCTAATGAGCAGCTTTTTCAGGTGTCAGTCCAATCACCCTAGTATGTTGATATTTTTAATTACTTAGCTTATGGGATAATGCCACCAGAATTCAACTACCAACAAAAATGAAAGCTAAGAACTTATGCTATAGTCTATATATGGGATGAACTACTATTGTTTAGAAGAGGGGCAGATTAAATCATCAGAACATTTGTGCTAGAAGATAAGCAAGGTTGAATTATTGATAAATGTCATACATCACCATATGGAGGGCACTTTGCAGGAGATAGAACAACCCAGATAATTCTCCAATCGGGTTTTTACTGGCCTACTCTATTCGTAGACCTGCTCGGTCAAGCAAAGATGACAATGTCGTAGAATCGGTTAAATATAAATAAGGAATGAAATGCCTCTACAAGGGATCATAGTGGTGCATATATTTTTATTTATTGGGGATAGATTTTATGGTACCTTTCCCACCCTCATTTGGAAATCAGTACATTCTCCTAGTTGTGGACTATGTATCTAAATGGGTGGCTTTCATAAATTGTCCAGAAATGATAACATAGTTGTGGGGTTTTTTCAAAGAAATATCTTAAGTAGATTTGGACCCAAGGACAATCATTAGTAATGAGGGAAGCCATTTTCCAAACAAAATGTTTAAAAAACTCATGAGCAGATATTATTGCTCCCCCATGCTCGACCTGGCCTAGAGACCGAACCGAATTCGGGGACGCGGACTGGTTTTACCATATATACATTTTCGATTACTATAGAAATAAATGTTACATAATCATTTTGGTTAGAGAGGGCCCACCGTTTTGTCAATTAGCACTTTCATTCAATATGGCATGTATGCCCTTTCAACATTATCATTTACAAAGCATTATCAGAGTTCATCTCCACAAATAAATCAAATATGTTCTTCCCATGAAAACTTATACTTTCTTGGTTTCATTACAAAAAGAATCAAATAATGTCATGGGATGAAATGTATGCATGAGACGAAGCGTTTACTTATACTCTGCACGATTCGACGATGACTCTGAACTCTACAGTCTTTGCTCTTGTCCCTAGTCACTTGGTACCTACGCGATGATAAAAACAACGCGCTAAGCATTTTTATGCTTAGTGGTTCCATGCAATTCTCTCTTCATTTCAATTAAACACAAATATGCAGCTTTTCTGAAACAATGTCTTTGCACAATTTCAATAGTCCATGCAATATAATAAAGTATATATATGTGCTTGTTTCAATATACTTCTCATTTACAAATCATTTGATCACTAAAGTATACAATGGCATATGCGATATTCTTCATTCGAAACTCAAATCATGCATTTCACACATTTACTTATAATTTTTCCCTGTACCGAATTTAACCATGAATTTCGGAAGGCATAGATAACTTAATCGGCATGATCTCGTCAAGGTGCCTAAGATAAAAACATTTTATAACACGCATGGTCCCGTCGCCTCGCTTAACCGGCTATTTTAAAAATCATCAGGTATACTACCGATACTGTCCCGCTGGGCTACGGATCGGCATGCCACTATATTTCATTTCGTTCACAATACTGCTAGTTTAACCCTTATTGGTATACCAATCTATCCTTAACTTGAATATGACGGATAACATTCTATTAAGGGCATTAAACTCGCCATAGTAATTTTTACATATTGTATATACATTTATACCCAAACAATACATATTGATGCTAATGCAATTTTTATGGCAATGCATTTGAAATCAATTTTCCCCAAATCGCTTAAAACAAATCACATATGCCGTTTTTTTGAACCAACAATCACAAAACTTGAAATAAGAAGATAGGTATGGAGAACAAACTCAACAAGGTTGTCGGTCCTCGATTCCTAACCTCGGAATCCCGTTCTTGGGTCAGGCCTCCTCATCACCAACAACTAATCCATCACAATTAAAGAACAATATTAGTTGGCACCTAACTTCCTTCAAGTCCATTGTTTCCCCTATAAATCTATTTTATTCAAAAAATTGGAACGCACTAAGCAATCAAACTCAAGATCTCGTTCAAAACAACCGACTACTCTATTTTCAAAACGTAAACTGCACTGGCTCGAAAATAGAGCTTCACTTTGACGAATTTATGGGTCCAATGGGGTCCAAATTTGAATACACTTATTTCAAGGAGATTTGTTCTCTTAGAAGTCTATTTTACCCAAAAATTTTAATCACTCAATTTGAATGAGTCAAACTTAAGTTATAGCCCAAATACCAAAATTGTTCCAAAACACTAAAACTGTACCAGAAATTGCCCAAGAACAGAGCCCCACTTTGACAAATTTCTGGGTCCAATGGAGTCTAATTTGAATACACTTATTTTAAAAAGATTTGTTATCCTAGAAGTCTAGTTTACCCAGAAATTTTAATCACTCAATTTGGATGAGTGAAACTCAACTTATGGCCTAAATACCAAATCTGTTCCAAAACACCGAAACTGTACCAAACTAAACCAGAATTTGCCTGAAAATAAAGCCTCACTTTGATAAATTTCTCGGTCCAATGGAGTCCAAATTTGAATACACTTATTTCAAGGATATGTTTTCTCCTAGAAGTCTAGTTTACCATAAATTTGAATAACTCAATTTAGATTACTGATGGCCAAGTTATGGTCAAAACAAAAACATGAGTTTTGGAAAATTTTGACATCATCTCCCCTAAAACCCTAATATTTTCTTTATATAAAAATTCCTTAAAACCAATCCTAACCCAAAAGCACTTTGAAACTTAACCCAAAACAACCCCATACTGATCTACAACCATTTAAAACACTTATATTATGATTTGGGGTTTTCATCAAACCCAAACACAACATTAAAGGGGGTTAAGATTAGTTTCATACCTTTAATCTCTTTCTTTTCACTTCCTTCTTCTTTGTCAGCTCAAACTCGAGAAAGCACAGAGCCAACTCGTCTCCTCTCTCACTCTCTCAACCGTGCCCTAGTTCTTAATGAAGATATGCCCAAATGAGAAATGTTATCCAAAGATCGAAATTGGTCTTAACTCAAAACCTTCACTAGGCCTTTGCTCGCTACATTATTTCTCATTTCTCATTTTTGCATTTTAATCATTCTTTCTCTTTCATTTTCATATCCAACTTATTACCTTTTTTTTTTCCATTTTAGCACATACAATTTCTCATTTTTTACCCTTGGGTCCTCATTTTGACATTTTACCACTTAACCTTAATTCTTGTATAATTTTTTGCTTTATCATTTTTTCTATTCTTTAACAATATAAATTCGAAAAATACAATTTAACTTATTTTATACCCTAAACATGTTATAAAACTGCTAGGGTATTTTTATGACGTTATAGATATGGAGTCAGATATGTTATGGGTTTGGCTTACCACCATCAATCAAATGGACAAGGTAATATCCAATGTGGGAGATAAAAAGAATATATCGAGTAAATATAGTAAGGCCGCTGTGAAAGACCGGGTTAATCAAACTAGATGATGCACTTTGCACTTATAGAACTGCTTATAAATCTCCTATTGGAATGTCCCCATACAGGTTAGTATTTGGAAAACCTTGCCATCTCCCTCTTGAGCTTGAATATAAGACTCTGTGGGCAATCAAGAAACTGAACTGTGATTTCAAAGCTGCTAAAGAAAAGAGACTCCTTGAAATGAATGAACTGGAGAAGCTGAGAAATGAAGCTTATGATAATGCCAGGATCTACAAAGATAAGACTAAAAAGTGGCATGATCATAATATTCTTAGAAAAGAATTCAAAATAGGAGATCTAGTCCCGCTTGCATACCTGTGCTCAAACTTTTCTAGGAAAACTTAAATCAAGGCGGAGTGGTTTCATAGCGCATTTCAGAAGTTACCTCGAGCAGTAACATTGAAGGCTAATTTTAGAAATGAATTCAAAGTAAATGGTCAGAGGATAAAACACTATCTTGGAGGAATACCAATTGTAGAACAATCCCAAATTTGAAGAGATCAATAGAATTGCTGAAATGAGAACACAATACAGCAAAGTCTAGCTAAAGACATAAAATTGAGTAGATTATTAGGAGGCAACCCAAGAAATATATGTTTTTCATTTTAAATATGATTTTATTAAATTTGGTGTGTTTAAACTTTGATTTGAATTTTTGAAATTTTTATTAGTTAATTTTATCTGTTTTTTCAGGTCATGAAAGCTAACCATTAAGTGAAGTTATAGTAAAGGAGCAACTGGAATGCAAAGAAGTGAGATAATGCATATTTGAGAAGAGAAGTTTGCTCCACAATCCTGTGAGAAAATTCCTATTTAGCATCCATGATGTTTTAATTAGTTTTTTAAATAGCTGCATCAATTTGTGAAATGAGAAACTAAAATGAATTGATCATGTTTGAATTTAGATGTTGTGTTGATGATAAACTTATTCTCAAGCATGATTTAAATGGTTTAAGTGAATTGCATGCTGCCTTTGGGTTAATAGTATGAAAAAGCATATTTTGTCGCAACATCATTTTCTTTGTCGCGATAGAGTTTATTCGCTTTCTCGCCAAGGAATTTTATGTCGCGGACAGAATTTTATTTGCTGCGTAAACATTTGTATATCACAACATTATTTTCCCAAAAATCATATGTCGTGACATAATTATTGCTTTCCTGGACACCAAGTTGTTGCAACATAGAAAATTATGTCACGACAATTCTCAATTGTGATTGAAATTTGTAGGTCGCAACAATAAAATTTTATGTCGCAACATAAATTTGTGGCCTCATGACTTAGAAAATGTCGCGACATGGAAAATTATTGTTACGACAATTTAAATGTCACAACATTTTATTGGGCCTATAAATAGAGAACTTGAACGTTAATATTCAAACATTTAAAAAGAAATCTCATTTCTTCCCAAAACCCTAAAACCCTTCCTCTACCTTTCTCAAACATTTATTTTCCCTTCCTCTGAAAGCCCTAAATCCCGACTAGCCACCAACCATGTTTGAACCACATATTCTGATTCCTAATATGAAGGAGAACATGGAAGAGTACGCTAAAAATGAGGAAGAAGCCGCTCTAGAGCTTCAAGCAGTTGTCGTTTAAGAGGAAAGACCTGAAGAAAGGGCAAAAATAGAGCAACCGCCTGTAGAAGAGAGAAGGAGAAAAAGGAATACAAAAGAGGAAGAAAAAGATAAAGAAGAAGAAGATTCAAAAGATGAACTGGTATCAAATGAGGCATATGTCGTCATGAATGAGACATTGATGCATAAAGACTTCATTGGAGAAAGAGGTTTTGTGAAGCTCATATCCCCATTTAGGGAGGTGATTGAAAGAAATGATGGAGTTTGCTCTACGAGCACAATCCAGTTAGGTTTGCTACATTGGTTCGAGAATTTTATGCAAACATGGTAGGAAAGCAAGAGAAAATTGTTTATGTCAGAGGAAAATGGATCCCCTTCGATAGGGAGGCGATCAACAAGACATTCAACTTGAAGAAGCTGAAAGATGGTTCCAAATTCAAAAAGTTGAAGGAGGAGCCAGATTATCATAAAATAGTGGAGTTGCTAACGAATGGAAAGGGTGAGTGGAATTCTACCAAGAATAACCCATTTGAATCGATTTCTAGACGATCCTTAACAGAGGAAGCAAAGGTGTGGTTTTATTTCCTAGCCTCAGTCCTACTCCTTTCAAAACACTTGAGCACAGTTCGACAAGAAGAGACAATTTTGTTATACGCAATATTGAATGGGTACAAAATTAATGTGGGAAAAGTGACAAAGAATTCCATCATGAGCTATTACCAAAGAAATATAGAGGTCTGATGCCACACCCAACAACTATCATTAGGCTCTACATCCTAGGTAAGGTAGAAGGAACTTGGAAAGAAAAAGAGAAGTGCCCTGGGACCTCTCCTCTAACCCTAACTGGTATAACCAGGCCTCCACCCAACAAAGAAAATGGGAAAGCAAAGCAATTTGAAAAAGGAAAGGCAAAGGAAATTGAGAAGGAGACAGAGAAAAAATGGAAGAGAATACTAAGCAAGCCATTGTGGTGAGCTCAATGAAGGGAAGAGAAGTTTGAGCCCTTTTTGGAATCTATCTCCAGATGAAAGGGATTATGACCATGAGCAAGCTGAAAGCTCTAGGCAACAAGGTAACAATCAAGAAATTTTGGGAATGCTAAAGAGAATGGAAGAAGGAATGAAAGAAAGGGAAAATCAACTGAAGTGAGAGCTAAATGAAAGAGATATATTTCTGGATAGTGAATTGAGAAAGAGAGATCAGTTCCTTGATTAAATGCAAACAAAGAGACTTAGAATGGAGGAAAGAATTGGAACAAAGAGAGACAAAATAGAGAGAAGTTATAAGAGTCAAAGATGTGACCTTCTGGGAAGAGACAGCCATACATGAGTCCAATCTATTGAAGATGTTGGAGGACAGAGACAAAATCTTAAAGGCAACTCTAGAGTTAAGGGACAGAGAGTGGTTGAATAGTTTCCAACATTGCAAGGATAGCTAAAGACTTAAACTCAAGAAATTATCAACAACAGAACACTGATGGAAACATTGAGCAAAAGGCAATGTGAACCCATAGAAGGGAATGCAAAGATCCTAGATTGGGCAATGAAGACAGTCTCAGGAAAAAAGAAAGTGATATTACCACATATCATAATATCAGACTGCATATCTTATACCATAGTGGCTCTAGATGAGCAGAACCCTCCCAAACTCTTTACTAACCCTGATAAAGGAGAAATACCTTTTACACCTTGTAGAGTACTACCTCAAGATGAAACTTATGGTACAATCAAGATGTCCATCAGGACCCTTAAGGAAATTGAAGGTGAGTGTTGTTGATTAGACTATATATACAAATTTATGACACTGTTACCAAAGGACTATTATCTAATCCCCGGAAACGGTACAAAAAACTTGTTTGACTAATATACGTTTAAACCAAATTTACCAAGTAATTAGCATTGCTGACAAAAGACTAACTAAAATCTTCGGCGACAATGCGAAAAACTTGTTGACTGATTTTTGTGTAGAATATGTGTTTGTCCTTTTATAAAATGGATTCATTCAAAATTGTGTTTTGTCTAAATCACTGCAAGTGCACAAGTCGTACAAGTAATAAAAGTGGATTTTTAAGTCCAGATATCGTTCCCACGAGGATCGATGATATATTAAAAGACTAACTACCCCAACTACTCAAGATGAACTCCATTGTTAAAATGATGAGAGAACTAATAAAATAATACTAAAATAATTTCACTAGTATACATAAAAACAATTAATAATAGTGGAGTTCATTGAGTGAGACAACATTGGGAAATAGACGGATGAATGATTGTTAAGTTCTGCATCATTTTGAGTCAAAGTTAAACCATTAGTTGGAAAGCTAAACTTGTCAAAGATGCATTGTGGTATAGTTTGGATTTCTCCCTTAACCATACCTTTTCACTAATTAGAGATTCATGTTCATTTCTGACTCATGGATCTAATCAGTTACTTGCAAGATATAATCCTCTTTCTAAGATCTGGGTATTTTTCCTTTTTAGTCCTTCACACCCAAATCTTAGGACTTAAGAATTTCGTTCCTATGGTCGTGATTATCATGCTTTTCCAATTTAACTGGCACCTCATCCTTCAATTCTAATGAAATTCTCCATATCTTTGATTAGATCTATGCTAACACGGGGAACATAATCATTTCAATAGAAATAGAAGAAATCTCTGAGAAATTAAACTGATATTTTCTCCGACTAACCTCACACAATGAGTAAGTTAGTGATTTATTTGAGTAATCATTCAAGTTCATTAGTTCCGAAGTATTAATCTACCATACCCACAAGGAACTGCTCCATACCCTTAGGATTCTCCATCTCTGTGTCACGCAAAGGGCCTCTTGGAAATCAGAGTTAGATACAGTCCTTTGTTTTTGGGTACACAATACTAGTACTTTGAATAGTTAAGTTCAAGAATAATACCAATGAAATAAATTCAAGATTTCCAACTAAGGCGTTCTTCCACTTTGTGTAGGAAAATAACAATCACCATCAACCCATTCCCAGAGGGAGCTCAATCTTTCAAAACTGGTTCAAACATATCAGTGACTAATTGGTAAGGAAAAATCATTATAATTATGAACGAACTAAAATAAATGAACTCCAGAATTTTCCAAAAATCCATTTAAAACATAAAAGTAGTGAAAGAGAAATTTTTACAATAAATTCCAACTTAAAACTGCACATTAGTTCATTACTCAACTCCATAAATTAAACAGAAAACTAACTAAAAACTATGCTAAAACAAGATCTACTAAAGGGAAATAAAATATAAAAATGAAAGAAAAATAATATACAAAGAGTCTTCAGCTACCCATAAATCCTGGATTTGCGAAAGCACACAGCACCATGCGCTCTATTTATGTGAGCTTTAAATATAATTATACTTCAAGGCACAAATTGTGGACCCAAAAATTCTCGCCTAAAATGAAACAAGCCACAACAGTCAAAGTTCGTCACGATGCTTTTATTTTTGTTCGCCCACCCGTCAGGGCCTCAATTTCTTGTTGCAACATATTTTCATGCTATTTTCTTCGATTTTGTTGTGACATAGTTTGACTTTGTCACGACATAGTTCTGTTGATGTTGTCTGTTTTATGTCGCGACATGGTTGTCTTTTGTCACGATAGAGCTTCTCCTAGTAGCATGGATTTGTTGTCGCAGCAGACTTTTTCTTTGTCACGACAGAGTTGTGTTTTCTTGTATTGCTAAGATTGAACTCTGTGTCGCTACAGACTCTTTCCATGTTGCGACAGAGTCTTCTTTACTCCTTGTCGCTAGCTGAACTTTTTGTTGAAACATTGAATCCCTTATCGCGACAAACTTGCCTTAGCTCCTCCCATTTATTTTCCATTTTCTGTCGCGATAGAAACTTCTTTGTCAAGACAGAAATCTATGACTTTGCAACTTTTATTGTTATGACAAAATTTTCATTTTTCACGACAGAGATGTTTGCCTTAAGTTCATTATTATGTCGCAACATCCGTTTCTATGTCGTAACAATCTTCTTGTCTTTCTCCTCACTTTCTGTCGCGACAATAGTCGTATTTTTCATGACAACATTCACCTCAACCTCAAGTTTTCTCTGTCGCAACTGAGAAATTCTATATCAGGACAAAGTCTTTGTATTTTTCATTGTTGACTCTGAATGTTGTGTCGCGACATAGTTTTCTTTTGTCGTAACATAAAATATACCTTGGTCTTGTCCTTAGTTTAAATGTATGTTGCAACATAGAAAACTTTGTCGCAGGCACATTGTTTCATTGTTTTTCCATTTTCTATCGCGACAGAGTTCATCCGATGACTTCGTTTCTTATGTCGCGACAGAATTATAAGATGTTGGGACAAGGTTCTAATGCCATTTGCTTGATCAATGTCATCACAGATTAAGGAATATCATGACATTCTTCTTCATGAGATGCTCCCACTGTGTCACAACATAAAAATCCATTGTCACGACAGAAATTAGTCAAACACGAATTATACAACAGCCTTCATTGATGGCTTGCGCCGCCTTGGATCCTTGTTATGACATACTTCGTTATATTGGAATTTTGTTGTGACATTCGCATACTCATGTCGACATAGTTTGCTGCCTCGCCACTTTTCTGCTTTTCGTTGGATCTCTTTCATAAAACCTGCAAAACAAAAAGTTGGTGAATTTTCCATAATTCGACATTAAAATGTTTCCTAACTGCTAAAAATATACTAGAAAAATGGATTAAAAATATATGACTTTAGGGCTTATCAAATTCCTCCAAACTTAAAGTTTTACTGCTCTCAAAGAAAAATTGTTTGGGTCCTCAAACAATTTAGTTTTTATTTTTAAGGACATTTTTCTTTCAATTCACACCTGCGTGAATATAAGTCGCTTGTAAAGTTATTATCTCTAAACATGTTTCCAATCTAGAATCAGGAAGATTTTTCAATTAAGTTCACTAATCAGCCAAATAATTCTTATAATGTAACAATTCAATTATTCAACCTGAATTGTGAGTGTGTGATGGTCTTCTATCTTTTTCCTTGGCAGATTAGTTAATCTTCTAGGATAATACTTAGTTGGAACACTTCTCCCTCATTCTTTAAGTCCCATATGCTTGTTTGTCATATTAATCTCCACTAATGTAAGCATATCACCACCTTCATAATCAAATAGGTCTTTTAGGCTTGTAATGTGTGGTTGCATCGGGTGGATAATTTGACACTTAAATAAATTTTACCCAGACATCACTGACAACTTAGCACTCTTGCCTTCATTATGCATCATTGATATCAAGCTTCTAACCTCCTCATTTGGTTTTGTGCATCTTTCTGATACTCTCTCTATTTTGGTATTTTTCTTTTCATTCACCACAATCACACTATAACTCCTCTTCCTTATCATAGAAGCTTTTTCACTTTTCATCTTTTATGAAGGTTTCTAGAATGGTGCAATGTTTTGTCTTGTTAAGCTTTCTACCTCCCTTAACGAACTTTGGGTCAGTAACTCCCATACCAATTGGCATTAGGGTACTAGGTGTTGAACACCCATAGAACTTAATTGTTCAAGGGAGGAAGGCTACAAGACCAAACTCATTCCTCCTGATGCTCTACTCCTTACACCTTCTTTTCTTAATTTCTTCATATCTTTCTCATCTCAATGAATTTTTCTTTCAACCCTTTTCATTCTTCTCCATAGCTGTAAATAATATTCCCTCAAACTTGTCCTCCTTTCTCATTTTTGTATGTGTCATGTAATCTGGGTCAAATAAGGGTTCTTTACTATAGGATCATTTTTAAGGAAGGATTTAGGCTTTCTATTTGCTGGTTAATGATAAGATTGACTATTGGCTCAAATTAGGAACTAATGTGTATGCTTATGCATATCATAAGGGTAGCCTTTAAAAGTCTCAAACTTTCAAGGATGGCCTATATCATTTCCTGTTAGTGGTATTGCCTAGGATTTCGCCTTAACTAATAATCTAACAAGTTCTAGTACATTTGGAGATTTAACTGTTATGGATCCCAAAAGATGTCTCTAACCTGAGCATAATTTGTTTCATAGATACTTTTGACCATGTGCAGTGTTTATCAGGATTCTTAAATTACTGAACTGTTTACAAAAAAGAATCACAAGTCATATTTGTTCCATCAATTTGTTAAAACCTTCCTTATTCTTGAAGTTCAACACATTTATTAATATCCTTACAACTTTCCCTTTCATTTATTCCTAACCCAATTCATCTATCTAATTTTTTTTTTTTTTTTTTTTTGGTTCCTGGATATGTTGCCATGCTACTTTTTTAAGTTAACATCTCATTCAAAGTAACCATTCAATTTTGATGGAGTAAACACAGCAACATTTCAATTCCATAGTCTATTCAATTCTGCCAAACAATGAACAACAATAAAGTATTTCAACCCAAGAAATCTGGTTTCTCCATTATTTAATAAAACCATTCATTGAAAGTCATCAAATTTCAATTATTTAAAGTAAAAGAAAGAAAAATACAAATAAGACACACAAGGATTGCAAAATGAGAGTGAACACCAATTTCTACAAAGGGGATTTTTTTATTCAATTTTTCAGGCATGGTGAGATTAAATAAAGAGTGGAAGATGGGCCAACCATCAGAAGTTATTTTCTTCTTCTTTCATCCCTATGGGAGGAATGCAGATTCACTAGTTCAAACTTATAACCAGCTGTAGAAGGTGAGAACTCAGGAATCTGGACTTGTGGTTTCTTAGACCTACTGCCTTCTTCATTTATGTTGAATGCGTGACCACCCATTTACTGTGGCCAATTTCGATATCACTCGTTCTCGCCCAATAGAGTTCGTGGTTCCCAAACTCACCCCGAGCGTAGCACATTTTTAAACAAAGTTGTTATCATCATATCCAAGCTTTCATTCCAACATTTTCCCTATAGTTTAGGGTGCCCTCCAATTCTTTGTCCCTTTTCTCTATCAGAAGTCTTATTTCCTTTTGATGTTCCTTGTATAGATACCCAAAAGCATCTACCTTCTACAGCGGGTTCTTCTCCATGGCATCCTCTATTTCCTTCATGATTTTTATTAGCTCACTATCCCTCCTAGTTGATCCGGCAGATACAGTACTTCTTGCTTTGGTTTCACTTAGTTCTTGGTCTTTATTTCATCTCGGCTTCTTCCATTCTTCATCTCTAGCCTGGCGCTTCCTCTAGGATTCCGATCTTCTTCTTCAACCCGCATCCATGCATTCATCCCCGAGTTGGAAGCTCTGACTTTTAGCTAATTGTCCCTCCCTTGCATTTCGCCTCACGTCTCTTAATATTTCCATCAATTCAAGATATGTTCGATGTTGAGCTTCCACTTTGGTGCCCCGATGAGCTTGTCTCACATTTGAGGAGAGGGTTAGAATAGGGCTCACACTTCTTTGCCTTTGTTTTTGCTCTGGAGCTTCACTTTCACGTTACATTTGATTAATTTCAATGTCCTCTTCCTCCTCTCTTATAACTTATGCCTCTCTTTCCCTACCTTTATTCTTAGGCCCCTTAGTGATTCTTATCAGCTGCAGGTGAGGTTCTCGGGGCAATTTTCTTCCTCCACTCCTTTCCAATAACTTCACCTAGACGTTAAAGCCTAGTGATAAGTGTCAGAAGGTGGAATCACCCCTTATAGCCTCCTCTATAATAACTCAGAATTGAGTTTTCAATCATTTTTCCAACGCTGAACTTGTAGCCCTTTAGGATAGCATATAACAACACTGCTTCCTTTTCCCTAACTATACACAAATGCTTGGAAGGTAAAATGACTAAACACAAGAAATAGAACTACACCTTTGCTTGTTTAATCAATGTTCCTCTAGTGATGGACTCGTGTGGGTTTTTCCTGGTGGCATTCCACTTTCCCTTACCATCTGTTAGCAAGTCTACAATCTTCTAGAAATTGGGTTCCTTTACCAGTTTCTTGAACTTCTACCTATTCTTCCTCTCCCGAAGATTGTATTTTTGGTCTATCTGCTCTCTACTGAAGGAAATCCATTTGCTCCTAACATAGGCTATCTTGTATTTCATTCCCACCATATTTGCATAGAATTCCTTCACCATATCTACAAACCCAGGAGCCTTGTGCTCTCAAAACAGGTGCCACCCTTTGCTTTCAATGACTTCTTGGAAGGGAGAAATCAACTTGTTGAAACTTCTCTCTCCTATGAAGTCTCTATGCTGTAATTTATCCCTCCAGTCGACATAAGCCTACTCTAAGAACCAGTCACTTGCTTTTCTCCATTGCTTTCTACTCTTGCTTCTTCAGCTCCTCTCTTCCTTTTTCTTCATTCTTCTATTGGCTACTCAGACTCTACTCTTAATTCAGCTCTCTCTTATACTTGCTCTATTTTTGCTTGAGTTGCTTGAACTGTTTCTTCCTCCATCTCTTTGTATATTCTTCCATGATTTCGTTTAGGTTTGGAACTAGGTTTGTTGGATCAAACATTGTCAGAAAAAGACTCTAGGGTTCTAAGGTTTTTCCCAAGGAGGGTAAGAGATTTAGGGAAGAAGAGAGTGAGTGGTTTGATGGTTTAATGAGGCAAGTGGCTTTTCAGGTTTCAAACATGATCTATTTATAGGCTCACCATTGGTTGTACTTTCATTAAATGTCGCAAAAAGAACTAGCCTAGGGTTCAATCCCTTTTTAATTTTAGTCGCGACATAAAATGGTGTTGTTGTGACATATTTTGAAATTAATTAAAACCAGGTCACCCTTTGTTTGCGGACAGAGAAAATTTGCCGACATCAAATGTGATGTTCAAGCTTACTTATGTCATGACAATGAGAAATATTTTCGTGACATAAACTTTGCTTGCAATATTTGAATCTAAAGTCGACTATGTCGCGACACAGAAGAAAGTATGTCGCGACACAAAAATTTGATGCTCAAGTAAACCTATGTCGCGACATACAAAAATATTGTCGCGATAATGTTTTTCTTTTCTAGAAACATAGGTTATTCACAATTCTGTCGCAATATAGTTAAATTGTGTCGCGACAGACTTTCCTGCGACTTTCAAAAGGCTGATTTAGTCCTTGTCGTAACATAAAGAAACAATGTCGCAACCAAGGTTGGCAATAATGTCGCGTCAGAGAGAAATCATGTCGCAACATTGAACCAAAATTTTCCCAGAATTGCACAATTTTCATTTTGAAATCAAGCCACATTCAAAGCGAGGTGTATTCACTCATACCAATCAGAACATACTTGTGAAAACACATCTAATCATCTAAGAACCTCAATTCAAGTATGAACAATCACATTTCATTTCTTCACTCAATATAATTCACAAAATGATATTCAGAATATCTAAAAAAATGAGAACAACAAAGCTACTATTCATTTTATGCTCTAAATAAAATCACATTCCCCTAAACTTCAATTATGCATTATCATTAAAGACAAAGTGAGGGAAATAGAAATACTCCCTCAGAAAGCAATTTTCTCGCATATTTAGCCGAGAAAGTGTAAGCTCTAATAACATCCATTTCTAATTCAATCCCACTCTGTCTCCAGGCCCATAAAAAAAAAAAAAAAAACACTTAAAATTTTATATAAAATTGAAACTAAACTTCAAACATACCAAATTTAAATAAACCAAATTAACTATGAAAATTAAAATTTCTTTCTTTGGTCAGCTTCCCAAGAAGTCGCCGCTTTAATGTCTTTAGCTACACATTTACGTGCATCGTCTTCATTTCAAGAAAATTCTTCTACCTTTTCTATATCCGATCTCAACTTCATTTAAATTTCCTTCAATGCACTCCGCCACTCTTCTTAAATCACGCCTATCCAATCCTTCCTGGGATTCTTCCCATGTCACTCGGGAATGCATCCTCGCTAATTCTCGCATGGCAGAGCCAACCGCCTACCTAAGTTTCTAGATTCTTCAAAGAAGAATTATATTGGCTCTGAAACACCTGCTTGTGTTTGCCCTCGGAATGCTTCTAGCCTCAAAGAAACTTCTGCTCATGTATGTTTAGCAGCCTCTTATTTTCCCCCATGAAAGCACGCATCTGGTTCTCAAAGGGATTAGATCTCCTCTGCCCCTAATTTTATGCTCTTTGTCCTGCTAGCTGCTACTGTTGTTATTGTTGTTGGAACACAGGTGAGGCATGATATTGCTGCAGATTCTGTCTGGGTCTTTGACTTTTTTGTGCTCCTCCTCCATATAAGAAGTTCTCATGGTTCCTAAGTGCTGGTGTGTAATGAGTGGGTAAGTTAAGGTTGGGCTTAAAAGTGTAGCTCCTATTGGCATTGAGGTACTGTGCCTCCTCAACTTGGTAAGGACCCTCATGGGTTAGTCCCTCATCGCATCATTTTTTTTCTCCTTCCATCTACTGTTCTAATTTCAAGCGCTTTAGCATTTTTCTCTCAATATTTCCAAGCTTGCTCATTAATGCATCCAACTTTGCTTCTATGGCGTTTCATCCTATTAAGGTCACCATAATTCACTCCCTTTAGTTCATTGGTCGTCCCTAAAAGCTCGTATGGAGCTTTGTGGTTGCATTTGGCAAGGTCTTCAATCACCGCCTTGCATCCTCAAGACTCTTCTCGAAGCCCCACAAGAGTCGTGATCAATTATACCCTTTGAGGCATAATTCATGGAATGGTAGAAAATGTCCATTTGAGTGGTTAGATCTATTCCATGCATAGTGCATCTTTTTAGTAATCTTTTGTATCTCTCCCATGCATTGTAGAGACTCTCATCCTCCCCCTATTTGAAGACTATGATTTCTCCTATTCTTTCATAAGTCAAGGCTAGGGGGAAAATCTGCTCATATAGGTCTCCACCAACTCTTCCCAATTTGTCACTAATCCAACAGGCAATGACTCAAACCAAGTTGCTGCCACATCTCTCAGTGAAAATGAAAAGAGCTGTAGCTTGATCACTTCTAGTCTCACCCTATTCAACTTTACTGTGTTAGACATTCTCATAAATCTTCGCATATGTTCATTAGGGTCCTCACTGGGATGCCCAATGAACTGATGCTGTTGTAACATTGTGATCAGAGCTGGCTTGAGTTCAAAATTGTTGGCTTCTATGGAAGGTCAGTTCCCACAAAGAGAATACTAATTTTGAATATCAGTTCTCTAAAAGTCCTTCATCACATTTGCCTTGAGGTCTTTTTGTTTCCTCTCTTCTCGAATGTGGCTGCATTCTTCTCTTTGATTTGTCATACGGTAAATTAAGCACTTGTAACTTTCTCGCATTCCTGTCTTCAATTTCGATTCAAATGTAGCATATCTGCTTCTGGTTTTCTGTGCATTTAAAATCTTCCTGAAATAGAAACACACAAAGATCAAATTAAATTTGTGGGAAACAATTATATTCGTTAAGCTCATAGAAGATTTTTAGTAGCTTACTTAGCTACTATTATTAAACTATTTTTGTGATTTTATTATATATTTTTTTTATGATAAAATAAAGAAAAATGTCCAAATTAGTAATTCTCTATTTGATTAGAATATTGATTTATAAATTCATCAATCAATTCCCCGGCGAAGGCGCCAAAAACTTGTTGTTGACCAGATTATATATGCAAATTTATGACACTATTACCAAAGGACTACTATCTATCCCCAGCTACAACGCCAAAACTTGTTGTTGACCAAATTATATATACAAATTTATGACACTGTTACCAAAGGACTATTATCTAATCCCCGACAACGGCGCCAAAAACTTGTTTTACTAATATACGTTTAGACAAAATTTACAAAGTAATTAGCATTGCTGACCAAAGACTGACTAAAATCCCCGACAACGGCGCCAAAAACTTGTTGACTGATTTTTGTGTAGAATATGTGTTTGTCCTTTTTGTAAAATGAATTCATTAAAAATTGTGTTTGGTCTAAATCACTGCAAGTGCAATGTGTCGTATATACAAAGTGGATTTTAAGTCCATATATCGCTCTCAATAATGATCGATGATAAATCAAAAGACTAACTACCCCAACTACTCAAGATCCTTACTATTTGTACTTCATTGTTAAAATGATGAGAGAACTAATAAAAAAATACAAAAGTAATCTCACTGGTATACATAAAAACAATTAATAAGAGTGGATTTGAGAGTTCACTGAGTAAGACAACACTGGGAAATAGACGGATGAATGATTGTCAATTTATGCATCATTTTAGTCATATCTAAACCATTAGTTGGAAAGTTGAGCTTGCCAAAGATGCATTGTGGTATAGTTTGGATTTCTCCCCTAAACATACCTTTCACTAATTAGATATTCATGTTCATTTCTGACTCATAGATCTAATCAGTTACTTGTAAGATATAATCATCTTTCTAAGATCAGGGTTTTTTCCCTTTTCAGTACTTCACACCCAAATCTTAGGACTGAAGAATTCTTGCCCCTATAGACAGAATATTGCAAGCCTTCTCCAATATAACTGGCACCTCATCCTTCAATTCTAATGAAATTCTCCACATCCTTGATTAGATATATGCTAACACTGGATCAGAATCATTTCATCAGAAATTGGAGAAACCTCTGACAAATTAAACTGATATTTTCTCTAACTAACCTTACACAATGAGTAAGTTAGTGATCTATTTGAGTAATATTTCAGATTTCATTAGTTCCAAAGTATTAGTCTACCACACCCACAAGGAACTGCTCCATACCCTCATGATTCTCCATCTCTGTGTCACACAAAGGGCCTCCTGAAAATCAGAGTAAGATACAGTCCTTTGTTTTTAGGTACACGATATTAGTACTTTGAAATGCTTGCTAAGAATAATACCAATCAAATAAATTAAAGCATTTCCAACTGGGCGTTTCTTCCACTTTAGCAGAAAATAACAATCACCATCAAACCATTCCCATAGGAGATCAATCTTTCAAACCGTTCACACATATCGTTGACTAATCGTGTAAAATTCATCAGAATCGCGAACGAACTGAAATAAATGAACTCCATAATTTTCCAAAAATCCATTTAAAACAGAATAATAGTGAAAGAGAATTTTTTATAATAAATTCCATCTCGAAGCTGCACATCAGTTCATTACTCAACTCTAGAAATTAAACCAAAAACTAACTAAAAACTATGCTAAAACAAGATCTACTGAAAGGAAATAAAGATAAAAATAAAGAAAAATAATATACAAAGAGTCTTCAGCTACCCAGACGTTTTGGATTTGCGGAAGCTACGCACAGTGCCCTAGATGCGTCTATTTATATAGCTTTAAATGATGGGCTATAATTCAAGGAACAAATTGTGGATCCCAAAATTTCTAGCCCAAAATGGTTGCTTTGTCACAACAAAGAAAGTTCTATGGCGCAAAGAATGTTCTGTCGCAACATGGTTCTTATCTTTGTTGCCCAGCTCCTATTGTGGCCTGCAATTTCTTGTCACGACATATTTTCATGCAATTTTCTTCGATTTTTTCGCAACATAGTTTGAATTTGTCGCGACATAGTTTTGTTGATGTTGTCTGTTTTATGTCGAGACATGGTTGTCTTTTTTCACAATAGAGTTTCTCCCAGTAGCATGGATTTGTTGTCGTGACAGACTTTTTCTTTGTCGCGATAGAGTTGTGTCGCCTTGTATTTATGAGACTGAACTCTATCTCACAATAGACTCTTTCCATGTCGCGACAGAGTCTTATTTACTCCTTGTCACTGGCTGAACTTTTTGTTACTGTTGGTTGGACCAAAGACATATACAAATTTATTGCACTATTACCAAAGGACTATTGTCTAATCCCCAGCAATAATGCCAACAACTTGTATTTTGTGTTCTATAACTATTTGTATTCATTAAGAGTATTTTTTATTAAGAGTAAATCATCAGGTTCCTCGTTGTTTTCATCCATCATGTTGCAAGTGCAATGCCCAGCAAGTAGTAAATCGATTGAGTCCGTATATCGATCCCACGTGAGATCTCAAGAATTTTCAATCAACTACCCCAACTACTCAAGCTCTATACTATTCGACTATAATAGACAATTTGAATCACTGCGGAAAGCCTTGAAATAATGAAAACCAAAAAATAATATGAATGAATAACAAATGAATGACTAATGTGGGAATAATGAAACAGGATCGAATTTAGATTGAACAATATCTATAAAGTGAACATTGGAAATAAAGCTATTGTGAAGAATCAATTCCTACAAACTGTATGATAATTTTTGCTTTAACCAATAGATTTTAAAACTTGTCCATGAATACGATAAGGTACCGACTTCCAAACACAATCAAGCCATCATCTCACCTTCACCGTTTCTCTCGAATACAGTGGGCTTGATAACTACTTTTAATCTGGGTATTTTTCTTTCTCAATACTTCATACCCATAACATGGACTGTAAACCATAGCTCCTTTGTATAATCATTGCATGGGTTTACACTGTACTGGTTCCTCTTCCTCAAAATTAGAACAACTCATTCTTTCTCGACAGATCGCTATAACACGATTGAATTCACACCACCAGGGCAACTCTCGCATGCTTAAATTGATAACTCACTCATCTCATTCCCTGCTTCAAGCGAAGAGGATGAATGATTTAATTATCGTAGCAATATTAGATCATCAATATCAGTTCTCATACCTCCGTGAATCGCTCATCACTCGTGAATGCCTTCTTCCAGGTCACTTGAGGGCCTCCCGGAAATCGAGCTTCGGAACAACCCAAGTATGGGTATAGAGACCGACATTGGGATCAATTCTGTGAAACACGCAAAACCGAAGAAGTCGATGAGGAACCGAAGTTCAAAGAATAATGAATAAAATTACGCAGAAAGATAATTTATGACAATAGCGCCATTTCAATGGGAGCCGGGTTTCTAAATCACCGGATTACACCATACACGCTTATCGATCAAGAAACCATCAGAACCCTGAACCGGTAGCTTCAAATCCAAAATTTGTTTGAATTCAAATAACCGTGACAAGAATTTGAAGAAATATAATCGCATTCAATACAAACCCTTACGCCCAACGCTCAATCCAAATTAAAACGAAATAGAAACTAATCTAAAAATTAAAGAAAAGAAAAGAAAAATTAAAATACGTGAGCCTTCAGCAACCCAGACCTCTTTTTCAGTACTAAGAGCCGCTTCAAGAGTACCGTGTATTTAGGGTTCGTCATTCCTAATTTCGATGCACCTCTTTTCGTTGGATCACAGCTAACCGCCCAAGATAGTTTGACATCGTCACGATGTACTCGATCTTGTCGCGACCTTCTTTTGTCTCACTTTGTCGCAGTAAGCCTTTGTTTGTCTGGCGACATGTCTTTGTTAAACTCATGTCGCTGACGTACCATCGACGTCACCTTATCTCTACGCATTCGATGTCGCGACAGATTGGACTGGTCGCTAACTTCCGGTCTACGCCAATGGATGTCGCGATCTCCTCGTATGATGTCAACACCGCCTTTGCTCGCAGTTCGCTGGATCGCCTAATGATGTCGCGACTTCACTTCTTTGTAATGGATAGCCGCGACAACCAAGTGTCACTGATCTTCTTTTCTTCTGTCACACCGCCACCGCTGAATGATGTCACTCCTTCTATGAAGCTGATGTCGCAAATGTCTTTGATCTTGTCGCGACCTTCTTTCGCGCGTACCGATGTCGCGACCTAAATGTTACCAATTATTTCTCTTATGTCGCGACTTCTTTTTGGTGTAGCTTAATTTCATTATCCATCAGACAAGCGTAATTGTCAGCGACCTCTCGAATGATGTCGCCACATCATGTCTTCTCTTCATCAATTTTCGTTGCTTCGACTTTGGAGTTCCTTTCACGCCTGTACTGCTTTTGTCTTTGATTACGCTTCATTTGCGACTGGAGCTTTGTAGTTGCAACCTTAATATGTATTTTGATTGCTGAAAAGCTTCACGACATCAAATCTTTTAATCCTTGCGCCTCCGTCGCAATCCCTTTCAAATTTCAATTAGACCCAAGACTGCTCAAATATATTCGCCTTTTACTCGCAATTTCTGCTTTCTTTGAATTCCCCCGCCGCACAACAAGCCAGAAGTATTCCATATTCCCGCATATAAACTCGCTTCTTTTATATAAAAATCAATCGAAAATGGATCGAAAATATGACTTTAAGCTCATCAAACTCCCCCAAACTTAAAATTTTGCTTGTCCCCAAGCAAAGAAAAGAAAGATTTATTTGTCCTCAAACAAAAGGATATTTCTTCTGCTTTGCTTGCGCTTGTAACCAATTTAATTGAAAACTAAAATTGCATTCTTATCAGATATTTAGCTTCAAGTCCAGATAAAGGTTAGTTTCCCACTAACTGTGTGTACATAACTAAATTGTTGAATTTGTTTTATAAACAAAAAGAAAGTCAATTGATCCCGCTCGAAGAGTAAGTCGTCCTTCTCATTTCCTTAATGAGTCAATTAACCCTTAGAAGATGTTCACAGTTTTGATCTTTTCCTGATTTTCCAAATTCCATATGCTTGTTATTCATTATTTCTCCACTAATGTAGGTAGTTCCAACCTTCAAGATCAATCAGGTCTTTTGGGCTTGTAATGTTAGGCTTAGGTAATGGGTAGGATGGATGGGATTTTTAGGTTAAGATTACCAATACTCTTTTTCCTTTCTTACTCACATACTGCCCTTTTCTCCTTGTAATTTCTTTAATAAACTCCCCCGAACTTCATGTTTGGGAAACCACATTGATTTTCTTTTATTCAAAACTGTATGCTCCCATTTCTCATTTGTAATTCAAACTAGGGAAATTTTTAATTTTTTTTTGTCACCATTCAGGAATAGTGCAATGTTTTGTCTTTTTAAGGCTTTCTAACACTCTTAGCGAACTTTGAGTTAGTAGCCCCATACCAGATGGTATCAGGGTACTAGTGCTGAAACACCCCAAGAACTTAATTGTTCAAGAGAGTCAGCCATAAGACAAACCTATTCCCAAGCTTTCTTTTTTCGTTGTATTTTCATAGAGATCTTTTCTCTTCATTCCCATTTTCTGTATTTTCTCCTTTGAGTTCTCAAAATTTATACTCCCAAAGCTTTATTTCTTCCTCCTCAATTCTTGGATAATCACAGTTCTTGAGGATTGATTCTTTAGGATGGGTTGGGGTCTCCATTGCCATTTTGAAAATGTGGCTTGTTTTGGCTCACTTGGAACTAAAGCATATGCATTAGCATATAAACAGTGGATGGCTAGAATGGCTCAAACTTCCAAGGATGGCCTGCATCATTGGTCAGACAACGAGATTTCCGCCTTGATCAATAATCTAACAAGTTCTAGAATTTGGGGTTACTTAACCTGTGACTAACCCCGAGGATTTTTCGACCTATATCGCTTGATGAGGATTTAAATGATATTATATCCAACAGTTCCTTTGACTCACCGTTCATACCACAAACTCAAAACAAAAAAATAAGCTTTGCTCTTCAATTGTATAACCATCCTTATCCTGGACTCATCAGCCAAATTCAAACTAATTTGCAATTTGTGTTTCAATTAAATTGCATGTCATTTGGCCCTTATTATGCATTTTATTTTTGTTTCATCCTATCATCTAATCAATTACATCAACTAGCTCATATTATGATATGTCAGCATTTTTGTTCCTGAGCTAAATTCTACTTTTATTCCTCTAACAATTAGGGCAGAAAGTAAACACACAATTTGACTTAAAACATTATCAAACAAATTTCTTGGTTTTATTCATAAGAATGTGCAAATGTTGAGAAACAATAGTATAGAATTATGAGGGATTGACAAATCAATGGAAAGGTCTATTTTTTCTTTATGTTTAGAAGCAAAGATGCTCGGGATCCTGACTCAAGGTACTGTGTTTGGGTTGAATTTTGGAAACTTCATTTCCATTCTCCTTCCTTGGCATTCTTTTTCCGTCTCGCCTTCCGTGATTCAATTCATTTGTGAGATCCACCTTATTGTTCGCTCATCCCGCCTCATTCCTAGTGTGTGTTCATGTTGTGCTCCAAGCCAGTCATGACCTCCAAAAAATTTGGATAAATTTGGTTGCTAATCAAATCCGCATTTTCCGACATTTTTCTCATAGGCATCATTGTCATCAAGCACTTTATCTCTATCCATCATCTTCTTCTCAGTCTCTTATTAATGACATATAAAGGAACTTAACCCCTTTGATATGCTTTATTTGTCTTTGCTTCGTTTGCATCCCTTTCTTTGATAAGTTTCAGGAGTCAGAGTCTCGATCGTGATCGATTATTGTAAATGATTCATGGCTAAGCTCAGCTTTTCAGAGAGCTTGGTCTCTTCCCTCCATTTCCTTTTTGAAATTTTCTTGTTGATGGTCTAGGATCTTTTTAAGCTGCTCCTCCTTTCTGCTCAACTCCTCTTCCCATTTCTGCTCTTTTCTCTTCAACTCTGCTTCATACATTTCTTCCTTTCTGTTGAATTCCTCTTCCCAATGTTGATCTCTTCTTCTCAATTCTGCCTCATTGATGAGCTTAAAAGTCATATATTTTTAGTCCATTTTTCTGTTTGATTTTAATGTAAAAAGGAATAATTATAATGCATAAATATTAAGAAACTCACCAAATATGTTATTTTATGTGAGTATAAAAGAAAGAAGAAAAATGCGTGGAAAATGCAAAGAATCGCGGAGTGAAACGGTAAAATAGTTGTATGTAAAATGAAAGCAATCGGTTAATTAATGTTGCGCTGGTCGTGACGGCCTGTTATGAGGTCGCGATCAGGGAAAATTGAAGGAATTTTAGCGTGTGTCGCGACAGTGGATCACAAGATGTGCAAATAAGATTGGAGCGTATATCTGTTGATGTCACATCCAAGACATCAGTTGAAGGCTGCAGATGACTTAAGTTGAGGTCGCGACATAAGGAACACCACCAAAGTCGCTAGAGCTACAAAGTGATGTCGCGATTAGTTATATTGATGTCGCGACATCGTGAACCAACAGCTTGAGACCCGTGAGTATGAGTGATGTCGCGACAAAGGAATTGATGTCGCGACAACAGGAACCATCAAGTGAAAACTCCAGAGTCATAAGCTGATGTTGCGACGTGAGATTGATGTCGTGACAACACGAGCGACCAGTTGAAGGCTGCAAACACATGAGATGTTGTCGTGACAAGAGATTAATGTCGCGACAACACGAGCGACCAGTTGAAGACTATTGCATCCATAAAGCCGATAAGCCGCGACAAGAGATTGTTGTCGCGATTACTACCGCACCGCGGAAGCCAGGTTCCTGAAGTTGATGTCACGACAAAGGAATGACGCCGCGACACCAAAAGCAAATCCGCTTGAAGCCTGTGAGAATTAGTGCCGATGTCGCGACAAGAGATTGATGTCGCACTTCAGAACCATCGTGATGAAAGCCGCAAAGAAATGAACTGCCGTCGTGACAAAAGATTGAGGCCTGACATCATGAACGCTCGCTAAAGCTACGTTGAGTCGATGTCGCTGATAAGACATCGATGTCGACATCGGAGAACCCTATTGAAGCCGCAAAGGTATAAGGTGATGTCGCAATAGTGGATCGAGGTCGCACATCGAAGACGCCACTGAAGTGCAAATAATGTAGTTGATGTCGACAAGAGATCATGTCATGATCTAAGACACGCTTGAAGGCTGCGTAAGACTTTTAAGCCGATGTCGCTGATGTGGAGATCGATGTCGACATGGATGATGTCGCGACAGTGGATCTGGGTCGCGAATTTAACATTAACACGTGGGCCAATGGATGATGTCGCGACCGAGGATTCCCAGAGTCGCGACTGAACATTAACATGGGCGATCGCGGAAATCTGGCGCATTGGGATTAGGGCCCATTGAAACCATCATCACAGCTTCCATTCATATGATAGCTTTGCGACACGGGCGAAGTGGTGGTGACTCATTTTCTTTATTTTTCTTTTGGACCTTCTTTCTTTCTTTTCAATGTTGATAGTTAAGTTAGATTAGATTATCTTTTAGTTTCATTTTATTTTAAGGCTTGGATCTTTATCGGTTTGAAAACGGAAGAAAATTTGAATCTAAATTCGATTCACCGAATTACTACGGAATGTTGGAAGTTGACAAATTTACGAATTAAACCTCCAGTTTCATAATCACGATTATCTTATGTTGAGGAGAATCTTTGTAATTAATTCAATAATTGAGAGCCTGAAACTTAATTAAGTAGAATCTTGTTGTCGAAAGTACTCATGAATTGACAAACAGTGAATTTGGTTTATGAATTTACTGGTTATGGGTTTAATGTTTTGATGCGAATATAGGTTTCTTATGCAGTATTAGAATTACTTCATGCTGTTTCGAGGAGGTCTCTGGGTGACACAGAGATGACAATCCTGGGAGTTATGAACATTTCTTTGAAGGTATATTAACTTTTTGCTATTGAAGTCTAATGACCTTTGTGAGTTTACTTGGTAATCCTCTTCTCACTTGAAATCAAGAATGAGTTGAATGAGTTATCAATTTAAACAAGCGAGTTCACCTCTAATTCGAATAGTGAAGCCATTCAGTGTTAGGCGAGATAATCAGGAGAGGTGATCTATTCTAATTTTGAGGAAGAGTAACACAGGAGGATTGTATATCATGCTTGACCGATAGCAGGAGCTAAGTTTTACAGTCCATAAAATGGGTATGAAGTATTGCAAAGAAAATACGAGTAAGAGTACTGTTAAAAAGTAGTTATCTCATTCCTGTATTCGAAGGATCAGGTAAAAATTAGATAATGAAATGTGAGTGTGGAGATCATTTATCTTACTAAACGCATGAATGAATTTTAAACACAGAAATCTACAAGAAAAATTACTGAGTGTTAACAACGGGAGTGATACTTCTGATAGCAGTGATCTTAATGTACTCAGCGATAATTACTTTCGGTTCCATTTATTTTCTTAACTATTCGTATTTCATTAGAAATTCTTTAGATTCGGATTGTGATTGTTCATTCTTTATTATATACTTGTATAATTTCACGACTTCTTAATTTGGAACCTGATATCATTTATAGTCAAATAGTATGGAGCTTGAGTGGTCGGGGTAGTTGATCTAGAATTCTTGAGATCTACATAGGATCGATATATGCAGGACTTAAATCGATTTAAGTACTTGGCCGACTTGTGCACTGGGTATATTAGGCTAGGCTTGATATTGAAAATGATTTCACTACAGGAATTAACGGTCTAGTCAGAGTTTTATAGGCGCCGTTGTCGAGGATCGAAGAATTCATTAATCGATATTTGGTGAAGGAAATACTAATTTGGACATTTAAGAAAAGAACAAAAATAGTTTTGACGATAGTTCATTTGACCACTAACTATAATGAACCACATTGAATATATTTGTTGCTTTTACAAATCCTATTAATGTAAGTGTGTTTTGATTTGAGGACAAAATTTAATCATAGGAAACGGGGAATGCGATGCGATTCGGTGACACGAAATTAGAGGACACTGGAGCTTGAGAAAGATAAAGAAGGCGAAAGCTTCGACCATGGGGATGAAGCGGGATCAGGATGAGGTACATATAGAAGAAAATTTAGAAGACCTCAATCGCTGATACAATGGAGACAGGGCCAGAATCTCTGGGATGAATATATTGTCAGACTGACTGCGGTTGATCATCGTATTTTCAGGCGAAGCCAGTACTGATTGTGGTCAGCGTCGGTTCTTGGTCATCCCACGAAGACCAATGAGCACACAGGAGGAGAGAATTTCAGGATGGCTATCTGATGAAGTTGAATGGGGTGAGACCGAAGTCATCAGCTGCATCTATTCATTCTACTGCAAGAGATCTGGCTGACCCCACATAGTGGATCTTACCATATGGTTCTGTTGTGCTTAGGAGGAGTTAGTAGAAACTACTGGTAAGATTCTCTGACCCTCACGAAAGGAAATGTTGTATTCCAGCGGGAAGTAGCTGTATATAAGCAGGAAGGATGGCTTGATTTCTTTGCTTGAGAAGATGTCAAATGCATGGGATAGATAAAAGACTCGGATGGACATTGTATATCATGCCTTGAATGATATATCAAAGGATCATTGATGCTTCATGTTGTGGAGCATTCAACGAAAAGTGCTGAAGAGGCAAGAGGTGATTGAAGACTGGCTTCATCTTAACGCAAAAACTCATGCGAGCTTCCGAGGAAGCGGCAGAGAAGGGGATCATGAAGCTAAGCAAGATGATGACAACCATGGAGGCCAAGTTGGATGCCATTATGCACGAGGTTGGACAAGTAAGAAGAAAGACACACCTTGCTCATGAAATAGGAGCAATTGAAGAGAGTTATTGAAGAAGTCATTTGAGGAGGGGTGGCCCGAAGGAATTTCAAATTATGATCTTTTGAAGGGTTAATTATCTGGGTGAGCGAAAACTACCATTTAAACAATACTAACACATTTGTATATGACAGCCGAGGAACCATGAGAATTTCTCTTATGGTGGAGGGCCCACTTGAGCCCGAGGCATGGGCGGAACCACGACGAGTTCATCAAGCGTCTGAGTTCAATGAGCCAATGAGATGACAAATGACTCTGGGGTCGGAGGAGATTTGATCTTTTGAGCAGATCATGCAGTTCAGGGGATAATAAGAGTACATTTTAATCTCCATGAACAAAATTTGCGAGTTAGAGCTGTGCCTGGTCTCATTTTAATTCTATAGGCATCCTAAGGGCACAGAGGCAGTAGAGGCGGGCGGCTAACCTGTAGCTTCAGGAAAGATGCCTTCAGTGACTGAGGAAGGAACCAGGCGCATGGGCTGTGCGGCTTGGGAGTGGGAAGGAGTTAGAAGAGAGATGAAGAGAAAAATGGCGGCAAGAAGAAAGCTGGAAAGGGAAGAGTCTTGGAGAATGAAAAGAGTAGGAAGAACATCAGGATCTAAAGCCTGCGGTCCCATTTCCTGGTGCGAAGTCAAAGATGGAGGAGACGGTTCGCAGGTTCTTGGCTTTCAAGTTGTAGATCGGTATGTTTGCCTTTTCTTGAAGTGGTAACTCAAATGCCACTCTATCGAAAATTTAAGAAAAGGACATACTATAGCGAAAGAAAATAGTAGAGGAAGGAATAGTGAATCTCATTGCCACTTGCAGTCACGATGTCGAGAGAAAGGAACCTGATAAGATGAAAAGACCCGGGGCTTCTGAGATTCCTTGTATTGTTGGAGAATTGAATTCCGGGAAGCTACGTGACTCGGGAGCTAGTATCGATTGATGCCTCTTTTACGTTGCCCGAAAACTAGTTTAGAGCCTCCTGTGTTACTCTTGAATGGCACATAGGTGATGGTAAGGCTTTGAAGGAGTCATTGAGAGATATCTTTGGTCCCTTTGTTGGGAAGTTTGTTTTCCCGGTAGACTTCATCGTCTGGACATGGAAGAAGATTCACATTACCTATGTGGGAAGCCATTCACAGCTCTTTGGGTATACGATTGACTGTCTGAGGAGTTCTTACCTTGAGGTTGGAAAAGTATTTGCTAACTTGATAAAAAGTATGAAAAATATGAAGCGAGAGACAAGGAGTTGCAGTATAGTGATTTTGTCTACTTCGATCTGATGTTAACAATGATTGTAACACTCCAGTTTTTATCAATGAAAAAGAGATGAATTCCTAGTATATTGAAGATGTCTATTACGAATTTCCATCGTGATTTTCATTCTATAGAAATGATTGAGCTTAACAACAAAGCGATAATGGGAAAATATTGAAGAGGAAATTCATGAAACGGTCGCGAGAAGGGCTAGTTTTGAAAGAGTTGCCCATGTCATTTAAAGTATACTTACTTGAATTACCAAAGAAAAACAGAGTGATCATTTATTAGGACTACGATGATGATGAGGAACAAGATTCTTGAAAATATTAAGGAAGCATAAGGAATCGCTAACTTGGTCCATTGAAGAGATGAAGGAGTAGCAAGTCCATCAATTTTGCATGCATAAGATTACGCTACAAGAGGACTTGAAACCATCATGGAACACCAAAGGAAGCTGAATCCGGTGATGAAGGAGTAGTCGAAAGGGAGGTACTCGAGTGCTGAATGCGGTTTTATCTGCTATTTCAGGCCAGTCCTTGGGTGAGCCAGTCCATGTGGTTCCAAAGAGGGGTTTCTTTGTGATGTGATGAGAAAAATGAATTGATTCGGCAAAGAGCGGTGGCGGGATGGAGGTATGCATTGATTACGGGAGTGAACACGGCCACGAGAAAGATCATTTCCCTTCCCTTCATTGATGGATGTTGAATGAGTTAGTAGGACACCTCAACTTGTTTTAAGGATGAGTACTCGAGGATATAATCAGTTGCTATTGCACGAGAGGATCGAAGACGTTCACATGCCCTTATGGCACCTTTGCCTTTAGAAGGATGCCATTTGGGCTATGTAATGCTCCAGCTACATTCCAGAGGTGTATGATGTCTATATTCTCATATTTGGTTGAAGAAGTGATGGAAATTTTCATGGATGATTTTCACGTATGGATCGACTTTGATGATGTTTAAACAATGCAGAAACGGTACTTCAAAGATGCAGAGAGCGATTAGCAGATTGGGAAAAATGCCATTTTATGGTGACGAAGGTATTGTTCTTAGGTATAAAATTTTGCTCTTGGACTAGAAGTTAAGTGATCCAGTATCCCATTATCAAGACTCTTACACTATGTAAAGGAGTAAAACTTGGGGCATCTTGGATTTTACGGGAGATTCATCAAGACTTTTCAAAAATACTTGGACACTATGCGATTCTTTGGGAAAAGAAGATAAGGTTTCCAATTTTGATGACTCACATAGGATGCTTTTGAAGAAATAAAAGATCAGATTAGTACAAGCACCTGTAATGTTTGCACGGAATGGGTCGGGGATTTGAAATAATGTGTGATGCTAATTGATTTTGCCATAGGAGCTGTGTTGAGGCGAAAGAAAGAAAGTATTCGAGGGCCGTATACTAGCTACAGTAAGACCTTCAATGAAGCACAGAAGGCTACTCGACAAGCGAAGGATGCTAGCCATAGTATTTGCTTGTGAAAAATTTAGGCGATTACATTTTGGGATCTCATGTGGTAATTCACAGATCATCAGTGATCAAATGCTGATGTCAAAGAGCTGGTAGAGATTGATAAGGTGGGTGCTCTTTATTTGCGAGTTTGATTTGGAAATCAAGGATAAAGGGATGTGACAATGTGATAGCTGATCCTTGTCAAGAGTAGAAAGAAGCGATGATGAAGAAGAAAATGTAGTAACGAGAGAACTTCCGGATGAGCAATTGTTTAGGTTTCGCTGACTTCCTTTGATGCGATATTATGAATTATACGGCTTGTGGGTATGCCTTGATTATTTACCAGCGAAGAAGCTGAGGCGACGGGTATTATATTTAAGGATGACCACTATTATTCAAGAGGTCTTGACATGATAATAGAAGATGTGTGCGGGAAAGTGAGAGCAGGCAACATTATAAATAGATACCATGCATCACCCGTATGGGGACATTTTACGGAGAAAGAAACGACCCTTGAATACTCAATCGGGATTTATTATTTATCTTGGAGATTTGTCTTTGAGTGGGTTAATTGTGTGATAGATGCCAAAGATTGGAAATATCGTGGCCCGGGATGATGCCTCAAGGTATTATGGTGATACAAATTTTTGATGTATGGGAATAGATTTTATGGGACCTTACCATCATTTGAAACTATACATACGCTGCGATGAATTACGTTTCCAAATGGGTGGAAACGTCAACTTGTCCAAGGAATGATGCTAATACGATTTGAGTTTCGCCGCAGAAAAGAATATTTTGAAGCAGATTTGGAACGCAGGAACTATCCATTAGTGATGGGGAACCCACTTGCAAACAAAATATTTACCGACTCATGACAGTATGGGATCAAGCATGTAATGAGTTTAGCTTATCACATCCCCGGACCAATGGACAAGCTGGGGAATTTCCAACGGGAGATGAAAGAATACTTGAAAAGGCGTGAGCTCAGCGGGAAGGATTGGTCTTCCAAACTTGATGATGCACTTTGGGCTTACGGAGATGCCTTCTAAAACCCCCCATTGGAATGTCCCCATACGAGTTGTTTTTGGTAAACCATGTCATCTACCTCTTTGAATTAGAATCTGAGGCAATGTGGGCCATCGAAGTTAAGCTTCGATTTTAAAAGTGCAAGGAAGAAAGTTCAATTGTGCGAATTGCAGGCGAGAAATGAAGCCTATGATAATGCTAGATATACAAAGACAAGACAAAGAAATGGCATGATCAGAGAATTTTGAGAAAGAGTTCGAGGAGCAGGTTATCTTCAGTTTTAATTACAGGCGAAATTGTTTCGGGGAAATTAAAATCCAGTTGGAGTGGGCCGTACACGGTGGTGTCGAAGTACTGCATTTGGAGCGGTGACGAGGTGATCTTGTGAAGAATTCAAGGTCAATGGGCTGGAGGTTAAAGCATTATCACATGAGGAAGAGGAAAATGAAGAACTCAAGCGGTTCTTGAGAAAGAAGTACACATGACAAGTCAGTAGGACCTTCAGCGACGACTAATGGGAGGCAACCCATAAGGATTTAATTACAGGTTTTAAGTTTTGAAATATTTTTTCTTTAGTTATGAAACTAGGTCAGATTTGTTTTATAAGATAGATTTAATTTTTAGAAATCAATTGTAGTTTAATTAGATTTTCTTGAATATTACGGTAAGCACGCAAGGTTTAAAGACATGAATGGCGAGAAGCGATCACGAACGATTCAGTGACTTGCGGAGAAGTCCTGACATGAGAAAGGGGAGTAACATCACAACCTGTTCTGTAGATATACTTGGGTGTTTGTTAAATCTTTGCTTGGAAGTCTTGAGTAATGTCTAAAGGTTAGGAACGATAAGAAAAAGGTTCTTGAGATCATTGAGTTAAGGGCTTAGGTGTGACGGAAAGGTTATGTCGCGACATAAGTGATGTCGCGACAAAACATTGATGTAAGTGACTGTTTTGAAAAACCAATGGTGAGTATTGAAGGAAGAAGGTATAATATCGCGACACCCTTTATTCAAAAGTCGCGACGAGAATTAAGTTTCAAATGAAGAAAAAGATTGATGTCAGCGACATGAAAATCAAGCAGTTCTAGAAAACCCTAGTTATGTCGCGACAAACTTAGTATGTCGCGACATAAAAAAGACGAGTGCCACTCACTCACTTTAAAAGCACTAAATTCCAATGATCTCAAATAAAAAGGCCAGCGCCAAATTGAAGTCGCGCGTGTTTAATGAAGCAATAATTAGCCCACAAACATTGATTGAATTGCAAGCTGTTGGAAACTTTCTCATTCACTCGAGCCACATAGCTATTCACGCCTTCCTCCTTACGAGATCTCGACCCACAGAAAACCTGGCTTTCCAAACCTTACGAAAAGCTTTCTCCCGTTTCAATAGCTAAAATTCCCTCTATGCCTAACCTGGAGCAGAGATTATGAGGGAACATGAGCAACCAGAAGAAGAAACTCGCGAAGAGCAGTTAGATGAGATTCGTCGGGAAGAACAAGCGGAGAGGTGCCATCAGAAACACCGAAACTCCGGCAACTTCCGAAAAACAAAAAGGAAGGGGAAAGATGAGAGAAGAAAGAAGTAGGAATTTCGTGTCGGGCAGCGTACTCCAGTGGAAAAAATATTATGCTAGCAAGGGTTTGTCGAAGAGAGGAGATTCAAATCTATGCGCCTTTCAAGGAGATGATAGACGGAGAGGGTGGAGAGTCTGCGCACCAAAAAAATCGGGGTATACGGCCTTGGTAAGAGAATTTTAATTCAAATTTGTAGTAGGGAAGGAAGGATGGAGGCGGTTTCGTTAGAGGAGTGCAGGTTCATATGAAAGTAAGGCCATGGCTAAGGTACTATCATGAGTGCACAAGCATAGTTCCAAATTTAAAAACTTGGAAAAACCAGATTTTGAAAGGTTGCCAAGAAGCTCACTAATGGTAGGTGCCAGCTAAACCAAGAAGGAAGGCGGGCAGGTGAGCGGGGAAGCTGGCGAGGGCGAAGGTATGGATTTGTAAAACTTGTTTTGGTTCCAACAAAACATATTACGGTGAAGAACAAGAAGGCAGCCATTTATGTGTATGCCATCTAAAGATACAAGATCAATATAGGAGTTGTCATTGAGAATTCCTATCATGAGGTATCATGAAGAACAAAGAAGTCTTATTCACTGCCCGTGACAATCAGCTGTTCTATGTTTGAAGGGTGGGGTGAAGAATAGAATCGAGAAGAAGAAGTACCGAGCTACCACTCCTTCGACAGGAGTTAGCAAAGGACGAAACCAAAAGAAAGAGGTGCTGGTAGAGAAAGAGATGAAGCCCAGCGGAAGAACCGGAAAAGGGACTCGGAGAGTTGCGATCGAGAAGCGAAGCGACGAGCTTTCACGACATGATGATTTCATTTTTGCCGGTGATGAAGGCGGGATGAAGGCGTGATAGACTTCTCCATTCATGCCGGTTCTCCTCTGTGCGAGCAAATTTCCAACATGGAGAAAGCTCGAGGAGCACAAGAGAAACAGGTTCGATCTTGGGAAGCTCATTGCAAAGAGAATGGATGAAAAGCGGAAGAGTGGAACTGACGAGAATTCAGAGGCATTTATGAAGAATTGAAAGAAGAGGCCCAGGTGAGTGGGAGGAAGGAGGCCTTCTTGAGGGAAGGAAAATGAGCATGAGGATTTGAGCTACAAAGAGAGGAACAACGAGTGGGGAGAAAGTGAACGGATGAGAAGAATTTAGCGACGAGGGAAGAATTTAAGAAGAAATGAAGGAAAGTGCAATGCATTACGAAACTCAAACTAAAATTCATGACTTTTATAATCAGTTTGAGCGTGATTCTCAACTCCTAACATTGATAAAGAAAAGAATCTGAGCAAGCTAAATTTGGGAACAAATCAAAGGGCTTGAGTTCTGTGATCTCTATGATTTTGAAAATAAACTTGATGATGAGGCAGAGAAGCAAAGGATCTTGAATCCACATGAGCGAAAGAATGGCTAGAAAATTTGGATCTGATTCGCAATAAATCTCTCAATTTTTGAGGTCATGGCCGAAATGGAGAATACAATGAATGGTTTGGGAAGAGAGCGGGGATGAGTTGAGCAAAGGTTGATCTCTCTAATGAGATTTTCATTTGAAGAACAAATGGAGAGGAAACCAAGAAGAGGAAAGAAGAGAATTGAAAATTCCTGAATTCCCAGCTCATTTAGGTACCTTTGGACCTAAGAATCCCCCAACATCTTTTTATCTGGCTGTTCAAAAGAAAAATAGACCTTCTCCTGCCTAACCTTTACCTTCTTATTCCCATTTGGTGTATCCATTTGTTGCAATTGAATCGAAATAAATAAGAAACTTGGGTGAATTGTTGTGTACATGCTATTGATTAGTGCAGTGAGGTGATCGGAATCAACAAAATTTATATCCTATATTCCTCCTCTTGCCGTGGTCGAGCTCTTTCTGTTATAGTGATCTAAATTTCGAACTGAGTTGAGTTTTCTTTGTAAATGATTTGAGTGAAGTCAAAAGTAGGTAGATTAAATTTGGATTTTAAGGTGGTGATAAAACGGTGGAGTGGTGGTTAGCAAACTGAAATTTAAATAAAATAAAATGTAAAAATAGAACTCCTTGAATTGTTAGGCTCACTAGAGTTGAGTTCCTAGGATAGCGAGGGTTCCCGGATCTTTTCCTGCGTTAGGAGGATGACATATAATCATCTCCCGAGTAGGATCTTCATTCTTTGAAAGCCTTAAACCCTAATAATTTTCCTTTTGTTCGCATTTATTTAACATTTATGGTTCCTTGGTGAAAACATGTCTCAAAAACCTACTTGATAACTAATGAGACAACTAATTAGGCATCGATTGAATCTAGTGAAAGTATCCATTGAACACAAAAACTTGCCAAATACACATTAGGAAAAGCATGCTTAGAGATTTTAACCTAAAAGTTGAAATCCAACCCTTAACCCTACAGTGGCTCGTAAGAGCAACTAATGGATATATGATGTATCTAATCACCCCAGAATACACTAAACCACAAAGCTTGCAGTATTGGCACGAAAGTGCATCAGCTTTAAACCTAGGGTTTCAAATTTGGGAACCAAAATGGAAAAAATACAGCTGCGTGAAAGCAGGGGAACCAAGAGGATACCTTAGATCGTTGCCCTGGTAGCCTTATCTTCCAAGGAGGAAGAGGTTTTGGCAGCTCATCCTCGAGTTGTCATCAGCAAGGGTGTTTGGTAACGAAAGGGAGAAAATGAGAAAAACAGAAAAATGGGAGAAACCCAGACCTAATTTTATTTCACAGCCAAAAATTTCGTCCTCTCAGCAGTGTATCAAAATAGCTTATAAGCTAAAGCGCCCACAAAATAAGTGAAATACCATACAATCGAACATAGATGATTACAACAGGGTAGAAAGGAGAAAAACAGCTATAACAAAAGAACAAAAGGCGTGAGATGCGGGAGAGCAGGGGCTGCGGGAAGAGACGGTCGCGAAGGTAGGAACGTGCACGGGATATTTTCTGCGGTGGTGTTTTCTTCACATTTTCTCTTCTTTCCTTCGATCTTTGATCTACTGATGTTGGGATTGACTTAGATTCTTCGGTCTTAAGATCGACTCAGCCAATTTCGGCATAATTGGCTCGCAAAATTGCAAAATTTGCCACAAAATGTGATCAATAAAATAGTAGGGACCTTAATGTTACCATCCCGGGTTAATTAACGCCAGTTAGTACACAAAAGCACTCAAAACCTATAATAAATAGGGTTGAAATATGCTTTGGGCATAATCAACTATTTAATTGTTGTTCAGTGTTGTGTTGCTTTGTGGTTGCATGATTAGGAAATTAAAGTAGAATTGGTTGAGAATAAAGCGTGAGATGTCATGAGCTGGGTGGATAGACGAGTTAGATTAGGAATAATTTGGAAATCACGAAAAAGTGCGGGAATAAGGGCAAAATGAATACGATTTAATTAGAAACACAGAAATTCTGAAAGTTACTTAAGTCCCCAGCGATAAGTCAGAATAGAGAGGAAAGTAATCTGATAGAAGGAGCAGAAACATATTTTGAGTTTGTGGTATGAACAATAAGTCAAAGGAACTGTTGAATATCAATTGAATTTAACTACTCATCAGCAAAAATGAGTCAAGGCTCCTTATGGTTAGTCCATGACCGTTGATCAAATTCTAGAATTTGTTAGATTATTGATTGAGGGCGAAATCCTAGGTAATCCTGACTGACGAGATGATCTTGGTAATTCTTGGATATTTAATTACATTCTAGCCATCCACACACATTCATATCTTGATGCCATATACTTTATTCGAGAAATTGAGCGAGCAAACTTATTTTCAAAAAATAAACGATGGAAACGAACTCATCCCGAAAATCAATCCTTGATGAAACTTTATGATTACCCAGGAATTCAAGGAGGAAGAAAGAAATGAAGTTTGGGGGAGTATATGTTTTTGAGGAACTCAAAAAGGGAATGAAAAGAAAAAAAACAAAGAGCAGAAAATGCAATAGAAAAGAAAGATTATAGGGATAAGTTTTATCTTGTGGCCTAACTCTCTTGAACAATTAAGTTCTTAGGGGTGTTTGACACTGGTACTAATGTCATCCGGTATGGGAGCTACTAGCCCAAAGTTGGCTAAGGTGTTAGAAGCTAAAAAAGTTAAAACCTTTGCACTATCCACACAGATGGTGACTAACAAGGAAATTTCCCAGTGGAATTACAAGTGAGAAATGGGGGCATCACGAGTTACAGATTGAAGAAATCAAAGGGTAGCCCCGAACATGAGGTTTAGGGGAGTTTATTAGGAAGACTCTGAGAAAGAAGGGCGAAGAAGAGGAGAAAGGTTCGGGGTAATCTTAACTAAAATTCCTTCATCCCATTACCCAGGCCTAACAATATAAGCCCCAGACACGATTGATCTTGAAGAGTGAAATCACCTACATTAGTGGAGATCAATATGAAAAACAAACTTATGGAATTTGGAAATATGAAACAATCGAAACTATGAGGACTTTAGGGAGTTAAGTGGCTCAGTATGAAGATGAGAAAGGAAAACAATTTATTTTCCAACAGGATCTAATAGTTATGTTGTTTGTAAAACAATTTCAACAGTTTGGTTTGTATACTATAAAAGAGTAGAAACTAACCTTGAACTAGACTTGAAGCTAGATGTCTGAAAATAATGCATACACATTTGTATTTCAATTAAATTGAATACCCTTTGAGAACAAATCAGAAAAATGTCCTTAAAGAATTTTTCTTTTATTTTGTTTGAGAACCAGACAAATCTTTCTTTTCTTTACTTGAGGACAAGCAAAATTTTAAGTTTGGGGAGTTTGATGAGCTTAAAAGTCATACATTTTTAGTCCACATTTTCTGTTTGTTTTAATGTAAAGGAATAATTGAGATGCGAAATATTAAGAAACTCACGAATATATGTTATTTGCGGGGGTAAAAGAAAGAAGAAAATCACGGTGGAAAAATGGCAAGCGGAGTGAAAATGCGAGAAAATAGCGGCGATAAACAAGCGATTCAATTATTGTTGCGATTTTGAGTTGCGGTCCCGGTGAGGTCGCGACCGGGAAAATTGAAGGAATTTTAATGCGGGTCGGCGAGGATCCCTAAGATAGACGGTGAAGATTGAAGCGGAGCTTAAGTTGATGTCGCGACATCCTAAGACATCGAGTTGAATTTGCGGATGACCGCTGAATCGCGTGCAGAACACGGTCAAAGCTGCGAGCCATAAAGTGATGTCGCGACAAAGAGATTAATCCATGACATCCGGGGAATAACGATTGAGACACGGCTGGAGTATAGAGTGATGTCGCGACAAAGGAATTGATGTCAGCGACAGCGGGAACCATCAAGTGAAAACTCGAGCCATAAGGCGTGTTGTGGCGTGAAGTTGATGTCGGCGACAACACGGCGACCAGTTGAAACTATGAGCACATGAGATATTTGACCGTGACAAGAGATTGAATGTCGGCGACGACCTGACGACCCGATTGAAAACTGCCAGTCCATAAGGCGATGTGACAGAGATTGTTGTCGCGACACCATTTGTCGGTGGAAGCTTGCCATTCCTTAAGGCGATGTCCGCGACAAAGGAATGGCGTCGCGACGCAACGACAGGTTGAAGCCTCAGGAGAACTAAGTCGATGTGGCGGAAAAGAGATTGATATCACGACCGGGAACCACATCAGATAGAAAATTTGCAAAGAAATGGCTTGCTGTCACGACAAAAGGTGAAACCGGGGCGCGCGACGTTCGATTAAAGCTACGAAGAAATTGGCGATGTCGGCGACCAGAACGCCGATGTCGCGACGCCGGAAGAAACTATTGAAGCACGCAAAGGTATAAGGTGATAAAATAAAGGGACGAAGTCGCGACATGAAAACTTTGTCGATTGGAAGCGCGATCAATGCTAGTTGTGATCTTCGAGACAAGAGATTGATGTCGCTACATCGAGAAGACGCCGGTTGAAAGGCACGCGAAGACTTAAGGCGTGTCGCGACATGGATGATGTCAGCGTGAGGTTTAAGTCATGACTGAACATTAACATGGGCGATCCATGAAATCCACAAAGGCGCATTGGGATTAGGGCTGGCCGAAACCTACTCATCTGTGGCTACCCGGCTTCATACTTGGTAGCTTAGGCGACAGACGAAGTGCAGGTATTTGAAAGGCTCATTTCTTTATTTTTCTTTTAATTTTTTCTTCTTTCTTTTCTTGATGTTGATAGTTAGAGATTAGATTAGATTTGTATCTTTTAGTTTCATTTATTTTAAGGCTTGGATGCTATCGTTTTGAAGCGAGAAGGCGAATGCGAGTCGATTCTTTTCAAATTACTACTGGAATGTTTGATTCGGATAAGTACGGAATTCGGCTCCTCCGGTTTCATAATGCGGTTATTCTTATGATCGGAGAATCTTGTAGTGTGTAATTCGATATTAGGAACTGACTTCCATTAGTGGATACTATTATCGAAATTATCTTTCTGTAGTTGTTTCCAGCAAGTGCAATTTTGGTTGTAATTTACTTTCGGTTATGGGTTTAATGTTTTGATCTGATCTCGGTTTCTATACAGTATTAAGAAATTGCTTCATTGCTCACGATTTCAAGGAGGTCCTCCCAGGTGACACGGAGATGACAATCTGGGAGTTATGAACATTTCTTTGAAGGTATATTAACTTGCTATTAAGTCCTAATGAGCTTTGTGATTTACTTGATAATCCTCTTCTCACTTGAAATCAAGAATGAGTTGAATGAGTTATCAATTTAAGCAAGCAGTTCGCCTCAATTCGAATAGTGAAGCGATCCAGTGTTGGTGGATCTAATCAAGGAGAGTGATCTATTCTGAATTTTGAGTAACACGGAAGTTGTATATCCTTGGCAGATAACAGGAGCTAAGGTTCTGAGTCCATAAAATGGGTATGAAGTGCGAAAAATACCCGAGAATTAGGAAGTCCTGTTAAAAGTAGTTATCTCATTCCCACTGTATTCGAGAGGATCGGGTAAAAATTAGATAATGGGAAATGTGGGTGTGGAGAGATCAATTTGTACTCTTAACGCCTTGAATGATTTTAAAAATGAAATACACAAGAAAAATTAACGGTGTTAACAAACGGGAATTGATACTTCACAATAGCATTGATCTTAATGTGTACTTTCTAAGCGATAATTATTTCGATTTCCATTTATTTTCTTAACTGTCGTATTTCATTATTCTTTAGATTCGGTTTATTCGATTGTTCATTCTTTTATTATACTTGTATAATTCTGACTTCTTAAGAATTTAGGTCTGATATCATTTATAGTCCGAATAGTATGGAGCTTGAGTAGTCGGGAGTAGTTGATCTAGGGTGCTTGAGATCTACGTGGGATCGATATGCGGACTTAATCCAATTTATTACTTGTCGACACAGTGCACTTACGATTATATTAGGTATTAGCAATGTGAAAATGATTTACTCTAAGGAGATGTTTTGGTCCACAGTCAGCAAGTTTATGTACACCTCTTCTACAAATTCTTCTTTGGATTCTCATTTCTCTCTCTTTCTTCCATACTTTTACGCATAGAAATGAGCATCTCATTATCTCTGTTATTTCCTTAGAGGCTCTCTGGAGACTTTCTCCGGGTTCTAAAATTCATGTTTCTCATTGGTGGAGGTGCAGCCGGTGGGTGAGTGAAATCTATAGGACTTAACTCATCTGCTTCCATGTCCCTCTGCCAAAAGTAGAGTGCCATACAGTTTGTGTCTCACGGATTTTGTTCTCTTGGTTCTCGACCATTAGGATGTCCCTCTTCTTGTCTTCTTTGTCTCCTCCTCATCTACGGAGTCTGTTTCCACTATAACTACTTCTTCTTTTGATTTCTTATTTTACTTATCCCGGTCGGGGTTAATGGTGAAGCTTTGATGGGGCACTCTTCCTTCCTTACCGCCCAACTTCCTTTCACACCAGCCCTTATACATAATCTGGTGATGATTGCTGGGTGTGGAATCAGGTCCTCTTTTGTTTCCCTCATGATATCTCATTATTGAATTTTCAATCACTGCTCTTGCGTTGAGCTTGTACCGCTGGGATGATGGCATATGAATGATGGCTTCTGTTCCCACATTGTCTTTGTATGCTTGGTTGGGACCATAACAGAAAACCAGGAAATAAAACCATACCTTAGCCTCCTCTGTCAGGTCTCCCCTTTTGATTGTCTTTGGTGCTCCTTTCTCTTGATCCCACGCACTTTGCAGATGCAGTCGATCTCACGATGATCTTCTCACAGTTCGGGTTTACTAACTGCTTAAATTTGGAGCCATGCCTTTGCCTGCCCATCCGTATGCCTCGTTAATGGCATTTTGCTCAGTGTGGCACCAAACCCTCGACAAGCGAGTTCCTTTACCGCGAAAGGTTAGATCTGTTCTCGGCTCAAGCTGGCATGCCCTGGTTTTCGATGTTATGAAATTTCTCGCCCTCTTTGCTCTATCAATTCTTTGAATGGAGAGATGGTGGCCCCGAATCCTTTCTCCTATAAACCCCTTTCCTGTGAGTGCTTCTTAAGGTATAGGTATGCTTCTTGAATTACAAAGTCGTTCTCTTCTTCTTCTTGCTGTCTCTCCTTTCCCTTTCTCTTCTGCTGCCTTGCAGCTGGTTGAACTTCTCGTTGTTACGTGGGCTGTCTTTGATGGGTTCGGATGAGACCTCTCCTTGGTGGAGCATACTCCTCCATCATTAAGCAAGTTCGGGATTAGGGTTTCAGGTTCAGCTATTAGAGAAATTTGAAGGTTTGGAGGAAGACGTTTGGATCTAGGGTTTGTGAGAATTGGAGTTCGAGGACTATGCGAAGGTGAAAAGTTGTTTTTGCTTCAAGGAAAGAGATGATAATGGAAGGAGTTTCTCAACAGTTGCAATTCAATTATGATTGTGGGCTATTTATTATTTCATTTATTTGTGCTTGTCGCGACTCCAATATCACGCTGAAATTGTGTGTTGTCATTAAATTTAGGGCAAAATTAAAAGCTGCCCAGCTGGCAACCCTTCCTCTCATGTCGCGACCTATGATTGTTTGTCGCGACATACTTAACTGTGGGAGGACAAGTTATCCTCTGGCTGCGACATCAGGCTTTTTAAGTTGTCGACATCACCACTCTCTTGAAGGACTTACTCTTGTCGCCTTAGATGTTACATGCGACCTCTACATTTACGTCAGCTAATCTTTGTGAATCACGACATCAGCACATTTGCGACTTGATTTCTGTCGCAACATCAGTTTTTGTCGCGACCTAGTCTACAATTACCTCAAATCTAATGAACAGACAGCTCTTCGCTATTTATTAATTCGCATATTCTCGACATTGATTAAATCCCATTCACACTGAAATTGACATGTATTACATTCAGATTTTGCAAGGAATTTCTATAGGAAAGGAATGCTCCATTTTCCTGTCGTTCTCTTACCAAGTTCTTCAGGTTATCTTGAGTTTGTTCCTTCTTGCCTGAGCCATTTCTGCATAAGCACTCTGCAACATTTCCAGAAAGGATTTAATTAAACAAAAATTAACTTCTCAGGTACTAACTAATCATTATAAGAACTAAAGAAAACAAACTCAAAGTGAATTCTAAAAAAAAAAATTAAAGTCGAAAATCAGAAACTAAAGTCTCTATGGGTTGCCTCCCATCGGCTGCTCAGTTTTGAGTCCTTAGCTGGACTTGTTTTGATTCTTTCTCTCTCTCAATGAACCAGCTGTAGCTCTTCCTTTCTTTCCTCCTGCTTTGATAGTGCTTGATCTTTGTCCATTGACTTTAAATTCTTCCCGGCCATCAGTCTTCGTCTTCATTCCAAATGTAATTGCTTGACATCCTTTGTATATAGTTACTCCACTTTGATTTCAAACTTTCACGAAAACAATCTTAATGCAGGTTAAATAGAAGAACTTGATCCCCCTCTCGAACTCTTATAAATCCTTTGATCATACCATTTCTTTGTCTTATCTTTGTATATCAGCATTATCACAAGCTGGCTTCTCGATTCTTCAGTTCATTCGATTAGGCAATCTCTCTTCCTTTGCCATTTGAAATCGAAATTCAGTTTCTTGATGGCCCACATAGCTTGTATTCCAATTGAGGGAGGTGGCATGGCTTGCGAAAACCAATGTATGGAGACATCGATGGGAGTTTGAATGCGATCTGAAACCCGAGATGCGTACGTCAAGTTTGGAAGACAATCCTTCTGCTTGAACTTACGGTCTTTTCGGGATCCTTTAAATCTCATTGGAAATTTACGCTTGCCCATTAGTCAGGGATGATAAGCTAGGCTCATTATATGTTTGATCCATACGCTCATTAACTGCGAAGATTTATTTGCAAGAGTGGCTTTATCAGTAGTAGTCTGGGTGTTCCAAATGCGCTCCGATATGTTCTTTTCACGAAAACTCTAGCGTAACATCATTCCTTAGGCAAGCTATTGGTTTCCACCCATTTAGAAACATATTCCGCGCTAGCCGGTATATACAGGTTCAATGATTGTGGAAAGGGTCTATAAAATCTATCCCCATCGTCAAAAATCTTGCACCTGATATGCCTCGTAGGGGCATTTCATTTAATAGCGATATTTAATCTTGCAGCATCTATCCATAATTTGACCCATTCGATTACAGTCCTTGAAAGCGTTGCAGGCCAATAAAATCTGATTGGAGTATCTTATGAAATTTGTTCTTTCTCCGGAAAAAAATACCCCATATGTTCTGATGCATGGCATTCATTCATAATTCTGCTTTGTTCATCCTCTGGCACACATCTTCTTATAATCATATCAGCACCCCTCTTAAATAACAGTGGGTCATCCCAGATATAATACATGCTGTCTGTCCTAAGCTTTCTTTTCTGTTGGTGGCTGAATTCAGAAGGAACTACTCCACAAGCTAAGTAATTCACAATATCGTATACCGTGGCATTTGGAATTAACAATTGAAATAGACAACATGGGAAGTTCTCTTTTAGTCTTATCTCCTCCTCATACACCTAATTTCTTTCTATTATGGACAAGTGATCAGCTATCACGTTGTCACACCTGCTCTCTGTTCCATATCGAACTCTTTGCAGTAGTAGCACCGCCTTATCCAGTCTTGGCTTAGCCTGCTTTTTTTGACATCGGATATTTGATCTTGCATGGGTTTTATGTGAACTATAACATGGGATCCCGAGAATGTATGGCCTGAATTTCTCGCAAGCAAACACTATGGCTAGCATCTCATACCGATTTGTGGAATAGTTTCTGTGCTTCATTGAAAGGATGCTGCTAGCATAGTATATGACTCTGAATATTTTCTCTTTCTTTGCCCAATCATTTATTCTTAAATCACTAGCATCACACATTACTTGAATTCTTGATCCCATTGCAGTGCGGCCATGATAGGTGCTGAACCAATCTTATCTTGATTTCTTCAAAGCTGACCTTGGGGAATCTTGAAATTAAACTTTGTGTCTTTCTCGATGTCTGCATAGTAGTGCGCTATTTTGAGAAGTTTTGATGAATCTCCTATAAAATCCAGCATGCCCCAAGGAAACTCCTTATCCCTTTCTTTGTTGTGGGAGGTGCTAGAGTTTGATTATGAAATCTTGGATTAGTCCTTCCTTCTATGCTTGAAATTTTATGACGAAGCAATACCTGTTACCATGAAATGGCATTTTCCCAATTTAGTGCTAGGCTGCTTATCCTTGCATCTTTGAAATCTTGTTTCCGGAGTTGTTGAACATGTTGCTTGGACCCTTTGCTGGCAAATCATCCATAAAAATTCCATGACTTCCCTCGACCAAATAAAGGAACATCGACATCGCCCTTTCTGGAAAGTAGCGAGGCGTTGCATAGCCCAAATGGCATCATTACGAAGAGCAAAGGTACCATAAGGGCATGTGAATGTAGTCTTTTCTTAGTCCTCGGTGAAATTGCAATCTGGTTGTATTTGAATACCCGTCGAAACAAAAATGGATTGTCATAATGCATCTGACATCCTGATCAATGAGGGCAAGGAAATGATCTTTCTGATTCTTTGTGTTAAGCTTCACAGCAATCAATGCATACTCTCCATCACATCCTTGTTCTTGAATTAATTCATTTATTTCATTGCGGATTCTGATAAATCACGCTTCTTTGGAACCACGTGGTGGGCTAACGAGACTATAAAATTGCATATATAAAACCCGACATTTAACCGTTTGAGCACCTCCTTCCGAAACTACTTCTTTCTATTCACGGATTGATCTCCTTTGATCTTCAGCGGTCGGCGCATTTTCTTCTAGAAGTATTTTGTGCATGCATATTGATTGGTATTTCTTAACTCTTGATAGACAATATAGACTCCTTATGATTCATAAAATTTCCGGCCAACCTCTGTTCCTCGACATCACTAAGTCTGCGAAATTATTCTTGTTTACTCTTTGGCCGCGGTAAGAATACTTTAAATGACGGCAACTCTTTTAAAAGCTAGCCCTTCTTCTTTGGTTTCTTGATGAAATTCCTTTTCTTCATTTTGGTCTCTTTGTTTCATCTCATTTTATTCCAGAGACTCATCAACGTCTCGGTAGATTGTAAAGCGATGTGCGAGAAAATCGGATCAAATCACTAGATCTTGTGGTCGTCTCTTTTCATTGATTGAAAATTGGGCATTACAATCATAGTAAAACTTCAGGGTGTGACATATACATCTTACATTGATATCTTCCTTTACATGTGCAAATTCTTGAGCTCTTAATTAAATTGAAATCAGTTGTCTCTTCTCCAACTCTGAGGGTGAGAATTCCTTCTGCATATCGATTAGAGCTGCTCCAGTTGCAAGGAATGGCCTTCCGGCATGGAGGAACTTGTGAATCTTCCTCCATATCGATGGATGAAGTTTCTTTGGAAAAATAGAATTTTCCCACCTTTACGGCCACATCTTCTATGGTTCCTTCGGGTTTTGCAGTTCTATCTTGCCCGTTTGGAAGTAGCAGTGATGGGAGTAAGCTCCCCAAACTTAACTTCTTGGCAACATGGTGGACGTGGGGTCAATCTTGGCTTTGGAGTCGAGAGCTTTACAGGCTTCAAAGACTCTCGATGAATTAGGAATGGTGAAACTCACGGATCCTTCATCTTTTACGATGCTGGCCTCTCTTGATCAAAAACCTTTGCAAGTTGCGGTCGGGTTGACAATTCCTTCTTCAGCAATCTTCCTCTTTTTGCTCAGTATGTCTTTGAAATTTTGCATAAAGTGGCATCTGAGTCCATACTTACGTATGAAACATCACGATCTCTGAGCACGAAAGGTTTTTCAAAAACCTTGCAAGCTGTTATTCTATCTTTGATTCCTGACCTTTGTGGAAATGAATGCTGCTGATGATTGTCCCAGGTTTTCTTCTTGCTTCCTTCTAACTTCTCGGCAATTTCCTCCTTTCTTTCCTTCTCCAGGTGTTTCGGCATTATGCAGGCCTTCCTCTCCCTTGTTGCTTTCATCTTTTTCTGTCTTCTTCTCCAAGTCTTTCCCACTTCTTAGCTGCATAGCCATACAGTCTTTAGGATTCTTCTTTGTGTCATTGGGAAAGGCATCTTTCATCTGGTTTTGCAGGGTTAGGGCCAGTTGCCCACTGTTGTGTCCTCCGAGGTTCTTGAGGAGGCATTTGTGGTCTTTGAAAAATTTGAGAGTGGTATTATTTGAGGCTTCAATTCTGTAAACTTTGTTCATGGAGGTTTAACAACTTCTTGTTGTCCCCATGAATTCACGGCATTTGAATCTTCAAATGGTTAGACTCTCCTACGACTACGATACTCGTTTTATTTTTCACCTCTTCTTCTTCGTAACTGGAGACCTTAGTGATTCTTGATATCCTGATGAGATCTTTGTATACTTGTAGACCTTTGAGTCCCCGCCCATATGAAAAATTTTCATGGTTCCTAGTGCTGGATGATAGTGTGCTGGCAGGTTAGGATTTGGTTTAAAGTATTAACTTCAGCTCCCCAGTACTTAACCTCTTCGGCATCATAAGCAGTTCTTGATGGATCATGGCCACTTCCACTCTCGATAGTTCCTCTCATTGCTCCTATTTTATGAGCGGTCATGCATCTTCTTCTCTTGCTTGTCCATTCTATGCATGATGGCATCTCTTGGCCTCCATGGTATCATCTTGCTCAGCTCCATGACTCCCTCTTCCCTGCGATTACTCTTGAAAGCTACGATGGAGCTCATGTGCATTCTTGAGTCCTGTCGGATCTCTTGCCTCTTAACACTCTTACGTTTGAATGCTCCTGACATGAGCATCCAATAATGCCCTTGGATGTATCATTCCAGGCATGACCACTATAATATCAGTCTTGAGTCTATTCCATGCATCGGGCATCTTTTTCGACAACCTTTTGAATCTCTCCATGCTACATAAGGCTCTCATCTTCCCCCTGTTTGGAACACAATTATCTCCCTCCTTCTCTACGAGGTGAGTGATGGAAAGAATCTCTTAAGTAGGCTTCTCTGGCTCCTCAGTATCAACGAGGAACCATATGGTGAGATTCATACCATGTGGGCTGCGTATCTATAGAAAAATGGGAATAAATGCAATTTGCGACCTCCCGGTCTCACCCCATTCAACTTCACCGTGTTTGCCATCCTGAGAAACCTTCAGTGCTTTCATTTGGGTCTTAATAGGATGACTAGTAAGCGTTGTTGCTGAACCATTATGTCGGTGGCTTGAGTTGAAATTATTTGCATCGGTAGTAAATTTGTCGATTGCGAGTATTCATCTACGAATAATAGGTTTCAAAGTCCTCCATTGTATCGGTGATTGGAGTCTTATGGTTATTCTCGTCCTTGATGCATTCTTGCCTTTCATCTGCCATAGTGGGTTTACGCCCTTTTCGTTTTCAACCGGTAACTCTCTAATTCTAATGTCTGGCAAAGGTCGGATAGGTGTTACATTTCTATGCATTAAGTTTTCCTTTTGAAATAAAAACACACTTACATTAATAGGATTGAGTCGGGCCCGACAAAATATTTTTCCAAAATATGGCTTGGTAAAGTTGAGTGGCAAATAACCAACCTTTGAAAAAGCTAATTTTATTCTTTTTCTTAAATATGATGCGTATTTCTTTGTTGATGTCAGATCTACTCAGTTCTTTGATCTAGGCAGCATTTTCATATTTGTTGATTGGACCAAAATATATAAATTTATTGCACTATTACGAAGGACTATTGTCTAATCCCAGTGATAATGCGGCAACATGTATTTTGTGTTCTATAACTATTGTATTCATTAGAGCATTTTTTATTAAGAGTAAATCATTGTGTTCGGAGTTGTTTTTTGATCCATCATCGCAAGTGCCTGGTCTAACAAGTAGTAAATTGGATTTAAGTCCAGATACTCCCGATCCGATCTCGAAATTTTCAATCAACTACTTGAAACTACCAGCTACATACTATTTGGACTATAATAGACAATTTGAATCATTTGTAGAAAGCCTTGAAATAATGAAGCCAAAAATAATATATGAATGAATAACAAGTGTGACTACGAAATAATGAAATGATAAATTTAGATTGAACAGTTATCTGTAAAGGGAACATTGGAAATAAAGCTATTGTGAAGAATAAATTAACAAACATATGATAATTTTTGCTTTAGACATGAATTTTAAAACTAGTCCAAGGAATATGACAATGCAATTTGGATCTCTCCAAACCCTGCCGTTCATCATCTCACCTTCATAGTTTCTCTCGAATCACAGTGGGCTTGATAACTACTTTTTAATCTGGGTAGCCTTGTTGCAGGGTTTTCTTTCTCGATAACCATACCCATAACATGTTTGTAAACCTTAGCTCCTTTGTATAGTCATTGCATGGGTTTGCTTTGTGCGTTCCTGCTATCAAAATTAGAACATCTCATTCTTTCGCCCAGTTGAATCGTTGCTAACCGCGGGATTGAATTCACAATTGAATTGGCGAACTCTCTGCATGCCTTAGGTGATGTCACTCGACGCTTCATTCTCGGTTTCAAGTAGAGAAGAGGATGTATCGATTTAATTACCTGCAGGCACATTAGATCATCAATATCGGGTTCTCATACCCTCAAATTGTGCATCGCACTCTCGGGAATGCCTTCTCTGCAGTGTCACTGGAAGACTCTTGGAAATCAAACTAGGTGACCAGTTATGGGTATAGGAGGCCGACATTGGGATCAGTCTAAACAAAACCGACAAGTCAGGTTATAGAGCCGAGTTCAGCAATGAATAAAGTGCCGGGAAAGATAATTTACTATTGATAAGCGTCATTTCAATGGGCTGGGTTCTAAATCCTTTGGATTACGCATACATTGGCTTCTTACATTCGAAAACCACTCTAAATCGGAAGCGGTAGTTAAATCCAAAAATTTGTTGGAATTCAAACAGCAGGCAGTATTGAAGAAATATAAATGCATTCAGCTACAACCTTCTGACTAACGTTCAAATCCAAATTAAAAAGCAGTAAACTAATCTAAAAAATTAAAAGAAAAGAAAGAAAAATTAAAATACGGGGCAGCCCGGCCACTCCATATCTCTCGTCGCGAGGCTGCGTTCCTTGATGCTTATTTGTGTATTTATAGGGTTAGTTGGGCCCTAATTTCGATGCACCTCTTTTTTGAATTTGCGGTTAAGCGGCCCAGTATATTGTCTTTGTCGCGGCGAAGCAGTCTTTATTGCGACCTTCTTTGTCTCGGTCTTTGTCGCGAAGCCTTTGTTTAGTGACATGTCTTTGGTGGAGCGATGTCGCGGCGGCTTCACGGCGTCGCGACCTTATCTCTATGCATTTGATATCCGTAAACGATCTTGTCGTGACCTTCTGGTCTATCTGTGGATGTCGCGACCTGCGTATGATGTTGCGACCTCGAGTTCCCCGCTAACCTGGTAGCCATTGCGCCTAATGATGTCGCGACTAGCTAACTAATGGATGTCGCGACAACGAGTGTTATCATGATCTTACCTTCTATTGATGTGTGACATTTGAATGATGTCGCGACCTCCCATGTGTAGTTGATGTCGCGGCGGCTTGATCTTATCGCGACCTTCTTTTGATCGCGGTGATGTCGCGGCTAAATGTTCGGTCGATTATTTCTCTTATCGCGACTTCTTTTAGTCATAAGCGACCTCATTATCCTTTGTCTTGGGTTTAGTGCAGCCGCGACCTCCCAGATGATGTCAGCGACATCATGTCTTCTTCTTCATCAATTCACAGTTTGCTTGACTTGGAGTTCCTTTCACGCCCGTCGTTTGTCTTTGATTCACAGCTTCATTTGCGGCCCCGGAGCTTTATGGTTCTGACTAATATATATTTGATTCTTTGAAAAAGCTTCATGACATCAAATCTTTTAATCGCTGCGCCTCTCCTGCAACTGCTCAATAATTGGGCCAGTCTTTGTTCGGTCATATTACGCTCTTTTCTTGCAATTTCTACTTTCTTTTAATTCCCACACATTGCACGGGGAGTTTGGTGAAAGTATTCCATATTCCTACATATCATCCGGTCTTTTTATATAAAATCAATCGAGAAAAATGGTGAAAATAGATGACTTTTAAGCTCGCCGGTTACAACGTGAATCCCTTGTCTGCTTTCGACTTGCCTTGGCTCCTCCACTTATCTTCCATTTTTTGTCACAGCGACTTCTCTGTCGCGATAGAAATCACGACTATGAAACACTAATTGTCGAACATATTTTGCTGTCACGATGAGATGTACGCCTTGAGTTCATTGGTAATAACCATTAACTTATCCATTTTTCTATGTCGCAACATCCATTTCTGTGTCGCAACAATCTTCTTTCATTCTCCTCACTTTATTAGCGGCCAATCGTTTGTCTTTAATCGCAGCAACATTCCTACCGATCTCGAGTTTTTCTCTACTGTAATGAGAGATTCTATGTCACGACAAAGTCTGCGTATTTTTCATTGCTGACTCTGAATGTTGTGTCGTGACATAGTTTTCTTTTGTCATGACATAAAATCTGCCTTGGTCTTGTCTTTAGTTGAAATGTATGTTGCAACATCGAAAACTTTGTCACAGGCACATTGTTTCATTGTTTTTCCATTTTCTTATGATAAATTCATGCGATGACCGTTTCTTATGCCTTCGATAAAATTATAAGATCATTTAACAGTTTCATGCCATTGCTTAATCAATGTCCGCGATGGTAAGAATGTCGCGACATTCTTCTTCATGAAGTTGCTCCTGCGTATCACGACATAAAATCCATTGTCGCAGCGAAATTAGTCGATGCATCTTGAAATTGTGTGCGGCGGTCTTCATTTTGGCTTGCGGCTCGGCAGTCCTTGTTGTGACATACTTTTGCTGGTTATATTGGAATATTTTGCGACATTTTGATACTATGTCGTGATTAGTTAAACGGCAGTGGTGAAATCGTAAGTATATGTCTGGGATTCACTCACTGGCGTAACAAAGCTGCTGATTTCTAGTGGCTCCCCAAGATTAGAACATGGGGATGGGTTTTCTTCATGAGAGAAGGTTACAATGCGTGAAAATGGTGTTTTCTCCTTGGATTTTTAGGGTTTGAAAAAGCAGTGTGGAGTGAATGGATTGAAAACTTGAAATGATTGAGTAAAAGGTAAAAGAGGAATTCTTGAAGTGGGACGCTGGAGCTTAGGAGTTCTGGGTTCGCAGACATGTCCTCGGGTCTTTCCTCGCGTTGGAATCATGGCCTTATAGTCATTCCCAAAGCGGGATCTTCATTTTATCACAAAACCCTAAACCACAAAGTTTTCCTCTTGAAAGATGGCATTTAATTGGCGCCTTAAATGTCCCTAACGGTGAGAGCATATCTACAGCCTACCCCCACAGGTAACTAGCCAGGAGAATAGCGTGGTGGATCTAGTGAAAGTATCCACTGAACCCAAAAAGCTTGCTAAATACACGTTAAGGAGAGCATGCCTAAGTGATTTTAACCTAAAATGAGAAGCATGAGCACAAATACCCTTAAATGCATACATGAAAAGCATAAGGACATGCTGCTTGCCTCAAAACCAACACCCGGTGGCCTTCCCCTTCAAGGATGAGGGTTTGGCGTCATCCTTGATTTAATATATCAGGGGTGTTTGGATGGTAAGAAAATGCAAGAAAGCCAGGGGAAAGGGAGAAAATCGCGACCGGCGGAGGAAGCTTAGTGCGAGTTTTATTGTGATTAGTGGGTGAAAAGTTGAATTTTATTACAAACCATGATGACTTATGTAGGTGCTCGTATTGAGGAAATACAAAGAAGTGTGCCGTGTTAAGTATCAGGGAGCAGACTTGTATAAAACCCTGAGGCGAGATTAGCGATCAGCAGCCCGAGGCGAGGCGATTGTTGCAGAAATTTAGGCACGTAGCCTCCCGTTTTGTTGCATTACCCTTTCTTCTTTCCTTATGGTCTATGATGCAATGCGAGTTTGACTCCCGGAGTGTTAGTGCTTGGATTGACTCAACAATTTGGAAATAAATAGCTTGCAAAAACTACAAAATTAGCCGCAAAGAATCGATCGGTAGGAGAATAGTGGACAGTAATATTTTCAAATCGGGTTAATTAGAATAATTAGTACGCAAAAGCACTCGAAGCCTACTCTGTCAATGGGGTTTAAATAACACTTTTGGGCACTAATCGATCAGCGACATAGTTCTTGCTTGTTTGATTTTTACGCTTTGTACTAAGAATTCTCACATTTTTATATAAAACACACAAAACAAAGTTGGTAGATTTTCCATAATTCACCATTAAAATGTATCCTAACGCTAAAAATATGCGAGAAAAATGGATTACAAAATATAGCAGTTTGAGGAAACAATAGGTGAGGCACGTAGACTCTCACCTCCTCTTTCTTTTGTGGTTTCCTTCTTCCAGCGCATTTTTCGTCTTGCACCATAGATTTTCTTCTTTTTTCAATCAATTCTGAATCGTTGTGCTCACTTTCTTTTCTAGCTTCTATTTTATCTTCCTTCTCAGTCATTTCATCATTTTCTCCTTTTATTTTCTAGAGTTCTTTTCCACTTTTGAGAGTAATTTTCATACAGTCTTTTGGATTCTTCTTTGTGTCACTTGGGAAGGAATCCCTAGATTGATTTTACATTGATAGGGCCAGCTGCCCCACTTGAGTCTCTAGATTCTTTGAAGTGTTATTGTGACTGAAACATTTGTGTGCAGGTCACTCTTCTTCAGTAAACTTTGTTTCCCATGGGTATTTGATAGTCTTTTGTTCTCTCCCATGAAGCTCAACATCTGATCTTCAAAAGACTTGGACCTTCTTTAGCCCTGGTTCTCAACTCTTTGGCTGCCTTGCTGCTATTTCCCTTGGAAACATTGTGGATCATATTGTTGATGAAAATTTTGCACTGGTATTGGACCATGCTACACTCCACTTCCATAGGAAAAATTTTCATGGTTTCTTAATGCAGGAGTGTAATGGGTTGGAAGGTTGTTGTTGGGCTTGAAATTGTAGCTTATGTTGCCACTCACAAACTGAGCCTCCTCCACCTAATAGGGACCCTTATGAGCAAGTCCCTCATCAGTCATGTATTTCTGCTCTCCTCCTTCTTCTATTCCCACTATATTTGTTGAATGGCTTCTCATTTCTTGAGTGCACATCTTACTCATTAGCACATCCAACTTTGCTTCAATTGCAGTCATCCTGTTCAGCTCTAGCATACCTCCTAATTTCAATCTTCTGCTACTCCCTAAAGTCTCAACTAGAGCTTTGTAGTTGCTTTTGGCTAAATTGCAATAAGCTAGTTGGCCTCTTTAGCACTCTTTCTCTTGAATGCTCCAAAACAGTTAGCATCTATGATTCCCTTTGAAGAGTAATTCATTGCATAATAGAAAATGTCCATTTGGATGATTTGATCAATCCCATGCATTGGATATCTTGACGGGTTTCTTGTACCTCTCCCAGCTTGTTATAGAGAGGCTTTCTTCTTCTCATTGCTTTGTGAACTATAATCTCTCTTCATTCTCCCTGCAAGGTAGGTGGTGGGAAAAACCTCTTCATAAGCTTCAATAACTCCTCATTTGTCAGTGATCCATGGTGGCCCGAAACAAATGGAAATACATTACATCTCTCGGTAAGGAAGGAGGGAATATTGTAACGATAATATCTGGATTAACCACATTCGAACGACCTTATTTTCCATCCTCATGATAGCCTGGGTGCTCATTGGGATCCTCATTAGGATGCCACAATAGATTAGTGTTGTTGCACCATGGTGATGAAGCAACTGACTTAAAGTTATTTGCCTGAATGGGTGGTTGCCTTACAACTGAGTACTCATTTCTTATGACTGGCCTCCAAAAATATTCCATGGTCCTCTTTATTTGAGGCCTTTCTGTTGTTAGCTCTGTTGGTACATGCCGATCAGTCCCTTCTTACTCTTCCACAGCTACTGCTTCGGTAATTCTCACTTTCTTCAGATTTCTCAATGTCCTTTCCAACTCTTTGTCCAGCGGCGCGATTACATACAGTCTTATGTGTATGTGATAACTACGAAATGGAAATACAACGGTCGAAGTGAAGTTAATGAATATAACATAAAATATATTATGATGTGCTTTCATAATAGACCCGATAAACCAAGTCAGCTCTTTGTAGTTAAAACTATTTTTGAATCTTTTTATAAAAGTGAAAATGGCTCCAAACTAACTTGATTTTCTTTTGGGCAAGAATATTGATTTTTAAACTTTACTTCCTTTCAATACCCGGTAATGGTGCCAAAAACTTGATAAGACCAAATTATGTGATCACTAAAATTTCTAACACTGCTACCAAGAACTATTGGTGCGACACGGTGCAACTTGTTGAGACTAAAATATGTGATCACGAGAATTTCTTACCTCTTGCAAAGAACAATAGTCCGGCAACGCCAAAAACTTGATTAGACCAAAATTATGTTGAATGTGTGTGTGCCAAACTTATGTATAAACCAAAACTGATTGGATTCTAGCATTGCTACCAAGGACCAATCAATCCCCAACAGAAATGTGATTAGTACCCAAAAAGTGCTATTTTGAGTCCTATTTAAGATAGGTTTTGAGTGCTTTTTATGTACTAATCATATTAATTAAGCCGATTGACATGTGCAAGTCCTTTAGTACTCTTTGCACTTGAGGTTGTTTTTGATAGTTTTAGGTTTGTCAACCTCCGCCATCCCATATCGAGAAGCTTGGCATCGAAATTTATTTGATTTATCTTAGGAGTTAGTTTTGAATTCTCATCGATTTCATCAAGCCTGGGATGAAGAAATAGAAACCATGGAAGATGAGAAATACGGGTGGAGGATTGCAAGAAGCTGACTATAGAAGATTGGCAATGAATTTCGCTATGTAGCGAAGAAAATTTCGCGATGATAAGCGAAATTTAGATTATAACTAAATTTTCTACATGATGGCGAAGTTTGCTATCATAATTTTAGCTATCATAACCAAAAATTTCAATCATAGCCAAATTTTCAATTTCGCTATATTTGAATTTTAAGCTATGATAGAGAAATTTCGCTATCATGAGTGATTTTCACTATCATAAGCGAAAATTCTGCGTGCATAGCGAAATTTACGCTCCCTTGTTTAATGATCCAAACGACTCTGTTTTGTTTAATTCCTCTTTTGCCCTCAATGTAATCATATTATTTAGAGTTGGTTTGGTATTTTTCGCATGTTTGTGGGGGTATATAAGCAAATATTATGGACATTTTATACTTGTAACTATTCAATTCACGTAGCTTTTCATACGGCCTGATTTTGAGTTCCCATTTTCTCTCTCTCTCTCATCTTTCTCTCTCATTTGAAATTTGCTTGACACTGCTTGAGGATGACAACTCAAAGGATGTTGGAAATTAAGCCAAAAAACCTTGAAGATGAGGGTAGCTGGAGGTTGGTTGATGTGGGTTTGCGGAGTGTTCCTCTGTTTCATGGAAGTAGGTGTATTTGTGTTTTATAAACTTTCCAAACTAGGTTTAAATGCTCTTGTGTATTTTCTTTGGTCGATACTTGGCATGCTTTGGGGTTCGGTGTAATCTTAATGGTAGATACTGCTGACATCCATTAGATGTCATTCACGAGCCACGGTAGGTTAAATGCTTTGTTTTCAAGCGCATAAACATTAAATGCTCGATAAATGCTATGGTTCAATTAGAATGTTATTAAGGGGTTGGTTTTAAGTTAAACAAAGATCCGGTTTTGGAAATGACTATGTATCATACCTTACTGTCTTGATAACCAGGGACACCCACACCTGACCTCATGCAAGTAGTGACCCCAAGGAAACTGAAGGTCTTCTTTTTACATCTTATTTTAAAATTGCTTCCACTTAGCTTAGTGACCTGACAACCACACTTTAATGCAAATCCAAAAATCAAATTAAAGCCTCACCATTTTGAATCATGATCTGAGTCATTTGTGGGACGAAAACCCATCCACAGTGTTGGAGCCACAGAAACCAAGCTATCTACTTGACCAGCTTGACTAAGAGCGGTAGGAGGAGGGAATTAGGTATAAATTTTGTTGATTCCGCCTGTGGCCTGAATCAAATGGTGTCGTTCTTAGGGATGAATTCAACCAAACTACGGATGATGAGTTGATATGTACCTTAGTCTTCGTACAAGTGTTGGTGACCTTTACAACCCTTTTTGAATTTCATTGTTTAGAATATCTAGTTCATTTACCTTTCGCGATCACCCTGGCAAGCGTTTATTAATCTGATCATTTATTATTTGGCTAACACTGATCCTTTTTGGCAAGTCTTGTAGTTGTTCCTTGCTTTGTCTCTTTTATGTCACAGGTGTTTATGCATCACTGGGATAGAAATATCAATTAGGCTGCAAGAATTTGTGCACTGATTAAGGCAAGTTGTGAGTGATGTGCACGATGGTAAATGGATCCTCTACGAAGAACAACAAAGTAGATACTTGGCTCCTATGAATCCAACAACACTCTGAGTCAATGAGGACCACATACGCCTGCAGAGTGAGTCGCCTTCTGCGTCAACACACACTTTCTTGAGGATGTAGTAGTGAAGGACCTTATCACGGTGTTTACTCCCGACTTTTCATGGTATGGAAAATGAAAATCCATACACACACATCAGGGATTTTGAGGAAGTATGCATAACTTTTAAGGAGGGGTTACCTTGGAGTATGGTTGTTGAATTTGAAGGCATTCCCATTAACCCTCGAAAATGGCCAAGTGACATTCACTTTGAGACCCGAGAACCATTAGATCTTGGGGTAGAGCTGCGAGGCGGGATTTTTAAAATTCTTCGGTGCTCACAAGACCCGACAATTTAAAGAGACAAATCTACGTTTGCGGCCCATGACAATGAAAGGTTCTACCAGTGTTAGGAGAGGTTCATGGAACCATCGATCATGTCACATCATGTGGTTTCGATACTTGGATGCTTGTAAATCACTTCTATGGTCGTATGTCTCGACCATGGCTTGGCCTCACCCCGAACAATGTGTGGAGGACTTCGAGCAAGCACGGATGAAGCCATGGACCTTTTTGATTATGTATTTGAAACTTCAAAGTTAGGATGAGCGAGCCAAGGGAGAGTAGAAATAGGCCTTGACCCACGAGGGAGGAATTTTGCACTTTAGGATATGGAGATGAAAAGCAAGATATCAACCTTTGCTAGGAAGGTGGAAGAAGTTTGGAAGGAAAAAGGCTACATAGGTACAACGTTAGTGAAATCACACGCAGACGACATACATCAGTGCGATCCAGCCGCTAGGAAGACAACGTCAGTGCTCCTCGGTGAGAGATTTGATGGCGAGCATGCATACTTAATACCATGGGCGATACAAACCACCTTGATACTATATGGTAATACATATAATCCCAATTGAAGGAACCACCCTAATCTCTCTTGGAAGCCTAATCCCCCTGCTTATGTGCCCCTTGGTGCCAAACTAATGATTTGGTTTCTCATCCTGACCCGGCCCATCCACCATCATCATCCTGATGAGCAAGCTATTTTAAACTTGAGCAAGGTGGTAGGTGATTTGTGGAAGAGCAAAGGAATCAATGTACAATTGGCTCAAAAGAATAGATCTTTTGTAAGAGCACCATGAACAAGAGAATAGAAGGGCTTGAAAGTAGTAACTGTCAGAAAATTGATAATCTACAGTATTCATGCTGGATTATTAATTTCTTTGGAAGTGCAAAAGAAAGGAAGATTCCCCTTCGGACATTGCAAATCTAAGAGGGTCCGTGAAATAGGTTCTTCCGACAACTCAAGGATGGATGAAGTAAATGCTATCATCGCTTTGAGTGGAAAAAAAAATTAGTGCTTATTTGCAAATTCTTTGAAGAAACAAAAAAGGAAAAAGGAAGTGAGCACGAGAGAATAATAATCGAGAGAGATTCAATGAAGAAAAACATGCACCCTCCATTTCCTCGAAGCACTTAGAGCGAAAAAATCACAAAACCAAGCTGAAATTTGGGGAGTGCTAAAATGATGAAGGTAAATATCCTTTGTGACATGATTAAGCAAATAAAACATATACAAAATTTTGAAGGACACGTATGATTGAAGGGTTGGAAGCATTGAAAGAAACCTTCCTATGAGAACAAGTCGATTCTGCATCATTGAGCAAGACCCCCCCGTGAAATATAAGGATCAGGATCTCCCGCAATATGATCGACATTGGAGGAACTTGCATAGATAAAACCTTTGATGTTAGACTTGGGGCCGGTGTGAAAACCTCTTTGTCGTACTCGGGAGGTATATAGCGAGTTGGGTTTAGGGGAGCTTAAGCCTACCAACATCACTCTATCCTTAGATGATCGATCGGTAAAAATTCCTAAGGGCATAGTTGAGGATGTATTGGTGAAGGTAAACAAGTTCTACTACCCAGTGGATTTTGTAGTGCTTGATACCGAACCGATCGCAGCTGGGCCTAATCATGTGCCAATCATCCTCGGAAGGCCATTTTTGGCCACTTCCAATGCGATAATCAAGCTGAAATGGGTAAAATGCGGCTCACATTTGAAACACTGACACTTTGGGCTCAATATTTTCCTGAGCAACAAGCATGCGCTAGCGAAGATGAGAGGCAGGATCGGATGAAGTTTGCTGATTGGTTAAGTTGAGGAAGCCAAATGCTCATAAAGCTGCGGGAAGAAATTGGTGAAGAAAAAGTAGACGGTTGATGGAATTAGTATCAGTCCTCCTAAAAGAGCCAAATACTTCCCTGACATCACCAGATGAAAAAGAAGCTCAAAACAAATGAGCTGGGCATGAAGGCAACTGCAGCACACATCACTGCAGGCGTGAAGGAGCTCCTCCTCCTTGATCCTCCATGAATGAAACTAGAGCAGATGAGCTGGTTTGGTCTTCACTGAGGCTAAACTGCAACTCAAAATTTTTGATTTTAGTTGTTGGTCAATCTTGACATTTTATTTTAGTAATTTTTCTTTATTTTAGTTTTAATTAAAAATCTTTTTTTGTGTTAAGTTCATTTTATGTACATTTATTTTAATATTATTAAATTAAATTTTGTTGTTATTTTGCAGGATGGAAGTTGGTGCAGGGCATAAATTTATGATAATATGAAATTTATCCTCACTGTGACGCCATTTACCTTGGGGGTCCTTTCGGCGCAAGCGATTTATAAGCCTCCTCATTTCATTCCATTCCTTTCACACAACCTCTGTGGAAGCCGGGTAGAGGCCCTCCGTACCACGTTCACACTTTACTGCACCGCCGTAGCGACAGACGCGCACACGTCTCAGGGCAAACGCTTTGAGCCTCATCTTGGAGACCGCCGCTGAGCCACAGTCCCTTGTCGTCAAGCCAGTTCGCGGCCTCCGCTCCAGTGAGGCTTGTTCCCCCCCATGCCGGGTCTTGCTGCAACGCCGGGTCTCCTTGACTCGTCGGCCGTCCCGGCACGCGGGTCTTGGCTCCCAGTCACGTAGTTCCTGCGTGATTGACTCCTAGCCATGGTTCATACCCGTGGAGCCCATCGTTCTGAGCCCGGGGTCGATTCGATTACCACGAGAGAGGCGATGCGAGCGCGTCGAGCGCGGTCTTTCGCTACAGGACAGTCGCGACGCACTACGTTGGCCCACCTGCTTACATATCGGAGGAGGTTGGGCCTCGAGCCCCCATCCAGGAGATATCGAACCCGGGTGGGACCTTGGGCCCATTCTCCACGTACATCAGAGACCGTCGGAGGCCCTTCAGCGGGCTGGACATCAGGCGAAGTCTTAGGGAATGCAAGTGGATGTCGCCTCCTCTAGCGATCGAGTTTGTCGCTGATTATCCCAGGCGAGGATCGGCATTCGATGTTTGCGCGTCAGTCCCGGGAGCGTCGATCTTCGTGCGGGAATTCATATGGAGTCATATTCACGACATCTGGCGTTGGCTAACGGACAATGATTGAAGATTACATGCGGGTTGACAGACAATATTCATTGCTCATTTATGACCCGCTGGCGGTTTTTCTATCCGGGTGGTGCTTGAGTTTTTATCACACTATGACATCCAGAGCTAGTCGGATAAAATTCGGTTCGATATCGGCGGCCCGCCACAGGGTACTCCATTTGCTGAATATTCTATTTGCCCAGGCACACTGGTAGTTTTGCTGGAGAATTCCGCGGACCTCGTGATGGCCTCGGCCATCCGCAGAGAGAGAGATGGTTCGACTCTCTCGCTCGGGCTCTACGGTTGAGCACCTCTTAGACGAGCGACTTTCCCCACAGTCTTCGTGGACCATGTGCCCGGACGGCTATTCCCCGCCGACGTATGCAGTAGCGGGGGGCTATCTTGGGGCTGCGTACGAGGATATCAGGGTTACGGTTCGGTGCGAGCTTCGTCATGGTAAGCGTTGCTACATTTTGAGGGAGAAGGTCCTGGTAAGGACTGGCTGGGACGAGAGGCTTTTCCCCTGTTGATGCCAAGGTTCTTTGAGCCGGGTGGCATGGAGCTATCCCCAGGGTTCCACGAGGAGCCATGTTTAGAGCGGCGAGTGAGTTGTCCTCATGTTTTATCCATCGAGCGGTCTTTATATGCCATTGTCCATTCTTCTACGACGGGAGAGCGCGGATGATATTACGGAAGAGGACTACCCAGAAGTGGCGGCTGTTCAGTGGAGTTCTGGACCTTAGTTAGGTCATCTCCTCCAGTTCCACCTCACATTTGCCCCGAAGCTCCTCCCCAAAATTGCGGGCCGTCCTCCAGCGTCCACGGTGGTCGCGAGCATATCCACATCAAATCTAGGGAGTTATCTGGCATTATGGATGCGATCTCTTGCGCTTACTACTCGAGCGTAGTTGTGACGGATGGCCGGCGAGGTCATCCATGTGAAATCAAGCTATGCTTCTTCGGATTATAGGCCACCGGTCTCCACCGGTCAGTGACGAGCCTTCCACGGCCCATTACTCGTGATCGATCCACGAGTATACGTGTCATGACCTCCTTGAATGATGGCGCCATAGCAGCAGTTCGGTCTAAGGCGTCTACACCTGCAGTGAGGTGGTCACACTTCACTTCTCTGACTTTAGATCCATACCTGAGTGAAAAGGAACTTGTGTGGTTATACTTTGGTTGGGGGGGAAAGTTAGAGTTGGAAGTGTCATCATCATATTTTTTTTGTTTAGCTTTATTACTTGCCTCTTATTTTGTATAGGATTGTTTGGATATGTATTGTGATAGTGAGCGAGTGATCTTTTGTTGTGTTTAGCTATGTTAAGCTTTTAGTAGCCACTTTGGTTATATTAAAAGCTTTATAGCAGTATTTACATTCTTTCTACACTTTTGCAAACCATTTTTTGCGCCTACATTTTTATATTTCTGCTCTTATCTTGAGTTGAAAAATTGAAGCACTATATATTTATACATAATGCTAGAATAGTTCCATACGTGATTAAGTTTTTTGGTTGATTTGAGATTCTAAAGTATTCAACCTTGTTCATCCGCCTTTAGCTAATCACACACAGTGCACATCAGTTTTCATCAATAGGTTGAGAAGCTGCATACCTCTCTTGACTTTGCAAAACCGGCCTTAAATTCATTGACGACCCATAATAGGTTTATGTTACCCACAAATGAAGACCAATGAAGTCTTCCGAAAAAAAAAAAAGGAGAAATCAAAAAGAAAAAGAAAGAAGAAAAATAAAATGAAAAGCCGTGACACTTTTCCTTGAAGCAGAACACGATCAGGGTATATGGTAAAGCATGAAACACGTGCCTAAGCGGCTTGGTTGGGGAGTCGCCGACTTATTGTTCGCTACACGGGTGGATAGGTGGAGTTTAGTGAGTTGTAGGTGCTGGATTCTCGAATTCATTCGAAGTCCGGGGTGAAGCCTGAAGAGTTAGTGGTCGACATATCCTTTAGACTTGATGCCCTAAACCTTAATTGGTTGGGAGTCATCGGTGGACCCCCGTTACATGGACTTTGGTGAAGTCGAGTTTTTAGCATTACACCCTACAATACAATCGAAGTAAGAAATAAGAGTGTAACTGAATCTATTTAGGTTGGTCATCAGTTTAAGGTCATGGTTGTAGCTTGGTTGGGGGGAGGGAATAGCTTAGCAACTTATTGGTTCAAACTGGTTACCTTAAAACACTTAGATTTTGGTGGAAGTTCAGGTTGACTTCCTTGGAATTGATGCTGCCTTGAAACTTGTTCCTATATGGCAATTGCTCTCTCATGTTGGTTTTGTATAGAGTCAAATTTTCCTCCCGAAGGTTAGTCTCACTGTACACATGCTGAATAGAATACTCTTTGCCAAAAGCACGGCCCAGCATACCCTTTATTATTTTAGCATTGCTAAAGGGACTAGCAATGTAATAGGTTGGGGTGTGATTAGTACTAAAAGTGCTATTTTAGTCTATTTAAGATAGGTTTGAGTGCTTTTGCATACTAATCATATTAGTGTGGGTCCAAACATGTGCAAGTCCTTTAGTACTCGATTTTGTTTTTCGAGGTTGTTTTTTGATAGTTTTGCGGGTTCGTAAGCCTCCACCATCATATCAAGCAGCATCGAGAATTTATTTAATTTATCTTAGAGTTCGTTTGAATTCTCATCGATTTCATCAAGCTTTTAAGGATGAAGAAATAGCAACCATGGAAGATGAAATGCGAGTACGGAGGATACGAGGAAGCAACATAAGGAATTGGCAATTTCGCTATGGCATAGAAAATTTTCGCAATGATAGAAAATTTCACGGTGATGTGAAATTTTATAAATGTAAATGAAATTTTGCTATAGCTAAATTTTCATATGATATGAATTTCGCTATCATAGAAAATTTAAGCTATCATGAAAATTTCAATCTATATTAAATTTTCAATTTTCGCTATGGCTGAATTTTATTTATGATAGCAAAATTTGGCTATCATGAAATTTCTCTATCTATAGCGAAAATTGCGTACGTGAAATTTACGTGCTGTTTTTTAATGATCAAGCGACAAGTTTTGTTTAGTCCTCTTTTTGCCCTCAATGTAATCATATTATTTAGGTTAGTTTGGTATTTTTCGCATGTTTGTGGATTGCCATCATGTTGGACATTTGTAACCCTAACTATTCAATTCATGACTTTTCATACGGCCCATATTTTGGTTCCCTTTTTCTCTCTTCTCTCTCATCTTTCTCTCATTTTCTAGGCTGCCAAACACACCCCAGGGATGACAACTCAAAGGATGTTTAGCTAAGCTAAAACAACGAAGAGGAGGGGTTGCTGGGTTCGGTTGATGTGGGTTTCTTGGTGTTATACATTCTCATGAAGCGGAGTGCTGGCGTGTTTGTGTTTCAAACTTTCCAAACTAGGTTTAAATGCTATTTAATGTATTTCTTTGGTCATCATGTGCTTTTTAGGGTTCGTGTAATCTTGGTGATACACTAACATCCATTAGATTTCATTTACGAGCCACCTAAAGTAGGTTAAATGCTTTGTTTTCAAGCTTTGCATTAAATGCTCGATGCATCTCATGGTTCAATTAGAATGTTATTAAGGGTTGGTTTTAAAGTTAAACAAAGATCGGGTTTTGGAAATGACTATGTCATGCGCCTAATCGAGGAAATACTTGAGGACCTCTACAACCCTCTCATACCAAACTAGTGACAAACTTGAGGTCTTCTTTACATCTTATTTTTAAAGCGCTTCCTTAGCTTAGTAGGCCTGACAACCACCTTTTAAGTATAAATCAAAAGTAAATTAAGCCTCACCATTTTGAATCATGATACAAGTCATTTGTAGAATGAGCTATGTCGTATTTGACACTGTAAAATATATCTCTGATAGCTTAGTAGCGTGGAGGAAATTTAAATTATAAATTTTGTTATTCCCACATACCTCTTGTGGCACGAATGAAATATAAAACTTATTGATTGAATATGTGAAGCATGTTTTACGCTGACTGTTTTAAAATGGTATTATAAAAATTTTTTTTTTTTGGTCTTAAGTCACTACAAGTGCACAGGTCATACTAAAGTGTATTTTAAAGTTCAGATATCATTCCCACGAGGATTGATTAGAAAATTTAAATAATCAATTACCCCTACTACTCAAGATCCTCACTATTTGAATTTCCAAATTCCATGATAGATTTAACTTTCTAAAGTAAATTGAATCAAATTAATAAAGAAATTCTAAAATACATGATTAGAGAGTTCACTGGACTGAAATAACACTGGGAAAGAAATCAGTGTTGTGATTATCATTTTGAAAAATTCCTAAACTAAAGCACGGTTATGGACATGAACTCTGGATTTGTCCAAGAACAAGTTAGTATAGCATTGGGATTTCTCCTCACACCACACATTTCACTCTCCATCTACCACATTCTCATCTCTAGTCAGTGGGTCTGAAAAGCTACTCATATGATATGATCCTCTTTAAGATCTGACTGTTTTTCCTTTTGAGTACTTCTCAACCATCTCTTAGGACTGGAAACTACTTGCTCCCATAGAAAGGACAATGCAAGCCTTCTCCAACTTAACACCTCAGCTATCAATTTGACTAGAATGCTCTTTCTCCTTGATTAGAATCTTAGCTAACACAGGATTGAGATTATTCTACCGAATTGAGGAGAAACTTCTAAATATTAAGTTAATAGATCGATGGCGGATCTTATTCCACCGGGGAATACACTCCTAGCGTACTAGGAGGGGAACGAAGTCAGGAGGTTAGATCATCACTAGTGATGTATCAAAGTGATCTTTAGAATTCGTGCTTTCCCGTGATGAATATCGGTTGATATACCCTAAGTGAGCGCTCTTTGCTCTCGAGTCGATCCGTCCACTGTGTCCTCGGGGGATCCTAGAAATTAGAGTACAAAAATAGCTCTTTTTGGGTATAAAACATTGATATTCTGAACATCTCCTTGCAAGAGCAATACCAATTAAAACATCTCAGTTTTCATTCCCAGCCTGACATTCGAGATACCCTGAAACAATTACGAAACAACAAACTCTTCTAAAGGGGCTTGCGCTATATCTAGATCATCAATGACAATGACTAGTTTATCGAACAAATTCATTGAAATTTATATCAAAATTGAATAAAAACGAATTCCATAAAAATTTCCAGATTTCATTAACGTTTAGACATAAATGAAGCATTGATTTACAATCAAACCAGCTCGGAATCAGCTCAGATTTGCTACTATAATCCTAAAAGATAGAAAAATAAATCTAGAAACAAAACAAAAATGTAAAGAAAATAAAAAGAAAATTATATACAATGAGACTTCAATTCTTCTAAAAATCACAAAACTTGATGAAAAACAGTTGGAAGCTGAGCACATTACCCTAGGCACTTTCTATTTATAAGCCTTGAAATGCTGGGCCAGAATTTAAGGCTGAATTTATGGAATTCCATGCAAGCCCATTTGATGTCTTTGTCACGACAATGTTTGTCTATGTCGCGACATTGCAGCTTACTTAGGTGTCTTCAGGCTTTGTTGTGGCTTTGTCGCAATATTTTTGTCATGTCTTAAATGTTTGCCTTTTGTCAAGTATGTCGTGACAAAGTTTATGAATGTTCCGACATAAGTGCACTCTCTCAAGTCTTCATCCCTATTGTGAGTTTGTTGCAACATTCCTGCCTTGTATTCCTCTTGAGTCATTGTCGCGACAAAGTTTTCCATGTCACGACAAATGTTTCTTGCCTTATAATGTTATTCCTAGAATAATTTGTTGCGACATAAGCATTCTTGTCGCAACAGAGTTCAACTAACTTCATGTTGTGATTGTCGCAACACAATATGTTGCAGTCGCGACATAATTTCCATGCCTTGTGGTGTTAATCTTTGAATGGTATGTCGTGACATAAAGATCCCTATCACGACATTAATTTTCCAACTCTTTGCTATATTCTGTCACGACTGAGTTTTCTATGTTGTGACATACTTTCTTTTTTCTACTCTTCATTATGTCATGAAAAACAATTTTTGTGTCACGACAATGTTCCAATGAGCATTCAACGATTCCTCCCTTCTTCTATCGTGGCAAACATTAGAATGTCTTGACAACATCTTTCTGCCATTTGCTTTATTCTTTGTCGCGCCAAAGTGATCATATGTCGTGACATATTTCCGTTGTTTCATTATGAGCTCTTCTCATGCTATGTCACGGCAGAGCATTTGAATATTGCGACAATAATTATGCCTTTAGATTTTCATTGTGTCATGACATAAATCTAGAATGTCATGACATACTCTTCCTATATTCTTCACTAATTATGTCGCGACACAGTTGTTAAATATCGCTACATTCTTTCAACTATTCTTTTGAATACTCTGCTTTGTCTTTGTTGCGACACAGTTCTACTTGTTGGGACAAAATTTTGCATGTTGCCTAGGGGTTTTGTCATGACAATGTTGTAATTATGTCGTGACATAACTGCATTTTCCTGCCTTAGCCACTTTCTACTGCTTTTTCATTCCTTTTGCTTCTTTTGCATTAAAACCCTGTAAAACATAGATTTGGGTGAAGATTCCATAATTCATCATTAATTAGACCTTAAATCCTAAAATATGCATGAAAAATGGGCTCAAAGGATGGATGAGTTTTAGACTCATCATCGGCGATCGACCAAATGGATCGGAGTAGAGTCCACATATTGGTGACTATTGAGGGATCGAACCAGGAATCTACGGTTTTAAGTAAGGATGAAACTTGAACTTGAGTTGGGTATATTGGAGCACATGGTTCATTGATTAGTAGACTCTTAGGCTATATAGATGACAGATGACATCACTTGCCTGGTTGGTGTTTGCCTTTTTCTATATAGACAAAAAACCCCTCAATTTCACATAGTTACAAGAGCCTTACACTTCTCTTGCAGCCATGTCACTTTAGATAAACTTGCTTGATTAAATAAACATTTCTTGGTGTTCAGAATTTTAAAAATGGGTCTAGTCTATGACACTGCAAGTGCACAGGTCATACAAGTAGTAAAATTTGAATGTAAGTCCAGGTATCATTCTCACAGTTAATGAGAATTTGAAATCAACTACCCGACTCACGGGGATTACATCTATTTGGACTAGGCGTAGTGAAAGTTTATCTAAAAATAAAAATAAAAGATCCTAAACTATTAACTAAAAATATAGAAAGTGAAATAACACTGAAAGCGACGATAACATAAAGAACAAAAATACTGGACCGAATTTGTTCCCTGTGAGAAACGAAAACTATCAACAAATTACCATGAAACAGTCAATTCCTACATGAATGTACATTGCTCTGTTTTATTAATGGATATGGATTTGTCCAAGATTGCCTAAATGTTGCATTTGGATTTCTCCATATTCACTTTGAGATTTAGAAGCCGCGCTTATACGAAGTCATGGTCGAACCGATTACTTGTATTTACGATCTTCTTACTTGAGATCCTTTAGTATTTTTCTTTCTCGATACTTCACACCCATTTCTTGATATTTATAGGACCTTTTGCTTTCCTTCTCGGGATTTTGCAAAGTTCTGCCACTGGTGTTAGCTCATCCTTGAATCTATTAGTTCTTCCTTTCCCTTGATTAGATCTCATTGCTCTGAGGTCGGGAGCCCTTTAGATTGGTGAACTCTCACGATTATTTATATTGTTAAATACTCCCTCAAACTTCAATTATGAGCGAATAGAGGATTTATCAAAATGAACTTTGAGCTGTAGTTCATGTGTTGATCTGAATACGCATAAGTGAATGTCTCAGGCTCTCGGAATCTCCATCTCTACGTGTCACCGCGAGGAGGGTATCTGAAATGTCCAATTAAGCTATGCTCCTCGAAAATGGTATTTGAATTTTACCATTAGAACTTATAGATTAAAAAACAACATCAAGTAAATAAATCTGCACAAATAATTCTCTCCAAATTTTTGCGAAAAGGCGTAACTAGCGTAAATCGAATCCGACTAAAGTGCGCTCTAGTGCTTGCATCCTGATTAACAATGGGCATCGATCAAGTACATCCTTTATGTCGCAATTAAGCGAGAAGAAATGAATTCGAAATTTGTCTAGATTTCACAAATTTTTCGACGATAATTTTAAGAAAGAAAATAGCATTAAATAAAAATCATGATCATTTACGCACGGTTAAGCGATTCGGATCAGGAAAATAAAAGAAAATAAAGATAAGAAAAGAAAATCAACTCTAAACTATACAATGAACCCTTCTTCTCTCCCAGTTCTCGGTGTCGAGAGTGAAAAAGTTAGAGGTTACTTTACTATTCTAGCAACATGTTTATATATGTCGAAAAATGGGCCAAATGCACAAGATCCGGTGGGAATTCTAGAAGAAAAAGCCCGGTCTTGTCTGGGTGTGACCTTGGGTTGATGTCGCGACCTAGATTTCCTTTATCTGCTCTAGTTCAGTCACACCAGGTTTCTTTAGTTGCGACCTGGTTTCTTGCAGCTTCGTTGATTAGTGGTCGCGACCTCTTTGGCTCAGTTGTTCTCGGTATGTTGCGAGCCTTGGTCTCCGCGTCGCCAACCTCAGTTGTGGTCCGCCACATTGCAATTACAGTCAAGACCTCGATTTAGGTTGCAACCTCCTTTTAGTTGTCACCACTTTGGTTAGTCGGGACTTCCTTTCATGTTTGCCTTGCCGCGTCGCGACCTCGGTTTAGGTTGCGACCGCGTCTTGTTCCTTGCCTCTCTTGGTGCATTGACTTATTTTGGTTGCGACCTCCTTTGATCTGCCTTGATATGTTCGAATTTTAGGTTGAGCCTCAGACCATTGGTGTGACTACTTTTACTGATAGCCTCCTTGCCTTTAAACCGGTCATGACCTCAATATGACGTCGCGACCTCACATTACTCCTTTCTAGTTGCAGGTTGTCTCAGTTGCTTTAAACATAATTGTGACTTGGATGTTGATGCTCAGTGTGTATTCAAGTCACAACCTCCCTTAGGGTCCTTGAATAACAAAGTGGTTGCAGCGATTTCCCTAGCGGGACTTTGCTTGACTTCGGCCGGGTTTCTTGTGTAACCTCGATATTAGGTGGCTTACCTTAGTTCTGATTTTTCCAAATCTCTGTAGTCGCAACCTCAAAATCTCCTTGCTGCGGACTTAATTCGGGGCCCATGTCGGACCTCGAGATGATGTCAGCAGCCTCAAATCAGTCCTTCATTTAAGAACTGCTTGCGAACTTCAAATTTTCAGGAGACCTCATTCTCAGGGGCTTCATCAACGGATCAACGTCGGCGACCTCAAATCAAGGCCGCGACCTCGCCGCTAATAATTTCTTTTGTCTCAACCACATTACTCATTCTCTTTTTGGCCGAACCTCATTAAATGGTCTCGTGATGTCGTGGACCTCGGAAATAACCGAACAAACGAGCTCCTTGTCGCGACTTTCATTTTCTAGTTGCGACCCTCCTTTCGCTCTCGTCGAATTCTTCCGCTTTTGTCGGATTGGGCTTCATCAGATTTTTCTACAAAAATTAAATTCTCAGCAAATTACTCTAGGTTTATGTATATGAATCAACAATTATCTTGTAATAAACTTTAGAAAATGGATTAAAAATCAAATGAGTTTTTAGACCATCAAATTCCCCAAAATTAAAAATTTTGCTTATCCCCAAGCAAAGCGAAAGAAAGAATTTGTCATTCTCGCAATTAAGCTTAAATTTTTAAGGACATTTTTCTGATTCCAACCACATCTTTTCTTATTCCACCTTCTAACTTGAAATAGAAGATAGCAACATCATTTTAAATTTCAGTTTTGCTTAAGAAAAAGAATTTGTTTCCACTTCTATCACAAATTCCTCCGATGAAATCATATGTATTTTAAACAAATATCTCAACAAGTCTTGCTTCTCTGCGGTGTGTTGTGTCTTCTCAATCCTTTTTCATCTTCATGTCGAATTTAGTTAATCTGGGAGCCCCTTTAGAAAAATGCAACAAGGTGCCATAGGCTTTTTTTTCATATTGATCTCCACTAATGTAAGTAACTAACTTTCAAGATCAAAGAGGTCTTTAGTTTCAGGAATGTCGGGCTTAGGTAACATAGATAACGGGAAAATTTGCTGCAAATTACCCGCCACTCTTTCTTCTACCTAATTGCCTTCAACTTTCCTCCTTTTCCTTCTTTTATCAGATTCTTCTTAATCTCGCCTGGTGCATCTTTTTGAAATCTTTATGCCATTTTGATCAAGCACTCGCACCTTACAGCCAGCCGCCTCTGTTTCCTAGAACTCGCTTCCTGCTATTCGAAGAACGGGAATAGTGCAATGTTTTGTCCTTTCTTAGGCTTTCATCAAATTCTTTAGAGAACTTCTCAACTTCCATACTGGGCCAGCATTAGGGTACTAGGTGTTAAAACACCCCTACGAGCTTAATTGTTCAAAGGAGATAGGCCACAAGACAAACCTTATTCCCCTTTTTCTCAATTTATGCTTTTTTTCCCCTAATATTTCAAGTTATTTCTTCTTCTCCTACCTTGTAATATATGGGAATATTTTTCCCCCAAACTTGTTTCTTCCTTTACAGTAGACCTTTCCTCGTGGCCGGAACTCCGGATAATTTAGGTTCTTTCGGCCGCATCGATATCGCAAGGAAGGATTCAGTTTCTTGTCGTCATTTGGAAGAACTAAGGCTCGGTTGCCTAAAGCATGGAATTATGGTATGCCTTGAAGATATATCAGGATAGGCTCGAAAAGCTCAAACTCGCAAGGACGGCTCTATCACTTCTCGCTGGATCGTTTTACCTAAGACTTCGCCTCAATCAATAATCTAATGTAAGTTCTAGTGATCATGAACTCTTAATCATGAATTTCCCGTAAGATGTTCCTAATTTTTCTCAAAGTTCCATGAGTTTTGTCACCAAGTGTAGCTTTGTTTCTTCAAGTGATTCAGATCGATTTACTGCTTTTATACACACTCAATCATTTTATTTCGTTATTTCAAAGATTAACCCTTTTTCCAATTCAATTCAAACTCGGATTTTAAATAAGGCGTCGCTACTCCCGATTCCAATTTACTAGTCTAAGTGCCCTTATTTTTCCCCGCAGATTTTTGTTCTCCTGTATAAAACGACCGGGTCATCATTTCACAATGTCGTAATGTTCTCATATTTTTCTTATACAAATAATTAATGAAACAAACCACACATGTAACACCCCAAATTATACCATAACAATTTTATAACATGTTTTGGGTATAATAAAAGTAAAAGTATATTTTTTTTTGGAAATAAAATAATGCTAAAAATAAGATAAGCAAAACCGGAATTCATTTAAGAGTCAAGGGTAAACTGGTCATTTACCAATTTAGGACCTAAGGGTCATAATCTCATAAGAATGTATGCTAAAGTGAAAATAAGACAAGTCAAGATTGCTATTAGAATAAGTTGAATTGAGAATAGATGAGAAATGGACTTAAATGAAAAAAAAATGGGAAAAGAATTCAATATGTATAAGGCCAAATATGGCGACTGAATCAAAATATCTCATTTGGTCTCTCATTTTAGGAGAGCAAAACGGATAAGGAAGGAAGAAGAGAAGAGAAGAAGAAGAAGAAGAAGAGAAGAGAAGGAAAAGAGGAGTTCAAAGAAGATCAAAGGTATGGAATCATGTAATTTTAATTTTGGTGTGGAATTGGTGGTTTCAAAACCTAGGGTTTAATTAGGAATTCATCCTAACCTTAGAATTGTTGTAATTGGGGTTGATAAAACCCTAGTTTGTATAACGAGCATGGAATCCTCCCTTAAGGTTGGATTCATGGTTTAATCAAGTAAAGTAATGGAGTTTTGTTTAGAACAAACCCTCCTACTAATCTCATGTTAGGTTTATGTATCATTATGATCCATTTAGACAGTTTTTGGGAGTAAATCATGATAGGTTTTCAAGTAAGATAGAATAGAGGAAGAAAGATGGAAGAAAAGTGAGAAAGAGGAAAATCGTTTACGGGCAATTTTCGTGGATCGGCACCCAGCATTCCATCGAAAGTGGTGTCTGTCACCACCGTATCATGAATGGTACCCAGATCGGCGCGCATCGATGCAACACTCACTCTTCCTACAACCCTAGTTTCTGTGATTTTGACATTTTAAGCCCAAATTTATACACTAATAGTAGTATAGAACCCTAGTAAACGATCAACTGGGTTCAAATAAGAGTGAAACTAAGTGAAAACGCACCGCACTCGTCACCCTGAGTTTGATGTGGGCAAATTTAATGCCCTAGAATGTGAATAAGTACAAGTATATGTATAAGTTTAATATATGAAAGCTAAAGAGAATATATGTATAATTTGTTATATGATAAGGTATAAGAAAATGTTTATAAGAGAGATGCTATTTCGATAACGAATATATTCATATGTATACATGATACCGAGGTATTCATGTATATGTGATATCATTTATAATGTTATGAAAGAAAACATAATAAAACCGATCGTCGCTATGACCGGTAGATGGATAGATAGGCATGTTTATAGGGAAGATACAAGCATCGTAGCATGACACAGATATCAAGGCCTCATGGCCGATGGCATAGATCCCCGCTTAGATCACATAATACGTAGAATAGGTCACCGCCTTGTACATCGATGATACTTCTCGGTATATAATGGCCCCGCTTCGTCATATGTAGATCATTGTTCGCATGTCGATAAGATTTACGTACATATGCATAGAGATCATCGTCTTCGCATGCTGATAGTACTTTCGCGCAATCAATTAATTCCCGTGATTCGTTTCTAAGGTATTCTCGCAGCATGAATATAAAGAAAATGAAAAATTATACACAAAGGAAATGCAGGCAAGTATATGATATGATATGATATAAGAAGCATAAGATCGCTTATGCGCCGATAAGATACGCTACAAGAACAAGAAATAAAGTATAAATCGACATGAAAAGTATATGAAATGAAACTCTGTTAGGAAAAGTAGATATGAAAAATGGATAAGTAAATGTAAAGGTTATAATTGTCATAAGCATATGTATATGTCTAATATGAGATGATCCTTATTAGGGGTCGTTCATTTGTATTTATTCCCACTAAGCGTAAAGCTTAGCACGGGTCTTTCATCCGTGTAGGTACAGGAGAAGAGGAAACCAGAGGACGGGACGATCCACATCATCAGTTAAAGGCAACACATCAATAAGGGTCCATTGGAAGATTTTTGGTATAATGTATATGTCTTTTTGTTTCTTTTTGGAAACAATGTAAATGTTGACCACTATTAAATAGGGAACTTGTATATTTTTTAATCCGCTGTTATAGAATATAATACAAGTTAACTTTTTAACTATATGAATGAACAATCTTATAGGTTACAGTTTAGTGGTATCAGGCCCTAATTGGGGGCATTACAATTGAGTGGTATCAGAGCCTAGGTTTAGGCGGTTTCTGGAAAAGCCAAGTTTAGGTGGCTCTGGAATAGAGTATATAATAGAAAATCATGTGTGTAGTAATGTGTTGACCTGATGTGGATGTCCTTGTGTTTTGTATAGATGGATCGTCCTCCAAATCCAGCTGAAGAAGCAGCGAGTGTTAACCCTGGAGAGTAGGGATTACTGGATTCGGATCCTTTTGAATCATTCAAAAGTGAGAGCCAAGTTCCGGCTAAGCCAAATGAAGCGCTACTGAGGATATCTCAGGATATGACTCGTGTATTAGAAAGATTAACAGCTCCAAAAGCCCCGATAGACATGGGGTTGAGGAATTCCATGGGACAAACATGGAAGAGTCTGATAAAGCTGAATTCTGGTTGGAAAAGCTGCAAAGAATATTGGAGGAAGTTAGATGCCCTCCCGATCAGAGAGTATCATGTGCAGTCTCACTATTGCAGAGAGGCATATGATTGGTGGAAACTAGAATTGAGAAGTCCAAGGATTCCAAATCCTATGACTAGGGAGTTCTTTGTCCAAGAGTTCAGGGCAAAGTACGTTATCGATATGTATAGAGAGTCCAAGTGGAAGCAGTTCTTGAATTTAAAGCAAAGGAACTTGACGGTGACTGAATATGAAAAAGAATTTAGTCATCTCAGTAAGTATGCACTGGAATTGGTCCTCACCGAGGCATTTCGGTGTAGGCAATTTGAGGAGGGACTGCATGATTCCATCAAGAATATTTGGCACCTATGACTTCTCTTCAAACAGTGGATTTTTATTAGTTAATCTAAGCTGCAATGAAAGTAGAGAGACTAGAAAAGAGTGGCAAAGAAAGATCTCAAAAGAAGAAGTTTTCTAGAGGAGCTTGCCTTTCTGGAAAGAGCTAGTGGAGTCTCCAAAATTAATCGTAACAGGGGTCCGCTACAAGAGGTGGAGCAGGAGTCCAACAGCACCTAGTACTGCAGAGAAGCCCCAATCGACAGGAGAAATTCCGCAGTGCCCCCATCACATCGACGACATTTGGGGGTTTGTAGATTGTTGACAAGAGGGTGCTTCAGATGTGGAAGCATTGAACATCTGATGGAAACTTGTCCTAAAGAGTCAAGAGATAATAGGAATCCTCAGAGTAACAGTAGAGGGAGGTCCACGGTACCACCGTCAACTCGAGATAGAGGTAGAGGTTGAGGGGGCCAAAGTCAGCATAGAGGACGAGGAGGCACAGTGTTAGAGACAGTAGATCGTCTTATGCCTATAGCGCCAGCACGAGCATATGCTATGAAGGCTCGTGAGGACGCATTCCGGCACTGGCCGGGTATATTTTCTCTCTTTGACATTGAAATGCATGCATTGATTGATCGTGGATCTACTCATTCATATGTGTGCATGGAGCATGTATTTAACAAAGTACCAGCGATGGAGTAATTAGCATATGACATGCATGGGACTAGTCCGTTAGGGCATAGTGTTAGTGTGAATAGCGTATACAGAAATTGCCCCATTGTTATACAAGCAAGAGAGTTTCTCGCTTATTTGATAAATTTACCATTCCGAGAGTTTGACTTGATTCTGGGAATGGATTGGTTGTCTAAACACCGAGCTATAATTGATTATGGTCAAAAGACAATAGTGTTGAGATGCTCGACCGGGATCAAGGATAAGACAAGGCATCGCTCCGGGCAGGTCATCTATGATCTCCGCTATGCAAGCTAGGAGATTTATGAGGAAAGGCTATGAAACATTCTTGGCTGTGATACTTGACTCCAAAAGAGGTCAAGTTGATGTAGAAAAGACTCCAATAGTAAGTGAATTTCCAGATATATTCCCTCAAGAGTTACCTGGTATTCCACTTGAGAGAGAGGTAGACTTAGCCATAGAAATTGTACTAGGAACAGTCCCTATGTCTAGGGCACCATACAGGATGGCTCCAACTGAGTTAAAAGAGTTGAAGACTCAACTACAGGAGCTATTAGATAAAGGATTTATCCGACCCAGTGTTTCCCCCTGGGGTGCACCTGTTTTATTTGTGAAAAAGAAAGATGGCACTCTACGGATGTGCATTGATTATCGGCAAATCAACAAAGTGACGGTTAAGAATAAGTACCCATTGCTGAGAATTGAAGATCTCTTTGATGGAGATTAAAGGAGCGGTGTCTTTCAAAAGATAGACATGCGATCGAGGGTACTGGCTAAGAGTGAAAGATATCGATGTCTTGAAATGCATTAGGGCAGATATGGCCATTATGAGTTTTTGGCCATGCCATTTCAGGTTGGCAAATGCACCGGCGGCATTCATGGATTTAATGAATGAATGTTCATTCAATATTTAGATCGGTTGTTGTTGTATTTATTGATGACATATTGGTATATTCCAGAGATGAAAAGATTATGAGCAACATTTGAAAATGGTTCTACAGAACTTTGAGAAAAAGTTGTATGCTAAACTCAGAAAATGTGATTTTTGGCTAAAGGAAGTTTCATTCCTAGGCCATATTGTGTCTGTTGAGGGTATAAGAGTTGACCCTACAAAAATTGAAGCTGTGGTAAATTGGAAACCGCCTCGAAGTTTAATCGAGGTGAGGAGTTTCTTAGATTCTGTAATTTATTATAGAAGATTTGTGAAAGGATTTTCTATCATAGCTTCTCCGCTCACCAAATTACTCAGGAAAGGAGTAAAGTTTGAGTGGACAGACAAATGTCAGAATAGTTTTGAACAGTTGAAAGAAATGCTGGTTGAAGCACCAGTATTGACACAACCTACCACGGGAAAAGAGTATACTCTATATAGTGATGCTTCAGGCATTGGTTTGGGATGCGTGTTAATGCAAGATGGGAAAGTGGTGGCTTATGCGTCCAGACAGTTGAAGAAACAAAATTATCCCACTCATGACCTAGAGTTGGCTGCGATAGTGTTTGCTTTGAAAATATGGCGACACTACTTATATGGGGAAAAGTGTAGAATTTATATAGATCACAAGAGTCTCAAGTATCTGCTCACTCAAAAAGAGCTTAATTTGAGACAACGGAGGTGGTTAGAGCTATTTAAAGATTATGACTGCATTATAGATTATCACCTCGGAAAAGCTAATGTGGTAGCAGATGCTTTAAGCAGAAAGAAAGTGGCAGCAATGTCACTTCAATATAGTGAATGGAGATTAGCAGAGGATGGAGCTATACTAGCTCAATTAAAAGCACAGCCTGTGTTAAAGCAATTGATTATAGATGCTCAGAAAAATGATGTAGAGCTATAGAAAAAGTTACAGACGGTCAGAGATGAAGATAAGACTGATTTTTCGTTAAAGGAAGTTGGAAGTTTGTATTTCCAGAATAGATTATGTGTGCCAAATGATAAAGAGCTAAAGAAAAAGTTACTATTTGAAGCTCATATGCCGGTATTTTCATTGATTAGGTGCCCCACACGGTAGGTTGAGCGGAATCAGCAAAATTTATATCTAAGTTCACTCCTCTTTACTTGTAGTCAAACTCTGCCGAGTATAAGCGATCTAGGGTCGAACACGGGGATGGGTTTTCTTCGTACAAATGATTTGAGTGAAATAAGCGAAAGTGAATTAAATTTGGATTTTGGGGTTTGGTTAAGCAGGGGGAAGTGGATAGTTTGCAGCGAAAATAAAATGAAGAAAAATAATAAAAAAAGAACTCATGCAGCGGTGGGCGGCTGAGTTTAAGATCTAAGTGCGAGAGGTCGGGTTAATTTCCTCGCGTTATGACATGCAACCTATAGTCCATGGCATAACCGGATCTATGTTTAACTAGCAAACCTCACCCTTGAAACAACTCCTATTTGAGTCAACACAAGTAACATGCAGTTGTGGCCCCTTTTACTGTTTTAAAACCCTAACATTTAATATCATCTCAGAGGCTCGTAAAGACCATCTAAAGAATCACAGTACCTCTCTCACTGAATATGCAATGGATCCTAAAGCATGGAGAGTGATGGCCAAATCAATAACGATACAAATGCTGGCACAGCCCTAATTTGAGAAACCTAACATATAAATATCATTTTAGAGGCTAGTAAAGACCATCCTAAAGAATCAGTACCTCTACTCCCTTGAATATGCTTGGATCTAAAGCATAGAGTATTGGCCAAATTAATGACATTCAATGCTATTCAACTATTAGTTTTGAAACCCCTAACCCCTTCGCTACCTCAATTGGCTCGTAAGGGCAACTAATGGATATTAGTGTCTAAGCTAGTATACACTAAACCACAAAGCTTGCCAAGTATTGGCCTGAAGAAAGTAAATCGAAAAGCTAAAAACAGAGTTGAAGATTTGGGAACCAAAAATGACAAAACCTCTTTGCATGGCTTGAGACCACCCGACAACCTAAAGATCTCACCTAACGACCTTTTACTTCCAAGAAGGAAGTGGTTTTAGCCAGCTCATCCTCGAGTTGTCATCCTGGAGGGTGTTTGGCAACGAAAGAGGAGAAAGAGGAGGAGAAAGAAAAGCGAAAAAGAAAATGAAAACTGCGCGAGATATTCTTGAAAGATTAAAGTTAGGGTTACAAACTTATAAGGTGGCTTATATAGCCAACCCAAATGTGAAAATACAAGAAAGCCTCCAACATTTTGGCTAAATTCAAGGACAAGGGAGTAATACACCAAAATGAAGCCTACAAGGCTAATTACAAAAGCATGACATAGTGTTGGATTTCGCTAATGCTCAAAATTTCATAGTCACGAAATCACCAAGAGATAGCGAAATGCAAAATTTCGCTTAGGCAATGGTGATTTCGTTAGTTGAATAAAATTTCGCCATTTAGCCGAATTTGCAAGTAGTAGCGAAACATGAAATTTCGCTTAAGAACAAAGGTATTTCGCTAAGCTACGAAAATTCTCGTGAGTAGCTTAAAATGCAAAATTTCTCGCTAGGGAATGCTGAATTTTCGCTAGCTCAGCTAAAGTCCAGCTTCTCCTCGCGGCCACTGCTCCATTGGCCACCGGTTCTCGCCAGTTTCTCTTCCATTTTCTTCCGCTTCATTTTTCTTCACTTTTCTTCTTTCCTTAGTCTCTCGATCTATGATGTTGAGTTTGGACTGGAATTCTTCGTGTTTCTGATCGACTCTAACACTTTTGGCATGATTATTCTACAAAACTGCAAATTTTGCCATAAAATGCGCATCGTTGGAATAATAAGGACCTTAATATGTAAATTAAGTTAATTATAACAATTAGTACACAAAGCGCTCAAAACCTATTAAAAATGTGGTTCAAAATAGTACCCTTGGGCACTAATCACACCCCCAACTCTACATTGCTAGTCCCGTAGCAATGAAAGAAAGAAAGAAAGAGCATACAAAAGATAACAAATTACGTGGCACAAAAGGTTGTAGTTCAAAAGGTTGTGAAGAAGTAATGCCTAAATTTAAGAATCATCAAAGTCGTGTCCACAACTATCATGAAAGAATAACAAATACCATACAAAATTGAGTATCAAAGAGCTCCTTCGATGACTCGACTAAACTTCACCAAAATCTGCTCATTTATCGCCTCACAATAAACTGGTCAAACCCAGACTTCCCCCCAACCTAGATACTACTACCATCAAACCCAACAAGATCATCTCACCTTATTCCACCTCGGTGCCAGTGGTGTTGCCCATGAACCATCTGTCTCCCACTGATGACTCCCAACCAATTAAGGCTTAGGGGCACCAAGTCATAAGGATCTTCGACCAATAAACTCTACTGTGTTTCACCCCGGACTTCGAATGATTTCGAGACCCAGCACCTACAACTTGCTAAACCCACCCATCCACCCATGTAGGACTGCCTGGGATTCCCAACCGCTGAAGGTTTAGCAGACCAGCGTTTTAAAGGTTCATTATTCCCTCGGACCGTGCTCGGGTTTCAAGGCAAAGCATTGCAATTTTTATTCTTTTTCATTTCTTTTTCTTTTTCTTCTTTTTCTTTTTCCACAAGGGTCCTTAACCTATTAAAGGCTGTCAATGAAACTAGGGTAGGTTATGCAATTAAGGAGGGAAAACACAAATTTATCATTGAAATCTAATGTGCTTTGTGTGTGGTTAGCTAAAGGTGGAAGAAAAAGGTCAATCAATAAGAATTCAATCATCATTCACTCCAACTAAGCATGGAACCAATCTAACATCAATAGAATGGACAAGCTTCAATTTTTCAAACCATGTAAGCGCAAAACCACAAAAAGTTTGGTTACAAAACGGTCCAAATTTTATGCAAGTCGCTTTAGACATCACTTATAGAAAGGGGACCCAGCAAGCCACTAAACATCACAAAATGGGCTTGAACAAATGATAACAAAACATAAATACAAAATCCACTTCCTTTACTAACTCTCCCCCCAACCCAAACATCTCGGTGTCCGAAAAGGGGCTCGGAATGGAAAATTAGAGAAGGAAGTGTTACCTCCATGATAAGATGTGATCATTTCTGGATAGGAGACCTCACAAGCTTTCCATCGACACCTTATTCACTGTTCGGGCTTCAAATAAACAAGTTATGAGAAGAAAAGAAAGGAAAAAAGTGACCAATTGACCATTTTTAAAATTACACTTACAATAATCTCAAAAATGTTCTTTCTGGCCATATTTGGATTCTACACTCTAAGCTCAACGGTACCAAGAACACCTAAAAACTGAGTTCCACGAAAAGTTAAGAAATAAACAAAATCGGAAGTCAAAGTAGGTCTCTACGAAAATTCATGATCCAATAATTTTCGCTATGCCACGAATTTCGCTAACTAGCGAAAATGTTGATTTTCATTTAACCATAAAAATTGCCATTCTAATAGCTACCTTTTTGATTTTTGATTTTGATTTTTATTTTTCAAAACCAAATAAAATAATTAATAATTAAAATAAAAAATAAACATAATAAAATAATAAAAATAAAATAAAAAACATTTTTTTCAAAATATATATATATTTTTTTATATATATATATAAAACAATTTTTTTGAAATAAAATAATATACATATAAAAATAAACAAACGGTTTTTGAAATTTATTTATTTATTTATTTATTTTATATATACTATATATATATATATATATATATATATATATATATATATATATATATATATATATATATAAAATATAAAATAAAATAAAAAATAAACAAAAGAGGCACCAGGCACTATTTCGTCTTGTAGTGGAAGCCTCATTTATTTCGCTTAGGATTTAAACATGGAATTTCATTAGGCACTGTTTCAGCGAAATTTTTCATTTTCGTTTCTCACAGTAGATTTTCGCGAGCATAAATTTCGCGGCCACGAAAATTTCATATATAGCTTAAAATTTCACATTTCATTAGATCAAGGGAATTTCGCTTATAATTATGGTAATCCTCGTTTCGATTTTCAATACATGCTCAAAATTTGCACAAACCTACAAAATTAATGCAAGAAAATTATAAGAGTAAAATTAATCTAAAAACATAAATTAACTAAAATTAGAGAAAACTAAAAAGAAAATTATAGAAATCAAAATAAAATACTATAAAATAAAACCTAAACAAGACAAATTAAAAACAAAAGGTAAAGTGGGGAACTTAAAAATGCCTAGGTCCCGTGCCCAAACCTCGAACCCGAACCCATCTCGAACCAACCACTATGCCATGCGATGTGAGCAGCTGCCATTGTCTTGGATGTAGTGGCAACAATCTGAGCAATGACCACCAGCTCTTGAAGTTCTCGCATGACATGCAGCTGGTCGACTTAGGCTTCGAGCCGCAGTTTTGAGTTTGCCGCAGTGTTGGTCAGGTGCGTGGTTGCAGAATATATACGTGGTCGTACCGGCGCTACCGGCAAGGTATTTGCGGCTTGGGTAATGGGATTTTGGGGCTCTTCCCTGCTTCCTTTCCATTACTTTCTCACTCAACAAGGGGAAGAATTTCTTTTTTTTCCACGGCCCATATACTATACCTAATCGAGGTAAGACATATAGCTCCTCAGAGGAGCTTCTACTATTCAACTTTCAATTCCTCCCGAGGTCAGCAATGAGCCGCTTCACCCTAAAAATTGCTTCCACTAAGCACCATCCTCCGCATTCTCCTCCCTCTTTGACGAACAAACTCGATCAAGAGCTTGAGATGGATTCAGATGTCCAATTTTTTATCAATTTCGCGAACCCATCCACCTTTGCTCAGGAGCTCCTCCACTGCCCTCACTTCCTATTAGCCCGAATATTCACCAGCCTCTATTATCCCAGGAATTGTCCACTTGTTCGCTTCAAATTCAGATGCATTTGTTCAACAGGGATATGTGGTGGTTGTTGCCACGAGAAATGGGGGCATAATAAAGAGGTTCAGAGGCATATCAGGAGGTTTTGTTCCCATGAGGAATTTGTGTGATTCCCCCCAACTATGGTATTGTAAGTACTACCATATGGTGAACTCATCCCATTGGTCTCGTAGTCCTCATGGACATGTATCCTCTAGAGTTCCTCCATGTGGTACCGACCAGATTGCTCTCCCTCAAGTGTTCCATTTGGTTCAATTCAAGTTCAATCCAAGTTCTTGAGGGAGATTGACTTTAAGTAGCCTGCCTTCTAGGTTTCTAATCCACTGAGAATGGATTCCTGTAGCCAAAAACAGGGCAACACAAAAACAACACAAACGATCCTGCTGCACTGTTTTTTTTTTTTTTTTTTTTTTTTATGAAAATAAAAGCAAACACAGAAATATAAAAGCACTCACCAAGCACTTGTGATGAGGATCAAGGCAGCCACACCTTCACTTGCATCTAGGGCACCATCCCTAAGAATCTGCCCATTTGACTGCGCCACGTAGGTTGAGCTAATCAACAAAAATTTATATCCTGTTCTCCTGCACGTCGTAAATAAGCTTACCGCAAAGATAATGTCTGGTGGTCGAATACGTGACGGTTCACACAAATGATTTGAGGAAATCAAACCGGTGAATTAAATTTGATTTTGGGGTTTGTTGTCAGGAAGTGGAGGTTTGCAAATCAAAATAAATGAAGAAAAATAATGTTATCCTCACAAATGGCCACCGAGTTTAAGATCCTAAAGTTAACCGAGAGGTCCCCGGGAAAGACTCTCTCTATGACATGCAACCTATAGTCCATGGCATAACCGATCTATGTTTAACTAGCAAAACTCACCCGAAACAACTCCTATTCGAGCCAACACAAGTAACAAGCCAGGCCCCCTTTACCTGCTTTCTTTAAAAACCCTAACATTTAATATCATCTCAGAGGCTCGTAAAGACTATCTAAAGAATCACAGTACCTCTCTCACTGAATATGCACTGGATCCTAAAGCATGGAGAGTATTGGCCAAATCAATAACATTAAATGCTATGCAACCCTAATTTGAGAAACCTAACATATAAATATCATTTAGAGGCTCAGAATATCCATCTAAAGAATCACATTCCTCACCGAATATGCACCGGATCCCAAAGCATGGAGAGTATTGGCCAAATTAATGACATTCAATGCTATTCAACTATCATGAAACCCTAACCCTTAACTCACCTCTGGCTCGTAAAGGGCAAACTAATGGATATTAGTGTATCTAAAGCTACATACACTAAACTCCTAAAAGCTACAAGTATTGGGCCAAAGAAAGTAAATCAAAAGCTAAAAACCTAGAGTTGAAGATTCAGCCAAATGACAAAACTCGCCGCATGAAAAGTAAATCAGCTCAAAGAACTCCAAAGATCTCACCCCGCCAGCCTCTTTACTAAGAAGGAAGTGGTTTTAGCCGCCATCCTCCAAGCTGTCATCCCCGGGAGGGTGTTTGGCAAACCAAGAGCGAGAAAGAGGAGAGAGAAGAGAGAAAACTTAAAAGAAAATGAGTCATTGATATTTATTGAAAGATTAAAGTTAGGTTACAACTTATAAGGTGGCTTATATAGCCAACCCAAATGTGTGAAAATACAAGAAAGCCTAACATTTTGGCTAAATTCTGGCACGCGGAGTAATACACCAAAAATGAAGTCATTGGCATTAATTACAAAAGCATGACAAGGCAAGGATTTTCGGTTAATACTGCGGCCTCGCTAGTTAGCGAATCACCAAGAGATAGCGAAATGCAAAATTTCGTTCAGCACGGTGTATTTCTCGCTAGTTGCTTGGGTACTCGCTAGCTTAGCGAAATCTCAGTGAGTAGCTAAAAACATGAAATTTCGCTAAGAATGTTGCATTTCGTCAAGCTAGCACCTTGTGAGTAGGAGAAATGCAAAAATTTCGCTTAGGAACAGCTGAATTTCGCTAGCCTGTTAAAAGTCCAGCCCCGCGGCTACTGCTCCATTGGCCACCTGCGTTCTCGCCGGCTTTCTTCCATTTTCTTCCCCGCTTCATTTTTCTTCACTTTCTTCTCTTCTTCCTTAGTCTCGATCTAAGATGTTGAGTTTGACTCGAATTCTTCGTGCTTGGATCGACTCAACACTTTTTATACAGATTATTCGACAAAACTCATGAAAATTTGCCATAAAATGCGATCGCTGGAATAATAGAAATCTTAATATGTAAATCAAGCACATACTGGCTAGTACACAAAAGCGCTCAAAACTCATTAAAAATAGGGTTCACATTGAAGAATTTTGGGCACTAATCAACCATGCATCCTCGGAGGTACAAAGATGTACTAGGACTTGAAACAACATTATTAGTGGAAAATAATGAAAAGAGACGGACAGAAAAGTGTGTCTAAATGTTTGACGGTCACTGAAGTCAAAGATGAAATCACCAAGTTCCAACAGTTCATTGAACCCCTTCCAATTCCCTCAATGAAGCGGATAACATTTCATGGATTTTTGTGGTTCCGGTTTTCCTCACACAACAAAAACATGACTCGTCTGGTGATTGGGCTGATAAGTCTACAGTCGGCCCATTTTCTACCAATCAGGACTGACTATTCGATGGATCGACTAGCTGAGCTATATGTGAAAGAGATTGTGCGATTGCATGGTGTGTCATTTTCTATTGTTTCGGATAGAGATCCGCGTTTTACATCGAGGTTCTGGAAGGAACTACAATCACTCTTTAGTACTAGGTCGACTTCTCAGTATTATCTCCATCCGCAGAATGATGGACAATATGAGCTGCTGATTTAAGCATCAAGATATGCTTCGCGATGTGTAATGGAATCACGAGTTGGGATAGGTATATTCCATTGATGGAATTTGCCTATAACAACAATTATCAGTCCAGCATTGGCATGACACCATATGAAGCCTTATATGGAAGGAGATGTAGAACTCCGGTATGTTGGATAGAGTTGAATGAGTACAAGATGATTGGTCCAGACATAGTAAAATTTACAAAAGAGAAAGTACAAGTTATTCGGCAAAGGTTAAAGGTGGCTAGTGATCGAAAAAAGTCATATGCTGATTTGAAAAGGAGAGATATGGAATATGAAGTGGGAGACATGGTCTTCTTAAAAGTATCGCCGTGGAGGAAAGTTCTACGATTTGGTCAGAAAGGCAAGTTGAGTCCAAGGTTCATGGGCCATATGAGATTTTAGAACGTGTCTACCAGGAGCGATCGATCGCACTCCCTTCCTGAGTTGGCCAAATTGCATGTCGTGGTTTCATGTGTCGATGCTTCGGAGATACCTGTTCGATGAGTCGCATTATTACCAATAGTGCAAGAGATGCTACAGGAGGATTTGTCATATGATGAGGGAGCCAGCGCGTGGCTCGAGAGGAAACAGCTTGCGAACAAACAAGTACCATTAGTGAAAGCGCCTGCAACACCATGGCAAGAGAAGGCTACCGGTTTACAACCATGAGAGCACAATATCCACAACTTTTCGACTAGGGGTATGAATTTTGGCACAAATTCTTTTTAAAGGGGGGAAGAGTTGTAATACCTCAAATTATACCCTAACAAAGGCAACATGTTTTCAGTATAATAAAAGTAAAGTATATTTTTTCTAAATAAAATAATGCTAAAATAAGATAAGCAAAACTGAATTATTTGTTATCAAAACTGTCATTTACCAATTTAGGACCGTGGTCATAATCTCATAAGAATGTATGCTAAAGTGAAAATAAGACAAGTCAAGATTGCAATTAGAATAAGTTGATCTGAGAATAGATGAGAAATGAAGAACTTGTAATGAAAAAAAATGGAAAAGAATTATGTATAAGTGCCAAACATGGCCTGAATTGGGAATCAAAATATTCATTTGGTCTCATTTTAGGAGAGCAAACGGATAAGGAAGAAAGTTAAGAGAATAAGAACAAAGTTACAGGAAAATAAGGAGCCAGGAGTTCAAAAAGATCAAAGGTATGGAATCATGTGTAATTTTTTGGACTTTGGTAGAATTAGAGGGTCGTAAACCTAGGGTTTAATTAGGAATTCATCCTAACCCTAGAATTGTTGGAATTAGGGTTGATAAAACCCTAGTTTGTATAAATGGAGCATGGAATCCTCCCTTTAAGGTTGGATTCATGGTTTAATTGCAAGTAATGAGTTTGGGTTAACAAACCAACTAATCTTCATGTTAGGTTTATGTATGAGTTATGATCCATTTTAGGTTGTTTTGGGAGTAAATCATGATAGGTTTTTGAAGTAAGATAGAATAGAGGAAGAGTATGGAAGAAAAGTGAGTGAAAGAGGGAAAATTTGCCATTTTAGGCAATTTCCGCGACTTGTACCTGTACTGCATCAGAGACCGTACCACTTATAAAGAAAAATGAAAATCGTACTATCCAAAGTGGTACCGCATTCACTCACCGTAACATGAATGAACAAATGCGGCGGCACCGATGCAGTACTCTTTTCCTATAGCCCTAGTTTCTTGTATTTTGACATTTTTAAGCCCAAATTCATACACCAATAGTATAGGAACCCTAGTAAATGACTAATGGGGGTTCAAATAAGAGTGAAACTAAGTGAAAAACGCACCGTACTTCGCCGCCTCGGTGAGTTTGATGTGGGAAAACTTAATGCCCTAGAATGTGAATAAGTACAAGTATATGTATTAGTTTAATATATGAAAGCTAAAGAGAATATATGTATAATTTGGTTATATGATAAAGTATAGTAAAATGTTTAAAAGAGAGATGCTATTTATAACGAATATATCTCATGTATACATGATACCGTAGGTATTCATGTATATGGGATATCATTTTATAATACATGAAAGAAAACATAATAAAACCGACACCGCTATGACGGGATGGATAGATAGGCATGCCTATGGGGAAGATACAATACGCAAATTACGTGATACGACATATCGAGGCCCCGTTTGGATCGATGACATAGATCCCATTTAGATCACATAATACAGGCATAGGTCACTGTCTTGTACATTGATGATACCTTCGGGTATATACGGCCCCGTTTGGGTGATATAGAGATCACTGTCTCGTATAGTGATAGTACATAATGGTACATACGCATAGAGATCATCGTTTAGTACAAAGGATAGTACTGGTACAATCGCTAATTCCTGTGATCCGCTTCTAAGGTATTCGCAGGCATGAATATAGAGAAAATGAAAATTATACACAAAGGAAATGTATATGCAAAGTATATGATATGATATGATATAAGAAGCATAGCATTGCTATGCGTTGATAGTATACAGTTACAAGAACAAGAAATAAAGTATAAATTGACATGAAAAGTATATGAAACGAAACCTGTTAGGAAAAGTAGATATGAAAAATGGATAAGTAAATGTAAAGGTTATAATTGTCATAAGTATATGTATATGTCTAATGTGAGATGATCCTTATTAGGGGTCGTTCATTTGTATTTATTCCCACAAAGCATAAAGCTTAGCACGGGTGTTTCATCCGTGTAGGTACAGGAGAAGAGGAAACCAAGACCCGACCTATCCACATCATCAATAAAGTGCAACACATCATCAGGTCCATCGGAAGATTTTTTGTATAATGTACGTTTTGTTTCTTTTTGAAACAATAAATGTTGACCACTACAATAGGGAACTTGTATATTTTTTAATCCGCTGCTATAGAATACAATACAAGTTAACTGTTTAACTATATGAATGAACAAGCTTAAAGGTCACAGTTTAGTGGTATCGTGCCCCACCGGGGGCATTACAACACACCAAAGATATCGGGCTGCGGAACCCAAAACAATCAAATTTGTTAAGCAACTAGAATTTTATTTATTCAAATATCAAACTTCTCAATGATGTACAATCTGTTTTCTCTATCTATACAAAAAAAAAAAAAAAAAAAACTAATGCAAAAATTACAAATAGGACCGTAGCTAATCGAGAGGAAAATTTCATTTCGATCTAAACCCTATGCCTTCCTCCTAGTTATCGTAGCTCCCGCTTATCGGCTTACCCTTGTCATGAATTTTGCTACTTAAGGAAGAGGTTGATAGCGGAGCAGTTCAATAAGGTGAGCCTTTTCTTTGCCTCCTGGTCTGAAGTTCCTCCGGGATGAGATGGGGTCTCTGCACCCTTCTTCCACCTTCCATCATCCATTCTCGTGATTACAGAGCGTTTTTTGGAATCATGACTAGAATTGGTTTGATTCGACTCATTCATTCCATACGCCGCATTTGCACCCTTGAACTCGCTCTTTTCCTCATTCCTTTTCCTTCCTTCTCGTTGTTTATCTTCTTTGTGTTTTCCCATCCTTTTATAGTGACCTTGATTCTCTTGGAACGTAGTTAAGTTTCCTAATTTCTTTAATATTTCCAATGAATGAATTAAATGAAAATTTTTATCCAAGTCATTGCTATTTCCAACAGGAGAATGAGGAAAACTTCAAGGAAGTTTGATCGTTTCTCTCTAAGAGGCATTGAATTTCCTTGAATTCTTCTTTCGAAACCACACGACCTAAACTGATTCCTTTAATTCAGGCTGGGTTTCTGGTTCTGTATTAATAACAGTTTAGGTCAAGGGTTCAAAACGATGGATGCAGAAGTGGAAGAGTTGGAATGAATTGAAGATGAATAGAAGTTGGCTCAATGTCATGATTGCGACATGGGGGTTAGCGACATTAAATTTCGAACCTCTTAATTATTGATTTTCAATAAATGTTGTCCTTAATGTTGGGACGCCCAAATGAAAGGTTTAAAACCTAATTTTATTAAGATTTGGACAATTCTGGTCGCAACCTAAAAAGTTTTGTCGCGACTTGCGATGTGGTCACAACCTCAATCTCACTGTTGCGACCTGTTCCTCTAACTTATTGCTTCAATGTCCAGTTTCTTAGCCGCGACCTATGAATTGATGTTGCGAACAGAAAAATTTTCAGGTCTCCTTGAACAATTAAATTCACATCAATTTCAATTCACCAAATCCAATCAAAACAAATACAATTCAATTCATATTCATCATTCAAATATTCAACAAATCTATTCACTATGCAACAGATTCAAAATTGAAGCACAAAAATAAAAGAAATTTCCCCCAAACTTTCAATAATGCTATATCGGAGACAAAATTCAAATAAATTCAAGAAGAGTATACTGCCCCTTTTTGTCTCTTTTGCAGATTGGAAGTTTGATTGTAGATGTTCCTACTTTGACTCTCTTATTGTCCTGCAAACTTAAAAAAAAAAATTTTACTTAATCTTTAAACAGTAATGAATAAATTACACAAAGCTATTAAAAAATTTCACACCAAAAGAATAAGGGGAAAACTTAAAACAAACTGATGTGGATCGCCTCCACAAAGCCGCCAATTTTTTAATCTAAATGACTCATTACTACTATATTTCGTTTCTTCAAATTTTCATTCAAAACTGGGGAGTCATTCTTTCATTTGCATTCCTCCAAGGTATTTTAATCTTTGACCATTAACTGAACCTCATGATTGTCGGTTCTCGTGTCATCGCCCAAAGGTTGTACTTTTAATATTCATCAGATAGTATCCACTCCATTCGATTTAAGCTTTCACGGGAAGAGTTTTAGTCTCGAGTTAAATAACAGACTTGATCTCTCCTACTTTGAATTCCTCCTCAAAACTTTGATCATGCCATTTTTTGTTTTATCTCAGAGATTTCGCACTATCACAGTTTCATTCCTCAACTCTTCCAATTCATTTACCTGAGTACTCTTCTTAGCAAATTAAATCAAAGTTTAGCTTTCTCGATGGCCCACAGAGCTTTATATCAGCTCAAGAGGAAGGTAGCAAGGTTTTCCAAAACAAGCCTCAGACAGGGGACATTCCAATGGGAGTTTTAAAAGCAACTCGTATGCCCGAGAGGCATCATCAAGTTTCGTAGACCATTCTTCGCTGAGCTTACATTTTTCAAGAATTCTCTTTATCTCCCTGTTGGAAATTTCAGCTTGCCCATTTGTTTGAGGATGATAAGCCAAGCTCATAATGTGTTTGATACCATATCTACCCATGAGTTTGTCAAACACCTTATTTGCAAAGTGGCTTCCTCCATCACTGATTATAGCTCTGGGTGTCCCAAATCACGAATATTTCTTTTTGTGAAAATCCCACAATTGTGTTAGCATCATTTTTGGGACAAGCTGCTGCCTCAACCCATTTGGATACATCATCTGCGCCTAGAAGTGTATATATTTCCAAATGAAGCCGAAAGGCCCCATAAAATTCATCTCTTATACATCAAATAGTTGCACCACTGTGATACCTTTGCAGGGGCATTTCATGCTCGCTGATATTTCCCATTCTTCGCATTGATCACACGTTTCACCATTCAAAACAGTCCTTGAAAATAGTAGGCCAATAAAACTACACCGAGAATTTTGCGGGTCAAGCTTTGTCTCCCGCAAATGTCCCCATATGGTGATGCATGACATTCTCGGTAAAATCTTGCTTTTTCTCACCTTCGGTACACATATTCTCGATGATCGACGCCTTCTTCTAAACAAGAGGGTCATCCCGATGTAGTACTAGCCGCTTTCACTCTAGCTTTTTCTCTCTGCTGGTAGCTGAATTCCGGGGTGGTATAATTCCACCCGCTAAGAAGTTCACACAAGATACCAAAGTGAATCGAGGATAGCTAGAATAATCGTCATCTAGAAATTTTTCTCGCTTATTTCCCTTTCTTCTTCTCAGATAAATGTGTTTCCACTCTTGACAAGTGATCAGCGCTATCACATTGTTACAACCTTTCTCTTTTGTCTTTATTTCTAGATCAAATTTCAATAACAATACCCACCGGTCGCTCCCTCGCTTTACTTTTCTTTGCCATTAGATATTTAATCGTCAGACGATCCGTGTGTATAATAAATACGGACCCCAAATGTATGGCCTAAAATTTTCAAGTTACGCAACACATGCACATTCTTTTCAAGAGTAGAGTAATTTTCCTGAGCTTCATTGAAGGTTTTTCTTTCATAGTATATCGCCTTGAACACTTTTTCAGCTCTCTGCCCTAATAAAGCTCCCATTGCAAAATCACTGACATCACACATGATTTCAAATTCTCTGTTCCAATCTGGTTTTTCCATGATGGGAGCTTCAACTAGTCTGGATTTGACCTCTTCAAAAGAATTCTGGCAGGATTCATCAAAATTGAATTTAGTATCTTTTTCTAGCAATTTGCATAGTGGTCTAGCAATTTTTTAGAAATCTCTGATAAATCTTCTATAAAATCTAGCATGTCCTAAGAAACTTCTAATTCCTCGACCATTGGTGGCATCGATTTTATAATTGAAACTTTGCTCGGTTTACTCACTCGCTACATAAATCATATGCCCTAAGATAATCCCTTCATACTAGCAACTGGCATTTTTCCCTAATTCGTAGCTAGACTTTGCCTTCGCACCTTCTGCTAACGTCCCAAGTTATGTGCGCTTTCAAAAAGTTGATCCTTACACTATGAAATCATCCATGAAGATTCCATAACTCTTCCGCCAAACTAAAATATAGACACATCACGCACCAAATGTACTACAGAGCATTACACAAACCAAATGACATTCTTCTAAAAGCAAAAGTACCAAATGGGCATGTAAAAGTAGTTTTCTCCTAGTCCTCAGGTGCAATGGAAATTTGATTATATCCAAAGTATCCATCAAGAAAGAAGAAGTGAGGGTGTCCTACCAATCTATCAAACATCTGATCAATGAAAGGCAGTGGAAAATGATAATTTCTGGTTGTATTGTTTAGTTTTCTGTAGTCAATACACACCCTCCATCCTGTCACATTTCTCAGAGGAATCCGGGCCTCATTCCTTTTCATTTCCGATCACAAAGAATCCACCTTCGGGAACCACATGCACTGGGCTCACCCAAGAACTATCTAATATAGCATATATAAAACCTGCATTCAACCATTTCATAACTTCTTTTCGAACAACTTCTTTCATCACAGGGTTTAACCTTCTTTAATGCTCAATAGAAGTTTTTGCATTATCATTTAGCAATATTTTGTGCATGCAAATGGAGGGACGGATACCTTCGCATCTCTATTGACTAAGCAATAGCTTCCTCAGACTTTCTTTTAATTTCCAAAGAATTGCTCTTCAGATCTAATCACGCAACCTGACATATGATAATCGGTTTTCTTTTCCTCGTTCTAAGAAAGCATATTTCAAATGACTGGGTAATTCCTTCAATATTAACGCTTCACTGGTTTTTCGCCAATAGTCACCCTTGGTCGTGATACATCATCTCGACCGTTTCATTCACGCCGAGATCAAGCTATATACAAACTAAGGCAACATTTCAATCAATACTCAAAGATACCGAAATTCATCTCAATTTCATTGATAGAATGTTGAAGAGTACAAATAGAATTCAAGTCAACACCGAAGACTATTGTTTTCTTACAGCCATACAATCTCTTCGTATCTACATCGTGGTGTTCCAAACTCCTATTAAGATTAAAGTGTACGCTTTCATTCCCACCCTTAGAGTCACTTCATCTTTCGCGACATCTATCAAGGCGCCCAGCTTGTTAAGAAGGGTCTTCCTAGCGAAGAAAGGAACTCGTGTCTTCCTTCCATCTTCATAATCACAAAACTACTGTGGAAGATGAATTTACTCCACCTCGACAAGCACATCTTCAAGAACACCTTCCGGGTTGTGCCGCTTGATCCGCCTCAACCATCCGCAATGTGATTGTTGTTGTAGTAAGTCTCCTAAACTCGCCTTTTTGCACCACTCCATGTATGCATCAAATTTATACTAGTACCGTAATCACACAAGTACCTTCAATTCATATTTCATGGAGCAAAGGAATGGTGAAGTCGCTTGTGTCCTTCATTTTTTGGCTGGGAGCTTGCTAAATAATCAGATCATAGGTAGCAACAAAGTTCACTATTCCTTCCTTTTCTGTTCAAGATCTCCTTTTAAATTTCAGATAGTTAGGCATTTGGCTGATTATCTCTCAAGAATGGGATATCGATTTCTATCTTCTTGAAGATATCCAAGAATCTAGAAAACTACTCTTCCCTTTTCGCTTCAAGCCTCTGAAATGACCTTGGTAATCAGAGGTGTAAGCCGGTACCTTCCTCCTCTATTTCGCTCACTACTCCTTCAAAGGCTGTTCAACAGAACTTCTTCTTTGCTCGTAGTCTTTCAAGCATGCTCTTCTCTCTTCCTTTCCCCGTTTCTTCCTGCCTGCACGCCCTTCTTCCTTTCTTCTTGCCGCCGGCTGCCACTTCTTTACCACACTTCTTAACCGAACCGCCATGCAAATTTTGATTCTTCTCAAGTGTCACTAGGAATGCACCCTTGCTCCGATTTGCATGTACTAAGGGCCAATCAGCCTACTTCAGGTTCCAAGTTCTTCAAATGGCACACTCAGATTCTCTCGAACACTTTGAGTACACGACTCAAAGCTTCCCAAGTCGATAATTTTTGTCTGGCTAAGTGTAGCGTTCTCTGCTGACTTCATGAATCGCAAAGATTTGTTCTTCAAATGGTTGGGTCCTCCTCCCGACTTCGATAATCATTCTTCCACCCTCGATGCCGCGATCGAACCTTAAAGGGTCGCCGATATCCTTGCCGAGATTATGTCCATGCCTGGGCCTCAGGCCGCCCTCCACCATATGAGAAATTCTCGGTTCCTCAAAGGCTGGATCAGAATGTGGGGCAAGTCGGGTTTAGCTTGAAATTATAACCTCGTCTATTCATGTATTTAGCCTCCTCAACCCCATAAGAGTCCTCTTTGTCAGTAATTTCAAAGACTTCTTCTCATCGTTTTCTTTCCACTGCTCCTATCTCATGAGCAGTGCGCATTTTTCTTTCCTATTTATCCATCCTCCAAGCAAGACGATGGCATCTAACTTTGCTTCCATAGTCGCCATTTTACTTAGCTCCATGACCCCTTTTCCTCCTCGTTACTCCCTTGAAAACTCCGATGGAGCCTTCGAGATCGCACTTGGCCAGTCTTTTATCGATCCTCCAAATTTTTCAGCACTCTTTTCTTTCGAATGCTCCGGTTAATTTTGAAGCATCAATGATACCCTTAGATGTATCATTTAAGGCATGATACACTATATCCATATGAGTTTTTAAATCAATATCATGCATCGGGCACCTCTTCAGCAACCTCTTGAATCTCTCCTGTGCTATATAGGCTCTCATCTTCCCCCGTCGAACACTACGATCTCTTCTTCTCTCGAGCAGAGACGGGGAAAGAACTCCGCCCAAGTATGCTTCAGCCACTCTTCCTGTATCAATCGAACCATATGGTAATGACTCATACCATGTGGTCGCTTATGTCTCTTAAGGAAAATGGGAAGAGATGCAAATTTTTATCACCTTTTCAATTTCACTCATTCAGCTTCACCGTATTCGCTTGATCCCGAGAAATCTACCCAGCTCGCTAGTTCTCGGTGGCCAAAGGAACTCGATGTCGCACCATTGTTATCAAAGATATTTCAATTCGAAATTGTTTTCATCAACAAGAGGTTGTCCGATTGCGCATCATCTTCCTGAATGATGGACCTTAAATCTTCTCCATCAGGTCGCCTCTGTGTGAGGCCTTCTAGCCATTGGCCCTTAACTCTCGTCCTGGGTCATGTCTTTCTATCCTATCTTTCTCATGGCCGTTTCATTTTAGTTTTTCTTAAGCCGAGTGTTCTTTCCAATCTCAGAGTCTCACGGCAACATGGCTGAATCCTCGCTTACCGTGGCATAAAGGACTTCGAAATTGAAACACACCCAAATTAATGTGGATTAGTGGATCTAAAAAATTGTTTTCAACATGGTTACAAAGATCGCGGGCTTGTACACCACCGCTGTAAGTCCGTTTTTTATTTTATTTTAGAAATATGTCCAAATTAGAATTTCCCTCTTTTGTTAGAATATTGATCTATTTCACCCTTTCAATCCCCGACAACGGCGCCATAAAACTTGTTTGCCTTTTTCTATATAGATTAAAAAAACCCCTCAATTTCACATAGTTACAAGAGCCTTACACTTTGTAGCCATGTCACTTTGGATAAAGTTGCTCGATTAAATAAACATTTCTGGTGTTCAGATTTTAAAAATGGGTATAGTCTATGACACTACAAGACGTGTCATACAAGCAAGAAAACTTAATGTAAGTCCGTATCATTCCCACGTAGATTTGATACACTGAAATCCACTACCCTTACTAATGGGGTTCTATGCTATTCGACTAAAAACTGACATTGAAAGTTTTATCTAAAAAAATAAAGATCCAAAACTATTAACTAAAAATATAAACTCGGAAGAATAATTTAAACAACCAATAACATAAAGAACAAAAATATCGGACTCGAATCTATTCCCCCGTGAGAAACTAAAACTATCAACACTACTATGAAAATACACCTTGCCAATTTAATGTACATTGCTCTATTTATTGATGGATCCGGATTTGTCCAAGATTGCCTAAATGTTGCATTTGATTTCCATATTCACCGGTTAGAAGCCCTCGCTTCTCTCAAGTCAAGATCGAACCAAGCATTTATATTTTTTTATCTTCTCGCAAGATCCGGGGTATTTTCTTCTCAATATCACACCCATTTCTCGATGATCATAGATCTTGCTTTCCTTCTCGTGATTTTACAAAATTCTACCACTTAATTGCGGCTCATCCTTCGTATCTATTGGTTCTTCCTTTCCCTTGATTAGATCCTCACTAAATACAGAATTTTGAGCTCCTTAGACGAGGTGAACTCTCTCGATTATTTTTATCATAAATACCCTCCACTAATTATGAATGAATCGGGATTTATCAAAAATGAACTTAAAGCTCACAGCTCATCATCGGTAGTCAAACATACCATAAGTGAATGCTCTCGCCTCAGAACTCCATATCTCGTCACTTAGGGCATCCGGAAATCGTGAGCAAGATACACTCCTTAAAATGGTATTCAGATTACCATTGGGAACTTATAGATTCAAAAATAACACCAAGTAACAACCTACAACCCAACAATTCTCCAGATTTGCGGTGTAACATCAGAATTAACGGATAAATCAATCCAAATTGGAGCTACGCTTCATCATTATTGCATCACAATTAACAATGGAGCATCATCAAGTACATCCACTGTGAATTCGCACCAATTTGAGAAGAAATGAATTCCAGAAATTTGTCTAGATTTCACAAATTTTTAGGCAATAAAAATCCAACATCAATTGTTTTTGCACAGTTCGCCGATTCAGATCCAGAAAAGAAAAGAAAATAAAGATAAGAAAAGAAAATCTACTATAAACTATACAATGAACCCTTCTTCTCACAGCCTTGCCTAGAGTGAAAAAGTTAGAGGTTACTTTACTATTCTAACACTGTCTATTTATATCTGTCAAAAGAAAATGGGCCGAATGCACAAAGATCCAGGTAGAATTCCCAAAAGAAAAAGCCCAGATTACTATCTCAAGTCACGACCTCAGGTTGATGTCGCCACTGATTTCCTTTATCTCGCTTCCAGTCGCCTGCGGCACCATGTTTCCTTCAATTGCGACCGGTTTCAAGTAGCTATTGATTAGCGTGGTCGCGACCTCAATTGTGGCCGCGACCTCTTTCGCCTGGGCTTGTTCCAAGAATTTATGTCAGCCTTAGTCTCACGTCGCAACTCCGCTGGCCGCTCCCTTCGCCGCAATTCTAAGTCACGACTCCCGCTAGCTCGTAACTCCTCCCTTTTAGTTAACACCACTTTAGTTTTCGAGTCGTGACTCTTTCCTTCACGCACTACACGCCGCGACTTTAGTTTTGTGTTGTGACCACATTTTTGTTTCTACGCCTTCAGTCGTGATCTTTCTTTTTCAAAGTCATGCGACCTCCTTTTCGTCTTCTCGCCTCGATATGTCTAATTTTAGCGTCATGGGTTCTCACTATTGGTCTCGACGCTTTGATAGTCTCCTCGCTTTGTTCGTATCGTGACTCAATATGACGTCGAGACCTCATGTTACTCCTTTCGTCACAGGTTGTCTCACATTTAAACATAATTGCGACTGATGTCGATGTTTCGGGTTAGTGTATTCAAGTCGACCTTATCGATCAGTCGCGACCTCCCTCAGTCCTTGAATAACAAAGCGGTTGCAACTTCCAATTTCCCCCAACTGGACTTCGCTTAACTCCAACTCGTGTTTCCTCTGCGACCTCGATATTGTGGCGCACCTCACTCTAATTTTCCAAATCTCTTATATTGCAACCTCAAATCTCCTTGTTGTGACTCCTAATCTGTAGTTCCATGTCGTGACTGAGATGATGTCATCGGGCCAAATTGAGTCCTTCATTTAAGAAATGGTTGCACTTCAAATTTTCTCGGTGCAGACTTACTCAGGGCTTCATCATCGTGGATCAACGCCGCAACCTCGGGACGCGCTGCGACCTCGCCGCTCTTGAATAATTTCTTTCGTCTCAACCACATTTTCTTGGTCGCAACCTCATTAACTGGTCTTGGTGATGTTGTGACCTGGAAATAACTGAACAAACGAGCTCCTTGTCGCGACTTTCATTTTCTAGTTGCGACCTCCTTTCTATTCTCAGGCTGAATTCTTCAAGTTTTTGTTGGGATTTTCGCTTCTGCTGTATTTTTCTTCAAAATTAAATTTGAGCTAATTGCCCAGGTTTCTGCATATGAATCAACAATTATCTTATAATAAACTCAGAAAAATGGATTAAAAATCAAATGAGTTCTTAGACTCATCAGTTGGTATTTGGCTTGCACTTGTGATGTGCGTTTACCTGGCTAGTTCTAGCATGCTCATTCATTGACCTTTGTACATAGCTATGTGTTTCAATTAGCATAAATAATTAGTATGTGTGTATATTTTGTGGTAGGCTATCTCTTTGTGCATGATTGCTTATGGCATGGCTGCTCTTTCTCTTACATGACTGCCATCGCTGGTTTCGACACGTGTGTATCCCCCTTATATCCAAATCATTAGCTCCGTCGACTCACTTCATCATTGATTTCTTGGGTTTGGGAGTTATTCCTAATTGTTTGCCTTCAACCAAGCTAGGGATTTGGAGTAGGATTTAGCAAAAGGGTTATATCGATGTATGGGAGCACCATGGAGATGACGATTATCAGAGCAATGAAGACCTATATAGTCGGATTTTATGATACCTGTGTCGCCAGTGTGTCACTTTGATTGTTGGTTAGGATCCTAGATTGCATATCCTTTTGTTAGGACCATCATCTAGCTTTTAAGACTTGCTTTTGCCCACTTTTTCCTTTGAAGCCACCTTACCCCTAAGGTATCACCATGTCAGAATCTTACTCCTACTCATGGGGTCATGAATTAGATTAGCTGTTTGATTCGTTCATAAACGTGTAGCTAGGCAACTCCAAACCAACAAAATTTGTAAACCTATACCTTCTACTGTTGTAGCCTAGCTACTACAGTATAGTGGCTCTAGGGTCAAACTCAAGGATGGGTTTTCTTCGCACAAATGATTTACAATGAGCTCAAAAAGGTGAATTTCAAATTTCTTTGGATTTTCAAGAAGGTAAAAAATAAAGTGGGGGTGAAATGTTTGGAAACTGAAAATAAAACAAATTAAAAGGTAAAATAGAACTCCTTGAAGTGTTAGGTCACTGTGGTCGGATTCGTAGGGCAACTAAGGATTTTCAGGGTCCTTTCCTCTCGTTGGGGAGGATGACCTATAGTCATTTCCCGAACCGGATCTTCATTTAGCTATAAAACCTAACCCTTATTAACTATCCTTTTGAAAATCGTAACCACAGAGCACGTGGTCTCCTTAACAGTGAAGAATAATTCTCCTTGACTCAATTTTTACAATGATTAATAGAGGGTAACTAATGAATCTCAGTGGATCTAGCAATAAGCATCCACTGAACCATAAAATATTACCAAATACAGGTCATTCAAGGTGAATCTAAGAGATATAAACCTAGAGTTCAAAGGAAACACAAAGCTGCCAGTGAGTAGCTATGTGAGAAACATGAAACCCTCCAGTAGGCTCAGGATCCTGTACCCAGCAGCCTTCAACTTCAAGGAGGAAGGGGTTTTAGCCGCTCATCCTCCAGGTTGTCATCCTTGGAGAGTGTTTGGCTACCTAGAAAATGAGAGAAAAGGAAAAGAGGCGGGAGTGCTGAAAGCTTCCCGCCAAAATAAACCTTTATTAATTTAGAAGAGAGATTGTTACAGTGCTTATCTGGGGCTTTTATAGCCAAATCCCCTTTACAAATTACCAAAAAAACCAAAAGCAAAAGCTACGCGCGATAAATTCAAAGAAACAAAAAACGTGAACAAAAGGTCAAACGTCAAAAGGTGAAAAGTGGAATAAAGGCAAGGTGAGGAATATGGGCACAAGAGGAAATTTCGCAACCTACGAAAATTCGCAGGTTTTAAAAATTTCATAGCCCTACCAAATTTCCTGCAGGCTCCAATTTCCATGCATTTTTTGCTCTTCTTTCCTTCTGGTTTCTGATATGCAATGCTGAGTTCAACTCGAATTCTTCGTGCTTGGATCAACTCAACAATTTTGGCATAAATAGCTTGCAAAAATCCAAAAATTAGCTTAAAATGCATCAGTAGTATAGCCGACCTTAATGTGCCAATTTTGGTTATTAATTACGCAGATTAGTACACAAAAGTGCCTAAAATTTGCACAAACAGTATTCAACATAGCACTTTTGAGCACTAATCACACACACCCCCCAACCTACACATCGCTAGTCCCTTAGAATGAAAGAAAGAAAGAAAGAGCATGCAAACAATGTCAAAATCATGTTTACAAAAATGGTATTTCAAAAGGGTGTGGAATGAGTAATGTCTAACCTCGAAGTGAGAATCGAAACCCTTGCCCAATAACTATCCGAGAGAATGTATGCGATACAGAATTGAGTATCAAAAGAGCTTCCTCTTAGTGAATCAATCCAGAGACTTCCACCAAAAACCCAATTGTTTGTTTGATCGGCTCACAATAAACTCGCTAAACTCCGCACTCTCCCAACTAAGCTACCGCTCCACCTAGACACTAACCAACCTAAATAGATCGGACCCACTTTGCTCCATACAACTCTCAGGTTGTAGGGGTAACGTCGAGGAATCGACCTCACCAAAGTCCATGTAACGAGGATCTACCGATGACTCTCAACTAATTAAGTCTTAGGGCACCAAGTCATAAGGATCTTTCGACCATTAACTCTTCAGGTTTCACCCCGAACTTCGAATGATTTCGAGAATCCAACACCTACAACTTGCTAAACCTCACCCATCCACCCATATAGCGAGCACAAAGTTCTGCGGATCACAACCGCCGCTTAGGGCAATCGCTTTAAAGACTTTCATATCCACTTCTGACCGTGTCGTTTCAAGGGAAAGTTGCAATTTTCTTCTTTTTCTTTTTCTTTCTTTTTATTTTTCTTTTCTTTCCACTTCTTTTTATTTCGAAGACGATCGCCTTCTTTCATGGGGTCCATAACCTATTAAAGGTAGTCAACGAAACTAGGGTAGGTTTTGCAAAGTTTAGGAGGTTAGGCAGTTCTTCAGCCTATTGTTGAAACCCAATATGCAAAGTGTGTGGTTAGCTAGAGGTGGAAGAAAAGGTCGAAAAGCAACCGTGACCAACTGATCATCCACTGATTACATGAAACCAATCTAACATCATCAGACCGACAATGTTTCAATTTTTTCAAATCAAGCTAGTAAAACACAAAAAAATGGGTGCAAAAATGGGCACAATTTTAGAATTGAAAAAGTGAGTCAGAGGATGTGTATAAAAGAAATGTGACTAAATTTCAAATTTTTCAAAAACAGCACAACAAACTTCACAAACAAAACAAACAATTATACAAAAGGAAACTAAATAGCAAGTCATTAAACTTAACAAAATAGGCTTGCTTAAAATGGAATCAAACACAAAATAAATGCTCTTCCTTCGCTAACTCTCCCCCCAACCAAATGTCACATTGTCCACAATGGGGCTTGGAAAGTTAGAGAAGGAAGTGCTACCTCCTTGATGAAATGTACCCATTTTTGGATAGGAGACTTTGTAACCTTTCCATCGAGACCTTATTCACTCCATTTGGGCTTCAAATGAAAAAGTTAGAAGAAGAAAAGAGAGGAAAAAAGTGACCAGTTGGAGCATTTTGAAAATTAAGCCTTTATCAAAATTTTAGAAGTGTTCTTTCTGAATATATTTAGATTCTACACTCTCTAAGATTTCCAACGGTACCAAGATTACCCAAAACGGAGTTCGGATGAAAAAGTTATGGTCCAAACAAAATTAGGTTGCGAAACTGGAGGAGGTTGCGAAAATTCGCAGCCTGCGAAATTTTATTTTTTTATTTTTTTTAAACATTTTCAAAGACAAAATTTTTTTTAATTATATTTATTTATTTTATATATATATATATATATATATATATATAGCAGGCATATATATATATATATATATATATATATATATATATATATATATATACTATAAAAGACAAAAAAAATGAATAAATGCATCAGAATAAAAACAAACAAAAGAGGAACAAGTAAGGTGAATTTTTTCGTGATCTCGAAATTTCATAGTCATGGAATCTCTGGATTTTTGCTCGTAGAAATTAAGTAAAAAACCTGTAAAATAAAACACAAAAAATACGTAAAATGAAAAATAAGCTTTAAAACAAAAATTAATTTAAAATTAGAGAACCTAAAGAGAAAATTAAATAAATCAACATAAAATAAAACAAGAAAAATCAAAACAAAAAGTGGGGGATACTGAGCCTTCCCAAACCAGTTTCTCTAGCCTTTGGAGGCTGCTAGAACTGGTGGAGTTGGTGTAATTGCTGAGGTTCAGGTGCTCCAAATCTGAACCAGCACCCGAATCATCCACTATGCCATGCAATATGAGCGGTTGCCAATGTTTGTGATATAGTGGCGAGGGTTTGATCAGAGGCCACTAACTTCCTAAAGTTTTCATAGCGATAGGTAAAGTGGAGGAGACGGGATTTGCCTAGAAGTAGGTGTTCCATGTTTCATGTGCCGCAGTATAGGCAGATATACTAGGTCGTGAGAGGATGCAAATGAAGGCTGTGGCTCAAGTATGGCAATCAGGATTCAATTTTACGTGGAATCGGGTCAAGGATGTTTTTTCGCTCTTTCCCCTCGCTTCTTTCCACTACCCTCCACCATGGTGTCACTTAGATACTCTTCCTCTAGACTCTCTTCCTCTTGATGAATGTGCTGATTGGTGAGCCTTGAAATGGACTTTTGCAGGTTGTCAAATTTTTTATCAATTTCACTTTGAAGCCCATCTAATTTTTTGCCCGTAGGAGTTCTACAGTATGAATTCTTGACTTAATTTGGCATTGAATGTCTTCTTACTCTTCCACAAAGTCACCCACCAATTTTGGTAATGTTTAGAATGGCTTCGCTTCAACTAGAGAGGTCAGGGCCGTGGTGGCTCGAAATGAGGTGAAGAAGTATAACGCTAAGAAGCAGAGGCGCATACCGTCCCCATGGAGCGACTTAGGTGGTTCCCAACTGTGGTCAAGCATTTCCATATGGTGCATTTCTTGGGGGAACCATGTAGGAGGATGCACTCACCCATGAAGGGTTTATATAATCCTTCATGGATCTATATGCATTAGGTTTTCTCTCCATTGGATACTGACAGTGTTGCTCTCCCTCTAGGTGTTCCATTTGATCAAAATTCAAGCCAAAATGCACTCCTGCAACATCAATAGGGCAAGCAAAAGACAACAGAGAAACAATCCTACTCTTTTTTTTTTTTTTTTTTACAATGAAATGAACTAAAATAAAAAGAAAACTGACAGTAAAATGATAAAGAAAATTCACCAGAACTTGTGATGAGGATCACAAGTGTTCAACAGCTAATCAAATGCACTAAGGCACCATCCCCGGCAACGGCGCCATTTGATTCGCGCGTAAACGTGTAGCTAGGCAACTCCGAACCAACAAAATTTATAAACCTATACCTTCTACTGCTATAGCCTAGCTACTGCAGTGTAGTGGCTCTAGGGTCGAACTCACGACAGTTTCCTCTTCGCAATAAATGATTTACAGTGAGCCTGGGTGTGAATTTTAGTTCGATTTTTGCCTGCAAAAACAGTGGGGTGAAAATGTTTGGAAACCGAAATAAACAAAATTAAAATGTAAAATAGAACTCCTCATAAGAAATGGGCCTGATTCGTAGGCAACTAAGGATTTTCAAGGTCCTTCAGGGAGGTATTTATTCTATAGTCATTTCCCGAACCAGATCTTCATTTAGATATAAAACCTAACCCTTATTAACTATCCTTTGAAAAATTGGTAACCACAGAGCATCGCTAAGTCTCCAACAGTTGAAGAACAATTTCACCACCTTACAATGATTAATGTAGGTAACTAATGAATCCCTGATCTAGCAGGTCACATCCACTGAACCCTAAAATATTACCAAATATAGGTCATTCAAGGTGAATCTAAGGGATATAAACCTAGAGTTCAAAGGAAACACAAAGCTGCCAGTGAGTAGCTACGTGAGAAACATGAAACCCTCCAGTAGGCTCAAGATCCTGTACCCAGCAGCCTTCCACTTCAAGGAGGAAGGGTTTTTAGCCGCTCATCCTCCAAGTTGTCATCCTTGGAGAGTGTTTGGCTACCTAGAAAATGAGAGAAAATGAGAGAAAAGGAAAAGAGGTGGGAGCGTTGAAAGCTTCCCGCCAAAAATAAACTTTTATTAATTGAGAAAAGATATTGTTACAAAGGCTTGTCCTGGGCTTTTATACCAACCCCTTTACAAATATAAAAAAAGAAGCAAAGCTATTAAGGTGGACAAATCGGGAAGAAACAAAATGTAACAAAGGTCAAACGCCAAAAGCATGAAAGAACAAAGGTAAAGCTGAGAGGTGAATGGGTAAGCACAAGAGGAAATTTCGCAACCTACGAAAATTCGCAGGTTTTGAAATTTCTCAGCCATGCCAAATTTCCAGCTCCACTTCCATGCATTTTCTCGCTTCTTTCTTTCCTTTTGCTTCGATCCGCAATGCTGAGTTCAACTCGAGTTCTTCGTGCTTTGATCGACTCAACAATTTTGGCATAAATAGCTTGCAAAAACTACAAAATTAGCCAAAATGTGATCTGTAGTATAGTCGTGACCTTAATGTGCTAATTGGGTTAATTACGCTAATTAGTACACAAAAGTGCTCAAAAACTACAATAAACAGGGCTCAAAATAGCACTTTTTGAGCACTAATCACTGTTAACATCACATGACAGTTCTTTCCCTTTGAGAATTTAGTCGTGGGATCACATTACGAGATTGATTTCAGGACTGGTAGTCATGAGGACTAACGTCCCCCCTTTCCTTTTTTGGATTGTTGATTGAGATCGACTTAGGTTCCTGAGCTAGGATTTGCATCGAAGGTAGACTTGTAAGAGGATTAGATCCACATAATCAGTTAGAGTAGACATCATATCATAGAGATATGGACCCCCAGTGCGCTACTATCGACCAGTTAGCTGAGATTACAAACAATATGGCATTACTCAAGGATGCTATCTTAGAATTGGGTCAGAGGATTGATGGGTAACAGGCCCTATCATTACCAATTCCGAGGAATACTCCACTTGACTCTACCACACCACCACCACTGCCTCCACCATTTAAACCTACCATACAATAGTACCACACAATTCCTCCGCCTCCACCACCCCTAGTTCAGCCAACCCCACAAGCAGGGGTATTTGTTTTGGATGGACATACTAAGACCACGCCGCATTCTATTGTGGCCCCTACACCGGTTATGGATCATACTCGGGCTCTTATTGATAGGATTGAGCAGAGTATGAGTTCATTACATGTTTCTGATGGAATTATGAGTTGGGATGGATATGATGACTTACTAATGGAAACTTTGCCTATTAAGTTTTGCAAGCTAGATATTGAGAAATAAAAGGGGATAGGGTGCCCCCGTATCCACTTGCGGTAGTACTCTTATTTGTTATGCCTGAACCTTGGAATTAGATGAGACCGCGGATGATCATGTTGTTTCATTTTCATTAAAAGCGGTTGCCCGCTCTTGCATTGGTTCCTTCTCTAGACCCCTCACGGCGTGGGGACATGGGTGATTGGCATGGGAACATCGGGCCAAGGCTAGATGAGTTAGTCACCTCATTTATCTCCCGTTGGAGGGAGAAGATATCACAAATCATTGACAGACCCTCGGAGTGCGATCAGATCAGTATAATGATGAGCAATCTTCAACCCTGTTTTGTTGGGCATCTCATGGGGTTTCCTCATTCAGACTTTGGTTCAATAGTACAGGCCTTCAATTTCATTGAAAAGGGTATATCCAGAAGATTATAGGCAGACTCTTCCCCTTTAGACTCAAAAGGAAAGAAGTCGGGGTCAGGACCCCGGGACTGAGATGTTGGTACTGGTCATGGCGCAGATAAGAAATCAACCTTAAAAATTATAAACCTAATTCCTCCTACTCACGAAGTAGCATAGCTACTCTGATATAATTGGCTCTACAGGGTCAAACACAGGGATGAGTTTTCTTCGCATAAATGACTTATAGTGAGGTTCAAAATTGTGAATTTGTTTTGGATTTTAAGGTTTGATAAAAACAGTGGGGTGAAATGTTTGGAAACTAAAAATAAAACAAGTTAAATTGTAAAAGAGAACTCCTTGAAGTGTTAGGTCCCTGGGGTTGGATTCAACTGAGGGTTTCCAAGGTCCTTTCCTCGCATTGGAAGGATGACCTATAGTCATTTCCCGAACCGGATCTTCATATAGCTATAAAAACTAGACCCCTAATAATTTTCTTTTAGAAAGATGGCATTTATTGAGCATTCAAGGTCTCAGGCAGTAAAAACCTATCTCCTTGATCCCCCTTACAGTGACTAATAAATGGCCACTAATGAATCTCAGTGGATCTATGATAAGAATCCTTGAACCTGCAAAAAAGATTGCGTCTTTTGGTCATTCAAGATGCATTTGAGGGATTTGAACCTAAAGTTAACAAGAGACACATAAATGACAATAAATACTTGCGTTGAAACAATGAGAAACCCTCATAAGCCTTTGAACCCTCGCCCAGTAGCCTTCCTCTTCAAGGATAAAGGGGGTTTAGCCACTCATCCTTTGAGTTGTCATCCTCGAGAGGCGTTTGTGGTAGAAAAAATAGAAAGTGAGAGAAAATGAAGCGGAAAGTTAAACTCGGAAAATGTATTAATTAAAAAAGTCGTCGGTGTTTATAGTGTAAGTGATTAGGTAATGCATTTAGGGTATGCGGAATCAACAAAATTTATAAACCTAATTCCCGCTTCTTTGGCATGGCGTAGCTCTTTGCTGCTGATATAGTGACTATAGAGATCGGGTACACGAGGATGAGTTTTCTTCGTGTAAATGATATGCAATTGGCTCAAAAAGGTGAATTTCAATTTGGATTAGGGGTTTTGTAAAAACAGTGAGGGTTGGTGATTTGCAAACTGAAAATAAACTAAAGTAAAATGTGAAAAATAACTCCTTGAAGCATCGGGCCACTGGGTTTGAAATCATAGGGTAACTGAGGGGTCCTCGGGTCCCTTTCCTCACGTTAGGGAGGATGACCTATAGTAATTTCCCGAACCAGGTCTTCATTTGGCACTAAAAACTTAACCCTAATAATTTTCCTTTTGAAAAATAGCATTTACTGAACACAAATGCTCCCCGACAGTGAAAACATATCCCTTTGATCCACCCTACAGTAACTAATAAATGACAACTAATGAATCTCAGTGGATCTAACTTGATAAGCATCCACTTGAACCTTAAAGTTACTTGAATCTTGTCGATCAAGGCACATCGAGGATTCAAACCTAGAGTGAGAGATAGAAGCATAAATAGAATAAATGTTTTGCGTTAAGCAGAGAACCATCGGTTACCTGGCTTTAGTAACCCTCTTTTGAGGATAAAGGGGTTTGTGACCATCCCTTGAGTTGTCATCTCGAGGTGATTAAGCGGTCGAGAAGTGAGGAGAAAATTGGGGAAGAAGAGAGAAAATGAAAAGAGCGGGAAGAGAAACTACGCGAGCTTTATTATTCATGGGCGAAGAGTCTCGATTCTGATGATGGCTGGAACTTATATACTGTCCCCCAACCAAGCAAAATTACAAAAGAGCCTAAATTAATCACTATTACAAGAAAGACAATTCAGGAAGACACAAAAACTACAACAGAAAAGTCAAAAAGGTCAAAATAACATGAATAGTGGCGTAGGAAATGGCAAATTCGCAGGTTGCGAAAATTTACAACCTGCAAAGTTTCGCAGTGTTGCGAAAATTCGCAACCTGTGAAATTTTACAGGTTGCGAAAATTTCACAGCCTTGCTCATTTTTTTGTGCTTTCTGCTTCTCTTTTCTTTTGGTTTCTGATCTACAATGTTGAGTTCGACTCGAATTCTTCGTGCTTGGATCGACTCAATAATTTTGGCATAAGTAGCTTGCAAATTGGGTTAATTACGCTGATTGAGTACAAAAGTATCAAAACACGTAATAAACAAGGTTGAAATAGCACTTTTGACATAATCACTCCTAGAGCACATTTCTAGTCCCTTACTTGATGAAAGAAGAGAGCAAAACGAAAATAATAACAAAATTATGTTCTCAATAATGGTATTTTCAAAAAGTATGTGAGTGAGTAATGCCTAGCCCACCGGTAAGAATCACGATGCCACCTTGATAGCCATCTCGAAAGTAGATGCCATGTAGAATCTAACATCAAAGAGTTTCCTTATAAAGAATGCGACACGGAGCTTCCACTGAAAACCCTAAGTGTTTATATGATTAGTTTTCAACAATAAGCGCGAACTTCTCTTCCCCAAACCAATCTATTGCCACAACCTAGTACACTAATGGCCTAAATAGACCCGGGATCCTTTCTTATTCCATACTTCTTTACGTATTTGTAAAGTGCGTCTTTGAGCATCGACTTAACGAAGTTCATGTAACGAGGGATCACCAGATCACTCCCTAACGATTAAAGGTTTAGGGCATCAAGTCATAAGGATCTTTCCCGGTAGCTAGCTGCCCGGAGTTTCGCGGACTCCAAATGATTTTGAGACTCCAGCACCTACAACTCACTAAACCTTACCCATCCACCCATGTAGCGAGCACTAAGTCGGTGGCTCTTGACCAGTTGGCTTAGGGCACTGGGCTTTAAAGACTTCTGCCATATACCCCTCGGATCGTGCTTGGGTTTTAAGGCAAAGCATTGAAATTTTCTTCTTTTTCTTTTTCTTTTTCTTTTTTTTTTCTCTGTTTTTTATTTTAGAAGACTCGTTGGCCTTCTTTTCATGGGGGTCCTTAACCTATTGAAGGTGGTAAATAAAACTAGGCTAGGCTTTTGCAAGAATTAGAGATGCAAGCGATTTTGACTTGTGTTGAAACACGATGTGTACAATGTGTGGTTAGCTAAGTGGAAAGAAAAAGGTTGGCTTGGTAGAATTCAGCGATCATCCACTCAATTATGCATGGAACCAATGTAACATCAAAATAGTTGGACAAAGTTTCAATTTTTCAAATCGCATGCTAGGCAAAACACAAAAAAAATAGGGTGCAATTTTGAAAACTTGAAGTGTAAGTTGTATAGTAAGTATATAAAAATAAATGACTATATTTTCAGCTTTTCAAAAATAAGCCAAAAGCTTATGAGCAAAATGACATCAAACCCAGACAACTAAAAAGCGGGCTTGCTCATAACAAAAGCATAAATGTAAAGCCACTTCCTTCGCTAACTCTCCCCCAGCCAAATGTCACATTGTCATGATGGGGCTCGGGTGGAAAGTTAGAAGAGTGATACCTCATGATGGGATGTGCCAGTTTTGGATAGGAGACCATGGCTTTCCATTGAGACCTTATTCACTCCATTTGGGCTTCAAATGAACAATTTGGAAGAAGAAAAGAGAAGAAAAAAGTGACTAATTGGAGAATTTTGAAAATTACACCTTCATAATAATTTCAAAAGTGTTCTTTCTGGTAATATTTAGATTCTACACTCTTTAAGCAAAATTACCAAAAACGGAGTTTGGATGAAAAAGTTATGGTCAAAAGAAGATTAGGGTGGAGAATGCACTTGACGTTCGAAAATTTTGATTTTGATTTTTTTTTTATATTTTAGAGACAATTTTTTTATGAAATATATTATTTTATATATATATATATATTTTAACTTCTGCTTCATTCTGCTTTGTCTTCTTCTTACCACAAGGCTTACATGCATACAACTATAGTGGCGTTGTGAAATTCGCCTGGAGTGCAAAATTTCTATGGTATTGCGAAAATTGATGGGTTTGGCTCTTGGCTCCTGCATCTCCACTGCTTCAAAATTTTGACACAAATTGCAAAAATAAACACAGGAAAAATTTAAAAAAATGCAAAAACATTAAAAATAGGCTAGAAACAAAAATTAACTTAAAATTAGAGAAAATCTGAAAAGAAAAATTAAATAAATCAAAATAGAATAAAATAAAATAGGAAAATCAAAACAAAAAGTGGGGGAGACTGACCCCCCTCCCCCCAAACCAGTTTCTCAAGCCTTTGGAGGTGCTGGGCTGGTAGAGGCGGAAATGAAATTAGTAGGGTCTAGGTGCTCGAAATGCGAACAGTGCGAACCATCCGTGCCATGCAGACATGAGCAGCGCGATTTCTTTGATGTAGTGGCAAAGTTTTAACATGGGCCTTCTTCCTAAAGTAATCGTAGGCGATGCGGATGGGATGGCCTTTGATAGGTGTTTCGGGTGTTAATTTGCAAGTGAAGGTAGGATGTGCAGGTCGGGGAGAGGGGTACTAACGGCGGTGGGCTTTTAGCTTGGGTAGTGGCACTAGGATTGATTTTATGGGATTGGTTGAAGGATAAGCTTTTTGCTCTTCCCTAGCTTCTTTTCCACGCCCTCCTCGATGTTGGGAGATTACTTCTTTCTTTTCCCATGGAAGACAGTAACATCGAATATCCCGATTCAAACAATCAGTTGTTGTTGTGCTCACCTCACGTGGGTGTAAGCAACGCTCTGCGGATATCATTTATCTGGGTGGTTTCATGAGGTGTGACCTTGGTAGAATGTGCGGGATATCAATCTTGATCAAAAATTAGCTGAGCAAATCTAATTTATGGTTCAAAGAGCTCTCCGGAGTATGAATTCTTTGACTTAATTGGGCATTGAATGTCTTCTGCTCTCCCACAAAGTCACCCACCAGCTTGGTAAGGTTTAGAATGGCTTGTTCTGACTAAGAAGGTTGGCTTTGTGGTTGAAATTTGAGATGAAGAAGCATCTTGTGGATGTGCGGGGAGGTGCATGTGTATAGGTTCTGGTCCCTATGAGAGGTTTAGGTTGTTCCTCCAACTAGGGTTGTAAACATTTCCATATGGTGCAGTTATTGGAGGTACCATGCATGAGGGCACACTCATCCGTGGAGGGTTTCTATAGTCCCTCATGGACCTATATGCGTTTGGATTGCTCTCCACGGGTTGCTGAATATGTTGTTATTTAGAAGGAAATTCCATTTGGTTCACATTTGAATCCAGTGACTTCGAGTCCACATAGGAAACGATAACCAAACTACTTGCCTCCATAATTCCTTACCCACTGGAACATGTTCTCCTGCTGGAAAATAGGGCAACACCAAACAAAAAAAGGAAAACAATTCTACACAAAAGGGGTAGTGTTAGCTAAAAAAAACCAAACTGTGAAACAAAATTAACAAACTGACAGAAAAATGCTACACAGAAAAATATAGGAAAATTCACCAATACTTGTGATGAGGATCACAAGTGTTCTTTAGGTCATCATTTGCACTTAGGCACCATCCACGCTTAGCGGCGCCATTTGATTTGGTAATGCGGTAGAGTGTGTGGAATCAACAAAATTTATAAACTGTTCACTCTCTTTGGTAAGTAGTTCTTTGTAGTATAGTGGCTCTAAGTCGAACCGCAGGGGATGGGTTTACTACCGCAAAGTGCTGAAACACGTATTAATAAAGGGTGTAAATAGCCTTATTTGGTGGTAATCACACCCCCAGACATTGCTAGTCCCTTAGCAATCAAAGAAAGAGAGAGAGCAAACAAAACAATATCAACACTATGTTCTAAAATGTGATATTTCAAAAGAATGTGAATGAGTGCTTGACCCATGATAAGAATCATTAAAATCACGCCTAATAACCATCTTGAGAGAGTGAATGCCATGCGAAATCGAGTATCAAAGGGGCTTCCTTCTCCGGAGGGATCAACTAGAACTTCACGAAACCTAGAAAGTGTTAATTTGATCAACTTTCATCGATAGTCTACCTTTGCACTCTCTCACCTAACAGCTAGGGCGAAACCTAAGCAAGGTAACCCGACCCTAAATAGATCAGGACCCACTCTTATTTCACAACTCTTTTTATGTTGTAGGGGTGCAATGCTGAGGCATCGACTTCACAGATGTCCATGTAGCGGGGATCCACCGATGACTCCCAACCAATTAAGGCCTAGGGCATCAAGTCATAAGGATTTTTCAACCACAAACTCTTCAGGTTTCACCTCAGACTTCTAATGAGTTCGAGACTCCAGAACCTACAACTTGCTAAGATATGCCTATTCACCCATGTAGCGAGCACAAAGTTGGTGGCTCCCAACCAGTTGGTTTAGGGCACCAGTCTTTAAAGACTTTTATATATACCCCTTCGGGCCAGTGCTTTGGGTTTCAAGTAGCGTCGTAATTTTTCTTTTCTTTTCTTTTTGTTCTTTTTTTTTTTTTTTTTGAAAGACTCATTGGTCTTTTTATTCAGGGGTCCCAATCTATTAAAGGTGGTCAGAAGTACAAGGCCGAGCCTTTGCAGGGTTTAGGAGGCTAGGCAGTTTTTCAGCTTATCGTTGAAACCTAATGTGCACAGTGTGTGGTTAGTTAGAGGTGGAAGAGAAAGGTTGAAAACAATAAGAATTCAACTTATCATCAACTCAACTAAGCATGGAACCAGTCTAACATCAACAGAAATGGACAACGTTTCAATTTTTCAAACCATAATTTGAAGCGAAAACACAATGGGTGCAATTTTGGCGAGCGTAAGGTGTATGGTATATATGATATTAAAATACGACTATATTTTTAGCTTTACAAAAAGAAACAAATAGCTCCACAAAAAGAGATTATCAGCAAGCCACTGAACAACATATAATGGGCTTGCTCAAAATAGAAGTAGAGACATGAATGTATGCTCAAAATAGTAATAATAACGTAAATGTAAAAGTCACTTCATACATTGCTCTCTGACCAAGCGTCATTGTCCTCGATGGGGCACGGATCAGCTAGGGAAGGAAGTCTTTGCCTCCTCGAGGTGTGCAATTGGTGGAATGTCATCCCCGTCACAGGCGTTTGAGGAAGCTGAGAAGCTTGAGGGTTGTCTCTTGTAGTTGCCCTGGGATGTCGATGAAGGCTGGAGGAGAATTTGGATGGTACTCTTTGGAAGGTGGTAGGGAGGCTTGGGCGAGGCGGCCCGAGGAAGGGATCGGAGGTAGGCCCAGGTGACTCTGTATTCGTACGAGGATAGTGTTGTTCTGAGCAAGCATGGCTTTGTCGAGGCAACGTGACCTCGGTGCGTCTGATCATCTCTGCTAAAGTCATATGGGCAATAGTAAAAGATGTTGGCCAGTGACTAAAAGCAATGAATTGCATCCATAATAATTCGGGGAAATCCCGAGGGATAGAGATATCTTCCGGAGTAGCGAATGTGCTTGAAGTGTTGGAGTCTAGTTAGTCGAAAGGAATGGAGGCACTAGAGTGATAAGGAGGTGGCGAAGTGGGCGTGGGCGATGACTCTTTGGTATGAATCTTGCGGAACACAGGGCTCCTCGGTATCTGCTTGTAGGAGGTGGTGATCCTCAGCATGATGGTATCTACTAGGCGATCCTCAGTACGGTTCTGGAGTGAAGTGAGAGTACCGGGCATAGTGCCATTTCTTTATGGTGTTAGGCTCCCGAACGGCGGCGCTCGCGGGGAATTTCGACGAGAAAAACCAAGGTCTTTCCGACACACGAGATAGCCTCGAATAGGAAGGGTATGGACGCTCGGCCGGTAGGTTCTGCGATGGACCTTGTCCTCGAAGTGGAACAAGGAGGTCATGATAAGCACAGTAGGGTTAAACCAAAAACCCTCGGAGATATGATAGAGGGCCTCAAGAATGGCTCATCTCCTCTGCACCAAATGCTACAGTAGAAATAGATTAGACCGTAGTACGTGGTCAATAAGGAGCATACTCGGAGGAAGCTACCTCTTGAATAAGATAGATCCTGTTGTCGCATCCCTGGATAATAGGTGAACCATCTCCTGAGGTGAGGGATGGGGCCACTATATAAACTCTGCCGAGTTAGCGAGGACAACTAGAAGATTGAATGTAGCGGCAATATTTGTGGCCCGAAGTGTCCCCTTATGGCCATCAATAGAGAAGTGTATGGTAGTAGGATTGGGGTCTCGCCTGGATGTCAGAGTCTGGTAAAACTCGACGATCACACGGGGGTAGAAAAACCTGTGTGGAGTCATGAAAGGCTCTAGGGAGTACCGATGCACAAGCTGCATGGAGTCTTTGAGCTCGAGAGAGGCAGAAAAAGCAGAGATGTCATAATATATCTCATCATGCAGGTCCTTAGCACTACAATCCAAATTTCCTGGAATAGGGCCATAGTATAGGGTGGGCCTTCGGATGAGAGAAAGGCTGGGACGGGTCCGGGCCCCCATTAGGGGCACGACCAGGTGGTGATGAAAGAGAAAGAGGCTCCACAGGTAGGAGGTGGAAAGATTTGCACAGGCACGATGTACGATCCCTCTTTGGAGGCGGGAACCTCTTGGCCGTGGGTGTGGATGGGATGGAGGAGTAGGTGACCGGGTGTGTCATACTGCTTGGGGTAAGGGCGATGGAGCTGGGGCAAGGGACACGGCGGCGGTTTCTTGAAGGAGGTGCGGCGGCCGTGGAAATATCTAGGTCGACGATAGGAGGCGGCGGGTGGTGGTGGATGGCTGGGGCCATTTGATTCGTAGCACGGAGGGTGAGTGCGGAATCAACAAATTTATAAACCCTGATTCACTCCCTCTTTGTCGTGGCATGGCTCTTGCCGTATAGTAACTCTAAGTCGAACACGAGGATGGGTTTTCTTCGCGCAAATGACTTATAATGAGGTTGAATGGTGAATTTGTTTTGGATTTTAGGTTTGATAAAAGCGGTGGGGTGAAGTGTTTGGGAGCGAAAATAAAACAAGTTAAAATGTAAAGGGAACTCAGCAAGTGTTAGGTTCTTTGAGGTTGGATTCTAGGTGCAAGCGGGGGTTTCGAGTCCTTTCCTCACGTTGGGGAGGATGACCTATAGTCATTTCCCGAACCGGATCTTCATTTAGCTATAAAAACTAGACCCCTAATAATTTTCCTTTAGAAAGATGGCATTTATTGAGCATTCAAGTCTCGAGCGGTAAACCTATATTCTTGAGCCCGCTACGGTGACTAATAGTAGCGCTAATGAATCTCGGTGGATACAACAATAAGCATCCAGACCTAAGATTGCAATGCGGTCATTGAGATGAATTTGAGGGATTTGAACCTAAAGTTAACAAGAGACACATAAATGACAATAAATATCTGCATTGAAACAGTGAGAAACCCTTAGAAGCCTTTGAACCCTTGCCCAGTAGCCTTCCTCTTCAAGGATAAAGGGAGTTTAGCCACTCATCCTCTGAGTTGTCATCCTCAGAGGGCGTTTGGAAGGCTAGAAAATGAGAGAAAATGAGAGAAAGTGAGAGAAAATGAGAGAAGCAAGAAAATTCCCGCTCATAAAATGTATTAATGAAAAATAGTCGTCCGTGTTATAGTGTAGCAGAGACTTATATACTGCCCCAGTCATGAGAAATTACAAAAATATATATACTACCCTCTCTTATTACATTAAAGAGACGATATAGGAAAATCATAAAAGTTTAGTTCCACAAAAAGTCAAGCAGGAAAAAAGTGGAATGATTCGCGACCTGCCAAACCTTACGCTCATTATGCTCCTCTCTTATTCTTCTTGTATCCTAAGCTACGACTCTGAATTGACTTGACTTCTTAGTGCTAGAGCTTACTTTATCAACTTGGCATGAAAAGCTTGTGAAAACTACAAAATTTGCCACAAAATGTGATTAGTAGTAAAGTTATGACCTTAATGTGCCAACCGGGTTAATTGAGGCGATTACTACACAAAAAGTGCTCAAAACCTGTATTAATAAGGGTGTAAAATGGCACTATTTGGGTAGTAATTAGTACCATTACCATGATAGGACACAGGTCTCCATGTTGCCCTCCGTTTGAGGTCTCCACACTTCCCCACTCATGACACTAGAGTTGTACCTCCACCCCCAAGGGGAATCCATTTGATTTAGCACATAAAGAAAGACATATTTATGATGGGATGGGATGGAGAGGCTCCTCAGCCACTCAGTCTTTATGAAGACTCAGACTTTTTTTAATATACATCTTACCAGCGGATCCCCAAGCCATTCAGGTTGACCCCATATGAGATTCCTCAGTAGCCCACAATCTCACTAGTATATTTACAGCATGTGCCACCTATGACACCATTCATATTTTTCCCTAATAGATATGGGCCCACTCACAGAGATGTTCAGATAGTAAAACGAAGTGGGAGGGTAGTTCATCCTCCACCCATTGATAGACCACTTGTTGATATAACTGCCAAAGAGGAGATTTAGAGAGAGAATGATGAGATTCTGTTCCAGCTGTGCACTACTCAGGCTTGCATATCCATTTAGAGCCTCTTGGCCTCGTCTAGTACACACAGGGATGCATTGGTCAGGGCCCTCGGCCAAATTAGGTTTATACTGCTACCCCCTAGAAAGGCTTATGCACATTCTAACAACTGATAGAGCTACATGCATTGTATTTTTTGACGATGACCTACCACCATAGGGATCAGATCATGTTCGTCCCTTATACATCGATGTTGTTTGTTCAGGCCATCGGGTGTCGTTTGTCCTATAGAACAACGGCTCTACCTTGAACGTTTGTCCTTTGGTGATAGCTATTGCACTAGGATTTTCTCCAACTGATTTTAGGCCTTATACGGTGTTAGGAAGCATGATGGGACACAAGGCACATTATAGAACACACTCAGTGCACATGTTATGATTAGGCTAGTCAAATATTTCGTACTATTTTAGGTTCTTAGGATCCAGTTGACCTTTAACCTGCTTCTCGGTCGCCCTTGGATCCATAAGGCTGGAGCTATACCATCTTCCCTTCATTAGAAGGTAAAGTTCATACGTGAGGGATGCGTCATCATGATACAGTCTGACAGAGATGTCATTACTTCTTCTAAGCCAGGGTTGCAGATTAGCCATAGTAAGGATGACTTACATTTGAATGGGTTTACATTCGATGAGGTTCAAGCTTGGAGAACGACAACAGAGATATAGTGCCTATGTCATTTATCCTGTATGGTAACACCTTACTACTTAGCATGATGAGAAGCATGTCTTATCTACCCGACATGGGATTAAGCCACCACCAGCAAAGACCACTCGAGTTTGCTTTTGTAGTTGATCATGACACACCTTACGGATTGGGTTACAATCCTATAGAGGACGATGCACGACACATGGCGCGACTACGCAAGGATAGGGTGAGGGTGATTCGTGCCACGATGGAATTTGACTAAAATCAACAAGATTTTATATACACCTAAGTTCCTACTGCTGCTTGGTAGTCGACTCTTGCCGGTATGAGTGTCTAAGGTCGAACACGGGGATGGGTTTCATCCACAAACATCCTAAAAATGGCTCGTATAAGTAACGGCTGCAAGGCTTTATTCGACTCTTGAACTGGGTTTCAAAACAAAGAGGGGAATGGTTTGAAAACCGAGAATCAGGAACCAAAGTAAAAGGTGAAAAAGTTAACTTGAAGATTTAGGTCACTAACTTGGCAAGTTAGGGCAAACAAGGTCCTGTTTATCCTCGCGTTATGATGCAACCTATAGTCCATGGCATAACCGGATCTATATTTAACTAGCAAACCTCACCCATGAAACAACTCCTACTCAGCCACGCTGTGTAGCATGCAAGCATGGGCCCCCTTACCGTTTAAAACCCTAAATATTTAATATCATCTCGCAGGCTCGTAAAGACCATCTAAAGAATCACAACCCTAAAGAGCGGAGCGTATTGGCCAAATCAATAACATTAAATGCTATGCAACCCTAATTAGAACCTAACATATAAATATCATTTTAGAGGCTCAGAAGACCATCTAAAGAATCACGTACCTCTCTCACTCGACTACACCGGATTCTAGCATGGAGTATATTGGCCAAATTAATGACATTCAATGTTATGCAAATCCATGTTTTGAGAATATAAGGGGCCATAAATACACTACATGTAGCTTTTAGTACAAGAGGACAACAACATGCATATGCCCTGCACCACCAAGCTAGCCTTCCTTCCTCTTCAAAGAAAGGAGGCTTAAGCCAAGCATCTCTTGAGTTGTCATCCCTGCAAGAGGGTGTCTGGGTACCGAGAAAGGGAGAGAAAGAGGAGAGAGAAGAGAGAAAATCAAAACCTAAAATAAAAGACTTTATTTACAAAATGAAAACTTACAAAAATATCTTATCCTCCCCCAAATTGTTCCTTCAATTGTTCTCCTCCTCTCCTTTCAGTTACAAAACAAGAGGGGCTTATATAGGCCTCCTCAAGGTATGAAAATACCAAAAAACCTATGAAATTGGCTAAGTTATAGGACAATTAAGTAATACACCAAGTTTGGAGGCTAGTTTACATTAATTACAAAACATGACGAGGCATCAAATTTCGCTAGGCTGAAGAATTTCTCTAATTAGCGAAATCAACAGGTCTAGCGAAAATAAGAAATTTCTAGTGTGGGTAATTACATAAATAAATTTCGCTAAGCTAGCGAAATTTTGGGTAGAGTAGTTTAGTCCCAATTATTTTCGCAAGGAACAGCATAGCGTAAATTTGGCGGGGTCTATGAATTCTGGCATTTTCGACAGTCGAAATTTCGCAATTCCAGCGAAAATTTTCTGTGCTTAGCGAAAATTCCAAAGATTGTCGATCCTTCACGCTTTCATCCCGCTTCAACTGCATCGAATTTTCTTCACTTTGCCTTTGTTTTCTCATTGATTCTTGGGCTGGTTGATGGCTGAGACTTGAATTCCAACTTCATGATTCATCCTTTATATTGAGATTGAACTCCAAAAGTGTGCAAAAGCCTACAAAACAACCAAAAAATAAATTTAAATGGTATGGTAGTTACTAAGAAGACTGAACACTTCAATTGGTAGAATGATATGATTAATGCAAAAGCACTCAAAACCTATCTAATATAGGGTTCAAAATTGCACTTTGGGCATTAATCACACCCCCCAACCGAAACGTTGCTAGTCCCTTAGCAATGCAAAGTAAAGAATAAGGAGATGCATGTGGTGATTTGCAAAAAGGTTATGATTCAAAAAGGGTTTATATACATATAAACATTACCTTAACTTGAGAAATTGAAATCAAAGTTGTAAACCGATATGAAAGAATCAAAACCATACAAGAACAATTCTAGGTCAATATTGGATCCATAATCGACTAATTTCCACCTAAGTCTAATGGTTCTTTTGTAACTAGACAATAATAAACCGCAAATTGCCACCTCCCCCAACCTAGTGACCGACATGGCCTTAAGTTGTTGAACAACCTAGATAGGGCTAGTTACACTTTTCTTTCTTTATTCATCTACATCATAGGGTGCAATGCTTAAAATCCGACTTCACCAAAGTCCGTGTAACGGGGGTCCACCGATGACTCCCAACCAATTAAGGTTTGAGTACTGCCAAAAGGATCACTGACCACTAACTCAAAGGCTTTCACTTAATTCAATGACTTCGAAAATTAAGCACCCACAAGTCATTAAACTTCACCTATCCACCCATGTAACGACACAAATCGATGACTCCACCACCAAGGCTAGTGGCATCGTGTTTCAAAGGTTTTCGTCTATACACCCCCTGACCGTGCCTCCTGGTTTCAAGACAAAGCTTCATGACTTTATTTTTCTTTTTCTTCTTTTCTTTTTCTTTTCTTTTTGCTTTTTCTTTCTTTCCTTTGGAAGACAACATTATTCTCAATCAGTAATAAACCTATCCAGTTGCCAACATACCTAAGGCCGCTTGCAAAGCTCTAAAGAAGGCACACAATTTCACGTACCTCATTGGAACAACTGAGGCAAAGGTGTGAATTAGCACATGTGGGAAATTTCAAGTTGAGTATGCAGAATCAGAATCGACCAAAATTGTCTCAAGCATGGAATTCCATTCTAGCATGGCGTGACAACAAGGATTCAATTTTTCAACAAAGCAATTCAATTGTCCAATTGTAGCACCAATTGTTCAATTGAAAAGAAAACACTTACACATAGTGGAGGCACAAAACATGATATGTATAATTACCTTTGGGAGGCTCGGGGCACCCAAAGAACTTAACTATAAAGGAAAACAAAATCCGAACATCCGTGATATGCGGGAGCATGAAAATTACCTTTAACCACCCCCAAGTATGGTGGAGAGATTTAGGGCCTCAGAGGATCCAGCCAGAGAATTTCTTCACCGTCATCACGCACCACATAAGGTTTCACCTCTCTGTTCATCGACTTTAAACACCTCGTTATCATCCGATTGATTAAATCTACTCAGAACTACGACAGCCATTGACCATGAATTGACCTGCCCATCGTGACTTGAGCTTGCCCCGAAATAGATGTATTTGAGTCGTATAAAGAACTTGTCTCCTCTTAAAATTCTTCCTGTTATCATTTGATCATGCCATCTTTCGATTTTTCCTTTGCAATTCGACCAAATAGGCATCATTCCGTATTTCTTCCAATTCATCAGATCAAGGAACCTCTTGACTCCTACTACTTAGGTCCATGTTCAACTTCTTAATTGCCCACCATGCTTTGTACTCGACCCCACCTGAAGGTGACATGCCTTACCATAAACCAATCTTGATAAGGGATATTCTTGTGATCGTTTCAGTGTCACTGGTAAGCTCACAATGAATCAAGTAGTTTGATAGACCAATCTTTTCCGTTGGAGCTTACCAATTTCCTCTCGATAAATGGTCTTGATCTCCCCGTTGGCAAGTTCTACTAATTAATTTTGCTCAGGATGGTAAGGTGGCCACTCTTGTTTCACACCATTTAGCCATGAGGGCTTAAATGGTTGTCATTTAAATGAGAACTCCATCACTAATAATGAAGCCTTTAACCCAAAACTGAAAAGATATTGGCTTTCAAGAATTTATTACCACCCTAACGTCATTGGATTTACAGGAATTGCTTCAACTCATTTGAGACATAGTCTAATTCCCCACCAAAATGTACGTATGACCTACAAGGACGAGGGAAAAGGTCCTACAAAACGATGCCCCAAACATCGAATAATAATCTAACAACTAAAATCGGGTTCAAAGGCATCATATGACGGCGACAAATCAAGCCTTTGGCATTTGTCACATACACTACGACATTTGGTGCTTCCTTGAATAAGGAAGGCCAGTAGAAACCCGACTGTAGCACTTTCATCGATGTTTTCTGGGAAGCAAAATGACCACCACAAGCACTCTCATGACAATGGTTTAAAATTCCTTGCTGTTCCTCCTCGTGTACATTTCCGACAGCGACGATCCAGTGATTTAAAATAGGAAAGGCTCTTCCCAATAATAGGAATGGATTTTAGCAAAGAAATATTTCATCCCGTCCTTTCCACTCACCGATTTCTCCCAGAGTAGAAATTAAGTACGAGCATACCAGTGGAGCTTTCTCCACCGCATTAGGATTCTTCAGAAATTCATCATTAATAGTAGACTGTGGAGTGTCGTGGGCTATAGTTAACCTTGACAGATGATCCGCCACCACGTTTTCCACCCTTTTTTACTTTCTTAATTTGCAAGTTGAACTCCTCAAGTAGCGTAACCCAACAGACAGTCTCGCTTTTGCATTTTGTTTGGTTAAGAGATATTTCAAAGGTAATGATCCGTGAAATGACTATATCACCCAACTAAGTATGTCGGGAATTTATCTAAATCATTCACCACCGCAAGAATCCTTCTCTCAGAGTGTATAATTCCTCCGCTTCATTCAGTGGTTTCGGCTTCTTGGTGGTTAATACACCACATGAGGCTTCCATTTCTCTTGGCAAGCACGCTCCTATAGCAAGATCACTCCGCATCACACATCACCTCAAATGGTAATCGCAATTAAGTGCTCGAACTATCAGCATTAGTCAATGAAATTCCCGCCTTCAAAACTCTTCTCGGGCAATCTTTTCCCAAACAAATTTGGCATCCTTCTCAAGAAGCCAGATAGGGTTTGCAATTTTGGAAAAATCTTTAATGAACCGCTTCAGAGCTTCCCGCATGACCAAGGAATTGTCTAATTGTTTTCACATTTGTCATAGCCGCACTGGGAAATAACGCCGATCTTTGCTTTATCAACTTCACCCCCCGCTAGAAATAATGTGCCCCAACACTCCTCGTTTACCACAAAATGGCATTTCTCCCGCTTAAGCACCAACTTTCTCTATACACCTCGCAAATGGCTTCCAAATTGGTTAAGATTCTTCAAAATCGCCCCATATAATCGATATCCATGTATATTCTCCATTATACGCTCTACCATGTCAATCAACATATCAGTATATGACGCTGAAAAGTGGCTTCGGCGTTACAAAGCCCAAAAGGCATCCTCCTATAAGCACACGCGCTAAAATGGACAAGTAAGTAAATTCTTTCCTCACCGAAGTACTTTATCCGAAATACCCTAAATACTCCATCCAAAGCAATAGAAGCCGGGCGTCCCAACTCTTTCCAGACGATCGATGAACGACAATGGAAAGTGGTTCCTTTCGTGTCACCCATCGAGCCTCCTCTATAATCTATACATACTCCAATCGGTTGTAAGTCGGGTAGACAATTCTTCACCCTTCTTGCCACATATCCCGCGATCCTCAGTGCACCACCTCGAGTTTGACTGACCATAAAGCACGTAAATTCTGGGATAAATGATACCAACTGGAGTAATTAAGACTCATACGAACTTTGCCTACTTCCTCGTAGATGGGGATTCAACTCCGTCAATAGCCAGCCTTTAGATTCCTTCTAAATAGATATGATGAGTGCAACAACATCGCTATGCCTTTCGTATCAGGGAATTTTAACCCAATGCTTGCTTATTCTTTCGAAGGTGTGAGATTGTGCCTTGCAAGGGAAGGTTAGCAAAGTGAAGAAATCACAACTGGCACCGCTTCATTTACTTCCAAAATGCATACTTTAAATCACGGAGGCTTGAGTTCTAGCCAGTTGAGGTTCCTTAGGTTCATTACCAACATCAGAGGTAAAATTTCTATTCTTCTTTCCAAAGCACTCCCGTACTAAGCTCATTTCTTGAAATTCGTGTTGCTCTACAAGGCACCTGATAACTCGGTTAATATATCTTGTAATTTACGCTGTTAGCCTGCTCTTCCATAATGGTATCTAAAATACGCACTTCTTCAAAGTCATCCTCCTCCTGAGTGCATATGCCTTACCCATATGAAAAATACACATTATTCCATGTCATATTTCCAAATGTGAGTTGCATGACTCCATTCCGGCACTGATGATTGCATTTGAAGTAGCCAAAAATCCGCCTCCCTAATATGATGGGCAGCACCAATAGTCCTATTAGTAATCGGTTCTCAGATCAAGTACAACAAAATCTAATGATAGTAAAATCTCATTCACTAGAGCAAGAACGCCCTTAACGGTTCCTTTGGTATTTTAATGCACTGTCACGAGCGAAAGTGTGATGGAAGTGGGTTTCGGGCCTTCACCCAAACCCAATTGCTTGTACATAGAATACTGCAAGAGATTCACACCTAGCTCCTGTGTCTAATGCTGCTTTCTACGCCGATGCCTCCAATATTCACCGAGATCGTAGGACATCCCGATCCTTATACTTCACTGGAGTCTGCTTCTCTATAATGGCACTAACTTGCTCAGTTAAAAAGGCCTTTTTATTTACATTAAGACCCTTTTTTACCGTGCACAAATCCTTTAAGAATTTTGCGTAAGTAGGAACCTGTTTAATCATATCGAGGAGAGGAATATTGACTTTCACTTGCCGCAATATTTCCAACATTTCATGCAGAATGTAATGTTTTTCTTCTGAACCTCGCAAACCGAGGGGCATTTTAATCTTTATCTCTCTTCCCTCGTCTGATCGAATCGTTTTCCCAGTACTCACTACTAATGGAGCCGACTTTGACTGCTTTGATATCGTTGGCTTTAATTCCTTTCCATTTCAGAAAGTCACAACCGCCTTTAACTTCACTGCTTTCGCTTTAAGTCCTCTACATCCCTTATTTGATTCACCACTCGATATTGTTGTGCCCGGAAAGGAGCCTTCCCTTTTTCTCGAACTCGTGAATCACGAGATTAGACGCTTTGAAATCTCCAAATGCATATTGTCCACTTCGTTGAGTGAACTTTCTACTCGTTTCAATTTTCTCGACTAGTTTGGATATTCAAGACTCTTCTCGTTTCTTTCTACAAATATGCCCACCAATCTTACTTAAATTCAGATCGTCAGTTCAACAGATAGAAGATATGGAGTATCTTGTTTTATTGAAGTGGAATCAAACTCGGCCGATGTACTTTGAAGGCGTATACAGTTTGGATTTATGACAAGTTTGACAATTTCTCCAATTGGGGTTATTAGTTGTCACCATATGGCATCTATGGGTGGTTTATTTTGACTTACGGCATGGGCATGCTCTCGCAAAGGTTCCTCGTGTGTACTATTTGACTGAAAATTGAAGCAAGAAAATTGGGATGAAGATAGCTCATTTACTGTTTGCATTTCATGCTGGTTTCATTTCCAGATCATCCAATCTTTGAGTTAAACTGGTCAATTTTGCTTTCATCTCTCGTATCTCGTAGAAATGCATACTGTTTCCCTTGGTGGTTCAATGGCCTGACCTTTCGGTTTCTAGGACTATTAGGTTCATCCCGAAGTTTTAGAGGTTTCAAATACATAGTTCATAAAATCCATAGCTTCCATCGGGATGCTTATCAAAAGTTACCCCCACACATGGTTTCCAAAGAATTGTTCTTACGGCAGAGACATACCACCACATAGGAAATGGTTTTACCAAAGATCCATGTATCAAACTCCATGATGGGCATGCACCGATGGTCTCCATAAATCTTTCCAACACCAAAATCTCTCACCATCATGAGCCGCAAAATGCGTATATTTTGTCTTTTTTCAAATTATCGGGTCTTATGAGCACCACAATCTCTTCGTGACCCCGCCTCGCAGCCAAACTTCAATTTCTACGGTTCTGTGCTCCAATGAGCGAGCCATATCTTGGTTTTGTCCTTTAGAGTCAATGGAAATGCCTTTAGCTTAAGCAAATCCATGTCCATCATACCTTCCTTAAAGGTAGTGCGCACTCCTCAAAATCCCTAATATGAGTGCATGGATTTTCATTTTCTGAGCACACATGATGGGGAGGTGGGTACTAAATAAGGCCCTCATCACATCTTCAGCAGGAGGTGCATGCAAGATGGGGCAATCGACTCTAGAGGAACGTGATCCCCGCTGGCCTCAAGCATTTGGATTCATGGGGTTCCCGGTTGGCTCTATTGTTCCTCGTGTACGGGATCCATGGTATCGCTGGGTACACTAACTTCACTAGCTAGGTCGGGCTGTGTACTTATCCTATGCGCCCCAATTGATGTACCTCATCCCACTGTTGCATAAACACCCGTTATACAAAATTGTAGAGACAACAAAAAGAACAATAAAGCAAAAATCAGTTTCACAAACAAAACACAACCAATCATAATGAAAATTTAAACAAGCAGCGGTCATATTAAAAACTAGTGTTTCCAGAATCGAAGGTAAAGAGGTGTAAGAAGTACTTCACTTGGTGATGTGGATTACAAGTACACGCTAACCAACCATTACTATTTGGCAATCATCCCGCAACGCGCCATTTTGATTCGTGTGCCACAAGAGTTTGAAGCAAAATCAACAAATTTATACACCCAGCCCCTACTTCACGCGTAGTCAAGCTACTCAGCAAAGATAAAGGGTCTAAGGCCGAACACCGGATGGGTTTTCATCCTAAAAATGGTTTGCATAAGTGCACGAAGGTAAGGCTTTCTATTTGACTCTTTGAATTGGGTTTCAAAAAAAACAAATGGAATGGTTTGAACCAGAATTGTAAAACTAAAGAAAGGTGAAAAAGTTAACTTGAAGATTTAGGTCACTAACTTGGCAAGTTAGGTGCATGTCCCTGGTTTTATCCTTCTTCGCTGCTATGACATGCAACCTATAGTCCATGGCATAACCGATCTATATATTTAACTAGCAAACCTCACCCATGAAACAACTCCTATTCGAAGTCAATACAGTAGCATGCACATGGCCCCTTTATCATTTAAAACCCTAACATTTAATATCATCTCAGGTCTAGCGACCATCTAAAGAATCACAAATTCTAAAGCATGGAGAGTATTGGCCAAATCAATAACATTAGTTGCTGGAGTAACCCTAATTTGAGAAACTCCCAATATATAAATATCATTTTAGAGGCTCAGAAGGCACCATCTGTAAAGAATCGCGCACCTCTCTCACCGAATATGCACCTGATTCTAAAGCATGGAGAGTATCGGGCCAAATTAATGACATTCCAATGTTATGCAACCATGTTTTGAGAATATAAGGGCCATAAATACACTACATGTAGCTTTTAGTACAAGAGACAACATGGCTATGCCCCACCAATTGCCACTTCCTTCCTCTTCAGCATTAAAGGAGGCTTAGCCAAGCATCTCTTGAGTTGTCATCCTCAAGAGGGTGTTTGCAGCTGAGAAAGGGAGAGAAAGAGGAGAGAGAAGAGAGAAAAGCAAAACCTAAAATAAAAGACTTTATTTACAAATGAAAACTTACAAAAATATCTTCTCCTCCCCCAAATTGTTCCTTCAATTGTTCTCCTCCTCTCCTTTCGCCATAAAAACAAGAGGGGCTTATATAGCCTCTCAAGGTATGAAAATACCAAAAAACTATGAAATCGCTGTTATAGGACAATTAAGTAATACACCAAGTTTGGAGGCTAGCTTTGGCATTACTTACAAAACACGACGAGGCATCAAATTTCGCTTAGGGTCAAGAATTTCGCGACCAGCTTAAATCACTGTGTCTAGCTTAAAATAAGAAATTTCGTTTAAGGGTGGGTAATTACATACGAAATTTCGCTAAGCTAGCGAAATTTTTGTGAGTAGTTTAACCAATTATTTTCGCTAAGGAACACATGAATAAATTTGGATGGTCTAGCTTAAATTTGCATTATTAGGTTAGGGAATTTTGCTTAAGGTTGCTAAATTTTCGCAATCTTAGCTAAAATTCTTTAAGCTTAGCGAAAATCTGTTACTGTTGATCCTTCACCGCGCCATCCCGCTCTTCAACCGCATCGAATTTTCTTCACTTTGCCTTTTGTTTTCTCATTGATTCTGGGCTGGCTGATATTTCAGACTTGAATTCCAACTTCATGATTCATCCTTTATATTGAGATTGAACTCCAAAAGTGTGCAAAGCCTACAAAACAAATCCAAAAATACCCTCTAAATGGCATAAGTGCTACTAAGAAGACTAGAACACTTCAATTGGTATAAAGGACATGATTAATGCGCAAAAAGCACTCAAAACCTATCTAATATAGGGTTCAAAATTGCACTTTTTGGGCATTAATCAGAGGGCTCTCCTGTTTGGGGTTCCATTCAATTATCCCCTCCTCTCGTGTACCTTTCAATTGGCTGACTACTTTATTGGAGGTTCAAAGCATACACCCCGCATGGAGGGAACTGTTCACATTTCAGAGGCAGTTGGGATTCAGGACATCCAGCATGCCCTAGGACAAATGCATTTGGGTACTAGGTTAATTGAGGCATCTAATGCAATGACGGTTCTACCCCAATCATCGAACTGGGCCAGCATGTTTTCTATATGCTTCCCAGAGGAGTTCATTGACTATGATATGCTTATGGATCTTAGAGATGGTATCGATAACGTGACTCTTTATAATGCATGCGATGATGAGATGGATATCGGTGGGTATTAGTAGTATTCTTGATATAGCTCTGCATGGGCCTCATTCTGCTTTCGACTTGTTCAAAGTTTTTGTATTTGAGATTGATGGAGCAACTCTTTATGATGCTTGCACTGATAAGATGGACATGATAGGCACAAGTCGTATCCTTGATGTAGCTCTACATAAGCCCGGTTTTGCTTTTGATATGTTCGAAGTTTTTATGCTTAAGATGGATGATGATGACTTTGTAACTGATGTTACTCACGATGCTATTTCTATTGAGGGAGTGTGATTCTTTGGACCCACCTCTTTCCTTTGACACTATGTCCGGGTTTGTCACCTGCTATGATGGAATGTCTGCTGAATACCATAATGATATGAGCATTTTCGAGTACTCACCTGTGTCATTACATTTTCCTATGATTACATCACTGACACCCACAACATAGGTACATGATATGGAGGATGAAAGCCCTATGACCCATCGAGGTCATTACCAGCAGGATTCCGATCCAAGAAAAGAAAGTTACGCCGCTTTCCTAAAAGAGTACGTAGTCAATAGATTTGGGGACCATTGATCAACCTAGGGAGCTTAAGATTGGCACTTCCCTATCTCCTGACGAAAGGGATAAACTAATTGATTTTCTTATATCATACCTGGATGTATTTGCATGGTCATTCGAGGATATGCCAAGTCTTTACCCCTTTATAGTCCACCATCACCTACCCATCCTGCAGCATGCCAAACCGGTTAAGGAAAAATTAAGAAGGCTACACCCTCGATGGAGTTTGCAAGTTAAGGAGGAGATTCAGAAGCAACTCAGTGTTGGCTTCTTGTTAGTGGTTGAGTATCCTGAGTGGCTGGCTAACGTCGTTCCTGTTCCTAAGAAGGATGACAAGGTTAGAGTTTATGTTGACTTTTCAGATTTGAATAAGGTCAACCCTAAGGATGACTTTCCTCTCTAACACATTGATATGCTAGTTGATAGCATTGCTGGTCATTCGATGTTATCCTTCATGGATGGGTTTTCTAGGTATGATCAAAATTTGATGGCTCTAGAGGATATGGAGAAGACATCTTCACTCGCTGGGCACTCTATTTCTACTCCAGTTATGCCATTTGTGCTTAAGAATGCGGTATTTCACCTATAAGAGAGCTTCTACTACTTTGTTTCATGACATGATGCACGAAGATTATGAGGTATATGTGGATGACATGATAATAAAGTCCCAAGATAGAGCAGATCACCTAGCAGCTATAAAGAGATTCTTTGAGAGGATCAGGTAGTTCAGATTGAGATTGAATCCCAATAAGTGCACCTTTGGGGTAACTTCTGGGAAATTGTTAGGTCACATTGTTAGTAAGCGCGGTATGGAGGTTGATCTAGAAAAGATCAGGGTCATACTTGACGTGCCTGCCCCGAGGACCGAGAAATAGACCAGTGTCTTTCTAAGCAGATTATAGTATATTAGTCATTTCATTTCTAAACTGACAGACATATATGAGCCTATCTCCTATCTTTTAAAGAAGAACCAACCTACAGTTTAGAAAATGATGTGATTGTCACAGACAGAAGATTAAGGAGGTCTCCTTTCTCCTCTAGTTTTAGCGTGACTCCTATACTCAGTAATACTCCTTCTATATATTCACGATTGTACATGGCCTTAGGATGTATGTCATCTCACTGACACTTAGAAATGAGCGAGCCATTTATTATCTGAGTAAGAGGATGCTGGAGTATGAGTGTAGATACATTATGATTGAGCGCTTTTGTTTGGCATTGGTTTGGGCCACCAAGAGACTTAGACACTATGTGACAAAGCATTCCATATTGCTATCCACATTCGATCTATCGAGATAGTTGTCTGACAGCCTATTTCGAATTTCGTGTAGGACCATGAGATGGTTGGTATTGTTGACAAAGTTTGATATCCAGTATGTCACACAAAAATCAGTAAAGGGAAGCATTATTATAGATCATCTAGCTTCTTCGTTGGTATCCAATGACAGACCGATTGATGATGATTTCCCTGATGAGTAGTTTGTTTCTGTGACCAGTATCACAGGATGGTAGTTCTACTTTGATGGTGCTACCAATCAATCAGGATTTGGCATTGGTATCCTATTAATATCACTACAAGATGATCATATTCCCATATCAGTTCGATTAGCATTCTCTGGTCATCACCGACTGATGAATAACATTGTTGAGTATGAGGTATGATCATGTGCCTGTAGGATCAGCTTTACCCGTATTAGACGCTGTAGAGATCCACTGGGATTCTAATTCTGCTATTGCTGCACTGGTATATATGAAGGACTCCGTATGAGAAGTTGAAACCCTATCATGATTATTTGGATTTGTTAGTTGATAATTTTGAGGAGTTGAGATATATACATCCCGCCCCATGTAAAAATCAGTTCACGACATTTTAGCCACTTCGCTTCGTGATTAAGATCCCGTAAGGGTGGGACTATGGCCATTGCCGATCGAGACTAAGTCACTACTGTTGTTTGATCGGGGGAGATGGAGGACCAAAGTTGCTTAACATAGTATCAAGGATATTCACGTTGTCTATCATATGGCACTTACCCGAAATGTTTCGACCAAGGATAGAGAGTGATTCAGTACCAGAGGGTGATCCGGAATCAACAAAATTTGTTTCCTATATTCCTCCTACGGCCGTAGTCAAGCTGCTACAGTATAGTGGTCTAGGGTCGAACACGGGGATGGGTTTTCATCCACGAATGATTCGGGTGATCATGTTTGAAAATGTGAGACTTTTATTTGATTTTTGGACTCGTAAGGAAAACAAGGGAGAAGTTGTTCAACGTTTGACCGAAATGGCCAAAGTGAAGTGTGAAATGGTGACCTTGAAGGCTTGGGTCACTAGCTTGGATAGAATGGTGTTATTAAGATGTCCTCGGTTACATCCCAAGATTAGGCAAATGACATATAGTCAAGCCAAAACCTGACTCCGCTTGGACTATAAAACTTAACCTCCTAAAAACACTTCTATTCAGTCCAATCAAATATCGAGCATTCAATGTTCCACCGCTTTGAAAAACCTAGCATTTAACCTCATTTCAATGGCTCGAATGACATCTAGAAGAATACAGACGGCCTATTAAGAATGACCGAACCCTAAAGCATGACAAGTATTGAATTTCAAAGGAAAGACATTAAATAGAATAAACCCTAGTTTGGAAAATTTGGAACCATAAATGAAGTACCTGTATCATTAAAGGCATGAGGACACTGCCAAACCACCAAAAACCAAGCTACCAACCCTCCTCTTCATGCTTTGAGGTTTAGAAGCCAAGCATCCCTTGAGTTGTCATCCCTAAGGGTGTGTTTCGCAGCCAAGAAAATGAGAGAAAGAGGAGAGAGAAGAGAGCAAAATATAACCTAAAAACTAAAGCTGCGGGAAAGTTTGCATAAAATGAAAGTTAGGGTTACAAAAGTTGTAGGGGAGCTTATATAGCCAACCCCAATGTGTGAAATGGCAAAATGCCTAAAATATGATTAAAATAGTGGATAAATGGTAATTAATCAAAACGTGGTCGCTTGGAATCAAACATCAAAACACAGGCAACAATTTCAGCTTATAGTGAATTCCCGCTATCATAGCCAAAAAATAGGTCATAAATTAAATTTTCGCTATAGTACGCAATTTTCGCTAGCCTAGCTTAAAATCTTAGATAGCTTAAATTACTTAGATTGCGAAAATTTCGCTATGGTTGCAAAATTTTCGCAATCTCATAAATTTTCGCAATTAATAGCGAAATTCCTGCTCGCTTCCCCGTCATTTCCGGCTTGCCACGCATCTTCTTTTCATCAATTCCACTTCACATTTCTTCATTTTTGGTTGATGAAATCACCATGGAATCCTCAAGATTCAAAGACCCACCGACATCAAACTTGATATTATTGGTCGAGGCTCGCAAAACCCGCAAAATTAACAAAACAACTCGAAATGGAATCGCGGGTATCATGGATCCGTATAATGTCAATTGGCTCAATTCATATTAGTTAGTGCGCAAAAGCACTCAAACCTATCTTAAATAGGGTTCAAAATAAGCACTTTTGGGCACCAATCACACTTCCAACGTACACGCTTGCTAGTCCTTGAAGAATACTGAAAACAATAAAGGTATGTATGTCAGGTTTTTACAAAAAGTGTGGTATATTGTTCCTAAAAGTATATAATTTAGACCCCGAACGAAAACCGTCATAAGAGAACAAATGCCATATGAGAACAAGTTTTAGGGGCAAATATCGGTTCCAAGGAAGTAAACCCGAACTTTACCAAAATCTAATTGCCTTAAGGTAACCATTGAGCCAATAAGATGCAAAAGCCATTTCCCCTCCCCCCAACCTAGCTACTGCCATGGCCTTAAACTATTGACCAACCTAAATAGGACCAGCTACACTTTTATTTCTTTCTTTGATTACATTGTAGGGTGCAATGCTAAAAACTCGACTTCATCAAAGTCCATGTAACGGGGGTCCACCGATGACTCCCAACCAATTAAGGTTTAGGGCATTAAGCCAAAAGGATCGACTGACCAATAAACTCATTGTGCTTCACCCCGACTTCAATGACTTCTAGAATTAAGCACCTACAACTCGCTTAAACTCTATCTATCCACCGTGTAGTTAACACTGGGTCGATGACTCCCAACCAATTAAGGCTTTAGGCATCTAAGCCAGGCTGCTTTCGCCTATATACCCCTCGACCGTGTTCGTTTCATGGCACCACGACTTTTATTCTTATTTTTCTTCTTTCTTTCTTTGCTTTTCTTTCTTTTCATTCTTGAGGACTACATTGGTCTTCATTCATGGTACACAAACCTATTATGAGTCATCAATGTGATCTAAGGTCGGTTGCCAAGTGGAAAGAGGTATATAGCCTTCTCAACCTATTGGTACAACTCGGGTGTGCACTCGTGGTGTGAATTAGCTATGCCGGGATGTACCAGTTGAATACCTCGAAACTCGACGAATTAAACTTAATCATGCATGGAATTAATTTAGCATCATGGTAACATTGTGGCTTCAATTTTTCAACTCAAGGCAAGAGGGAAACACAAAAATGTATGCACAAAAAATGATTCCAAAGTGTAATAAACTGTAGTCAATGCTATAAAGCTTTGATATAACCAAAATGGCTAATACATGCTTAATATAGCTAATCATAATAAAGTATCACGTCTACTATCAAGCAATACATGAATCCTATATAATGTTATACAAAATGAGTAGGCAGTGACAAAGCTAAAACAAGATTAAAACATGATAGAAGATTGAGTTCCTAACTCTAACTTTTCCTCCCAACCAAAGTATATGCCTCAATCAGGGATAGGAAAGTTAGAGAGGGGAGTGCGACCACCTCACTCTCGTGGTGGTGGATGTCAGGATCCGGGGTTACTCGGCCGCGACGTAAGCATGTCCAAGGAGGCTGCCGTGGACCGGTCCCTAGTAGCCCAGCAGAGCTCAAAGTGAGACCGAGGCGGCTCACGATCCAAGAAGCACGGGCGTGATTCATGCTCTATGCTGGCTCCTACTCGGGCCATCCGCCGTCCAACGACGCCTGCGGTAGTAGCGAGCGCCGCAAACAACATCCATACCGCCAGCCAGTTTTTCCTAGAACTGATATGAATATGTCTAGACCGCCGTGGCCGTGCAGGAAGGCCTAGCAGTTGTTAGCAGGGTCAAAGTAAAAGGAGTGGAGGTGTGAGATGAACTTGTCGAGCCCTCTCCACCCTACCCGTATGCGTAATCCCCCATCTCCCTTTTATAAATCAAGTATATGAAAGGTCTCTAGAAACCCAAAAGCCACCGATGTCCAATTTCGCTGCTTTAGCGAAATTCTTGCCGGACTCCATATGTAGATAGAGATTTAGGTAAATTTACTTAAATTAACAACAAAAATCAAATCAAAAAAAAAATTTTTAAAATAAAACTAAGAATAAGAATAAAATAAAATTGAAATTAGACTACTAAAAAGAAAGTTACTAAACTGAAGTTACTAAAAATAGCATAATATGAAAATTGAATTCTAAAGAAAAATCAAAAATTTTGAGCTGCGCTTGTTTCAAAGTGGGACACCAAACCAAATTTCAATTTCAATCGATTCAATTCATGGAGGGTCAAGGAGGATAGCCCTAGCCCCTAAGTAGTTGGCTTCAGGTCGCAAATTCTCTTGTCACTTTCTCTCACTCGGTGATTTCGGGCTGACCAATGGCTCAGGTGATCGATGCGCATAACCCCCAATTAACTGCTTCATCTTGGTTTACCACCTCATGGTAATTTGGGGCTTTGTTTCGCATTTTGACCAACCGAGCGTGACTTCACGCTCCCTTGGTCATTCATCTTCCACTAGCATGTGCTTGTTACTCAAGTGAAAAATATCAGCTCCACGTCATGTTGCCAAATGTAAGCCGCATGACTCCATTTCGCAATTGATTATCGCATCGGGCAGTGGCCAAAATGGTCTTCCCGTAATAATTCAAGTACATGATTGGGCCTAATTTGTTATTGGCTCGGTATCAAGCACTACAAAGTCCACTGGGTAGTAGAATTTGTCCACCTTCACCAACACATCCTCAATTATTCCCTTAGGAATCTTCACTGATCGACGCCCAATGACAAGTGATGTTAGCAGCTTAAGCTCCCTAAACCTAACTCGCTTATACACCGAGGTTATTTACACTGCCCCAAATCTAATAGTGTTTGTCTATAAGTCCCACCAATGTCAATTAAATCGTGGGGGATCCCGATCCTTGTATTTCACCGGTCTTGCTCGATTATGGCACTGACTTGCCTGGGCTTAGGGAAGGCTTTTTCAATGCCTAACCCTTTTCTCGACCGTGCACAGTCCTTAAGAATCCAGATAAGTCAGGACCGCTAATCATGTCGCTGGAATATTTACTTTCACGCTTCTTTGAAGACCTCCCAAATTTCGCCTGGTTTGGGATTTTTCTTGCTTCTTAGTGCTTGGGGAAATGGAGGGGGCATGTTTTTCTTCACCGAGTCTTCGACCGATTATTACCCTCCGGGATTAGCCCTCCCTTTCCTCGTATGTTTCTTCAAGAGTCATGGGGCACTCGGTTGCTCCATCTCTTCCACTCCTCAAAGTGACGATAGATTTACTTCATCCATCCCCGAGCTGCTATATGAACCTACCTCATGGACCTTGGATTTGGCAATGTTTGGGAAGGAACTCTCCCTCGTACTCTCCAAAGAAGTTGCTAATCTTTGGTGGATCAATTGAGGTTATCAATTTTCGATTAAGGTTGCTATCAAGCCTATCTATTCTTTTGTTCAATGTACTTCTACAAAGATCGAATTCTTTGTTACCCAGACGTTGATCCCCTTGTTCTTCCACAAAATTTCCTACCACCTTGCTCAAATTCAATATACTGCTCTATTACTGGAAGAAGATGGTGGGCGGGCTTATTGAGATGAGGAACCAAACTTGTTAATTCAGCACATGCTGTGGGGGATTAGGTTTCAGAGAGGTTGGGTGATTCTTCCAATTGGAATTGTACTGTGATACCATACGCATTAGGTCAGTCAGGGCCCACGGCATTAACATGCACCGACATCAAATCCTTCACCGAGGGAGTATTCCTGATAGTGTTCTCCCCGGTGACAAAGTAGGGCCGACACTGATGCCATTAGCCTCGTGCAAGATTTTCTACCACCGCCCCGCACCATGGTCGTCTTCTTTCAGCCTTCCACTTCCTAGCAGTTGATATCTTTGCTTTCATCTCCATCTTCGTAAAGTGCATAAATGCCTCCCCTTGTAATGACGGCTTCATCTCTTCAAATTTCCCTGACTTCTAGCTCATCCTAAGCCTTGAATTTCGTAGTCACATAATCTACAAATCCATGGTTTGGTCCGGATTTCTTTTGCTCGAAATCACCTACACATGGTTTCAGAAGGTTTGCTGCAGAGGCATACCATAAAATGATTCACTAATCCATGTATCAAACCATGGTCGGACATGCATCGATGGTCTCCATGAACCTTTCCCAACACCGATAAAACTTTCATTGTCATAGTCGAGTAAGTGTAGACTGCTCTTCAAACTGCAGTCTTGGTCAGACCGGTAAATTTTCTTAAAAATTCAGCTTGAAGATCACCCAATTTCTAATCGCTCTCACTGAATTGGTTTGTTATTTCGCTTGGCCCTTGAGGGTTAACAGAATGCCTTCAACTTCAATAACCTACATCGCTTATACCCTCCTTAAAGATATGCATACTTCCTCAAAACTGGTGTGTGAATATGGGTTTCATTCCTCCATACCATGAAATGTGGGAAGTAGGGGCACTAGGTAGGGTCTCACTGCTACATCCTCAGCAGGAGGTATGATGCATGAGGGAGCACTAACTCTGGGGGAGGTGTGGCATTCCTCTATCGACCCCAGGCAAGCTTGCTCGGGATTCATAGGGCCGCTTGTCGACTGCTCCTCAGGATCCATTTGATCACCTGTACACCGATTTCACAAACTTGCTCAACCGGGTACTGGGTCGATTCGCACCACCCGATATCCCTCTATCCTAGCGTCGATACAAACACTTGTAGCACAAAATTGGACACAAGAAAGAATCATAAATGAAGTTTTGCCAGTGTCAAAGAAAGAAGGGCTTTAAAAGCTCAATCAGAAGAAACAAAGACAAAGGCAAGAACTCCTGCGAAAACTTGCAGTTCAAACAAATGAAATTCAAAAAGGATTGAAAGGTCACCAACACTTGTAATGTGGATTACAAGTACATATCAACTCATCATCCGTAGTTTGGCACCATCCCCGGCAACGACGCCCATTTGACTGCGGCTACCTGCAGGGTGATCCGGAATCAACAAAATTGTATCCTATATTCCTCCTACTGTCGTAGTCGCCTTATCGCAAAGATAGTGGCCCAGGATCGAACACGGGATGGGTTTTCATCCCACGAATGATTCGCATCATTTGAAAATGGTGAGACTTTTATTTGACGACTGGGTAAAAACAGAAAGATCGCTGTCTTCACCTGTCGACCGAAACGGCCGAAAGAAGTGTGAAATGGTGACCTTGAAGGTCAGTCAGCCATTGATAGAATGGGTGCTATTAAGATGTCCTTTCGGGTTATATCCCCGCATTAGGCAAAATGACCAGCTATAGTCAGCCAAAACCGGATCTTCGCTTGACTGAGGAAACCCAACCCTAAAAAACACTCCTATTTGAGTCCAATCAAAATAGCATTCAATGTCTCCGATCCGCTTGAAACTAGCATTTAACTCATTTCAATGGCTCGTAAATTACATCTAAAGAATGTCGCACTCCACCATTAAGAATGCACTGAACCCTAAAGCAATGAATGCGTATATCCAAAGGAAAGACACTTAAATAGAATTAAACCTAGTTTGGAAAATTTGAACCATAAATGTGCATCAGACACAAAGGCTGAGGTCACCATAAACCACCGTGTCCAAGCTACCAACCCTCCTCTTCAAGGCTTCGAGGCTTAGCTTAAGCATCCCTTGAGTTGTCATCCTCAAGGTGTGTTTGGCACCAAGAAAACAGAGAGAAAGAGATATAGTAAGGAGCAAAATATAACCTTAAACTGTAAGAAAGGGAAAGCTTGCATAAAAATGAAAGTTAGGTTACAAAGCTGTGTGGTTTCTATATAGCCAACCCCAATGTGTGAAATGACAAAAATGCCTAAAATATAGACACATTAGGATAAATGGTAATTAATCAAACGTGGTCGTTGAATCAAAAACATCAAAAACATAGGCAACAATTCTCACATAGTGAATTTCGCTATCATGAATGAAACTTGCTATGATAGCGAAATCTCGCTATCACAGCGAAAAACAGTATTTAAATTAAATTTTCGCTATGCAATGCACTCTCGCTATGATAGCGAATCTCGCTTAGCCTAGCGAAAATTTCCAGGCATAGAGAAAATTCAGATTGATAAATCTTCGCAATGTATGTAGAAATTCCTCGTTTGCTCTACCATTTCCGCTTGCAACGCATCTTATTTTCATCAATTCCACTTCACATTTCTTCATTTTGGCTGATGAAATCACCGTGAATCCTCGCATTCAAAGACCCACTCCGACATCAAACTTGATATTATTGGTTTAGGTCGCAAAAACCCGCAAATTAACAAAACAAACTCAAATGGAATCATGGTACTAAGTGGACCCGCAGTCAATCTGGCTCAATTCATATGATTATGCAAAGCACGCAAAACCTATCTTAAATAGGGTTCAAAATAGCACTTTTCGGGCACTAATCGAGAGCTAAGATAATACCTCCGTGATCGTTATCTTCATGGATGCCTCACAGGAGATAAATTAGATGGCATGTTGTTACTATGTATAGATTGAGCCACTACAATAGAGTGATGAGAGAGGTCCATGTAGGAGTTTGCAAGCCACACATGGGAGGTCACTGATTAATGCTCAAAAGGTGCTATTTTGAACCTTGTTTGTTGCAGGTTTTAAGCACTAATCAACGTAATTAATCCAATTGGCACATTAAGGTCCCGGTTATATTATTGATCGCATTTTGTGGTTTTTTTTTTTTTTTTTTTTTGCAAGATTATCTAGTCAATTCAAACACGAAGAATCCAAGTTGAACTCATCGTTGCAGATCGTATCCCAAAGGGAGCAAGAGCAAAAAGTTAAAAACGAGCACTGTGAGGAATTTTAAGTGTGGTTGCAAAATTTCACAGATCCCGCGAAAAGCTTCTTCCCGGCTACCACCATTCACTTTCCCGTGCCTTTTACCTTTTTTACTTTGTCACTTTGGTTTGCTTCCCATTTTACCCTCTATGTAATAATAATAGTTCATGTAATTTGGTAATTTTGCTTGTCTTGGTGGCTATATAAGCCATTTGTACACACTATAACCTGAGACTTTTTATCCAGTGAATAAATTTTTGGCCCGCATAGCTAGTTTCTCTCGCCTCTTTTCCTTTTCTCTCACTTTCTGGGTAGCCAAACACCCGCCGAGGATGATAACTTGGAGGATGAGTGGCTAAACCCCCTTCATCCTTGAAGACGAAGGTTTACTGGAGGAGGGTTCCAAGGGTTATGAGGGTTTCTCATAGTTTGAATACAGGTGATTGTTGTCGTTTTTGTGTTTCCTCTCAACCCTAGGTTCAAATCCCTTCGATGCATCTTAAAATGACCAAGATTTCTGGCCATTTTAGGTTCTGATGCTTATTGTCGTATCCAATCGAGATTCAACATTAGTTCGTCATTTATTAGTCACTTTAAGATGGGTCAAGGAGATAGGTTTCATTGACTGAGGCCATTAATGTTCAATAAATGCCATATTTCAAAAGGAAATTTTTTAGGGTTTAGTTTTTATAGCCACATGAAGATCCGGTTCGGGAAATGACTATAGGTCATCCTCCCAAACGCGAGGAAATGGACCCGAGAACCCCTTAAAACAAAGAAATAATTTCAAGGATACTTCTTTTACATTTTATTTTATTTAAATTTCAGTTTTCCAAAACAATACCCTCAATTGCTTATCACCCGCCTTAAAATCCAATTGAAATTTAGCAATTCGGGTACCACCAGAAATCATTTCCAGGGCGAAGAAAACGATCCTCAGTTCGAACTTTAGAATCGCTATACTACAGAGTTTTCAAAGGCAACAAAGAAGGGTGTATAGGTTTATAAATTTTTTGGTTCGTAGATGCCAAGCTGGCTACGCTTTACGTGTGAATCGGGCCTCACATAGCATGAAAGATCATGAAGACTCGGCTACTTTGGTTGACTAAGGGAGAAAGATTGTTGCCACAGAGGAAGATTTGCCTAGAGTGTCGAGACTCGAGACTCTGATATCTACGCCACCATCTAACACTCTAGACATCATGTAGGAGTTTGTAGGCCACACATGGGAGGTCACATGCTAGCACGAAAGATCATGAGGACTGGCTACTTTTGGTTGACTACGGAGATAGATTTTGGTCACAAGAGGCTAGCATGTCTAGAAAAAGCCAAATGTAATTAGATCTGATACATGTGCCACCATCTGACTCTCTAGACATCATGCAGGAGTTTGGGGGCCACACATGGGAGGTCACATGCTGGCACGAAAGATCACGAGGACTGGCTACTTTTGGTTAACTATGGAGACAGATTATTTCCAGTTTGTACAAAGATGTCTAGAGTGTTAGAAGGATGGAGACCATGCTACATGCGTTCACATCCCCTAGGCCATTTTCAGTATGGGTGATGAATGTAAAACTTATCTATGTTTTGATTTCATTTCACATGCTATTTTGAGTATTTTATGTCCATATTCATGTAAAACTCATAATATTTCCTCTCAACTTGGTTTTGTAGGACTCTTGATAGAAAGCAAGTGATTTGGCAAGAAATGAGTAACATGTTTCCAAAAGGAGAGTCAATCGGGTGTCTCATAGCGCATCATTGGGAAGATAAATTTTTCTGTACCATCTGGAAGATGAAATGATTCAAACACACAAATGGTTTCATTCTAAATTCAAAGAGCTTTCCAACAACACCTCACACGCTGAAATCTGAGTTAAAATGAAGAAGATATGGCCCAAACAAGTTGGAGAAGAAAAACAAGCAACTGAGAAAAGACTTTGTTGTGACAAAGTTTTATTATGTCGCGACAGAGTTCATTTTTTCGCAACAAAGCTCGGTATGTCGCGACTTAGCTAAAAACAAGGCAAAGAAACTTTGTCGAGGCAGAGTTTTCATATGTCACGACAAAGATTTGACAAAGCGAGAAACTGGCCGCGATGAGTTTTACTGCCGCGAATAGATTTACAGGTTGCAACAAATCTTCAGTATGTCGCGACATTGATGCTGGGCTTTACCATAAAGCCCCGAAAACTGCTATTCTAGACTGTTTTCAAGCCCATTTCACCCTAAGACTATAAATACTCATTTTTTAGGTTTTGTGTAAGTACAGGAAGGTGGAAACACTTTCATGGGGTTTCTCTCTCTCTAAACTCGCCCATTTTCTTAGTTTTGAAGGTAGATTTGATTTTTAACAGATTCAGAGAAGTTTTAGAGTAGATTTCTTATTTCTATTGAAGAGATTTCAAAAGGTCGTATATCGTAGATTCAGATTGATTACTGCTCGCATAAAGATTGAAACTAAATATGGATTTTTCTCTCACTGTCTCTTGATTTCTTTCTTTCATTTTCTTTACTTGATTGGTGATGATTTGGAATCCAAAGAATGGAGTATTAAACACCCTCTAGGGGTGGGGATTAATTGTTGAATATTCAGATTTATAGATTCCTCAAAGTATTTTGTGGGTTTGAAGATCAATTTATATAATTGGTACTGCTCATATAATTAGTTGTTCGAAAGACAGAGCTTATACCTCTAGAAAAGAGTTGCAAAATTTTGCTCGTCTGTAGAGGTCCTTTGAGAAACACAAAGATGAAGATTCTTGAGAGTAAAGGGCAGTAACTTGGGGGTATGTTAGACTAATATTATAGAACTAATGAACTCTGAAATATTATTTTGATAGATCACTAATTTACTCATGGTGTGAGGATTAATTAGAAGATGTATCAGTTTAATGTTTAGAGGTCTCATCTCAATATGATAGAATGACATTGATCCCGTGTTAGCATAAATCTAATCAAGAGAGAGAACTTTATTAGATTTGATAATTGAGATACCACCATAATGGAGAAGGCTTGCATTGTCCTCGTTTGGCTGGGGCAAGAATTCTTCAGTCCTAAGAAATGGTTGTGAAGTATTGGAAAAGAAAAACAATCAAATCTTAAAGAGGGACAGATTGTAACACCCCGAAATATACCCTAGTCATTTTCAACGTGTTTAGGGTATTTTTTAGGTATAATTTGACTTTTTCGTAATTTAAATTCAAAACGCGAAAACTGAGAAACTCATAAATAAGCAAGGGAAAATTTGTAATTTGTCAAAACAGGATATAAAAGTCATAAGATAATAAGATTACATGCCAAAGTGGAATAATGGGAAGTTGTGGTGTAAATAGAGGAGAGATGAGGGACCAAAGTTGTAACAACCCTTTCTCCGATCCGAATCTCGAGTCAATGACCGAACCACCTGATGCTCGCTAATTCTTTGTTTATTTTGATGGAAATAAAAACAAAACGCGAGCGTGAATTAGGTTTTAAAATTTTTCCGTAAAATCTTATTAGCAGAACTCATGCAAATACATATTAATATCAAGAGGTGAAGACGTATCTATACCATATTGTTATAGAGATTTTTTTGCTAAGTAGGTCAAACAACTCCCCGCACCAAGGTCTTCAATTCGCCTCCTTCCTTGAGGTGTGTGGGCACCAACGATTCGCATCTAGAACAATACACCTAGTTTTTCAGCCTTGTATCTACCTTAAGTGTGATTTTAACACATGAGGAAAGGATCTTTAAGGGGAAAGAGACTCTAGAGTATCTGTGGCCTGAAAAAACCTTTTTTTTTTCTTTTTTTCTCATCGGCAAGGGTTTCAGAGCTTATAATCAACCCTAATTGCACATAAATATCCAACCAATTTGGATATTTGCAATTGCCCCATACGGTCTTGATCATATGAAACAAATGGGATCGATTACTCATAAATTTTAATCGTCTGCAGATAATTTTGTAACAAATTCTACTTATTACTTTTAATCTATAATTGTCTAATATGACTTGTAACATTCTACTTATTACTTTTTTTTAATCTATAATCACAATATTAATTTGTAACATTCTACTTATTACTTAATCTATAATCAGTCTAATATTAATTTCTAACGTCCTACTTTATTACTTTTAATCTATAACTCGTCCAATATTAATTATTTTCTGCCTCGATCATATGTAATTTATTCCAAATCATGAATCACCATTGTAGTAATATAGGAGGTGAATTGGGACCCATGGACTCGTACTAAGCTCCACAATTCACAATTAATTAAACTCTTTAATCAATCATTTTAATTTATTAATTTCGTAGTTATTCCACTAAAAACTTGAAATCGAACCTTGTCCTTACAAGATCGATTCACTTCTAAATTTACATGTCCATTGATTTAATCATTACATGCAATTCTATCCTCCAAGAAGTGGTTCATAACTAGAGTCGGGTGAAATTACCATTTTGCCCCTCTAATTATATCTTGATTCTTAAGTTCCATTAATCCATTAGTGAACGCTAATTTTATAAACCTCGTTATAAATTAAAGCTAAACTCGTCAGCCTGCAACTAACACTTAAGGGAACTGTTCGCTGGACCAAAAGACATATACAAAATTTATGACACGATTACCAAAGGACTATTGTCTAATTCCTAATAGTGCCATCTCGCTTATATTTCCTTGCACCATACCGATTAAAAATGGTTTCTTAAGACTGGATAAATTTCTTCCCGGTTTTGATCCATGATTCAAGTGCACAGTCGAACAAGTAATAAAGTGGATTTTAGTCCGCATATCGATCCCACGTAGATCTCAAGAATTTGCAATCAACTACCTGGACTCACTCAAGCTCATACCATTCGACTATGATAGACAATTTAACCGCCTGAAAGCCTTAAATACTTAGAAAATTAAAAGAATTGGAATTAATTAACAAATAATTGGAATACTGAAATAATAAAATAACAAATTTAGATTGGAACAGCTTATCTCGCAAAGGGCCCATCGAAATAGTGTTATTAGAAACATCAATTCCTTCAGATTTCATCAGAATTTTGCTTCATGAACCACGTATTTAAAACTAGTCCAAGGAGTATGAGTGCACCGGATCTCCTCAAAACTCCACTGCTCATTATCTAACCTTTGACCTGCTTTTCAAGACAAGGTTAGATAACTCACCTTAACTGGCCGCCTTGTTCGGCATTTTCTTTCAATACTATACCTTAATAACTGGACTCCAGAACCCGAGCTCCTAACTTATAGTCACGCACGCATTTACACTATACTCGGTTTCTCTTCCTCAAAATTAGAACAGCTCATTCTTTCCTCGATTAGATCCTCGCTTAACACGGATTGAATTCACCATTCGAATCGAGGCGAACTTCTCTCGCATGTTTCAATTGGATAAATCGTTCAACTCATTCTCGTTTCCAAGTGAAAAGAGGATTTATCAATTTAATGACACAGAGCACATTAAATCACCAATAGCGTTCCGCATACCGGGCCCCACCAATTGCTCATTACTCAGAATGCCTTCCCCGCGGTCACTCGCAGGGCCTCCTCGGAAATCAAAGCTTGAGACAACTGCTACGGGTAGCGAAATCGATATTGGGATCAATTCCACAAAATAAACAAACCAAATAAGTGATTTACAACCAAGTTCATCATCGATGAATAAAATTGCAGAAAGATAATTTCCGACGATTGAGTCATTTCAATGGAAGCCGGGTTTCTAAACCACTGACACACCATACATCAAGCCACGATCAAGAAACCATCAGGAATTAGGAACCGGTAGTTCGAAATCCAAAATTGGTCTGGAATTCAACAACTGCATTAAGAATTTGAAGAAATATAAATCTCGCATTCAGCCTAAAACTTGTAATGTACCTAACGCTCGTGATCCAAAATTTAAAACAAAAATATGAACTAATCTAAAATAAAACAAAGAAAAGAAAAATTAAAATATTGCAAAGAGCCTTCAACAACCCAGATCTCTCTTCAAGTCGCTAAGAGTCGCTCCTTCAAAGAGCGCCTACATATTTATGTGGTTCCTCGTTAAATTCCTAATTTTGATGCACTCTTTTGGACTTGCGCTAATCGCCCGCTTATTGTTGATGCGCATATCAATTATTTGTCGCTGACTCGTTGTTCCCGGCTTTTGTCGCAGAAGCCCTCGCTTGTCGCGACATGTCTGTGAATCGATGTCGCGATGTACTACTCGCCGCGACTTTTCTTTCAACCGATGTCATGACAGCCTTATTGACGCTGCGACCTCACCTTCTTGTATTTGATGTCGCATTGTACCAATGTTGTCGCACCTTCCGTCTTTAGTAAAGGATGTCGCAGAACCTCTTGCGATGTCGCGAATTTCGGTTCTTGCTTATGTTGTCGCTGATCGCTTAACGATGTCGCAACCTCAATTCGTGAATTGATGTCGCGACAATCGTGTGTTGTCGCTTAATCTTCTTCTTACAATCGCCAGTTTTCATCGATCGGCCGAAAGTGATGTCGCGACTTCCTTCGTAGCTGATCGCGACAGCTGATCTCGTCGCCACCTCTTCTTTAGACGATGATGTCGCGACCTTAGTTTCCTTTGCAGTTGATGTCGCGACCGCTTCTATCTAAATGGTTGATGTTGTGGATCGTGATCCGTGAGATGTCGCGACTTAAATGTTCTAAATAATTGTTTTATCTTCCTGTAGCAACTTCTCGTGTCACACCTCATTGTCCACCGTACTTCGGGCTTTAATTCTCGTCGCGACTCGAATGATGTCGATATCATGTCTTCTTCTTCATCACTCCCGGTCAGTTGACTTTGAGCTCTTTCACGCCCAGCTCGCTTTGTCTTCAATTACGCTTCATTTGCGACTGGGCTTTGTAGTTGCAACTTAATATGTATTTCGATTGTCAGAAGGTCTCTACGACATCGATCCTTTAATCCTTCGCCTCCCGTACCTTTCACCGCTACATCGCATCGCTTCGCCCACATTCGTCCTTTACTCGCAATTTCGCTTTGAATTCCCGGTCGCACAACTTGGTGAAGTATTCCATATTCCCGCATAAACTCACCTTTAGAATAAAATAAATCAGAAAAAATGAATCGAAAAATAGACATTCTTAAGCACCCTTCAACTCTAAATTTATTGGTCTCAAGCAAAGAAAAAAGATTTGCTCATTCTCAAACAAAAGGATATTTTTCTGTATTGTATGTCAAGAATATAAACTAATTTAATTGAAAACTAAAATTGCACTGTTATTGTATATTAAAGTCAGTCCAGACATAAAGGTTAGTTTCTACTAGTCCAGTGTACAAAACTAAATTGTTGAATTTGTTTTATAAACAAGATAGTCAATTGATCCCATCAAGAGTAGGTTAGTCTTCTTCGAATTCTAAGTGAGTCACTTAACCTCGAGGCTCTCTTCACGCTTGATCCTTTGGAATAGTTTCAAATCCATACGCCTTGTTGTTCTTATTGGATCTCCACTAATGTGGTAAATCCTAACCTTCAAGATCAATGTGTCTTCAGCTTGTAATGTTAGGCCTGGGTAATGGGCAGGATAGAGGAATTTTAGGCAAGATTACCGAAACTCTTTCTTCTTTCTTACTTAACCGCTCTCTCTTTCCTTGCAACTTCTTTAGTTGATTTCCAAACTTCATCTTCAGTACTTCAATTCTCAGGTTTAAACTATCTGTCTAATTTCATTCAGATTCTCATTGTTAGAACTCTTTCTCCCCGCTAATTTTCAGTGAAAAGTTCATGTTCATTTTTTGCTTTCTCTAACACTCCAATGAACTTCGCAGAACTCCCCATACCAAATGGGCATTAGGGTACTAGGTGTTGAAACACCCCTAAGAACTTAATTGCTCAAGAGAGCTAGCCACGCGCATTAAAACTTCTTCCTTGAAGCTTCTTTCGTTGTTTCCTCCTGCTTTAGATCCGTCCTTTTTCACCCTTTTCTGTATTTCTCCCTTAGTTCTCCAAAAATATACTCCCCCAAACTTTATTTCTTCTTCCCTCCTTGAGTTTTTTTGGGTAATCAGGGGTTCTTTACTGGATGATTAGTTATAAAGGATGGCCTGGGATTTCCCTAACTTGGCTGTGTTTTGAAGATGTGTGGACTGCTTTTGCCCAAATTCTATAGAGCTAGGTGTATGCAAAGCATATAAATAATGGTGGCTAGAAAGGCTCAAACTGCCAAGGATAGCCTGCATCATTTCTTGTTAGTTGTATTACTCTAGAATTTCAGCCTTGATCAATAATCTAAATGTTCTAACTCTTCGCTAACTGTGAATAACCCTAAGGATGTCCTTAACTCAATTCTTGATGAGGATTATTTGATCCCATGTTCACCAAGTTCTGCCAATCGTTATAATTCAAACCCAAAAATATGTTTGCTCCTTCATTTGTATAACTTTCCTTTAAATTTGGACTCTATCAACTAAATTCAAATCAATTATGCAATTTGTGTTTCAATTCACCTCACAATTAGCCCTTATTTTTCAATTAGTCATGTTCCGCCTATATTCTAATCAATTAGCTAATGATATGTCATCATTTTCTCATTAATCGAGCTAATTCTATCATATTCTTCTAACAATTAAAGCAAAAAAGTAAACACACAATTTGACTTCAAACAACACACATCAAACAAATTTCTCGATTTTATTAATGAGATTGTGTAAAAGAGAATCAACAGCCGGGAATGATGAAGAGATGTATCGAAATAATTGGAAGGTTTTTTCTTTTTGAGGAAGTGGGCAAAGATGTTTGAGGATCCAGACTGCTGGGTTGCCAGTTTGGGTCGAACTTTGGGGAATTTCATTTCTGGTCCTCTTATTCAAATTTGGCACTGCTTCCATTTGTTCTTCAAGAACCGCTTAATCAGGAGGGATCAACTTTTCTATCCAAATCATCTTGCTCAACAAGTTTGTTCATTGTATTCTCCATTTCGCCATTACTCTTAAAAATTTGGATAAATTGTTGTTAATCAAATCCAAGTTTTCTAGCCAATTTTTTCTTCTATAGGCATCATTGTCATCACACTTTATCTCTATCTATCATCTTCTCAAAGTCCTTTTAACAATGACATATAGCTGAATTCAACTCGATATACTCCTTTGTCTTGGCTTCTTGTTCTCAGATCTCTTTCTTTGATAAGTTTCCAGGAGTTGAGAGTCTCTGCTCATACCGACATTGTAGAATGATTCACGGCTAAGCTGTAGCTTTTCAAGTAGAGCTGGTCTCTTCCTCCATTTCCTTTTCAAATTTTCTTCGATGCCTGTGATCTTTTAAGTCGTCCTCCTTTCGCTCAACTCCTTCCCATTTTCACTCTTTTCTCTTCAACTCGTCATACATTTCCTTTCTCGTCATTCTTCCCACTGTTGATCTCTTCTTCACCCAGCTTCATACACATCTTCTCCGCGAATTTCGTTGAATGCTCCATTTCTCTTCTTTCCATATTTCTTCTGCATGTAAATGTGAGTAATTCCATTATTCGTTATCTTCGGGGTCTTCTGCAGCTTCTCCCAGGTCTCTCTCCGACCCCGTTCTCACTGGGGAGAGCTCACAATGGGGTGGGTGAAATCTATGCAAGACTCTCTATCCGCGCTTCCATGTCCTCCGCAAAATGTAGGTGTTCCCTTCCTCGGGTCGTGTTTCGATTTGCTCTTCAAGCCTTCAACCCAAGAGCCTCTCAGGTTCCTCTTCATTTCCAGTGTCTACTTCCACTATGACCCCCTTTCTTTTCGAATTCCTTGCCCCTTGTTTATCCTGGGCCAGAGCATGGTGAAGCGCCAGCACTCTTCTTCTTCTGCCCAACTTCCTTTCACACCAGCCCCACATAACCCGGTGATGGTCAATGTTGTGGGATCACGCCCTTTATTTCCCCATGATATCTCATTAAATTTTCACAATAGCCCACATTAATATTATAGCTCTTCGCATGGTATGAGAATGATGGCTTCCTCGTTCTTTATAGTGCAACATGCTTTGTGGGAACTGCACGTAGTTTAAAATAGAACCATACCTGGCTTCTTTCCTCGTCGATCTCCCACAGTACCTTTTCTCTCCTCGACCTTTCCCCATTTCACTTACATCCGTCGCCTCCCGCTATCTTTCACTAAGTAGGGCTTTCCGCTATCTTCTTGTACTTTGATCCATGCTTTGACCCTCCATTCCGTACATTGCATTTATAGTCTCGCCCATATGGAACCCATACCCTCCCTGACGAAAAACAGTTCTCCCCTTTCGCCAACCGTTTGAGTAAAATTCTCTCTCACAACCGCCGCATAACCCGCTTTTCATGTTTCTGCACTCATTCCACTCTCTTTTGCTCTATCAACTCTTTGAACGAGGAGATGAGATGATCGAATCCCCTTTCTCCTATAAACTTTCCAGATAAGAGTTTATTCCATACGGAGTGTTTTCCCGAACAAGTCATCCTCCTCCTCTTCTTATCGGGGCTCTCCTTCCTTTCTCCTCTCGTCACGCTTCAACCGGCTTGAACTTCAGTTGTTCGCACGGGCTCGTTTCCTCCACCGTAGGTTCCAGATGAACCTCCTCTGGCCGGTGCATACCCTCCATGATTTCACTCGTGATTTGGGATGAGGATCGTAGGTTCGGCCAATAGAGAAATCAAAGGCCTGGTGGGAAGAAGTTCTGGACCTAGTGTTTCGAGATTTGAAAATCAGAAATACAATTAAGGTGAAAAGTTTAATTTGCTTCAAGGAAAAATGATATTGGAAGGAGCTTCTCACGCTTATAATAACTATGATTGTGGGCTATTTATTATTTCATTTATTCGCGCTTGTCGCTAATTTCCAATTTTGTTGTTATCAGGTAGCCGGCCATTAAAATTAGTGGCAAAATTAAAACTTGTCCAAATGGGTAAACTTTCCTTTGATGTCGCACATGAATTATGTGGAGGACAAGCCATCCCAAGTCATGATGACGTGCATCTCATGACATTATTATGTTTTGTCGCCACCTTCTATTTCGTCGCGACATACCTTGGTCGCGACCTCATTCTGCTCTTCAAGACTGACCGAAATCACGACATCAACTTCTCGCTGCGACCAGTAGCTCCGTCACGACATGTTTGTCGCGACTCTAGTCCAGAATTGCCTCAATTTTAATGAATGTATAAATTTTCACTATTTATCAATTTGGTAAATTCTCAAGATTCAATTAAATCATTCACATACAAGCAATTCAAACATGTATTCTATTAAATTTTAACATTTATGTAGGGAAGAACATACTCCCCTTATTCAAGTCGTTCCTTCCTGTGAATTGCTGGAGTTGTACTGGAGTTCGTTCCTTCTTGCCTCCCAGCTTACTTCTCGCATAAGCACTCGCAAAATTTTAAAGGATTTAATTAAACAAAAATTAACTTCTCATACTAACTAATCATTATAAAACTAAAAAAACAAAATCAAGGTGTATTCTAAAAATTCAAAGTATAAAATCGTAAACTCGAAATCTCTATGGTTGCCTCCCATCACCAAGCGCAGCTTTTGAGTCCTTAGTCGACTTGTCGTTTCGATTCTTCTCTCTCTCTTAATGAACCAGCCGGAGCTCTTCCTTTCTTTCCTCCCCGCTTTGATAATGCTTCAGTCTTGTCCATTGGACTCAAATTCTTCCCCATCATCGCCTTAAGTGTTATCAAGCCCAATGTAGTGTTTGACACTACTGTATGGTCCACTCCATTTGATTTTAACTTCTCGAAATAACTTCAACTGGAGTTAAAAGAAGAACCCTCGTTCTCCCCGTTCGAACTCTTTCTCCGAACTCTCCGATCATGCCATTTCTTCAAGCTTGTCCTGTATATTCTAAAGATTGTCGTGAGGCTTCATTTTTCGCCTTCCGGGCCTATATCTAATTGGAGCGCCTCTTCCTTGCGCTTTAAATCAAAGTTCAGCTTCGATGGCCCACATAGCTTTGTATTCCGCTCAAGAGGTAAATGATATGGTTTGCCAAAGACAACTCGTACGGGACATTCCACCGAGTTTTGAATGCAAAACTCGTGCCTCAAAGTGCATCAAGTTTAAGCACCTAACTTCCCGCTCAACTTCGCCTTTCCAGATTCTTTAATCTCCCCTGAAATCTCTCGTCAGTCTACTGGGTTTGGGGATGATAGTTAGACTCCTCTTATATGCTTGATCCCATACTGCCATGAGTTTTGTAAATATTTTGTTTGCAATGGCTTCCCATCACTAATGATAGTTCCTGGTGTTCCAAATCAGCCAAAATTTTCTTTGTAAGAAACTCACAAATCAGATAGCAGTAATTCCTTGACAAGCCACGTCTACCCATTTGAAACATAATCCACTCGCAAGCAATACATACAGTTTCCAAATGACGGTGGGAATGGTCCCATAAAATCTATTCCCCATACATCAAAATTCTGCACAACCATTATACCTTTAGGGCATTTCATTTATGTCAACATATTTCCACCCGGCATCTATCACACAATTTGACCGATTCAGCGATTAAATCTCGAAGATAGGCCAATAAAATCCGGGATTGAGTATCTTGAATCGTTTCTTTATCCAAAAATGCCCCCATATGGGCGACATGTGTAATGCATTCATTCAAGATTTTGCTACTGTTCACTTCCGCACACATCTTCCGATAATCATGTCAGTTCCTTTAAATAGCAAGGTCATCCCAGATGTAGTACCCGCATCACCCTAGCTTTCTTTCGTTGGTAGTCGACCCCGAGGAGTTACTCCACAAGCCGTAATTCACACACGCATACCATGGAAGTCGAATGACACCCTAAACACCGCTCATCCGAAGCCCCGTTAATTCGCTCTTCTCGTTTACATCTTTTCACTACAAGGATCAACTATCACATCATTACATCCCTTTTATCTTAATTTCCAGACAAACTCACAGTAGTAGCACCCATCTTATCGCCTGGCTTCCTTGACATCGTATATTTGATGGTTGTACGGTCTCAGAACTATAACATGGATCCCAAAATGTATGGCCTGAATTTCTCACAAGCAAACACTATGGCTAGCATCTCCTTTTCGCTGTGGAATAGTTTTCTTTGTGCTTCATCAAGGTTCCGCCTAGCATAGTATATGACTCTAATATTTTCTTTCTTTCGCCCCAAATATACTCTATCAGCAAATCACTTGTACTATACATTATTTCAATCCCGATCCCATTCTCGTGTAGCCATATTAGGTGTGCTTTAACCATTCGATCTTGATTTCTTCAAAGGAAGTCTTGCAGAATCATCAATAAACTTCAGGTCCTTCTAGTAATCTGCATAGTGGTCTGGCTATCTTTGAGAAGTCTTTGATGAATCTCCTATAAAATCCAGCATGCCCCAAGAAACTCCTTATCCCCTTTACTGTTGTGGAAGGTGCAAGGGTTTTGATAATGGAAATTTTAGATTGGTACACTTCTAGCCCTGTAGCATAAATTTTATGACCAAGAACAATACCTTCTGTTACCATGAAATGGCATTTTTCCCAATTTAGTGCTAGTTGTTTGTCCTTGCACCTTGAAGTACCGCTTCCTGTGTTGTTCAGACATTGTTCAAACGACCCATACACCCGTGAAGGCATCCATAAAATTTCCATGACTTCCTCAACCAAACTGAGAACATTGACATCATACATCGCCGGAAAGTAAAGAGAGACAAGATGCACTAAATGGTATCCCTTCTCGAAGGCAAAGGTACCATGCGGCATGTGAATGTGGCTCTTTTTCGGGTCCTCGTGAAATTGCAACTGTCAGGAACAATTCGCCCAAGAAACAAAAATGAGGGTGTCCCGCTAACTGGCCCAACATCCGATCATGAAGGGCAAAGGGAAATGATCTTCTTGGCTGATGTATTTAGTTTCCGTAATCAATGCATACTTCCATCCGTCACCGTTTCGCTGGAATTAATTCATTTCTTCATCAAGGATCACAAGAAATCCACCTTCAATCCACACGGACTCGGCTAACCCAAGGACTATCTAAAAATTGCATAGATAAACCAGCATTTAACCATTTGAGCACTTCCTTTCTCGACTCACTTCTTTCATCGATCTCGCCTTTGATGTTCAAATGCTTGTTCAGATTTTCTTCCAGCAGATTGCATGCATATCGATGGACTGATACCTTTAACCCTTCAATGTACTGCCATAGACTTCGATGATCTAAAATTCCCCAAAGAACCCTCCGTCTTCAAAGATCACCGAGTCTAGCAAATTATTATCGGTTTACTTCTTGGCAAACTCTCCAGTAAGCATACTTTAAAATGACTCGCAACCTCCTTTAAAACTAGCCCTTCTTCACCGGTTTCTCGATGAAATTCCTTTCTTCATTTCATTTCCTTTTCAACCCATTTTGTTCAAGACTCATTACTTTTTTCAAGAGAATGTAAACTAATGTGCAAAAATCAATCAAACCTTCAAGATACTGAAATTCATCTCTTCTTTCATTGATTGAAAGTCAGGAATTACAATCATAGTAACAATCAGAATTGGCTGACATATTCATCTTCTATCGACTTGATATCTTCCCTTTTCTATTTCTAAATTCTCAAACTTCGACAAATTGAAATCACCATTTCTCCAACTCGAGAGGAGAAATTTTCTCAGATATCGATTAGAGCGTTCAGCTTGCAAGGAATGGCCTTCCCAATGCCAGGACTTGTGAATCTTCTTCCATATCCAAAGATGATAGTAAGTAAAACTGGAAAATAAACTTTCCCACCTTTACCAAAGATGACATCTTCTATGATTCCTTCAGGTTTAGCTGTGTTCTATCTCGCTTATTTGAGGGTAACAAAAGAGGGAGTAAGCTCCCCAAACTTAACTTGGCAAATGCACAGGGCATTAAATTGATACTGCACTGAGTCACGTAGAGCTTTCAAACTCAAACTCTCCAATGGTGTGGAATGGTGAAGCTCCTCGATCCTTCATCTTTCTCGTAGTCTCTCTTGATCACAGCACTGCAAGTTGCAATCAAGTTCACAATTCCTTCAAAGAATCTTCCTTTGCTCAAGATGTCTTCAAAATTTTGCATAAAGTGGTATCTGAGCCACCACTTCCGTGGAAAGGGCATTACCGACTTCAAACAAAGGTTTTCAAAACCTTGCAACTGCTCTCTATCTTTGATTTCGCAATTTCGTGGAAATGGACTGCAAAGTGACGCCCTGGTTTTCTCTTGCTTCCTTTCTTCTCCCGATGCTCTTCCTTCTTCCCTCTTCCTTCTCCGTTGTTTCAGCATTGTCCGGCCTTCATCTCCCTCACAGCTTCATCTTTTCCTCGTCTTTTTCCACCAAGTCTTTCCCATTCTCCGAAATGCGACAAACATGCGCTTTCGGATTCTTCTTCGTGTCACCGGAAAGGCATCTTCATCCTGTTTACAGGCTAGGGCTGCTTGGCCTCTAGGTTTGTGTCTCTAGGTTCTTGAGTGAGGCATTAGTGGTCTTCTGAAAAATTTGAGCATTGGTACTTGAGGCTTCCAATTCTGTAAACTTTTGTTCATGGAGATTTAACAGCTTCTTGTTGTTCCCCATGAATCAGTAAAGATTTGATCTTCAAAATGGTTGAGCCCTCCTCGAATCGTACTCGCTTCTATTTTCACTCCTTGTCGCCAAGCAGAAACCTTGGTGGTTGTCGATATCCCCGTTTGAGGATTTCCCGCTCATGCCTGGGCCTCATGAGCCCTCCACCATATGAGTACCTACGGTTCCTCACATGATGATAGTGTGTCAAGTGTGTTAGGATTTGGTTTAGTGATAGCTTCGTTCCCCCCAAGTACTTAACCTCTTCAGTGATCATAAAACAGTTTCTTCAAAGGTACACTCAGCTGACTCTCCTCTCATAGTTCCCTCTCGACGCCTCCAATTTTACGAGTATGTGCATTTTCCTCTGTCATTCCATTCGCATGACAGATGACATCCAACTTTGCCTTATGGTCAGCCATTTTGTTTACCATGACTCCTCTTCTTCCGCTAATTACTCTTGAAAACTCGATGGAGCTTATATTGCATTTCGCCATCCTCAATCAGATCTCTCGCCTTAGCACTCTTACATTCAATGCTCCACAAAGATGAAGCATCAATAATGCTCCTTAGATGTATCATTCAAGGCATGATACATCATGTCCATCCGGTCTTCAAGTCTATTCCATGCATCGGGCATCTTCAAGAACCTTGAATCTCTCCCATGCTAAGATAAAGGCTCTCATCTTCCCCCCGGGTTGAACACAATTATCTCCCTCCTTCTCTCTCGAGGGCGAGTGGGATTGGGAAGAATCTACCCAACAGCTTTTCCAACAAGCCCTCCCAAGTATCACCAACTATACAAAGATTCATACTATGTGATGTTGTATCCTTAGAGAAAATGGGAATAAATGGTAATTTTATGACCTCTGGTCTCACCTCATTCAACTTCACTGTGGTTTCGCCATCCCGAGAAACCTTCCTGTGTGCTCATTCGGGGTCTTCAGGGATGACCAAGAACCGTTGCTGCTGAACCATTATAATCAGTGTTGGCTTGCCAAAGTTATTTGCATCAATCGTAGGCCAGTTCCTCGATTGCGAGTATTCATCTTGAATAATAGGTCTCCAAAAGTCCTTCATTGTAACAAAGGATCGGAGGCCTTCTGGGTCGCCGTTTTTTGGCTCTTCATTTTTAGTCTCGCTTTCCATCCGCCATAGCCGAGTTTTCTCGCCCTTTTCGCTTTTCTCTCAAGCTTCCGAGTGTTCTAATTCAAGATCCGCTGAATCGTATCGTTGTTCTCGTTTCCTATGCATTAAAGTTTTCCCTAAAATAAAAAACATACTACATTAATAGGATTGGGTCAAGCCAACAAATATTTTCAAGATGGTTTAGCAAAAGATTAGTGGCTAAAAAATAACCATCATTTGAAAACTATTTTGCTTCTTTTCTTTTAAAATGTCCAAATTAATATTTCCTTCTTCATCCGAATATTGATCTACTAAATTCTTCGATCCCCTCGACAACGGCGCCAAAACTTGTCTCTACTGACTAAAGACATATACAAAATTTATGACACGACAATAAAGGACTATTATCTAATCTCTGAAGAATAGTGCCATGAAACTTTGTTCGCTATATTTCTTACAACTTAGTACCGATTAAAATGGTTTTTAAGATCGGATAAATTTCTTCCCGGGTTTGTTCTAAGGATTCTCGTAAGTGCACTGTGCTCTAACAAGTAATAAAGTGATTTTAGTCTCAAGATATCGATCCCGCAGATTCCCAAGAATTTTCTGTTCAACTACCCGACTACTCAAGCTCTATACTATTTCGACTATGATATACAATTTGAATCGCCTTGAAAGCCTTAAAATAATGAAAATTAAAGAATTGAATTCAATTAACAAATTAATTGAATAATTCGAAATAATAAAATAACAAATTTAGATTGAACAGCTTATCCGCAAAGGGCCTAATAAATAAAGCTACAGAAACATCAATTCCTTCAGATTTCACTGTATTTCGTCAAGAACCGCGCATTTAAACTAGTCCGCTGAGTATGAAAGTGCAAACTGATCTCTCCAAATCCCATCGCTCATTATCTAACCTTGACTGCTTTTCGAAGACAAGTGGGTTAGATAACTACCTTAACTGGGTCGCTTGCTCGGGTATTTTTCTTTCAATACTTCATACCTAATAACCCGACTATAAACCCGAGCTCCTAACTGAGGAAGTCATTGCAATGTATTTACACTATACTAGTTTCTCTTTCTCAAAATTTAGAAACAAATTTCTATTCTTTCCTTTGATTAGATCCTGCTAACACGGGATTGAATTCACCATTCGAATCGAGGTTTAACTCTCTCGCATGTTTGAATTGATAACCTGCTCAACCTTATCTCGTCTCCAAGTGAAAAGAGGATTTCATCAATTTAATCATTATCAGAAAGATATTAAATCACCAATAAAGGTGTCTGGGCATACCTGGGTCCACCAATTGCTCATTACTCGTGAATGCCTTCGTGTCACTCGCAGGGCCTCCCCGAAATCGTAGCTTGAGACACCAGCGCATGGGTGGCAACACTCGATATCGACTAATTCCACAAAATAAACAAACCAAGAAGTAGATTTCACAGTTGAAGTTCATCAATGATGAATAAAATTCTCATAGGAAGGATAATTTACGATAGAGTCATTTCAATGGAAGCCGGGTTTCTAAACTATCGATTACACCATACATTGGCTTCACGATCACAGAACCATCAGAATTAGGAAACCGGGTAGTTCGAATCCAAAATTTGTCTCAACTAAATAACCATGGGTACTTGAAGAAATATAAATCTGCAGATCTCGCCTAAAACTTTAACAAATTTAACGTTCGTATCCAAATTCTAAAACAAAAATACAAACTAATCTAAAATAAAAACAAAGAAAGAAAAGAAAATTAAAATACGGTGAGCCTTCAAAGAACCCATCTCTCTTCAGCAGCTAAGAGTCGATTCCTTCAAGAGCTACATATTTATAGGGTTCTGAAGTTGGGCCCTAATTTCGATGCACCTCTTTCGACTTCGCTAATCGGCCCACTATTGCTGATGTCGCGACATCACCCTTTGTCGCGACTGGCCGTTCCCGCCCCTCGCCGCAGGCCCTAGTTCGGGTCGCCATGTCTTTGGTGAAATCGATGCTCTACGCCTACTCTTGTCGCGAATTCCTTTCTTTGAACCGATGTCGCGACACCACCGACGGCCGCGACTCACCTTTGTGATTTGATGCCGACTTCACGTTGTCGCCGACCTTCCGGTCTGCAATGATGTCGCGACTCTTTGCGATGTCGCGACTGCTCGCTTCATTGTCGCGACCGCTTAATGATGCTGCGACCTCAAGTCTTGTGAGCTGATGTCGCACAACCGTGTTGTCGCGACCTCTTTTCTTATTAACCTGTCGCGATCACGAGTGACGCCGCTACCTTTCAGGAAATACGTCGCATGTTTTGATCTGTCACCTTCTTTTTAGCGTCCGATGCTCGCAACATTTCGAATGATGTCACAATCTTCTTTCTTCTTTTTAGATGAGATATTGTCGCGACCTTAGTTTCCTTGGTAAATGACATACGCGACCGCTTCATTCGTTGTTGATGTCGCCAACGATCCGCATGTCATCACTTAAATGTTCAAACACCGTTTATCTTCGTAGCAACTTTTTTCGTGTCGCCAATTTCATTGTCCACCGTGACTGGTTTAATTTGCCGCACTCGTATCGATGTCGCGACATCATGTCTTCTTTCTTCATCAATTTCTGGGTTGCTTGACTTGAGTTTCTTTCACGCCAAATTTTGTTTTGTCTTCACTACGCTTCATTTATGACCGGAGCTTTGTAGTTGCAACCTTAATATGTATTTCGACACGTAAAGGTTTCACAACATCGATCCTTTAACTTTTCGCTCCATCGTAATTTTCTTCGCCTGCCATCGCATCAAGCCAAACACATTCTCACTCCTCTTTACCTACTCGCTGACTCTCGTCGCATGCTAGCTGGGTGAAGTATTCCATATTCCTATTACAAATCACTTTTAATAAATAAATCTAAAAAATGGACTGTAGATAGATCTTAAGCTCCATCATGAACAACTATCCAAATTTTCCATAGAAGCCGATTTCATGTCCATAGTTCACATTCTAACTCCGTGATACTCTAATGGGCCTCAAGACACAGAAGTATCGGGTCTGCTCCATAACTAAGCCGAACTTCTGACACTTCAAAAAGGCCACTGACAAACAAAGGAGTCTATGATTACTTCCAGATTTAGACGATCTGCATATGATCATCAATACTGTTTGAATTCTTGAGACAAACGGTATTTAAAAGAATTCGAAAATTGTGCCTCGTCCCGTCCTATATAATTTACAGATATGGAGCCTCCACTTTATCGTCAGCACATTAGTATCTTGATTAAGGTCTCATTCTCAATGATAGCGGACCGCCTTAAATATTTAATTTGATGATCCTCAAACTTCAATTAATTTATTACTGACAATTTGATTTATAATCCATAACTCTCATCTCTGTATGAATCTATACAATCGAGGTTATGGTTACATTAATAAATCTGATTGACAAGCCATTCATGCATTATAACAAATAGCTAAATGTAATAAATATGACACTTTATTAATTTCATAAAACATAAATACAAATTCATGCTTTATGTATAATTATCCCTAACAATCTCCCACTTGCTCTAAAGCATGTGAGACATGTCTTAAACCCATCCTGGGCATGACCTCAAACGATTTCAGGGTAACGTCTTGGTGAACTGATCCGCAAGGTTGCCCTAAGCACATTCATAACAGCCACAATCCCCTGCACATCCTAATCGATGATACTCTATATGTTTCCCTCTCTTGCACCTTGTTCTTCGAGCTCACATGCCCACCTTGTCACAAGAAAGTACTACGGGTTTATCCATACTGGAACAATTTCCAGATCTATAAAGAACTTCGAGCCAGACCGCTCTTTAACTCAAGCTTCCATAAGCGCATATTCAAATTTCCATGTGAAACTGCGATGCCATATTGTTTGAAATACCCCTCCGTACTACGCTCCACCACCAAGAGTGAATAATCGACCTGCACGTCGATTGACGGTCCTTATCCGACATGAAGTCGACCGCATATCCTATGGGATTCAGGTCAGCACCTCGAATAACCATAGTTTCTCGCTCTCCCCAAGGTACTGAGAATGCTCACTGCTAATCCTGCGCCAAACCTGTGGCTGGATTGGTAACGGTTGACAATCTTACTGCAGACAGCGTATGTCTGGTCTTGTACACAACATGGCATACATGAGGCTGCCCACTGCTGAGGCATAAGGAACCCGTCTCATGTCCTCTTCTTCCTGAGGTGTCGTAGGACACTGCTCCTTAGAGAGGACAATTCCATGTCGGGTCGATAGTTGACCCTTCTTGGAATTCTGCATCGAAAACCGAGCCAACACCTTATCAATATAAGATGCTCGGTGACGCGCTGTGAGTCTCGTCTCGCGATCCCTTATGATTTGGATCCCAAGTACATAACTCCGCTGTCTCCAAATCTTTCATTTGAAACTTTTCGACTAGCCATTTCTTTACGCCGATATTAACTTATATCATTCTGAATATAGGATATCATCTACTTATTGAACACCAAAAAGACTACTGTTTCCTTTGATGTACTTAGACACAAGGTTCATCAATATTTTCGTTTCAAACCGAAGGCTCTGATCGCCTCATCAAACCTTAGGTTCCAAGATGATTTTGCTTAAGCCCATAAATGGACCTAAGCAATCCTGCGTACTTTCGCTCTCGCCTTCAACTATGAAACCCTCCTCGTTGTATAATATAAAATGCTTTTCATCAAGATAACCATTCAAAAAAGCTGTCTCTGGACAGCCCATTTTCCATATCTCATAATCGAGAGCAAATGACAATGGAAAGAAGGATGCGAATGATTTTAAGTATAGCTAATGGGAGAAAGTCTCTTCATAATCGAATTCTCCGTATAGCCTTCTGGGCTACTAGCCATGCTTTGAAAGTCTCCACTTCCATCCACACCTCTCTTTTTCTTATAGATCCATTTCAGACCTAATGGCCCGCACCGACTCAGAAGATCTACAAGTTCCCATAATTGAATACATAGATTCCATTTCTTGTTCCATGTTGTCGTCATTCGTCTCATCAGATCATCCATCTATGTCAGGGAGGACAATGGATCGTCATCACCAAGACGGCCATAACAACATTTGCTTCACCGGCCCCCGTGCAGAATCGGGTTGTTTAGAACCCTCCCACTACGCCGAGGTGCAATGACATCCTCAGATAGGATCCGTAGCTCCTTTGTTACGCTCCCGCTGAATCTACATCGGTCGGGTCCGATCTCGATCAGATTGCAATTCCTCTAGTACAACCCTACTTCGAGGTTTCCAGTTTGCCATGTAGTTATCATTTTCAAGAAAGGTAGCATTCACGCATACAAATACTTTCTTATCTCGAGGACTCGTAGGAACAAACCTCCCTCTCGTGCCTGGGGTAACCAAATAAACATACATATTTCTCTGTTTGGCGGCTCTAGCTTCCCAGCCTTTCCAAAGACGTGTGCCGACACCCCATATACGGATATGACGTGGAACCGGGCTTACCACCACCCATAACTCTAAGGCGTGCGGCTTGGATAGACTGTAGGGAACTACATTCAAATGTGACTCAAGCCAGCCGCATATCCCCATAATTTATAATGGCAATGAGGAGTAGCTCATCATAGACCTAACCATGTCAAGCATTGTTCGATTTCTTCTTCGCCACGCCTGCCTGCCAGGCGTTCCAAGTGATGTGTGAGTCAGATACAATGCCATGCTCAATTAGGGTGATCCTGAACTCTATATCAAGGTATTCAATCTCCCGATACATGATCACCCACTGCCTTCTTTCGCCTTCCGCTAGACTTCTTTAAACTTTCCAAAAGTTTCAGATTTCCTTTGCAGATTAGGTAAACATAATTGCATCTAGAATAATCAAGCCAATGACAACTGACGGCAGCCCAGAATCACTTAGTTTCGATAACTGCAGGTCCTGCACATCCGGGAATTGCCAAGTCTGTGGTTCCGCCCCTAAACTCTCACGAGAAAGATCTCTTAGTCATTCGCTTTCCATTGTGTGATTCACAAGACCGAAGATTGCCAACTTTTAGCTCTTTTAAAGGACCATCCTTTACCAATCTGTTAATCTTATCCAGGCTTATATGTCCTAACCTTAGGTGCCATAGTACGTGTCATTATCAAGAATCTTTTGCTTCTTAGGCTTAGGATGTTCTACCTAAATAGTTCTGGTTAAGGAGCGTTTCGCTTATTTGGCCTTAAAATGTAAAGCCCATTTTCATTATTTGCATGACAAATGTTTAAACCATTTCCGAAATAACGATTATTATAAATGGAAATGTTAAACAATTGTTCATACAACTTAGAAACTCTAAATCAAATTTATCCCCGAATCCAGAATGCAATAAATATCGCTCAAAACAAAAATTTATTCCCCGGAATTCTAAACGAATTTATTTAATCACACACGTCACCCATTTAACTACCATCGAGCACTCATCGCTAAGCTCCCCGAAAGAATCTGGGCATCCGCAAAGCAAGAACAAATATGGCAAAGGACCCCAAATAATTATCCGTGATTGACTATCAACTTCCACTAAATTACTTAAACCAAGAAATCAAATTTACCTTTCTTTTTCTCCTTCGGGCCTCGGAGAGATACTTGTTATAGTTTCTCTCTTCCAATGCCCATCGACTTAAAGGGAAAACATTTTCCTGGGGTTTCTTTTCTTTGAGCCCTTCTTCTTATCGCTTGCTTGGGAGCAGCCTCGTCTTTCTTTTGGTCTTCCCGCAGAGGCACTTTATTGTTCTTCCTCTTCTTCTTATTGTTAGAAGAGGATGAGGCTCAACAAAGAATACTGCTTCAAATTAGTCCTCGCCTCGAGATGGCCTCGGTTGCTCAGAATTCATTCAAAGAATTGTTACATTGTAGTCCAAATTGTTCATACCATAGTCATTGTGAATTGAAGGAAATCAGAGTGAGTGAATCCAAGATTATACTCACTTGGGTGCGCCATCTATTATGGCCCCGTGCCCGCTCATTTATATAATTAGCCATGTCTTAACATGGTCACGAACAGAGTACCTTTTACCATCTCTGCCTATACTTCATATCATAGCGACTGCTCTGGGATTGCTTTCGCGAACATGTTTTGTAGGGAATCCATAACTTCAATGGCGCTTCCATCCTCTCATGTTTAGCCTACACGTCCATTGGCTGCGTATAAGCCCTGCCAAGTATCGACTTGAATCCAACGCTCATATGGTTCTCGCACACCACTTGTTCGCATTGGCCGCAGGTTCTACAGACATTCCTTAGTGAGAACAAATCTATTGTTCTCAGCAGTAATTAGCACGATATTAACATTACTCTTCCACTTTACAAAATTATCACTTCGTTAAGGATTCATTCGCGAGTAAAGCACCATGGGTTTGAGGTAGACATTATCAATAAATTAAATAAAAACGTATTTATTGCATGCAGAATATCAAATATATTTTGAATAGTAAACGGATGCATGAATGCATAGAAATTAAAACACATAAACAAAATACTAATCCAAGGTAAGTTAACCTACAATTAATATCCCTAAGTAGCAGGTGTGTCATACTAATTATAAATTAAATTTGAGACTATCTCAAATTAATAAATGAGACTCAAAATATCTCATATTTTCCCTCATTTATTAACTACCTTTATTTCGGTCAAGATACAATTAACCGTTTAATTGTATCTTCTTGAGTGTGACCCATCGTTTCAGGTTCTAACAACTTAACCTAAAGATCGCGCCGTAGTAGGTCAATCTTGAACATGACCATCCAAACCCCGTCGCATAGGAAGTGCAAACGATGATATCAGCCCAGTGGACACCTCCGTAGGGGAGGACGTAATCAAGGCGCCACTAGGGCGCCACCTCTAAAACTCACAAGGTTGGACTAACGATGGAGACCGTAGGGACACATCATTACATGTCTTTCTCCCACTCAATATTTTAAACTTATGTTTTCTAGCTTATAAAACATCATATGTTTTATAATCCTAGCAAATTATTATATCTATATAATTAATTACTAGGTGACAAGAATCAATTCTATTAAATAAAGCGTATAGAGTTCAATCTAATTAGGCTGGTTTGTGTTTCAGAAAACTAATCCAATCTAATTAGGCCCTAACCAGTTTGATAAAACTATTCTATAGAAAGGGCCTAATTAACTAACTTTAAGTCAAATATTTGGGCCTATTGTTTATTTACCATCTTTTAACAAATCGTCATTTATTAAAATTGAATAATCTAGGTTCGCGGGCCTAACTATTAACATATTAAATTAATTAAATTAGAATTACCAAGTTTAACTATTAAACTATATCCATTATTTAATTTTATTATTCAGAAACCAAACAAACATTCCTAGTAGAACATGTTTCTAAAGGATGGTATGCATGATACAATATGGTGGGCATTCATGTATGACATGTTATATGCATGGAGCATGTTATTCAGTGCATCCTTGTTTGATAACATAAAGTAAATAAATAAATAAAAGCGGGCCGGGTGTTTTGGGTATTTCTAATATATTACAATATTTGAAAAATAATGGAAAAAAAAAATATTTAAGTACATTAAGGCTTCTTTGATATATTCAAAACACTCCCATCTTCATGTCCAAACCAGTTTGTGTAATTTCAGACCACCAATAATACAAAATAAAAAATAAAAAATTACAAAAATCTATACCATTAATAGCCTGAATCTAGGAAAATAAGAAAACTTGAACCCAAAGGCACATATAATTACTTGTACAAGGTATTCTTTTCAAACACAAATAATCACATTAAAATATGCGAATGCACTCATGCTTGAATCAAAACAATTTTCTTAAACACAATAAAAAAATATATTAATATGAATTTTACATGAACCGCTCGATCACAGTGATGGAAATAAAAACAAAAGCCTTGTGGAATTAGGTTTAAGATTTTTCAAGAGAAAGATCTTGGCCTTACCATGAGTTGATAGACATTGTTATCAAAGGTGAAGATGGATCTGCCACCATTGTTGTTATAGAGTTTGTTTATTTGTTGGGACCAAACTGCTCCTTACTTAGTCTTTAGTGCCTCTTCTAATAGGTGTGTATTTCAGCAGTTCAGATCTAGAACAATGCCTCTGGATTTTTCTGCCTAGATCTACCTTACGTACTCAACACATGAGGCAAGGGATCCTCTAGGAAGAAGACTCTCTAGAAAAACATACTTTTCTTTTTTTTTCTCATTGGGGCAAGGGTTTCTTATTTATAATCAGCTGGTATAAATATCAACCAATTTGGATATTTGCAAATTTACTCATCTGGTCTTGATTAATATGAAATGATCGTCTCTTGATTACTCATAATATGCATCGATATTAATTTATATGATCCTACTTATTACTTTTAATCTATAATGTCCAATATTAATTTGTAGCAGTCCTATTATTACTTGCAATCTATATTGTCCAATATTAATTATTTTCCAAGCCTTGATCATAGAGTGTAATTTATTCGAATCATGAATCGTACATTGTAAAAATAATATAGGAGGTGGAATTGGGACCCATGGACTGTAATTTCAAGCTCAATAAGTTCAATAATTAAAATTTAAACTCTTTAATCAATCATTTTAATTTATTAATTTAGGAGTTATTCCATAAAACTTGAAATTGAACTCTTGTCCTCAGTGCATCGATTTTACTAGGAAATTTAGAGTGTCCATTGATTTAATCATTACATACGGTTCTATCCTCCAAGAATGGTTCTAACTAGAGTCGGGTGAAATTAGTTTGCCCCTCTCTAATTATATCTGATCCTTAAGTTCCATTAATCCATTAGTGAATAGTTAATTTATAAACCTGTTATAAATTAGGCGCTCAGCCATTAGGTTCGAACCAACACTTAAGGAACCAACTATCAAACTATAGGAAGGGTTGGATTCCATGTCATAGTTCACATTCGGTACGTACATCAATGGGCCTCAGACACAAGTATTGAGCCCGTTCCATAACGAGCTTTAACCGTGACTCAAAGGCCAGGTTGACGCCACGAGTCTATGACTACTCGGGATTGAGGCCCGATCTGCAAATGATCATCCGCTATTTGTTTGAATTCTTGAGACAAGCGGTATTTAAAAAGAATTAGAAAAGCTGCATGCTCATAGTCTGTCCTATATAATCTTATTATATATGGAGCTTCTACTTTAATGTATCGCCACATTAGTGACCGGATTAAAGGTCACTTCATTCTATTGATAATGGCCTTGATAATATTTAATTTGAAAGATCCCCAAACTTCCAATTAATTTATTACGGACAATTTGATTATAATCCATAACCTCGATCTCTAGGTGTATAAACATTTATACAACGAGGTTTATAGTTTACAGCTAATAAATCTGGGATTTTACGACGTTTCATTCCATACATTATGCACATGAAAATAGCTAAATGTAATAAATCTGACACTTTTGTATTAATTTCCAAAACATAAATACAAATTCATGCTACAGTTTTACTATCTAACATATTACTGTTTGTGCATTTGTTTTTTGTAAAGCGTCGCGGCCGAATCTGGGCTGGAAACTCGAAGGGCGGGATTACCTTGAGCTTCGGTTACTAGATCATTTTCATTGATCTTGTTTTCTTTCTGTTTGCACCAGAAACTGCATAGATAAAAACTACCAAGCTCAGCATCTTCGCCTTAGTGGTTCTATCTGATTCTATTCAATTTTAGTTTAACATGACATGCATTTATCATAAAACCATGCCTTTTATATCAAACTATACTCATGCTTATTCATTTTCACATGCTTTCACTTTACTTAAATCATGAGATTCAAACATATACTCCCAAAGATGTATTTAGTTTACAAATCCCATTTACATTGATCAAGTTTGTTATTTCTCTTTGTCTATACAATTCACATTCATGATGGATTTCATTCGGTGAATCCCGTCCTTTTTATCATTCAGTAATGTGCTTACGCATTGGTACAATTTGATCTATCATGCGGATGCGATTGGTGGCGTCATGTGGTCATTTAAAATACTCTGTATTCGTAGCGAATCTCCGTTAGTGCATCCGCCACATATTGAGGCATTTTCTTCAATACCGCTACCATCATAGCCAGATGTTAATTGGTGCATCCGCCCAGCAGAGGACGTGGACAATTCGGGTTGCCTTCGCGATGAATTGATTGGTGAATCCGCCATGTTAGTCGGCCAGTATATCGATTCAATTCAGATGGCCAAAGGTACGACCATTCGTTTGTAACTCAAATTTAATCACTCCGCATAATTGGTATCGGACATTTTCAAATATCACATTTTCAAATCCATATGCACTTTTCGTAATATGTTTCAAAGATATACTCATTCCATATAATCATTTTCAATTTATTTGGTGCCTGCAAAACACTTGAAATAAGGATAAGTCGATGAACAAATCGAAGTTGTCGGCTCGTTTCCCTGTGATCTAGGTCCTAAGTTAAGTGATCCTCACCGTCCTAGTCAATAACAATTATGCCACTCTTAGTGGATAAACAATTATTTAACATTTTTAGTGAATGACAAATTTTATCTTCATTAACAATTTTTTGGGTTAAAGACACTAAAGTCGCCCCAGCAGAACTTCGGCTCGTCTCGTAGTGAGTACGATACGTTTTTCGTTTAGTTTTAATTCTTGTTCCAGACCTATTAGTCATTTATTAGGTCCTTAAACGCTATCGACGTCTACGAATGTGAGACTTTGAACAACAATCAAAATTTTCTCATGGTGAGCGATGCTTCTGGCTAGCGGTGTAGGCCTTCGTCGTGGTGTACCCGAGGGGTGCCCTTTTAGGCACCTCGACCTCGCCGCGGCGAGGCATCCCACGCTGCAACGTAGGTCTACATCGCAGCGTGGGTTCCCTACGTTGCGACGTAGAAGCACGTTTTGCCCAGATTTTTCTAGTTTTCCCTTTTTGCGATTTTTCTCCAAAAATCACCCCAAAATCCAAACTAAACTCTAGAAATCACTCCCAAAGGCATTCCAATATCATCCTAAACCAACCATGAAACAAAATAACTGGATGGATTAGGGTTTTCTAACACCAAACATTATTTAAAAATCTAGGGTTTAGGTTCTTACCTTAAATCCCTTTGAATCTTTTTCACTCAAGATGCTTGATCACTTAGAAAGCAGATAGAATGATCTCCCACAGAAATCACTTTGCTTGCTTGCACAACCAGCTTTCTCTACTCTCACTTGCTTTCTTAAAATCGTTTTTTGTCAAATACAATGTGGTCTTCTAAGAACCACAATTGAGTCTTATTCCTATTTAAGTGTAAGGCCATGTTTGGCTTACACACAAATTCCATTCTCATTTTTCTCCTTTTTGGTCTTCATTTTTTCACTTTCATTATCATTTATTCACATTAGCATTTTAAAAACATCATTTGACCCTTAGGTCCTCATTTTACAAATTTCCAAATTTGCACTTTTTTCACTTAGGTTTTATTTTAGGTTCAATCTAATTTATCATTTTTCACAGGAAAACCCAAGTTTCGCTCAATTTATACCCAAAATATATAGTAAAAATTATTATAAATATTCTAGATATTTTTAGGGCATTACAAAAGTGTAATAAAAGGAAAGTAAGGTCAAATAGGGATAAGACCAAGTTGGTCTAACATTTTGGGGGAGCAAAAACGTGAAGAAGAAGAGATGAGAAAGGAAGAAGTAGAGGAAGAAGAAGAAGAAGAAGAAGAGGAAAGGTATGGAAACTATTTGTGTATGGATTTCTATGGATTTGTATGGATGGCTATTTATTCCTTCTACAAGAGTCATGTTCACTGCTCCTGCACCTCCAACTTCAACAGGAACTTCCGCATCTCTATTCGCATCTTCCTCGCTATGTGAGGAATTATAAAGCAGAAAAATCTTTTGATTGCATCTGAAATGACAACAAGTGTGTGGTGTGGTGTGCATTGTGCATTTCCCTATCAAAGCCCTTGAACTAACCTTTTAGGCACGAAGGGCATTCTGAGGCTGAATCGTGTGGATTCACTAGGCACCCACCATAATATTGATTTGGTATGGATAAGTATGGAATAGTATGGTTTTGCATGGACCCATTCTGAGGTTGGATTAAGATTAAATCACAACTAGATTTGTTAAAGGTTAAGGGTTGGAAGGAAAAATACTATTGCAATATAAGATGAGTATGGAATCCTCCTTTTGAGTATGGATTTGTATGGATTCTTGGTTTATGATGTATGGATACTTGTTTGGGTGTTAGAAAGTTAACCTAACTCACAAGTATTTGAGTTTGGGTTTGGAAAAACCCTAATTAAACCCTATGTTTGGTTTTGGTTGGGTTAGAACACACTTGGGAGTTGTTTTTGGTGATGTTTTTGGATTCTTTTGGGTTTTTAGTTGAATTTCTAGAAAAATGGATGAAATCAGCAAAAATCTAGGCAAATTGTGAGGTCCTCTGACGTGAGTGAGATCCTGTATTGATGAATTTATCTGGAAGGGCGTGACGTATCCCCATTCTGGCATTGGCGGGAGGCCGGATGACTTCAGTTCTGAGCTGGCTTTACTGGTTGGCGAAAATGCGGCGCATGGCTGGTGCCTCAGCCATGACTGTCAACTATTGTTCACAACATGGAAATTTCTATGTTTTGTTTTGTTTTTCTATTCCGTTATTCCGAGGACTTGTCTATTGGATAATAAGGTTATATAAGTGTATCAAAAGATTATTCATGTTTGTAGATGAAAAGAAAAAATTGGGCATTTACCTTACTCAGACAGAAGATCTATAACCATTGACACTCGATCAGATATTCTTTGTTATGTTATGGACTGCAGGTGATATGGGATGTTATTTACTCTTGATGATGATGTCTCTTAACCAGACATCTCTGATTAATCACGACAACACTCCTGATGGTGCCAACGTTGTATTGATATTCTGCGAATTAATGCTGGCACTTAGTACTTGTTTTCGTTAGTATAGACACTCTCTGTTGGTTCTGGCATCACCTTTGCCTCTGACACATAACATTATCTTGAACATATTTAATATTATTCTATTATTCTTCCCTGTCTAGTGATTATGATTATGATAGATGTGAATAATGAATATTAATAATATGTGTGTGATTAATATCATTGTACCTAATTTCTGTACCAATGAAACTCTAATCTTTTTAATTTTCTGTTAATGTAAACTCATATTTTCAGTTTTGATATAGTCTCAAACTCGGTTTCTCGGAAAGTGACTGGTTAAATGTGTTATGTTTGATATGTGTATAAGTTTTTTATATGAATTCATGAAAAATTATGATATCTTAGCACTAAGAGTATTAATGCATGTGTATACATATAAGTTATATGTTTCCAACTAAGTGTAAAACATACGGGTTTTAATCGATGGAATTACGAAGGAGGATGATCCCACAATCTACATACGACTGAGCCGACACAATTTAGCGGAGTTCATCACACAGCCAGGTTTTGCGCTCACGATTATGTAAATGTAAGTATGCAGTTTTTGTATATGTATATGTAAATGGGACTCAGGACTGTATGTATTGACACAGTAAACACCACTACGGTGGTAGTTTTATTTTGTAACTTTGTATATGATATTTTGATTCAATTATAAGACTTAGGCCACCAATGTTTGAAAAAGTAGGTAAAAAGTCCCAGTATAGTTTCGCGCCCCCTTCATCCGCTTAGGTGGGGGTTGGGGGTGTGACATAGATCCTACAAGTAACTGATTAGACCCATGTATCTGGAAAGAACGTGGTTATCTAATCAGTGAAATGTATAGTGTGTGGAGGAATCTAAGCTATACAACATTGCTCTTGGACAAATCTAGCATTCAACTCACAAATGTTGCGCTTTCAAGGAAATGCAAATTGATTGTTAAATGATTATCACCATCCGTAGTGTCTCTCTTCATACATTTTAGACTTTAGTAGCTGTTCGCTTTATAGATTTTAGAATTAGTTGATTAGTTTTAAATCAGTTTTTGTTTCAATTAAATTGATTTTATTCCACATCCTATTTGGTCGCCTAAATAGTAAAGAGCCCTTATGTCAGGGTGATCAAATTCGATTAGAGAAGACCTCGATCCTCATGGTGCGATGTCCAGAACTTTAAGAGTCCACTTTATTACTTGTATGACGTGCGCGGAAGGGGTTGAGTGTTGGTAATACTTTTCATTTCAGTTTTTGAGTACACTTATTTTTGTTTCAAATCAGTTTTTGAGTATTTACCACATTCACTCCCTTGGCCATATTTTCATATACACGTCATTTTGTCCTAACAAGTTTTTGCCGTTGTTGCTAGGGACTTTAGTTAGTCTTTGGTAGCCATGTTGAAAAATTGGTCAACAATGGGGCATCAATGTGATTGGAAAGGTCTCCCCGAAATCCTCCAACGGTCATGAGTACATCCTAGTAGCTATTGATTATTTCACCAAGTGGGTGGAGGCAACTTCTTACACGAGATTGATAGCTACTAAGGTGGCTAAGTTCATCATATCACGGCTATCTATCGTGTAGGATCCCCCGTGAGTTGATCTCAGATAGAGGGTGAGATTTCCAAAGCGAGGTGAATCTGGCTGGCCCGAGTATAGTATTCGTCGTGAACTTTATCGCATATAAACCATAGAATAATCAGGTCGATTAAATTTGCAAATAAAATATCAGAATCCTGTAAGATGGTAGAGACATCGAGATTGGTGGAAATAATTCGCATTATAGGTGCGTATAAATGCGTCATGTCGTACCTCCACAGAAGCTACTCCTTTTTCGTTGGTCTATGGCATGGAGGCAGTCCTACCATTTGAGATGGAGTTAAGTTCATTAAGAGTGGCACTAGAGCATCAGATTACTGAGACAGATTGGTTGCAGGCCAAATATGACCAATTGAGTTTGCTTGATGAGAGGAGATTGAGGGTTGCAGACCATATGCAAGATTGTCAAATAAAAACAGTTCGACCATTCAGGAAGAGATTTAAGCCTCGAATATTTCAGAAATGAGAATTAGTCTTAAGGGCTCTCAGGGGATTGATTAGTAACTGTTAACCTAACCAAAACACATGTACCAATATATCACATCAGTGTTCAAGGACTATTAACTAATCCCTGACAACCTTGCCATAGAAACATGGACCCATACTATATAAACAAAAATCTCTCTAAGTAAATCATTTACCCCAGTTTGTTTTTGGTGCGATGCATAAGTGCACGAATTGCGACAAGTAATAAAATGGATTTAAGTCCAGATATCGATCCCACAGAGATCTCAAGAATTTTAAATCAACTACCCTGACTACTCAATTTCCATACTATTTGGACCACTAAATGATAGTAGGATCCAGCATTAAGGTGCTGGAAAATTAATCGAACAAAAGGAAAATAACTGAATGACAAATAAACTTGAATATAAAGAATAAAGAATAATTAATAGTTAGGAAAATGAATAGAAATTAGGTGTGCCGTTTAGAGAGAACACATTAAGATCAGTACTGCGCGAAGTATCAATTCACATTGTATCGACTTGTTAATTTTGCTTAGTAATTCGATTTCAAAAAAATGTCAAGGCGTTAGTAGTTCGGTTGGATCTCCACACTTCACATTTCATTATCTAATTTTTACTGATTCTCTCGAATGCGAATTAGATAACTACTTTTAACAGGGACTTCCTAATGCAGGTATTTTTCTTTTCTGATACCTCATACCCACGTTTTATGGAATTTGTACACCTTAGCTCCCAGTTATCGATTGAGCAAGGATGTGCAATTTCGAGATCCTCTTCTCAGTGGAATGATCACCCTCTCATGATTAGATCTCGGCTAACACGGGATTGGCTTCACTATTGAATTGAGTGAACTCTGCTTGTTTAAATTGATAACTCCATTCAACTCATTCTTGATTTCAAATTGAGAAGAGGATTTATCAAGTAAACTCCATAAGCTCATTAGATCTCTAATAACGGAGTTAATATACCTTCAAAAGAAATATTCATAACTCCAGGGATGGTCATCTCTGTGTCACTCGGAGCCTCCTTGAAATGAGCAATGAAACAATTCTTAATACGGGTATAAGAAAGTGATCTTCAGTCCAAAACTTTAAACCCATATAGCAGAAAGTAAATTCATAAAGCCCCGAAATTCGCAATTTCTTTGAAATAACTATGAAAGATAGTTTCGACAATAGCATTCATAATAGTGGGTTCCTCGGTGCGAATTACACACTCTGACATTCCTCACGATCAGAATAGCGCATTTATTTGGATAAGCGAATTTATAAATTTATACGAACTTCACAACATTCTAGGTAGTAATTGAAAAAGTGAGTGCATTTAGCTTTAGCTCAAAGCGATAACATCCAATTCAATAAAGAAAACTAGAGCGATAAATCTAATCTAATCTCTAACTATCAACATTGAAGAAAATAAAGAAAAGAGAAAAGAAAAGAAAGAAAGCTTAAGAATAAGAAAATGGCAGCCGGTATCGGACCTCTCGTGCGTGGCATGAATTTGCCTTCTTATCTGGATAGCTGCGTATTTATAGGGTTTTTCAATTGGGCCCTAATTCCAATGTAGTCTTTGTGGATTCCAAAGTTAGTTGGCCCATATTACCGTTCAAGTCGCGACCTCAATTCCTTGTCGCGACATCATCCATGTCGCGACCTCGATCTCACGTCGCGACCTCAACTTCTTGTCTATGCAGCCTTGAACTGATCATTAATGATGTCGCGACATCATTCTCTTGTCACGACATCAGCTTACGTCTTCTGCAGCATTCACATATTTACTCCACGATGCCGGCGCCATTCTCTTGTCGTGACATCAACTACGTAAATGCATCTTTCCAGCGATATCCTTCACGATGTCAGCGATCTGAGTCTCGCGCCGCGATATCAACTTATGGCTTGCAGTCTTCACTTGATGGCTTTTGGTGGCGTGACTGGCCTCTTGTCGTGACATCTGACTAAATGAAATTCAGCTTCCAAGCGGAATCTTAGATGTGCGACTGCTCCTTATCGTGACAAAGTTCATTTCTTTTTAGCTTTCGCCGATGGTTCGATGTCGCGACGCCGATCTCTTATCCGCGACATCGACTTAGTTCTACGGAGCCTTCAGCGCGGTTACTCTTGGAGTCGCGACAACAACAATCTCTTGTCGCGACATGGTGAAAACCCTTCTGCGATTTCAATGGTCTCTCGATGTAGCGACCTCGATCCACGTCGCTGACCTCAGCGCTATGTCTTCTGCGGCATTCAATTTGTCTTGGATGTATGACATCAATCTCTTATCGACCTCGGCAAGATAGGTTTCAAGCGGTTTCTCATGATGTAGCGACATGATATGTTATCGTGACATCAAGCCCGGTGCGCATGCTTCAATCTTATGCGCCACTTGTATCTTTCCTTTGATTGCTCTTGTTGTCGCGACATCAATCCCTTGTACTTCTATCACTTCCAAGCCTCCACAGATTCAAGCGTTGTTCACGATATCGCGGCATCATTATCTTATCGCGACTTCACTTCATGACTCTGCCGGCTTTGAGCGTAGTTCACGTGTCACGATTTGATCTCACGCGTGTCGCGACTCATTTCATTTCTTCTGACTTTCTCATAGGCAAGTCTCATGTCGCGACCCTCGATATCTTGTGATCCATGCCATGACACGCATCAGATTTCCTTCAAATGTCACGATGTCGTGACCTCATAAGCTGGTATGTAAACCCCGAAAGCTACTGACGATAGTTAGCGGTTGCTTTCATTTACCTTACTATTTTCTGCATTTTTACTCCGCCCGATTTATTTCCGCTGCGTTTCTTCTTTCTTTTTATACTTCTGCAAATAACAAATTTGGTGAGTTTCTTCATATCTCTGCGTCTGGTATTCCACACTTTTACATTAAAATCAACAGAAAAATGGACTAAAATAGATGACTTTTAAACTCCTCAAACTCCCAAACTTAAATTTTACTTGTCCTCAAGCAAGAAGAAAAATTGTTTGTCCTCAAAACAATAAAAATTACAGGACATTTTCTCTTATTCGTTCTCACAGTGGCATTCAATTTGAGTGAAATGCAAGGTATGCATAATTTTAATACGTCTAGCTTCAAGTCCAGTTCAAGGTTGGTCTCTACTCTTTATACTATAAAAACTAAAGCTGTTGGAATTGTTTTACAAACAACATACTCATTGAATCTGTTTGAAAATAGTTATTTTCCTTTCTCATTTTTCATACGGTCATTAACTTCCTAAAGTCATCGCAATTTTGATTGTTTCCTATTCTTCCAAATTCCATAGGCTTGTTTTCCATAATGATCTCCACTAATGTAGGTGATTTCAGCCTTCAAGATCAGTAGGTCTTTTCAGGCTTATATTGGGCACAGGTAATGGGTAAGGATGGAAGGAATTTTAGGTTAAGATTACCACACAAGCCTTTTCTCTCCTCTTACCTTTCTTTCTTGTAGTTTCTCTAATAAACTCCCTAAACTTCATGTTTAGATCTCTTTAATTCTTCAATTCAGAACTGTATGCCCCTATTTCTCTTATGTAATTCCACTGGGAAACTTCCTTGTTTGTCAACTTCGGGGATAGTGCAATGTTTTAACTTTTAGGCTTCTAACGCTCTTAGCAGACTTTGGGTTAGTAGCTCCCATACGGATGGCATTAGGGTGCTAGGTGTTGAAACACCCCTAAGAACTTAATTGTTCAAGAGTTAGGCCACAAGATAAAACTTATCCCTATAAGCTTTCTTTTCTATTGCATTTTTACGCTCTTTGTCTTTTCTTTCCATTCCGCTTTTTGAGTTCCCTCGAAAATAGATACTCAAAACTTCACATTTTCTTTCTTCCTCCTTGAATTCACAGGTAATCATAGGTTCTTTACTGAGGATTGATGTCTTAGGATGAGTTGGGGTTTCCATTGGTCTTGAAAAAATAGGCTTGTTGGCTCAATTTGGAGCTAACATATATGCATCGACATATGAATAGGGATAAATTTAGAATGGCTCCAAACGTCGAGAATGGCTGCATCATCTCTTGTCAGCTGTATCACCTAGGATTTCGCCTCAACCAATAATCTAACAAATTCTAGAATTTGGTTTGAACAGTTGTGACTAACCATAGGGAGTACCTTGACTCATTTTTGTTGATGAGTATTTAAATTAATTGATTTTCAACAAGTTTCTTGACTTATTGTTCATACCACAAACTCAAAAATATGTTTTGTTCCTTCTATTTATTACCTTCCTCTGGTCTGGACTTATCAAGCTAGACTTAAGTAACTTTTGCACCTTGTTTCAATCAGTGTATTCATTGGCCCTTATTCTACATTTCGAGATCATTCCTAATCTAGCTGCTATTCAATTCGGCTCATTACATCTCGGTTTTTGTGCAGAACTAATTTCTACTTTAATTTCTAATCATACAATCTCAAAGCAACACAATCATGGAATCAAACAAATTCAAATAGCACTAACAATTCAATTTAAATTATCATTTATTAAGTTCAATTCTTGCGGCAGGTTGGATACCTGTTCTTAGGAGAAGGATGGTAATGAAGTTAGGCGGGGAAGAGAGGTCCTATTTTTCCACTTGCCCAAATAGTCAGGAGCAAAGATGTTGGGGGGATCTAGGTCTAATGTACCTAAATGAGCTGGGATTGGAATTTCATTTCTTCTTTCCTTCCTCTTCTTGGTTTCCTTCTCCATTTTGTTCTTCAATGAAAAATCTCATTAGAGATCAAACCTTTTTGTTCAACTCTTCCTGCCTCTTTCCCAAGCCATTCATTGTATTCTCCATTTCGGTCATAACCTCTAGAAATTTGGCAAGATTATTGATGTCGGATCTAAGTTTTCCAACCATTCTTTTTGCCTGGGGATTACGTATCTTTGCCGCTGTATCTCTATCATCCAATTTCTTCTCAAAATCATGCAGCAGGGAGACTTGTACAAAAACTTGAATCCTTTGATTTGCCACAAATTTGGCTTCTGCTGCGCTATCTCTTTTCTTTACTCAGTTTTAAGGTTGAGAATCACGCTCAAAATGGTTGTTATAAAAAAGCTTCATGGTGAGTTTGGTTTATTAAAACAAATTGTGATCTCTTTCATCATTTCTTTCTTAAACTCTTCCCACTTGCTGTGAGAAATTTTTCCCATACGTTTCCTCTTTTATTGACTCTTCTCTCCTTGCTGTTACTCTTGTTTGTAGCTCACTTCATTACTCATTTCTTTTTCTGTTAGCTCTTCCTCCCCTTCTTGGTCTCTTCTTTTCATCTTTTTTCATAAATCTTTCTTTGAATTCCTGTTGTAGTTTCCTCCTTCTCTTTCCATCTATTCTCTTGCATGGCATTGAGAGCTTCAGTGTCGACCCATTCTCTTGTGCTCCCCCCTTGAGCTTTCTCCATGTTAGGTTTAAATTGCACAAGAGGAGCGGCTGGGGATGGAGAGAGAATCTATTAGACTGCCTTCATCTTGCCTGCATTGTCTGCAAACATGTACCCTGCATAATCATTGTTGTCAGTGGGTTTTCTAGGGACTCTGCTCCTTGATCATCAACCTCACAGTCTCCTTTTACGGTTTCTTGATTTGGGCTTCATCTCTATTCTTCCTAGCCTCCCCTTTTCTTGAGGGTTTCTTGGTCCCTTGCTAACTCCACATCATAAAGAGTGGTGGCTCTGGGTACTTCTTCCGATTCCCAAAATTCCTTTCACCCGACCTTGACCTTGAGCATTGATTATTCTTGGGTGGGAGTATCAGACCTCTTTTATTCCCTTCATGTTACCTCATGGATAAATTCTCTATAATGCTCCTATATTGATCTTGTACCCTTTGAGTATGGCATACAGCAACCTGACTTCTTGTTCTCTCCTTTGTGCACACATGTTTTGTTGGGACCAAACGAAACGAGGAAATAAACCATACATAGCCTCTTGATGGGCTTCCTCATTCACTTGTTCTTGGCCTTCCTTCTTCTTAGTTCATTTTTACCGTTGGTAAGGCTTCTTGGAAATCTTTCCAAACTCTGTTTTCAATAGTTTCTGAATTTGGAACCATGTTTGTGCCTTTGCCATACCATAAAATATCGTTGATAGCCTTGGCCGTATGAGACGGACTCCTCTAACAAATGACTCCATCCTTCCTTCCCCTACCATATTTGAATAAAACTCTCTTACAGGTGTTGTATGCCCTAATTTTTGGTGTCTGTAGAGACTCTCCACATCACTCTGCTGCTCTATCATCTCCTTGAGAAAGAGATATGGGGTTTTTGAATCTCCTCTACGCAACAAACCTTGTTAGCATAATACTTCTTCACTTGGGATCAGCCGTACGAGACGAAATCTTCTACTTCTTCTTCTTCTCTCCTCTTTCCTTTTCCTTTTATGCTCTTTCTTGAGAAGTAGCGGAGCTTGGTGCTTCTGATAGCACCTCTCATGATCTTCAAGCGAATCTCATCCTACGCCTTGTTCTCCTTAGCGAGTTTCTTAACCTGATTGTTCATGTTCCCTCATAATCTCGTCTAGGTTGGGGACTGGGGTGGAATTTCAGCCATTGGAAACGAGAAAAGCTTTTCAAGTTTGAGGCAGCTAGGGTTTTCGGGGTTTGAGATTAGGAAGGAAGCGGTGAATATGGTTATGTGGAGTTGGAGTGAATGAAAGTTTCCAACGGTTGCAATTGTCCAATGTTTGTGGGCTAATTAATGCTTCAAATTTGAACATGTCGCGACTTCAATTCCGCCTCTTTTTGTTGAGATCATTAAATTTAGGAGCTTTTTAGAGTGAGTAGTTAGCACTTATCGCACTTTATGTTCATGACATACCTAGGATATCGCGACAATACAAGGTTTTCTAGAATTGTTTGATGTGACATCCTTTTTCATTTGAAACTTAATTCCTTTGTCGTGATTCTAGTGGTGTCATGACATATACTACTCTTCCTTCATTACACCCAAGTTGCCCCTTTGGAGCAGTCCGACATCAATGTTTTGTCGCGACACCAACTATGTCGCGACGTAACGCCTTCTGTCGCGCGTAAGCCTTTAACTTCAGATTTCAAAAACCTTGAATTCTCTTATTGTTTCCTAACCCATTTAGACATCTCTTTAGGCATATTTTAAGCAAGATTTAACAATTAATTCAAGTATTTCTGATTGGGTTAGGGAGAAGGTTCTCCTTTTCATGTGTGTTTCCTTTGCAAGTTCTTTGGGGTATTCTGTAGTTGTTGCTATTCATGTCTTTAAACCTTGGAAGATCAACTGCAATATTCAAGAAAAATCTGAATTAAACTACAATCGGGTTTCTAAAATTAAATATCCTTCTAAAAACAAATAAAACCTAATTTATCGACAACTAAAAAGAAAAAAATATTTCAAAATTTAAAATCGAACCCAAATCCTTATGGGTTGCCTCCATTAAGCCCACTCGGTTGAGTCCTTAAATTTGGACTTATTTGTTGTGTTTACTTCTTCTTTTTCCTCCAGAGCAGGTTGGAGTTCTTCATTTCCCTCTTACTGTTTAGATATGCTAACCTTTGTCCATTGACCTTGAATTCTTCCCCATTATCGGTCTTGATTATTGCGCTCGAATGTAGTACTTGATACCCCTTTGTGTATGGCCCCTCCAATTGGATTTTAATTTCCCTGGAATCGACTTGAGTCCCTAGAATTAAAAGACGAGAACTTGTTTACTATTTCTGAACTCTTTTCTCAAAATTCTCTGACCATGCCATTTCTTTGTCTTGTCTTGCTTATATTCTAACATTATCATAAACCATTTCTCAGTTCTTCCAGTCGAACAGGTTGGAGCAATCTTTCTTCCCTTCTTGCAAAATCGAAGTTCCAACTTCTTAATGGCCCACATTGCCTTGTACTCTAATTCAAGAGGTAGATGACATGGTTTGCCAAAAACAACTACTGTGTGAGGACATTCGATGAGTCTTGTATGCGATCACAATAAGCCGAAGTGCATCATCAAGTTTGGAAGACCAATCCTTCACCTTGACTCACCAGTCTTTTCAAGTATTCTTTTGATCTCTCCACATTGGGAAATTTACGCTTGTCCATTGATGCAGGGATGATAGGCTAAACTCATTACATGCTTGATTATACACCGCTCATGAGTTTTGCAAATATTTTGTTTGCAAAATGGGTTATCACTAAGCAGTGGTTACAGGAGTTCCAAATACACCCGCTCAAAATATTCTTTTGCAAGAAACTCACAACCTGTGTATTAGCATCATTCCTTGACAAGCACGCTTCCACCCATTTGGGAAACAGACTCCATCGCAGCGCATGTATAGGTTTCCAAATGATGGTGGGAAAGGTCCCATACCCATTCCCAAACATCAAAATTTGTATCACCATAATACCTTTTAGGAGCATTTCATTCCCCGGGCCGGGCCGATATTTCCAATCCTTTGGCATCTATCACACAATTTAACCCACTCGCACAATCCCCTCGAAGATAGTGGCCAATAAACCTCGCGATTGAGTATCTGTGAGCTGTTCTTTCGCTAAAAATGTCCCCCATATGGTGATGCATGGCATCCATTTAAAATGCTGCCTGCTCACCTTCTCCGCACACATCTTCTTATTATCATGTCAAGACTCTTAATAATAAATGGTCATCCCAAATATAATACCTCCGCCGGCCATCCCGAAGTTTCCTTCTCGTTGGTAGCCGAATTTTGAAGGCATTATCTACAAGCCGATAATTCACAATATCGCATATACCATGGTAGTCGAAGGAAACCTTAAACAATTGCTCATCCGAAGTTCTCCTGTTAACATAATAACATTTTCTTCTTCATCACTCCGCTTCTTTCTACTTCGACAAGGATCGCTATCACATTGTCACATCCCTTTATCCTTTGATTTCCAAATCAAACTTTGCAAATACAGCGACCTTACCTTATCAATTTGCTTATATTTTCCTTTTCGACATCAAGTATTTATGATGATGATCGCGTGAATCACCTACATGGGATCCTAAAATAATACTTAAATTTTTCACAAGCAAATGATACTATATGATAGTATCTCCTTTCATAGTTGAGTAGTTCTTTTGTGCTTCATTAAAGGTCTTGCTAGCATAGTATATGGCCCTCGAATACTTTCTTTTCTTTGCCCCAACATACCCTAAGGCAAGTAAAATCACCGGCATCACACATTATTTCTCAAATCCCCATCCCATTCCTCGTGCGTGCCTAATATAGGTGCTTGTATCAATCCGATCTTGATTTCTTCTAAAGCCATCCTTGCGTGAGTCATCAAAATTGAATCTTGTATGTTTTTCCAAATAGTCTCGCATAGTGGTTCCATTATTTTGAAAAATCTTTGATGAATCTCTGTAAAATCCAAGATGCCCTGCTAGAAGCTTCTTACCCTTTTACTCGTGGTAGGTGGTGCAAGAGTTTTGATAATGGATACTGATTGGTCAACTTCCTACCCAAGAGGTGAGGAAATTTTATGCCCAAGAACAATACCTTCTCCGTCACCATAAATGGCATTTTTCCAATTCAGCCGCTAATCGTTTGTTCATATCTTTGAAGTACTGCTTTCTGTATTGATTAAACATTGATCAAATCGATCCATACACAAAGAAAGTCATCCATGAAAATTTCCATCAATTTCTTCACCAAATTCGAGAATATAGACATCATACACCTCTCGAATGTAGCCGAGATTACATGTACCTAAATGGCATCCTTCCGAAGGCAAGGTACCATAAGGGCATGTGAATGTGGTCTTCTTTGATCCTCAGTGCAATAGCAATCCGATTGTATCCCGAGTACCCATCCAAACAAAAGTGAGGGTGTCCCGCTTAACCTCGTCCAACATCCGATCAATGAAAGGCAAAGGAAAATGATCTTTCTCGTCACCGTATCTGCCCTCGGTAATCACATACCTCCATCCCGCTGGCCACTGCTCTTGTTGGGATCACCGTTTCATTTCGATCACAAGAACCCTCCTTTCTTTGGAACCACATGGATCGGGGTCACCTAAGGATCTATCTCAAATAGCATGCATAAAACCAAAGATTCAACAATTTGAGTACTCTTTCGACTACTTCCTTCATCACCGATTCGCCTCCTCTCGTGTTCTGGCGATGGTTTTAGTTCTTCTAGCAGAATCTTATGCATGCAAATTACGGACTGATACCCTTCGGGCCTCTTCACGTGGACCAAGCTAACGATTCCTTATGCTTCCTTAATATTTTCGCCATCTTTGTTCCTCGATCACCGAACCGGCCGAATGATCACGGTTTTTCTTTGGTAATTCTAAGTAAGATACTTTAAATGACATGGCAACTCTTTCAAAACTAGCCCTTCTGCACCGGGTTTCTGATGAATTTCCTCTTTCTTACTCATTTTCCCCATTGTCGCTTCTCGTTTGCTTCGTGCTCAACACAATTTCTATAGAATGAAAACTGCTGTATGGAGATTCAGAATAGACATCTTTAGTATACTGGGAATTCATCTCTTTTTCATTGATAAAAAAAACTGAGTATTACAATCATTGTTAGCATCGGGGTTGGAAGTATAAGGCAAATCTGCTACATTGCTATCTTCATATCCTGTCTATATTTTGCATACTTTTGACCAAGTTAAAAACAACAGCTTCTTCTCCAACCCTCAAGATAAGAACTCCTTTTTGCATGTCAATCAGAGCAGCTCCAGTAGCTAGGAATGGTCTTCCCAATAACAGAGTACTTATGGTCTTCTTCCATGTCCGAATGATGAGTCTCTGAAAACAAACTTCCAGCGGTGACGATACATCTTCAAACTCCTTGAGTTTTACCAGCCAATCACATCTGCCATTTGAAGAGTACTTGATTGTAGGGTAAAGCTCCCCAAACTTAGATTTCTTGACGAGATAGAGGCATCAAGTGTCACTAGCTCCTGAGTCACGAGAGAGCTTCACCCAGGGTGATTGACAATACACAAAGGGATTATGAAACTCCTGGTCCTTCATCTTCTTTAGTAATTCCTTTAAATTCTTGCTTGCAAGTAGCAGTGAGATTCACTAATTCCTTCCTCTTTCTTTATTTTTCTTTTCTTGCTCATTATGTCCTTCAGAGAATTTTGCATAAGTGGCATTTGGTTACCACTTGATAAAAGCGCCACTTATCTCCGGCTCACGGAAGGTTTCGAGAACCTTATAAGCTGCTCCTCCATCATGACCTGCGATCTTTGGCAAATGGGCCCATGAGCTGATCCTTGGATGTTCTTCCTCTCTATTCTTTCTTTTTCATTCTCAGGTTCCTCTTCGCTACAGTCTTGCTCGTCTTTGTGCTTTATCTCATCTTTCTCTTTCATCTCTTACAGCTCCTTCCCTGACTCCACAAGCTTCACGCCATACGATCTTTTGGAGTTTTCTTCCTTGTGTCACTTGGGAAGGCATCTCCTCTGACTTTGCGAGGTTAAGACTAGTACCCCTACTTATGTCTCAGGTTCTTCGGGGATGCATTGGTGGTGTTCTGAAAGGATTTGAGAATTAGTAGCGATTCTTTGACTCTCTGAACTTTGTTCATGGAGATTCATGACTTCTTATTATCCCCGTAGGCTATGACATGTTCTTCAAGATTGGGCCCTCCTCGTACGATATTATTCGTTTACCGTGCTCATTTCCTTACTTCTTCTTCTGGAACCTTGGTGGCTGTTGGCCAACCCTGTAAGAGGGAGTTCTGTCGTACCTTGGGCCTTGTGAAGCCTACCGTAGAGAAATTCTCATGGTTCTCACGATCTTTGGTGATAATGTCTTTGTGAGTTAGTATTGGAGTTTTGAAATGGTAAGCTCTTGGCTCACGAATAATTAACTCCCTTGACATCATAAAGTTCTTGAGTTACCTCTCGGCACTTCCATTCAATAACTCCTTTCAAATTGCTCCTGTTCATGAAGCGATTATGTCTTTCTTTCTTGCTTGTCCAACTTTGTGCATAATGGCATCCAGCATTCCATGGTGTCATCTTGCTCGGCTCCATGATCCCTTTCCTCTGTTGTTTCCTCTTGCCAGAAGCTCGAGAAGAGGAGTTTCATGTTACATTTAACCCGGTCTTCAATCGACTCTTTGCCTCTTGGCACCTTTTTCGTTTAGATGCTCGCGGCATGAAGCATGATGATCCCTTTTGATATATCATTCAGGCATGATATCTGATATCACGTGGGGTTGGATCTATCCCATGCGTGGACATCTTTTATTGACGTTTGAATCTTTCCCAGCTACATACGAACTTTCATCTTCCACACTGTTGGAACCTGAGTTTCTCATTCTTTGCATGGTGAAATTTGAGGGAAGAATGCACCCTAAGTAGGCCTCTCTTAATTCCTCAGTATCAACGAGGAGACCATATGGTAAAGATTCATACCATATAATTATTGTATCTCATAGAAGAGTGGAGATAGATGCGGAGTTTATGACCTGGTCTCACCCCATTCGACAACGGTATTAGCCATCACGAGGAATCTTCCCGGGGTGCTTTCATTGGATCTTGAGTCAGGATGACGATGGCGATCTTTCCTTTGGATCATTCTGTCGATCTTGTAGTTCAAGGTATTAGCATCCAATGTTGAAGGTGTCCCAGTTGCGAGTATTCTTCTGTATAATTGGTCACTCGAAATCCTCCATTTGTATCGGTGGTAGAGGCCTTTAGCTATACATGTATGACACACGATCCACGCCCTTTAAATGCATAGTTGAGTTTTGCGCCTTCTTTTGTCTTTCTCGAAGCTTAAATTGTCTCCTCTATTTCGTGTCAATTTGGGAATCGGATCGTTATTCTGTTTCCTGTAGTAAAGTTTTTCTGAAAATAAAATGCACTCCCATTAATAAGTTAGTCAAATCAACAAATATATTTATTATGCCCCGATTTAAAGGTTAGTATTAAAATGGTCTTTGCAGAAGAATCTATTTTTGTTCTTTTCTTCAAATGTCAATTAAGTATTTCCTTCTTTCATCTGAATATTGATCTATGCGATTCTTTCGATCCACATACACTTGGTATATAAAACTTATTAACCTCTTCAAAGCATATACAATATATCATCGGTGTTGAGGTAACCAACTAATCCCCAGCGACCTTGCCTTAAAACTTATAGACATTATATATATAAACCAAAAAATCTCAAAAGTAAATCATTTCAAGTTTGGTTTTGGTAAATACAGTACGCAGTGTAGTAAATGGATTTTGATCAAAATATCGATCCACAATCTCAAGAATTTTAAAATCAACTACCGACCATGATTTCCACTTTTCTTTGGTACCTAGTGATAGTAGGATCCAACATTTGAGTCTTTGGAAATTGTGAACAAAGAAAATAAATGAATGACAAATAAACGAATATAAAGATAAAAAGAATAATTATTAGTTAGGAAAATGAATGAGGGGTGAATTGTGTCGTTTAGAGAACATTAAGATCAATGCTATTGTGATATCAATTCCTGTATCAACATTGTTTTCAACGTGATTTGATTTCAAAAAATGCATCCAAGCGTGTGTGTTGGATCTCTCACACTTCACATTTCATTATCTAATTTTTACACGATTCCTCTCCTCGAATACGGGGTGAATAACTATACTTTTATGAGACCCTAATTACAGGTATTTTTCTTTTCAATACTTAGCTGTTTATGGTGTCTGGCCTTAGCTCCCAGTTATCGGTCAAAAGCGAGATGTACATTTCAGGTTACTCTTCCTCAATTAGAAGGCCAGATCACCCTCTCTGTGATTAGATTAATTCTTGGGTTGAAGGCTGCACTGTTAGATTGAGGTCAAACTCTCACCTTGTTTAGGTGACAACTCGTTGAAGCTTTCGTTCTTGATTTCAGGTAGAAGAGGGTTTATGATAAAAGCTCTGGCCTCATTAGATCTCTAATGACGAGTTAATATGCCTTCAAAGAAATATTCATAACTCCGGGATTAATTAATCTCTTCATCTATAGAGGACCTCATGAAATCGAACAATGAAACAAATTCTTGTCTGGGGTGTAGGCGTATTCGGATCGAAAACTTTAAACAATGTGGAGGAATGGGATTCATAAAGTGAAGGAGTGTGAGATTCAGAGTAGCTATAGGAAGATAGTTTTAGACAATGTATTCGCTGTAATGGAAGAATTTGGGTTCCTCAATTCTTGAATTTTCTAACATTTACTCGTCAGAATACTTGCATTTCAGAAGCTTTGGATGTAGATTCATGGAAATTTATGAACTTCAACATTCAGTAGTAATTTGAAAGAAATTAGATGCATTCTAGACACCAGCTCAACGATAACATCCTATTCCGAATAAAAGAAACTGAGCGATAAATCTAATCTAATCTCTAACTATCAACATTGAAAGAAAAATAAAAGAAAAAGAAAAAGAAACTAAGAATGAGAATGGCCTTGATTATACAGACCTCTCGTCTGGCATCGAAATTGCCTTCCCTCTGCAGGATGATACGCGTATTTGGATGCACAGTTGGATTCAGTTCATTATGATCTTTGGTTCAAGTTAGTTTGGCGTATTTACGTTCCGTCGACTCGATTCATGTCGTGACATCATCCCATCAGCGACCTGCGAGTCTCCGCTCGACCTCGACTTCATATCCTGTCTGACCTTGGCGATCATTAATGATGTATGCAACATCGTTCTCTTGTCCACGACATGACGTCTTGCGGCGTTGTGTGTTATACGATGTCGCGGCGTCATTCTCTTAATCGTGACATCAGCTTTAAGTGAAATAATCTTTCGCTGATATCTTAAATGTGCGCGATCCAGTCTCTTGTGTGACCAACGGCTTTGCAGTCTTCATGATGGCTTTTGGTGCCATTGACTTCGGCCTCTTAATAGTGACATCAACTAAATGAAATTCGACTTCAGCGGAATCGCCGATGTCGCGACCTCACGCCACTTCATCGTGGCGATTTCATTTCTTTTCGGCTTTCGCTGCGTTGGTTCGATGTCATGACGCCGATCTCTTGTCGCGACATCGACTTAGTTCTACTGGAGCCTTTATTTGGTTGCTCTTGGTATACGCGACAGCAATCCTCTTATGGCGCCGTAAATCATCTTTGCGATTTCGGCTTTGATTCTCTCGATGTGACCTTAGCTTATGTATACTTTGACATTCAACATGCCGGATATCGCGGGTCAATCTCTTATCGACCTCGGCTTAAGAGATGCGGGTTTCATTTGGTTTCTCATGATATCGCGACATCAATATGTGTCGTGACATCAGCGGTCTTGCATGCTTCAATCATATACGCCGCTTATCTCGATTATCTTGTTGCCATGACGTCCGATCCCTTATCGACATCGCACAAGCCTCACAGTCTCATTGTTAGTTTCCCGATGCTCCGTCGTATGTAACGCGACTTCACTTCATGACTCTGAAACTGTTGTGGTTCTGATATCGATTTGATCTCGTCGCGACCTCAGCTCATTTCTTTATAGCTTTCTCATGAGCAAGTCTCGTATAGCGACCCTCTCGATATTTTGTGATCCGTATCGCGGCTGCGTGGATTTCATGTTTCCTGATGTGCGACCTCATATTTGGGTGTGTGACCCAGCGCAACATTAATTGGCGATTGCTCGAGCTACGCACTTCTTTTACGCATTTTTACTCATGATTCTGCATTTTCCTTCAGATTTTCTTCTTTCTTTTATACTTCATGCAAATAACAAATTTGGTGAGTTTCTTCATATCTCTTCATCTTAATTATTCCTTTTTACATTAAAATCAACAGAAAAATGGACTAAAAATAGATGACTTTTAAGCTCCTTCGATGGCTTCAAGAGCAAGTTAGAAAGGAATTCGGAGTTGGGCGGGCCTTATGTTATCCAGAGGAGTTTGCACTGGGGAGGGCGCTTTAGTTGGTAGATCGAGATGGAAATCAATGGAAATCAATTTTCGAAGCTAGTCAATGTGGATCAATTGAAGAAGTTCTATGCAGAAGATCATGGTCAGAGAATGGGTGGCCGTCATTTAGAGTAGCCATATCCCTTTTGCATACCCATACATTGATATATCCTATTGTTATTATTGTTTGCAGCTATTCGTACTTTTCTTTCATTTAGCCTTGCATACCTTTTCTCACCTAGGTTAGGGGCCTCTTTGTGTGCGCTTTGCATTTATTGTCTGGATCGGTGAGTATTATGAGCACTTTGTGCCATTGTTCATTTTATTCTTTTTAGATCATTCCTTGGTTTCTTCTTTTCCTCCATTGGCCATCTTCACTCTGCTTGCCTTTGAATTCACTATTTTCAATTATATTTTCCCTTTTGTGATAATGACAAGCTCCTTGTCCAGACTCTGAAGGGTTAGGTTGAGTCACACCTTTCGTTTTCCACCCTTAAGGTTTGATCTAGGAGTCTTAGTTTGAGGGGACCATTTGGGTTTGGGATTTTAGGTTCATTGGTTAGATTGTGCTAGTGTGGCATTCATCTTACTTTGTTGGTTGTTTCGAAATAGAAAAAAAAAGGAAAGAAAAAACAAAAAAATAGTTGTGCTCATTCGATATTCATTTCATTGGTATTTCGGTTTAGCATGGTTTGCTAGTGGTATCATGGCTTGATCATCAAAGGTCATTTTGGGTCAAGGGACTTATTTTTCTTCTAAAAGGCAAGTGGGAGCATTGTATGAACCTTTTTCTCGCATGGGATCCGAGACATTGCGAGTGAGGTTTGCCCCTTTGCACTAAGTCCCCTGATTGTTATCCATATCACCATATTCTCATCTGTTAGACTTCGCTTTCGATTCGGGGTTTTGGGGCTGAGTTGCCATCATTGTCACATATTGCTACATCTATCCTTAGCCGTTTCTTTATCGCTTCCTACATCTATTTATAATTTGTCTTGTATTCTTTTCATTTTCTTTCTATCTCTCATTGATCGTCGCTCACTTCATGAACGACTTAATTTCTCGTGTACATCACCCGTTATCGACATTCATTGTCTGGTAGATATAGGATTGAGTCACCTTGCTTACATGATTCTCCGATATTTGACATTGCGAACACAAGGGTTTGGCATCATCTTTTGGGTATTTAGGCCTTTGTTTCTTGTCATGTCATTCCCTTTACCGCCTCACGATCCCGCCATAAGACCACCCCAGGCTATGATTCGTGGCTCGGGCTTCAAGCATTTCATATGGATAGGCTCTACCAGTCGGGCATGGAATGCCGGGCAGACTCATTTCTCGGGAGATATCGGTGATCAATACGTTTCCATTCATTCTACACGCTCCACTTGTCGTTTGACGGTCATACCGCATAACAAATTTCTATCCTTGCATGATGACATAAATTACACAGAACTCCAAAATAGCCACCCGGGCTGATGCTTGGCATCAATGTTTGAGTAGGCCCCATATTCATCTTTGTTTCTTCATACAACAGGATGCTTCTAAGAGCTGCCCGGGATTCGATTCATGCATTTTCATCGACCCAATGGGTGTGTACACTAAGGCATACCCCATACATTGTATTGCTCGCTTGTTTAGATGATTGGGTCTTTAGTATTATATCTTAGAGTTTTTTTCATTGAGACATTTGCGTATCATATGTACACACTAGGGCATACCCCCTATCAAATTTATGGATATTGGATGTTTTTTTTAGGAATGAATATTTGTGATGTGTACAACTCTCTGACTTTGATCATATGTGCATTTACGGGATTCTGACATGGTATTGATGTCTTAGACTAGGGCATAACTGTTGGGTTACGGGCAGAATATCCAATCTGATTGGAACATAAATGCAACGGAATTTAAAAAATTTTATCCCTTAACCCACCAAGGATCATGCTTCATAAAACCAAGGAAGGGTAAACGAAACTTCTACCAGATCGATCACAAGCCTTTCAAAGTCTCGCTGTCTTATTATTCGTGATCTTCACAGTGCTGCTTTCAAAAGCCGTAATTCACCTCATATCCACACACGTAACATATAGCTAATGATCTTGTTGAATGCTAGTTCAGTTCAGTTCTCTCAAACGAAATTCGTGGTTTCTTTCTATTTTGGTTGTTCGTAAGAGTAAAGACGATCACTACAAAATATATATGTCTCACATATATCTATATAAGTCTGCTAGGTTTAAGTCAAAACTAATTTTATATTATTATATATTTAAACTCTTTTAAATAATAACAATTCACAAAACGAATCGCTCAAGACATAATCGCTTTCACGAATTTAAACTTTCAAATTAAATTCGACTTAAATAACAATTTAAATTCACAAGACATAACCGTCAAGACATAACTGCTTTCACAAATTTAACTTTTCAAAATTAAATCGACTTAAATAACAATTTAAATTCACAAACATAACCATTCAAGACATAACCGTTTCATGAATTTAAACTTTCAAATTAAATTCGACTTAAATAAAAACTATCAGTTATTTGTAATTTAAAAATAATCTCATCATTTTAAATTAATACAGAGTGAAAAAACCATAACCTGCTATTATTCGTTTCTAATGTGCTTAATTTATAGGTTCAATTAACATTGAAGTAGGCCTAAATCACATTTTGATCCTACAAGTCATAAGTAATTTCTAGCAAGACATTACAGGACTACCCAAGTTAAATGAAAGCTCATGATCCGAGACAACCTTAACATAGCTAATGACATAATCCTTTTGTCTCATGATATCTTGATAGAATATAAGGCATGGACAAAAAAAAACCTTATATCGTTCTTCCTATCTTTGATTACTTCAAACTCCACTAATCGACTAAACAAATGACATTGATTCTATCATTTCATTTTATACCTAATTACGCATTTCGCCTTAATTGTCGTAGGGGACCCAGAGATATCTCTCTTATAATAAGAGGGACACCCATCTTAATCGCTCATATATCTCACTACATAAATTCTTATTATGTTCAAGTATAACCTTATAGTCATTCGACAAAGACAAATCTGATTATCAAAACACAATATTCCTTATGTTGAGAACTATAGCTTATCTCGTGTCAAAGGATTTAATGACACAACTATTAGAGATTAACTTATGACTTTGATCCATGTATTAATTCAAGACGTGTCTCCGGTCTAATATTTGTTCTTAATAAATAGATATAAATTTGATTTGTATCTCTCATATACACATATTCATCCCATGAATATCAATCAAACTTTATACTAATCTTAATTCAATATTGTTATTCCCATAACAATAACCGATTAGGGGACATTTAGAATTAATAATATTCATGACATTATATATAATAAACATTTAAATCATCATATAATAATAAATTCTCATAAATACCTTCAAAATACCATGTCCATACAATAGGCCTAGAGCACTATTACTAACAATAACCCTTTCTTTTCACCTATGGTCATGTTTGTGAGTAGTCCTACTAGGGCAAACCCCTTTCTTTTGTCAAGATTAAGGTGTTTGATTTCTTGCTTATTCGAGTCATTTGTTGGCAGCCCTTAAACTTTATACTAGGGCATACCTCTTTCCCTTATGTTTTTTTTACTTTGTTAGTTTTTTAGGTTCTCTGGTACTTGCCAAGACCCTTCTCCAAGACTTAACGGATTCGATCACTCTTTCCAATACTGGCCTGATTCGACATTCTTTGGTACCGGCCCGTATTCAATCACTTTTTCCCAAGACTCACCTAGATTCGATCACTTTTCCAGCACTCACCTAGATTTGATCACTTTTCCGGCACTCGCCCGGATTCGATCACTTTTCTAATACTCCCCCAAATTCTATCACTTTTTTGGCACTTGTCCAACCCTTCCCTTGAATTATCCGATTTATTTTTCCCAAAGAGGCTCGCATTCTCTTATTCCTCGCCACGTGACCCATTTCCCTTAGCCTTCTTATCAGGGTACAGACAAAAACCGCTGGGCTTCAAATTCTTCTTCATCAGTTCATTTTGCTCATTTGCCACTTGTACTACATACTTGCAAACCAATCATTCATTCACTCTACTAAAGAGGTGCAAATTTGCAGACCCTCAATTTTTTCCCTTGACTGATTAGTGCTCAAAAAATGCTATTTTGAACCCTGTTTATTACTGTGTTTTTGAAAGTATGTACTAATCAATTAACCCAATTTACACATTAAGGTCCCCGTTATTCTACCGACGCATTGGTGGCTAATTTTGCGCTATAGTTAATCGTACAAAATTGTTGAGTCATTCCAAGCATGAAGCACTCGCTTCGAACCCGCATTACGCATCAAAAATCGAAGAAAAGAATATCGAAAAAGTAAAAAGAAAGCAAAAATAAAGCATTTAATAAGCGTGAATAAGAGCGCAATGGAATGAGAGTCACCATAGATGGAACAGAGGAAAAATTCGCCATAGTTGAAAATTTGCTTACATAGCCGGTAATTTTCGCTACAATAGCGTAATTTTGATGGTGAAATAACTTTCCACAGGCTAAAATTTCACTTCAAACCGTCTCGTTGGTTTTCTCCTTTTCTGGCACTTCTCAGAATAGCTTTTGCTTTGGTTAATTTTTTGTACCCTTTGCCTGAGCCGTATATGTTAGAGTCAAGGTTTGTAACAATCAATCACTTCTGCACAATTTTGGGAGAAGCTTCAGCCTCTCCCCTGATTTTCATCGCCTCACTTTCCTCATATTTCTTTTCTATTTTCTAGTAGAACTGTTATCTCCAGGATGAAGACACAACTGAGGATGGTTGGCTAAACCCTTCCCCTCCTGAAGTGGGAAGGCTGCTGCAAGTAAAAATCTAGGCTACTCGAGGGTCCCCCTGCTTCACTATATCCACTGTCACACCGTGTTCCCTTTCTAACTGCAGGTTTTATCCCTTCAAATCTCCTCGAATTGGCTATTATTCGTAAGCTTCAGGTTTAGTGGATGCTTATTGTTAGATCCACCGATATTCACATTAGTTACCTCTATGACCCATTGGAAAGGGGACAGATTCTTCACTCGCTGTGACCACCGATGGCCTAGGCTATTTTTCAAAAGGATAAATATTTTCTGGGTTAGGTTTTATAGCTAAATGAAGATCCTGCCGAGAAATGACTATATGTCATCATTCTCCCCAACGCTTAGAGTGAACCCGAGGTCCTCAAGCTTCGCATCCGTACTTCAAGGAGACCCCTTATTTTCTTATTTCACTTCGCCTATTTTCAAGCCATCATCAAACCCTCAGTATTTTTACAAAAACCCTAAATCCAAATTGAATTCACCAATTTTAACCTTCACTATTATTCATTTGTACAAAGAAAACCCATCCCTGAGTTCGATAGATTCTCATATCAAGAAGAGTTTTTGCTACGGGCAAGAGGGGATTTAGGATATAAATATTGTTGATCTGGGAACCCTATCATGCACTTAATCAAATATGCCGCGCCTGGGATGGCGCTAAGCGATTCGACGAAAGAAACACTTTGCCAGGATCCTCATCACAAGTATTGGTGAATTTCTTTTATATTACTGTCAGCTTTTTTATATATATTTCATTTCAAAAAAATAAAAATATTTATCACAGGATTGTTTTTTGTGTCACTGCTTGTCAGGCATAGAATCCATGTTCCAGTGGGTTTGAATTGTGAGCAAATGGAACCCCCACATGAAGAGCAATACAGTCAAGAGAGAAACCCTAGAGCATACATGTCAATGAGGGACTATAGGAACCTTCCATGGTAGTGGCAGCAACCTGTAGAGAGAAATCCAAACCCATGTAGGTCTATGAGGAAATATAGAGACCAATGGACGAGTACACCCTCCTACTGTTGGGTTACGGGCAGAATATCCAATTTGATTGGAACATAAACCCAGCGGAATTTAAAATTTTTATCCCTTAACCCACCAAGGATCACATGCTTTCATATAAAAACAAGGAAGGGTAAACGGGGCCACCTCTTGTAGATCGATTCGCCAAGCCTTCCAAAGTCCGCGCTCTTGGTTTATTCGGATCTTCAAAGATGCCGCTTCAAAAGCCGCACCCTCATATCCACACCTAACAAATAACACAACGATTCGTTGAATGGCTCTGCCCGCTTCTCAAACGAAATTAGGTCTTCTCTGCGGTTGTTCTAGAGTAAAAGATCGCACTACCACAAATATATATATGTCTCACACACACACACACACACACATATATGAGTATATATATATATATATATATATATATATATATATATAGTCTACTAGTGGTTTTAGTCAAAACAAATTTTATATATTATTATATATTTAAAACTCTTTAAATAATAACAATTTAAATTCAAATCCTTATCGATATGAAACTAATTTATTTATATTAATATATATTTAAAACTCTTTTAAATAATAACAATTTAAATTCAAATCCTTATCAGATAAGGAAACTAATTTATATTATTATATATTTAAAACCTTAAAAAACCCATATAACAAATTAATTATTTGTTATAATTTCTAAATCACGACTGAACTTTCTCAAAATTAAATTCGAATTTAAATAACAACTTATTTGTAATTTAAAATAATCTCATCATTTTAAATTACTACAGAGGAAAAACCATAATCATATTTGTTCTTAATGTAAGTAGACTCCTATAAGGTTCAATTAACATCATGAGGGCTTCAAATCACATTTGATTCTCTACAAGTCATAAGTGGCTCTAGCAAGACATTATGACTACCCAAGTTAAACGAAAGCTCATGATCCGAGACAACCTTAATATAGCTAAATTGACATAATCCTTTTGTCTCATGATATCTTGATAGAATATAAGGTACGGACAAAGTCAACCTTATCGTTTCTATCTTTGATTACTCAAACCCAATTAGATCGACTAAACAAATGACATTGATCTCCATCATCCATTATTTGAGCACGACCATGCATTTCTCGCCCCTCAATTGTCGAGGACTCAGAGATATCTCTCTTATAATAAGAGGGACAGTTTCCATCTTTAATCGTCATATCTCACTACATAATTCTTATTATGTTCAAGTATAACTTTATAGTCATCCGATTAAAGACAACGCTTTGATTATATCAGTAAAAACACAATATTCCTATGTTGAGAACTATAATAAAGGCCCTGGGAAGGATTTAATGACAAATCTGCGTGAGATTAACTATGACTTGGATCCATGTATAATCTCAAGACGGGGTCTGCCCAATATTTGTTCTCAAATAAATAGACATATAAATTTGATTTGTATCTCATACACATTGTATTCATCCCATGAATAATAATCAAACTTTATACTACTCCAATTCATCATATTCCCATAACAATAACCATTAGGACATTTGTAGAATAATTAATAATATTATTCAAGGACATTATATATAATAAACATGCAAATCATCGTAATAATAAATTCTCCTCATAAATAAAATACTATGTCCATATAATAAGCCTGAGCACTACTACTAACACTTCCATGTTGTTACCTCTAAACTTATGCACCTCCACATCCATAGTGAGTGCCTTTTGATTAACCCCAACCACCACAGCCAATCTCCCTCAGTCGGTGCTACCCTGCACCTACCAAACTCAAGCGGGTGACTTCATGGGGGAGCGTAAGATTTATTAATGCAATAATCGGGAATCAAAGAATTGATAATGTGGAAAGCTCTCTGAACAAAAGATTAGATGTGCTTCACAGAGTGACCTGAGAAGTAATTTGACATCGCAAGATTCTATTTCAAGGCTCACCATTCAAAGATGGTCATCAAGAGAGGAGAACCTAGAGGGAGTGGTCAGACTCCACCGTGAGAAATTGGATGCGGGAACCAAGTGGGAAGCTCCCGAGGAATTGCCAACAGGGAAGCAGGGGGAGGTGGTAGAGAGAAGCAGGGAAGAGCCCCAAGAACTCATCCTTCAACCACAATCCTCATGAATTTGAATCCTAGTGCCACCGCCTTCAACCCCAAATAGCCCACGCAAGGTACATATCGCCCACACCAAGAAGAAACTCAAACCCCGGCAAAGACCCTCCCCAAAGCTCAAGTGCGCTCCATCACCGGCTATACAAAATATCAAGAAGTTAGTGGTCACCAGTTCGAGCCTTTGCCACTAACCACGCGTCTATGTTGCATGGCATAAGGATGGCTTCAAAAGGCTTCATTCGATTTGAAGCACCCAACTCCTCGGCATTTCTCTAAGCTCCACCAGCCCAACAAATTCTCCAAAGGCTTAAAGAATTGGTTTGGGGGGAGCACAGTCTCCCCCACTTTGTGTTTTAAATTTTCTTGTTTTATTTCATTTTATTTGGATTTCTATAAGTTTTCTTCTTAGATTTTCCCTAAATTTTAAGTTAATCTTTGTTCTAGCTTGTTTTTCACTTTTATGCAATTTTTCTTAATTTTTCTTGTATTATTTTTTGCGCTTGAGGAAATTTTGGAAGTTTCTTGATTGAAGATCAACAAGTAGAGCAGGACACAGCCATATCAGTAGTTTAAAAATTTCAAGACAATACAAAATTTTAAGATATTGAATAGAATTTTCTATGTAATAAAATTTTGTACCGATTGTCCCCCATAAAAGACAAAAATGAAAAGTTAATTTTTTTTTTTTTAAATTTTTTCTTTTTATAAAAAAAAAAAATCGTCTCTCACACAAAAATTTAAAAAAAAAATTTAAAATTTTTTTTTGTTTATTTAATTTAATTTAATTTTATTTTTATTATTTTTATTTTTTATTTATACAAAAAAAAATTATTTATTTTTATATTTTTCTTTTATAAAAAAAATTGTCTCTCAAAAAAATTTTATTTTTTATTTTATTAATATTATTATTTTTATTAATTATTTATTTTATTTAAAATACTTCTTCCAAAATTATAGTAAGAATAGCGAAATTTTCATATGTGAAAATTTTCGCTACCTCCACTATTTTGCCTCCCAATTTGGTTTCACAATAATCTCATCCGTATTATTCGCTTTAGTAAGTTTTGGTACCGCTGGGAAAGCTTGTAGAGAGTGTAGAATCCAAAACAGCCAGAAAGAACCCTTTAAATTTTATGAAGGTGAAATTTTCTCAAAATACCCAACTGGTCACTTCCTTTTTTTTTCTCTCTTTTCTCTTCTAACTTGTTCATTTGAAGCCCAAACGGAGGGGAATAAGGTGTCGATGGAAAGCTTTCATAAGTCTATTATCCAAAATGATCACATCTCATCAAGGAGAGAACACTTCCTTCCCTAACTCTTCCAACCGGTTTCTATTTTACAATGAGACATTTGTCGTGAGAGTTAGCGATGAAGTGGTTTTTGTACTTATGTTTTGTTACTATTTTTGAGCAAGCCTATTTTTGTGATGTTCAGTGGTTTCTGCTGGTTTTCTTTGTTAAGTCATATACTATAGCAAATTATTTTGTTCAAAAAATTGCACTCATTTTACAGGTTCTCGCTTAACTCCGTGGTTTGAAAAATTGAAACTTTGTCCAATTCTATTTATGTTAGACTGGTTCCATGCCTAGCTGAGTGATGATCAGTTGAACTCTTGTTGCTTTCTAATTTTTTCTCCACCTTAGCTAATCAACCACACACACAAAGGTACACGTTTCTTCAATAACCCGAAACTGCTTAGCCTCCTGGGTTTTTCCTGCAATAACCTACCCTAGTTTTGACCACCTTAATAGGTTAAGGATGACCCCATGAATAGAAGGCCAATGTGTCTCCAAAACAAAAAGTGAGAAAGAAAAGAAAACAAAAGAAAAAGAAGAAAAATTACAATAAAGGCTCGAAACCGAAAGCACTGGGTCCTAGGGTATATGGCGAAGCCTTCAAAGCCCTATGTTCTAAGCTAACCTGGCTGAGCCACCGACTTAGTGCTCACTACACCGGGTGGATGGGTAGAGTTTAAAGTAAGTTGTAGGTGCTGGAGTTTCGAAATCATTCGAGTCCGTGGTGAAACTCGAAGGGTTAGTGGTCGAAGATTTTCATGACTCGTGCCCTAAGCCTTAATCGTCAGAGTCATCGATGATCCCCGTTACATGGATCTCTGTGAGGTCGATTCCTCAAGATTGCACCCCACAACACAAAAAGCTGTGAATAAGAGTGGGTCCTCGACCATTTAGGCCTAGCATGCTAGGTCAGGGCAAGAGCTAGGTCAGAGAGTAGCTTGCGCTTTATTGTTGAGACGATCAAACAAACACTTAGATTTTGGTGAAGTTCTGGCTGATTCACCAGATGGAGGCTCTGACACCACCTCGGTATGGCATTCATATTCTTAAGATAGTTATTGGGCAAGGCTTTGATGATTCTACGCAGGTTAGGCATTACTCATTCACAACCTTTTTTAAATATAATTTGTGAACATAACTTTATTTTGCTTTTGTATGCTCTTTCTTTCTTTCTTTTCATATTGTTAGAAGGACTAGCAATGTGTAGGTCAGTGATTAGTGCTCAAAAGTGTTATTTTGAACCCCGTTTATTGATGTGTTTTTACTTTTATGTACTAATCAGCACTAACCCACTTACACATTACGTCCTCATATTCTATTGATCGCATTGTGGCCAATTTTGCGCTTTTGCCGCCTAATCATGCCAAAAATTGTCTAGTCATTCCAAGCATTAGCACTTCGTCGAATCCCGCATTACAGCATCAAAATCGAAGAAAGAATATCGAAAAGGAAAAGAGAAAGCAAAATAGTATGAATAAGTTTAGCTAAAGTGAATAGAGCAATGGAACAAGAGGCTGTACAAAGTGATGAACAGAGGAAAAATTACATAGTGCCAGAAAATTGCCATATAGCTTAATTTTCGCTACAATAGCTAACTTCATATGTAGCGAAATTTTCTCAAGCAGAAATAAAATTCAGCTCTTCAAACGGCCCCGCTGTTTTTCTCCTTTCTACCCTTGTAATAGCTTTTGTTTTGGTTTGTTTGTAATTTCCCTTGCCTGAGCCGTGACATAAGCTAGAGTCAAGGTTTGCAACAATCAATCACTTCGTAATAATTTAGGGAGAAGCCACTCCGCTTTTCATTCGCTTCACTTTCCTCATTTTTTCTATTTTCTCTAGGGCAGCTCAAACACCCTCCGAGGATGACAACCGAGGATGGTCGGGCTAAAACTTCCTCTCCTTGAAGTGAAGGTTGCCGGGTGCGTGATCTAGGCTACCTAGGGTCCCTTGTCTTCACGCAGTATCCACCGCCAATGTGGTTCCCTCTAACCCGTAGGTTTTTATCCCTTCAAATCTCCTTGAATGGCTATTATTTGGTAAGCTTTTAGGGTTTAGTGGATGCTTATTGTTAGATCCACTGATATTCATTAGTTACCCTCTATGACCCATTGAAAGGGGAGTCCAGGAGACTTATTCTTCACTGTCGGTGACCACTGATGGCCGATAGATGCTATTTTTCAAAAGGATAAATATTTTGGGTTAGGTTTTATAGCTAAATGAAGATCTGGTTCAGGAAATGACTATATGGCATCCTCCCAACGAGAGGAAATGAACCCGAGACCCTCGCTGTTCCTAGAATTTAAGTTTCAAGATTCCGATACTTCAAGGAGCACCTCTTTTTATTATTTTATTTAACTTCAGTTTATTTTAAGTTTTCTCATCATCAAACCTCAACGCTTTACAAAACCCCAACTAAATTGAATTCACCAATTTTAGCCTTCACTGTTAGTCATTTGTACAAAGAAAACCCATCCCTTAGTTCGACCTGGGGACACTATACCGCAAAGAGTTTTGCTACGACTGATTTTTAGGATATAAATAATGTTGATCTGGAACCCTATTGCGGCATGAATCATTGATCCTTGCATTGATCTCAGGGGTGTCACCTGTACCCAGTTGTTTATATGTCACGACTTTGGCCTCTTGGCTTAACTGGCCAAGCTTTGTGTATGGCGTCTATGTTCATGATGGTGCGAGTGTGTGGTTCATTTTCGAGTGTCACGTGGCCCTTTCCTAGTCATTCACATCGTGCTATAGGAAGAAGTGAAGCCTCCCAAAATTCAGTTCGCTTAGAGTTGATAGGAGTAGGTTCAAGGGAGTTGCTCCAAGCTTGTTTTGGTCATATATCTCCCTCATCCCGTGACTTGAAATCATGCACTCGTTTTCATGATTCTTATCGAGGAAATCTTTAACAAAATTTAAGAATTTTTATCAACCAGATCAACTAGTTGGGAACCGGCTGATCCTGTTAAATGGATTTCAATTGAAGTTCATTATGGGAGCACTTTCAAAATCAGAGCACTTGAGCTTGTTTTAGTCATATCTCCCTCATCTGAACTCGGGATCGCATGCCATTTTTTTTTTGACCCTTATTCTTCAAGCAATATTCTATCAAATTTTCAGTTTTTTTCTCAACCAGCTTGACCAGTTGGGAACCGGTTTAGTAGGATCATTGGCCAGCTTGTATGGAGCACTGATTTTGGTGACTTTGGAGCCCAAATCCTACTTGGTTCGGGCCCATAAGCTCTAGATCAGTCCCAGTATAATTAAGCCTAATTTCGCCATTTTTTAGGTTGCTTGCAACCCACCTTGAGTCCATTTTGGATTCTTGGTGGTTAAGCAAAGGAGTAAATATGGCTAGCAGTTCACCTTGGGACTATGAGGGGTGTTTATGGAGCTGGGAAAGTCCAAGTCAGGTTGGGGTGAGTTTCCATGACTAAAGGTGTGCAAAATGGAGTGGGCTAAGATGTTTATGAAAGGAAAATTACATAAAAACCATGGAGGGGGGACTTTGGAGAGGATGATTTTTCTAAGGGGAAACTTTGTCCAAGTTTGGTGAGGGAAAAGAACAAAGGGTGGAGAAGGTTTTGAGCATCTGAGAAAGTTCTGGGCCCACGTGAAGTGAGCAAAGAGAGAAGGGAGTAAGGAGCTCTTTGATAGGAGGACTTTAAAGTCAAAGTATGTGGAAAGACTCGCTTTGGGATTTGAGCTTCTGCTGGATCTATAGCGGTGTTATGCCTGCGGGAGCCTCTATGTGTTAAGGAAAATAGAAGGAAAGGTAGTCTTGAAACCAAGTAAAATTCTGCTTTAGGCGAGAACAATTTTGTAAGCATTGATTCATGGATTTAATTCCTTTCCTTTTAGATTTTCTTCTCTATTTAAGAGACATGCTGAAAGTTCTATGGTTTTTTCAAATAAGGAGTGTTTGAGAATTTTGTAATTTTCCTCTTTGCTCCCTTTTGATCTATTTCTCAGTTCATGAAGGTCATTGTGACTTCCTGATTGTAAAGGGAAGGATTCTTATGTCCTCATAGCTTTGGATTGAGGACCTTCATAGATGCCAGATCAGCTTTACATGCACTTAGACATTCATTACTATTTTTATAAACTATTTAGTAATAGAGAACTTTCTGGTTTTTTCTTGATGATATTTTATATTTAGGCCGCCTGCAAGTAATCCTGGGCTTAAACCCCAAGTCTTGTGGTTGCATGTAGAGGTTCTTGTGGCTGAAATTTCGGTTTACTTTAATGATTCCAATAGCCGCATTGGGGTGTTGTTTAAGTGGCTGATTTTCAGTTGATTCAGCTATAGGTGGTAGTTTCAGCTTTGTTCCATGAAATTTCAGCAATATAGGTCGGAGACTTAAGTGAATGAATTTCAGCTTAGTTCTTGGGGCTTTAGGTGGCCTCCTGTGGATGTCTGTGTGGCCGAATTTTTAGGAGGCTTTCTTGAGCACAAGGTTGTTGTATTGCTTGTAGGTTAATGGGTTCCATGGCCTTCATTTTTTATACGATGGGGTGGCTTGGTGGCAACCCCATTTTGAAACACTTGGCCTTGTTTCAGTCGATTCTCACTCATCTAGACTTGGAATCATGTGCCGTTTATTTTATTTTGTTTTTTTTTGGATTCGTTATTCTGTGAGGAATTTTCTAACAAAAGTTGAGATTTTTTCTCAATCAACTCAACCAATTGGGAATCAATTCATCCCTGCCTTCATGGGTAGCTTCGACTCCTGTGATAATTAAAGCCCATAACCTTGGTGGATCTAAGCCCCCGTGTTCATCATAGTTAAGCTTATAGGTCCAAATGGGGTTCGGCCGTAAGTTAATGTGGGTCCATTTTGTATCATTAGAAATTCAGGATCATGGGTCAAATAGGTTAGTTAAGCACTAGTAATGAGCAAGGTTTTGTCGGAAATGAATCTTATATGAATTGGCATGTTTTTATAGCTACACAGGTGGTGTAGTAGCAATAGTGGCTGAGATGCAATATATGATTTCTTCTAGCTTCCCTTGCTTTTGATATTTAATTTTGAGAGATTGTTGTATGCCTGAAATATGTGACTAACCTTCCCCTGCAGCGCATGACTAGGGACCATAGGTATGTGCGTTGATGTTAGATAATGGAATTCACATGAATACTTAGTGCTTGCTTTCCATACATGCTTGTTGTGCTTATTGACTGATTTCTTATGCAGCACATGTAACACCCCGAAATATACCCTAGCAAATGACATGTCAGGTTTAATAAGCATATAATTTTCGGAAATAAACGAAACCCGGAATTTGTACAGGATAAAACAAGGGTACATATGTAATTTGCCAAAAAGGGACATATAAGTCATAAAATAAGAAGCAGGTTAAAATAGAAATATGCCTAACTTTATTTGCAAAAAGAGAAGAACTTAAGGACTAAAGTGAAATAAATGAAAACTTAACCCAAAAAAATGGGTTTTTGGGAGCCAAACATGGCCTAAGGAGGGATATTTGATTTAAGACCAAATTTGGTCTCATTTTGGAGAAGAAAACAGTGGAGAAAAAGAAGAAGAAGGGAAGGGAAGAAGAAGAAGAAGCAAGAAGCATGTTAAGGAGAAGCCAAGTTTAAGGTATGGATCTTGGATTTTTGTATGGAAATTATAAATTTTAAAGGGATTATGTGTATTCGACCATGGTAGGGGGTTTGGTGGTTTTCAAACCTAGGGTTTGTTAGGATTCATCCCAACCCTAGATTTCTTGAAAGTGTGGTCGGTAAAACCCTAAATGGTACAAGGAAAATATGGAATCCTCCCTTTCGAGGTCGGATTCATGGTTTAATTGTAAGAACAGTCGGGTTTAGGACAAACCCAATCATCTTATGTTTGGTTTATGTATGGTTTTGACCTATATTAGAGTTGTTTTGGGAGTAATTCATGAAAGGTTTTTAAAGAAGATATGGCTGAAAGATGATTTTGAGTGTAATGTAGGTTACAAGATGAATATGGAGTGGTTTTGATATGTGTATTGAGTATTGAGTTGGTTTGGGTAGAAAATGGGAAAAAATGGGAGAAAAACCACCATTACAGGGCATTTTAGGGTGGTAACAAAATATGTTTCACACTGTACAGATCGATTCTCGGTACTCTGCACTCCAACGCTCTATTTTGGACCGTTGTTTGAATTTTGACCATAACTTGGCCATTTCTATCCGATGGCGATTCAAGTGGTTGGTTAAACTAGACTTGGTTGAAAACAACGCCCCAGGTACCTTCAAATTCGGACTCTATTTGGCCCAGAATTCATCTCAAAGTGGGGCTATGTTCAAGCCAATTTCTAGTTCGGTTTTGAACATATAGTGTCTCAAGGTTTAGGACATATCTTGAGTTTCGATGTCTGATTTAAGGATTCCAATGGAGAAGAACCTTAGCTGCCCTTTAGCTTCAAAAAGAGTGACAAGAACTTAGTGTCATGTGGAGTTAAGACCCCTGAAAATGAGTATTTCAAACTGTCCATAGTGTAATATGGGCAACTTACTAGCTTGGCATGAAAATGCCATAATTGAAGTTCGAGGATTCAATCGAATGTGATTCCACTTCTAAGTACATTAGATCATAGAGGAATAAGAATACATGAATGAGTGTGTGAATACATAGGTATCATACCGCATAAGTATATGAGATGCCATATGCAAATTACATGAAACAGAAAATATAGAAATGCAATATGTATAGATGTGTTCAGAAATTTTGAATATCATATAGTGAAATATGAAAATGAATCAACATGAACAGATGAATATGAGGCATATGGTCATGAACACATAATGAGGCTAAGAATGCCCTATTATAGGATAGTAAGTTACTAAACTCATATAATTGTAGGACTACCCAAGACCAGATATTGAATGACATGGCACCCTCTGCATGTATGTGCACGTATAGTACTTCTAAGATTTCCGATTAGTGCGACGACACTCTTCGACCATGCCAAGACATTAGTACTGGCATCGATTAGTATCATATTCCTCGTCCGCTCCTCCTGATTAATACTTATCTCCGATTAGTGCCATCACACCTCCTCGTCAATGCTCGCACTCCCTGCTTTAGCTACCTACACCAAGATCAGATCAGACCTTCGGGTATTATTGTGTTGAGTCCTACTCATTTCTTATGATTGGTCCGGGTAGTCACCGCTTATATATAAGGGACCACAAGAATCAAGAATAAAGAAATGTACATTGTTCTCGACGAATGTACCCACGTACCCTCGTATAAGTATAAGTTCTAGAATTATAAAATTTCCTGATTCGACATTAAATTATGTAGTACTGCCTGCACTCTCCAGGTCTGATATGGATAACTTTAGTACCTATGGGTACCTCCGCATGAGTATAAGTTAGTATGTACCTACGTACTTAAATAAATATAAGTTTGATATAAGCACAAGCATGTGTCTTTTGGGAGAGTCAACAAGTAGTATTTACGTACTCGAGATAAGAATAAGTTCAAATACAACATGGGAGTTTCGTATAAGTGAGAACTCCCAGGTACCTACCTGGTACCTGGAACAAGGTAACTCCCAGAAGAGGCGATGTTTGAGATAAGTATGAGTATGTGGATGGCACCCATATATATATGTATAGGCTCGCACCGCATACCGAAATCGAATACATGTCCCACGAGAGATACATAAGTATATGTCCGAATAGATACATGGTATGTCCACTGAGATAAGATGGGTAGGGGGTCCTACGAGATAAGAAAAGTATGTCTCACTGATAAGAACAAGTATAAATATAAGGAGATCTAATAAGAATAAGTCCATATATATAAGATTCAATATAAGTTTGCTAAAAGTATAATGTGATAAGCTCAAGATCGCATACGAGATATGAACAAGCATAAGTTTGTTATAAGTATAAGAAGTAAAGTGTCAATGACACGAAATGTATATGATAGATAAAAGTATAAGAAAAGCATATGAAAAAATCACAAGATATGAAAACAGAGTATATGGAACATTACAAGATGAAAAATATAGGGCACATAATAGAGATGAAAGGACACAAAAATATGCAATGAAACTACATTATACTAATATATGTTAATGTTAAGGTTTATTATAAGGAGATAAATGTATGCTAAGGTGATATGAGATATGCTTCCAATTAAGCGCAGTTTAGCACGGGTTTTCAATCCGTGTAGGGTACAAGTTGAGGACATCCGCGATCTTCCGCATACAAACCGGGCCAAGACACTAGTAGCGTTCATCACAAGAGGTTCTCGCATTCCGAATATGTAACCGAAATGTAAAGTTTTTGTATATGCAAATGGGACTCGCACGCATGTACGTATTCACACAAACACCACCACGGTGGTAGTTTTATTTTGTATTTTTGTATATGATATTTGGATTCAGTTATACGACTTGGGCCCACCAATGTCTGAAAAAGCAGGTAAAGAGTCCTAATATATAGTCTCGTGCCTCCGGGCGTGACAGCACATGGCTAGGGACCACAGGTATGTACCTTTGGTTATAATTTGTTGAGACTCAATGTATTCTGGATGCCACCTAGGTTTATGTGGTTCATGTTGTCTGTCTAGCCTAGGTGGTTAATGAATCTTTAACCCATATGCTCCCATGTGCCTAATTCATTAGTAGAGACCAACTTCTGAGCTTAGAGGGGTGCTACGTCACATGAGGTACCTTCCCAATAGGTAACCTGATCCTCGGACCTAGACTCATGTTTCGTAGACCGTTTCATCCTTACTAAAGTCATTAGGGGTTTTTGTTCTTGCTTAATTTTTCCCTTAATAAAATAAAAATAAAAAGTAAGTGGCGACTCCAAACAACAAACAAAACTATTCCTCCTAGGGGACAGATTTTCCAAAACATGAAAATGCCAACTTTTCTTTTTCTTTTCATTTAAAAGTGTGTCGCGTCGGCCTGTGAATCGGGTTGGATCCACAGTTTGTCTAATCTTTGATTGATTGGTTGCTATATGCTAGATTTTTTGTATTTAGTGTTAAATCTATGGACGATTATTGTTTTAATTGATTGAATCTTGCTGAAAATTGGATCTTCTATCCTTTTATAAGGATATTCCTAGTGACGTGGAAACTAAGCCCTTAAATCTGGCTCTAATTCTCTTAAGGTGAGATTTAATCACTTGGAATGATAAATAACCTAGTTAAAGAGACCTAGGGAATTAGAAAAGTCTAGTACTATGTGGATTTCACTAGGAGGGGACATTAAGTACAATAATCAAGGATTGGAAGAATGTAACAGTGACCAATCCAACCTTAGTTCGGGCTGCTCTATTGTAAGAACGTAACAATGACCAATAGAGTGCCTTAGGACAAATGTCGTTGAAAAGTATCGTATTAGTGACCTAGAAGGACATAACTATGAATAGAAAGCTAATACGAGAAAATACAAGGGGGAACACAAGAGTGGGATCCTTGTACTAATTCCTAAGACCAATTTGAGTCACAGATCAATCAATCCATGCTTTAAAAAAACAAGACATGAAACACCATAGATAGTAATCAACCCTAATTCTCTACAAGTCGTTTTCTAGTATCTTATTTGTCTGTTCAAATTCTCATAGGACATTAACTGTTTTTGTTTAGTTTTATTTTAGATTAGTTTGGTCATTTCACAATCAAATCATTTAGAAGCTCAAATAGTGAATTAATCAAGTAGTCGGGGTACTCAATCCCTCTTGAAAACCTATAATCCTCATGGGAACGACAATCAGTTCATAATTGAAAACCACTTTTGTTACTTGAGTCCTATGCACTTGCGGGTTTAGGCTATTTTAATTTTAGAATATTTTTGCAAACCATTAAGCTTTTTGGCTTAAGCCAAAAAATGGCCTCACAAGCCAAGTTGGATGAACAGTTTGAAAATTTCCTAAAAATCTTTAAGAAACTTGAACTAAACATTCAATTTGCATATGCATTTGCCCATATGCCCAATGACTTCTCCAAAATTGTGAGACCATTGTGTAGATTGCTTGAGAAAGAGGCAACCTTTGTGTTTGATGAAGCTTGCCTTGATGCATTTATAGAGCTTAAGAAGAGGCTTATTGTAGCCCCTTATCATGATTGTACTAGATTGGAACCTCACCTTTGAAATTATATGCAACACTAGTGATTTTTCTATTGGGACCGTCTTAGGGCAGCGGCATGAGAAATTTTTTCCTTCCATTTACTATGTGATCCATACCCTAAATGAAGCATACGAGAACTACACCACCACTAAAAAGGAGCTGTTAGCGATAGTTTACTCTTGTGACAAATTAAGGTCATATATTATTGGATCCTAGGTAATTGTACACACGGATCATGCGGCTATACATTACTTGATTCGACTATCACATTTCATGATAGGCATGAAACGTGTATGAAATTATAAATTGCCTATATGCACAAGTGCAAGTGTCATGTTCAAGTAATAAAGAGTAAGTAGAGTATCGTTCCCACGAGAATTGGTCTACTAAGTACTTATCTAATCTAGCTTAGGCTTTATTTGGATGATTGAAAACTGTTTTAATAAAGCAAAGTTAAATAAAAGAAAATTCCTAAATTAAAGGTTAAAACCTAGGGTTGTGACTTCATCTAGCTAATCCCGATAGATGAGGTTTGAAGATTAATTAATGGTGTTTAAATCCTAAATTGATGCCAAGATCACTAAGGTGCAAGTCAATCTCTCTCGAGCATCAACAAGCTAACCCTAAAATAGGTCATACTGCCTCGCAGCCTCAAACCCTCCATGCCACATGTAAAACCTAAGGTATCTCTACTCCTAGATTGATTACATGATATTCTATCCATGTACTCTTTGCTTCTCAACTTTCAACCTCAAACCGAAAGCCAAAAAAAGCAAATGGTGATCACACATTCACAAATGATTTATGCAAAGTAGAATCTTCAATGAAAGTTATATAAACATCAATAAATATATTATAAATAACATCAATCCATTGTTTTTAGCATCGGTTACATCAAAACCCTAGAAAATGAATTAAAACGTCTTAAGAGAATAAAAGGGAAATCGAAGACAAAAAAAGAGAAAAAACTCAGGCTAGAAAAGGGTTGTTGTCGTCTTTGCGATCTCTCGTCAAAGCTCGCCTCCAAGCACCATCTCTAATCCCATGACTCCTCCCTATGAGGCTTAGGGTGTCTCCACCACCGAAGAACTTCTCTTTTCCGTTGTCCCCCGTGTCTCCCCCTTTATGTGAGATGATCCCCATGTTATATGATTAGAGAGTGTTTCCCACCACCTCCTTCATTCCCGTTTTGAAAACTATGGCTTCCCTTTTATTGAATGCATGATGGGCTGCATGTATGGCCTTGGTGATGCCACGGCTCGAGGCTGCACAATCGATGGTGCCTCGTCATCAAATTGGGATCCATATGGTACCTTAGCACCATTACAAGCCTAGGTTGGCACAGTGGCGCCAACATGGCTCTAGATTGGTGCCTTGGTGCCAACTTAGCTCTAGGTTTGCTCTATCCCAGGTGTTATTTTGCACTCCCAACTTCTCGATGCAATAACTTTGTCATCTGAACTCTGATTCATGCAAACTTTGTCTCGTTGGAAAGATCTTTAGGTCTAAAATATGTTTATGGAAAGAGGAGAGCCTTTAGGAGTCATCATAGATACTAAAACGTCAAAAGACAGTAGCTGCTGTTATATGTTATAGCAGACTTTGTTGCATCAACTTGGTTCTATGTTGGTGCCTTGGCACCAACTTGGCTATAGGTTGGCACCTTGGCACCATCCCATGGTGGTGTTGGTGCCTTGGCACCAACTTCATCCTCCTATAATGCCTCAACATACTCAAGAGCATCTTTAGCTACTCCAAATCGTTCTTTGCACTGTTTTTTCCTTCTTTGCTTCTTTTTTTTCTCCAGCGAAGATCACTCTTGATGCATACAACCTAATTTTTAAAGTTTTTGAGCTCATTCTAGATCCTTATCCATCCAAATGCTTACCCGATCAAAACAAACCAAAAGGACATCAAAAAACTTATTTATATGATAAAAACACTCTAAAAATGAACTAAAATGTGGGGGATAAAATGAGTATAAAGTATACTCATCACACCCCCAAACTTGAATCTTTGCTTATCCCCAAGAAAAGGGCTGACACAAAACACTTAAAACAATCGAACAAACATGAAATGAGCATGGTGACTAGCTGCCAAGAGAAGCAACACAATGAACACAAAATTCTCCACAAACCCAATAGCCAATAATGGGATCTTTAAGCATTTTAAATCTTTAAAGAACAAGACAAAAACTGGTATGGAGAACATAGCAAACCATCCCCTAAGTCCTCAATGACCTTTCCTAAGGGCTCTTTGTGGAAGATTCCTAATTAGATCTCGAATATATAGTAAGGTTCCAATACCCCAAAACTGAAACTCAATTCACATTTTTGAAGGAAGCTAAGTAAGAAAGGATAAGAACGCACCCATTTATTCAATCATAATAAACCTGAAGTAGGATTAAAGGTAAGGGGTTCTAGGAGAGTGTCCTTGTAGAGGGGATCCATTGGCAACTCGCTAGCAGTTGGTTGAGGGCACCATGCATTCAAGTCCCTTAAAACTTTACCCTAAACACTAAACTAGAAAATCAAAGCTCCTACTTGTGAGTAAACTCACTTATTTGATTTCTTTTTTCCTTTTTTTTTCTCTTTTTCTTTTTTTATTTATTTATTTTGTTTTTGCACTTTTTTTTCTTGGTTGGGGCTCATTGGCAATCCTCTTTTGAAATGTGTCCCATCACTCAAAAAGTTAAAGTTTCTTAAGGCAAATTCAATTTCAAAACGGGAGGCCAAAAACAAGGTATATATAGTGTGTGTGTGAACAAAAGCTCCCTTAAGAAATAACTTCTTGAAAAACAAGGGGGAAACAAGCTAAGTCTCCCACAGCTAGTCATGCACTGTGTTCAAAATCAATCCAACACCTTAGTATCCCAATAATTGGCCTTAACCTTTTCAATTACAAGCTTAGCATTCAAGTGATCCTCCAATAGCAAATAAGGAAAATTCGTCACTCATATATACAAAGACAAATATACTCATGCAAAACAAAGACATAAAAGACATGAAAATGACACTGTTAAAAAACAAAAGATAAATCTTCCCCCAAACTTAGTATAATCTTCAATGTGAAAAATAAGCATGAAAGTACAAGGGGTTAGGAGACTTTCCTGAGTGTGATCATGGTTGATCATCATCTAGAGGCTATGATGGATGTTGGAAGTTCTTGTCATCTTTTCCTCACCTATTTTTTATTCACCTGCATACATCAAAACAAAAAAACACCAATTTAAACCAATAAAAAAAAAACTACTAACTTATTCAACAAATGCATAAATCAAATTGGTCAGCTTCCTAAGAAGTTGCTCCGCTTAAAGTCAATTCGACTGTCAATCATTTAATTGGTTGATGATTCTTGCCTCGCCTTTCCTCGGAACTAATAATCGTACGTGATGGAATGATAACATAGCCCTCCAAGTAATGCCTCCCAGTATCTTTTTTTCTTCTTTTCTCACAATGTTTGCTCTTTCATTTTCCTTATTCAAATGAAAGATGAACTCATCCACCTATGAAATAGGAGTCATTTTCGGATTTTCCAACTTCTCATGCACCTCTCCCCAAAGGATCATCTTCGCAAATATTTCAACTCCTTTTCCTATCTTAATCAATTTCGGAGAAGTTGATATTTCTTCTTTGAAAACTAACTCATGTAGCTCCATGGAATCAACCTATACTCTTCTATGTTCATCAAGTGTAGGCAAACTCTCTTGTTGTTCTTTGGAAAGTATCTTAGCCATTTGCCTTAATTGAATCTCCGAGCTCTTGAGCTATTCTGAATGAGTTTGAAAAATTTCCCTTGTCTCATTCATGAATTGGGCATGAAAATTGGTAAATTTAGCTTAAGATGTAGTCAATTCATTCATGGCTTCTTCTAGATGAGATTTTTGAATTATCTCAGCTTGATAATTTTCCATTTCAACCCTTAAACTTGCATTTTCAACTTGAGATCTAGCCAACTCAGCTATGGCTTCTTTTAGATGAGAGGTGGCCATTTGAGCTTTAATATTTTCCATTTCATCCATAGCATCTTCTAAGCTTGATCTTTGAACTTGTGAAGAATGGAAAGCAATAGGGCTTGCTTCCCATGAGAGGCTCGGGTGATGGTCCCATCCAAAATCATAATTGTTCAAGTATGGGGTACCTCCATACTGAACTTAGTCCATATAAATATGTAGATTCCACTCTTGACTTCTCGCCCTTTGATGTTGACTATAAGCTAGTTGTTGAGTTAGGAGAGCCAATTCAATTGGTAATTCCACGAAAGGGTTCATTGTGAATTGATTTCTACAAAACAAAAACAAAAAATCCAAAGTAAAATAGAAAATGAAAATAAAACAAAACTAACTATATCCAAAGTAGTGCCAAGATATTTTGAATCAATATTAATAGAAACACCAATCCCCGGCAACGGAGCAAAAAAACTTGATAGGCACAAAACGTGTATGAAATTATAAATTGCCTATGTGCGCAAGTGTACGCGACGTGTTCAAGTAATAAAGAGGCAGAGTATCGCTCTAATGGTGGATTGGCCCATTACTGGGCGCTGATCTAATATATTGTTTACTGAATTATCGAAAATCGTTTTAATAAAGCAAAGTTTAATAAAAGAAAATTCCTAAATTAAATGTTAAAGCCTAGGGTTGTGACTTCACCTAGCTAATCCCAATGGATGAGGTTTGAAGATTAACTATTGGTGTTTAAATCCTAAAATGATGGTGGGATCACTAAGTTGCAAGTCGATCTCTCTCGAGCATCGACAAGCTAACCCTAAAATAGGTCATACTGCCTCTCGGCCTCAAACCCTCCATGCCACATGTAAAACCTTAGGTATCTCTACTCTTAGATTGATTGCATGATATTCTACCCATGTTCTCTTTGGTTCTCATCTTTCAACCTCAAACCAAAAGCCAAAACAAGAAAATGGTGATCAAACATTCACAAATGATTTATGCAAAGTAGAATCTTCAATGAAAGTTATATAAACATCAATAAATATATTAGATATAACATCAATCCATCATTTTTAGCATCGATTACATCAAAACCCTAGAATAAGAATTAAAACGTCTTAAGAGTAGAAAAGGAAAACCAAAGACAGAGAAAGAGAGAAAACTCGAGCTGTAAAAGGGTTGTCATCATCTTCGCAATCTCTCGTCGAAGCTCGCCTCTGTTTGGTTATTTGCATGTATATAAATTTTTTATTGAAAACAACTAAATTCGCAAGCGTACGGATCACAAGTAATATAGTAGTTTTTTAATTGAAAACCCAAAGTATCGAACCCACAGGGAAAAATTGGTTTAAATGGGGATTAAGTACCCTAGTTACTAAAGATTTCCACTATCTAAGCGATGTGACTAATTGGGATGATGATTAATTTCAATTAAAACAAATTAAACTAACCTAACTCTTGAAAATCAGCAAATGATTGAAGTGAAATGAAAGAAAAATTTAATGATTAACACTAGGTTCGGTTGTCTCCATTGATGGGTTTATGACTTATAACCATAAAATACCAATCAAAATGAATATATTCTCGTCCTTACCCAAGGAACCCGATATGAGGTTTACACTTTCTTGTCTCCCCTCAATTTCTCACACTTCATTCCTATTCTCCTTTCGGTCCTTCTAAGTCAAACAATGTGATACTAGTTCTAAGGCGAATCAGTCCTTGGGAACTCTATTGGTCTTATTTCGGTCCTTGCAATAGAGTTACCCGAGTTATGCTCTGATCGATCTCCTTTCGGTCCTTACAATCTTCGCATAAGGTTGAATGATGTCCCTCTTAATAAAATCCACCTAGTACTAAGCATTCCTAGTTTCCTAGATCTATTTGATTAAGTTAATTCGATTTTAACAATTATGGGACATTAGAGGTAAAAATCAATTCCTAAGGGGATGTTTCTAGCTGTTGCTTTGGAACCCCTTTAGCTCTAGGTCTCAACTTCACCCTTTATAATACAACAATTAGATAAACACCTGCACAATAAAGGAACCACATGCATACAACCTCAACACAAGCATAAATTCACAAAAATCATTCAATAAAAACCATAAGTCAACCACCAATTTCAACAACCAGCCCTAGGGAAGAAATTAGCCACTCATAGCAGCCTCCAAACCCAACAATATCATATTTGCATCAAATAAAATACTGAAAGATTAAGAATAAGAGTAGAGTTTAGGAATACAAAACAAATATTATATCAATCTCGTCTAAAACTCAGCTCCACTGCTACAAGCTATCCCCTAGTAGGTGGATCTTCCAATTCAACTCCAAAAATGAGCTCAAGATCATGCAAAAACTAAAAACCCTAAAAAGAACTAAGCTTAGAGAGAAAACACTAGAAAATGGGAGTATGTCATGCCTCCTCTAGGTTTCTCCTCCCTTTTTTTTAGGTCTATTACAAGTATAGTATATATAATATTGGGAAATGGGCTAATGATTGGGCTAAAAATGGGTACATTTATGTCTCAGCCTGACGTTCTTCGCCTAGGCAAACCTTTTTGCCAAGGCGAAGGTTTGGTTCGCCAAGGGTGGTTCTTCAGTAATCTTCAATTGGCAGTACTGGTTCGCCTAGGCGAGTTGTGTCCTTCGCCTAGGCAAACCTCTTTGCCAAGGCAAAGGTTGGCCTTCGCTTAGGCCAACCTGAGAGTTCTTCTACTGCAAATTCTGCTTTCTTGCCTTTCAGATCTTCCTTTGCTTGATTTTCATTCATTATCTACAAAACATTGTAGAGTGGGGGATTAGTGTAATATTCATGAATAAAGTTTGAATCTAGCATTATATAAATACACAAAAAAACACACTCAAAATGTAGGTATAATTCACACTGAACAGCCTCCAAGAGCCATCTCCAATTTCGTGGCTCCTCCCTATGAGCCTTAAAGTGTCTCTACCATCGAAGAACTCCTCTCTTCCATCTTCCCCTGTGTCTCCTCGTCTATGTGAGATGATTCCTATGTTAGATTATTAGAGAGCGTCTCCGCCGCCTCCTTCATACCCGTTTCGTAAACTATGGCTTCCCTTTAATTGAATATATGATAGGCTACATGTATGGGCCTCAGGGATGCCATGACACAAGACTGCCCAATCAGTGGCACCTCGGCATCAAATTGGGATCCATATGGCGTCTTGGTGCCATTGCAGGCGTATGTTGGGGCCTTGGCATCAACTTGGCTCTAGATTGGTGCCTTGGCGCCAAATTGGCTCTAAGTTGGTGCCTTGGCTCCAATTTGGCTCTAGGTTGGCACCTTGGCACCAAATTAGCTCTAGGTCGGCACCTTGGCGCCAACTTAGCTCTAGGTTGGTGCCTTGGCACCATCCCATGTGTTATTTTGCACTCCCAACTTACCAAGGCCATAACTCTGGCATCTGAACTCTGATTCACACAAACTTGGTCATGTTGGAAAGATCTTTAAGTCAAAAATATGTTTATGGAAAGAGGAGAACCTTTAGGGGTCATTATAGATATTGAAACATCAAAATACAGTAGTTGCTACTGCATATGTTGTAGTGGACTTTGCTGCGCTAACTTAGTGTTAGCACCTTGGCGCTAACTTGGCTCTAGGTTAGCTCCTTGGCACTAACTTCATCCTCTTGTAATGACTCGGCGTGCCTAAGAGCCTCTTTAGTTACTCCAAATCCTTCTTCGCATTGTTTTTTCCTTCTTTGTTTCTTCTTCTTCTCCAACGAAGATCACTCTTGATGCATACAGCCTCATTTTTAATGTCTTTAAGCTCATTCTCCGTCTTTAACCATCCAAATGCTCACCTGATCAAAACGAACCAAATTGACACCAAAAAACTTATTTATACGATAAAAACACTCTAAAAACTAACTAAAATGTGGGGATAAAATGAGTATAATGTATACTCATCACGACCATGCATTAATTGATGCAAAAGAAGGATGCAAAGTCTCAACTCATTCGTTAGGTATGCTCCTCTAAGAATTTGACATGGAAATTTGGCATAAACGAAGTGTAGAGAATGTAGTTGTCGATTATCTATCCTGTTTGGAAAAGGGATATGACAATGAAGAACCTAAGAAATTGAAGAGTTCTTTAAGGATGAAAAATGTTGATGGTTAATGTTTCATTGCCTTGATATGCGGACATTGTAAATTTCCTTGCTTGCAAAGTTTTTCCACCAGAGTTAAATTCTCAGCAAAGGAAGAAGTTCCTTCATGATGTGAGATTCTATCAATGGGATGACCCTCTTTTGTTTTAAAGATGTGTGGACTAATTATAACTCATTGTCACTCCTCACCTTATGGAAGCCACTTTGGAGCAACAAAAACATCTCAAAAGGTGCTATAATGCGGTTTTTATTTGCCAACTTTGTTTAAGGATTGTTTTTCCTTTGTTAAGAGATGTGAATGTTGTCAACAAGTTGGTAATATCTCAAGGAGAAATGAGATGCCTTTGATTAATATACTGGAGGTGGGGTGGAGTGTCACGCCCCGAAACCTGGTCCCGAGGCATGATGGTCATTTCATACTAAACATCCTTTTCTTATTATTGAAATATTTCTAATCATCAAATTCTTAATTATGATAATAAAATATAAATCTTTATAACCTTAAAATTTAAATATAAATATAATAATACATCATCCAAACTTGTCATTGTCTAAAACTTCAAATTAAAGTAATCCAAATACTAATTGCTTTTTAACTCTAAAAATTATCCAAATAAATAAATAGGATCAAAATCCCCAAACTCCTAGTTATGCCAAACTCCCATCTTAATCATCACTCCTTGCCCGAACTAAAGGTTCCTGAAAAATTGTCAACGAATGAGATGAGCTCAAAGCCTGGTAAGAAATAATAATACGGTTTTATGGATTAAATATTTTTCACAATTCTTTCAAAATGAAGATATAACATTTAACCAATTTCACAAAAACCTTTGTAGTATAATAAAACACAAATTCAAACTTTGTATCAAAGCTTCATATTCATGACGAATCATTTTGTATCCAAATCCAAATCAAAACCACTCAAAGATATTTGTTCTCTAATTTTCGAATAACAAACAGTCCCAAATTTGGTGGAACATTAATAAATAGTAAACTATTATAACCCGTTGACTAGGGTCATAGTGTCAATTATTATAACCTATTGACAAGGGTCATAGTGTCAACTACTATAACCCATTCACGAGGGTCATAATCAATTATCATAATCCATTGACAAGGGTCATAGTCAATTATTATAACCCATTGACGAGGGCCATAAACCAGAGTAAAATTTTTTTCTCTCTAATTCAAATTTATAAAACAATTTCATCATCTCCAAATTTTATATTTTTCATAAAACAAATCATAAACATACTTTCATGCAAAATCACTACTCGATCCATAGATAGTCAAATAAATATATAAAAAAAAATAAGAACTTTTCACAATTTAAATAATATAGAAAATAAATATTTTATTTTGCAAAGCCTTATACATATATAAAAAAATATTTTTTATTTTCTAAAATTTGTATTAGAATTGCTCACACATATACATAAAAATAATACTTTTTTTTCAAAATCCGTATTATAATCCCTTACCTCAAAGGAGTACTACTTAGAACTTAGGGTCTTCAAAGAATCTTAAGACAAAAAATTTATTCTTCACCAAAAAAATAAAGCTTAAAACTTTAAACTCCTAGATCTTCAAATCTCGAACCTTAAACCTTTAAATCTTCATTTTCTTTTATCTCTCAAAATTTTGCATAAAGAGTTTTTCTAACTAAATAGGGTGTAACATTCTAATCTAGAATTAGGGTTTTTTATTTGAAATTAAAAAAAATAAAAAAAGACTCTCTATCCTTAATAAATTAATTATTATCCTTATTTAAAAAAAAAGTGTACACTTTTACCCCTAAATCGAATTTGGGGCGTCACATGGAGATATTTAATATGTTGAGCATTGACTTCATGGGTCCATTTCCTCCACACTTTTTTAATTTATATATTCTCCTTACTGTTGATTACGTATCGAAGTGTGTTGAAGCAATTGCTACTCCAAAGAATGCTGCAAGGATTGTAAAAAAATTAGTGGATAAGAACATTTTCACCTAGTTTGGTGCGTCAAGAGCCATTGTTAGTGATGAAGGATCCCATTTTTGTAACAATGTGTTTGCTACTCTAATGGCCAAGTATAGGGTCAAGCATAGAAGGATTTTGGCATGTCATCCACAAGAAAATGGCCAAGCGGAAATCTCTAACTGTGAGTTGAAAAATGTTCATTGGTCATTGAGGCTTGATGATTCGCTTTTAGATTACTATACCTCATTCAAAACTCCGATTGGAATGTCTCCATATCGGTTGGTCTTTGGTAAAGCATGTTACTAGTTAAGCTCGAGCACAAGGTACTTTGGGCAATCAAGAAACTAAATTTTGACTTCTAAGCTGCGAGGGAAAAGAGACTTCTCCAACTTAATAAGCTTGAAGAGATGAGAAATGACTCCAGTGAAAATGCTTGGATCTACAAGGATAGAACAAAGAAGTGGCATGATAAGCAAGTGATTCGAAAAGAATTCAAGGAGGGAGATAGAGTGCTTCTCTTCAAGTCTTGATTGAGATTATTTCCAAGCAAACTTAAGTCCCGATGGACCGGACTATATACAGCAACCTCCATCACACCTTATGATGCTATTGTTTGAGATGCGACAGTGGGTTGGATTTCAAGGTAAATGGCCAAAGGTTGAAACAATTCCTTGGAGAAGAACTTCCCTAAGTAAAAAAATTTCAACTAAAGAAGTAGTGTGTCTCCTTGCATTGCGGCTTTGTCGAGCTAGCGACACTAAACTTACCACTTCTTGGGAGTCAACCAAAGCTTTGTGAGAATCCTTTTTATCTCTTTTTGTTTATTTCCCTTGATTACCTTGTTTTTGGTTTATTTTTAGCTTTAGTATCCTATGTGTTTGATGTACTTGTTTTAGTGTGTTTGAGTTTAAGGTTCTCATGGGTTACAAGAGGAGAATAAAGAGATGTGTTTGTTGAGTTTCAGCAATCTTGGAATGAAAAATGAAAGGTAGGGAACCTTGAATGAGTAATGATGAGTTTAGAAGGACAAAGAGAAGTCGTGGGAATTTTGAGAACAAAATGAGCGAAATAATTTATTTGAGAAGGTTTTAAATAAGGAACAAGAGTGTTTTAGATGAAAAGATGAATCATAGAGGTTTTAGAAGCATTGTAGTGGATTTGAAAGGCAAAAAGAGGCATTCATTTGAGAAATCAGTTGGATGTCGCGACATCCAAGCATCTTGTAGTCCATCATACTCTCGGATATGTCGTGACATCAAACCAGGATGTTGTGACATCCAGCAGCCTACATTCCAAACCTCTTTGGCATGTCGCGACATGCACTCCAATGTTGCCATGTGTTTGATAAAAGTCCTCAAAGAGCTTAAATGGCCCCCAAGAAAAAAAATGACTACCTCTCACCATTTATCACCTCCCCCTGCACCTGAGGACCCCGGGACATTCCTTACACGAGAGGCGGGGAGGCGATTCCATGATTCTTTATAGATTAGATCATTTATGCTAAAGAGGGGCTTTCCCACCAACAATGCCTATTTCAACTTCATCATGAACAAAATGAAGTGGAAGAAACTCTATGAGCGCCCACCTCAAGGTATAACATCCATAGTTCGAGAGTTTCATGCCAAGCTTCCTTATCGAGACAACATGACAATCTTTGTGAGAGGTGTTTAGGTTCCTTTTGATAATGCTACAATAAACAGAGCTTTTAAGCTCACAGATGGAGACGAAGAAGCTTATAGAGAGCTTTTTAGAGCTCCTAATTATGATCATATCCTAAAAGCTCTCATAGAAAACAAGAGGCCACGGAAGAAGAACTCTTCAAATGAGGTCATTTCTTTACATATAACTGGCCTTCCACAAGCTGTGAGGGCATGGTTTTACTTTATATCTTCAAAGTTGAGGCCCTCAAATCATGTCTACACAATACTCCAGGACAAGGCAATCCTCTTATATGTCATAGTTAAAGGCATCAAATTTGATGTGGGGCAGGTTATTCAGAGCTCAATTCTTGAAGCTCCAAATTTGAAGTGTACTGAAGCATTAAATCACCCCTCCCTCACTACTATGCTTTATAAAATGGCGGGGTGAGGATGTTTGATTCTAAAGAAAAAGGCCTATGATTAGTACCCAAAAAGTGCTATTTTGAGCCCTATATCAGATAGGTTTTGAGTGCTTTTTGCGCACTAATCATATCAATTATGCCAATTGAAGTGTTCAGGTGTTCTTAGTATCGCTTTTTATGCCGTTTAGAGGTTATTTTGGTTGTTTTATGTGTTACAGATTGGGAGTTCGATATCGAGACATACGATGAACCATAGCATTTTGAACTCAATTGTCGCCTAACAACATACCAAAAATCAAAGATAGAATGAAGGCAAAGTGATGGAAATCACTGCAAGAGGAGCAAGAGGGCAATGCAGCTGAAGATCAAGAATTCCGTGTGGAATTTCATTAAGATTGCGAAAATTCGTCGATTGTGCAAATTTCCTCGAGAATCATAGCGAAAAATTTCGCAATCCTGGGGCCGAAATCAGAATTTTCACACTCCAAGGATTTCGCTCTACACCTGCTCAGCTTAAAAACTAGCTCGTTATCACCTAAAAATTTCGTTGTTATTTAAATTTCGCTAGCTAGCGAAATTGCCAGTGCCTAGCGAAATTTTATGATTTCGCTATCTCTTGGTGATTTCACTACCTAGCGAAATTGCCACCTCAGCGAATTTTCGGCTACATACAAATTTCAGGCTCAATAAATTCACCGCCTCATACTCAGACCACAAACCGACTTCATTTTGGTGTATTACTCCCTTTGTCCCTAATTTTAAATCTAAAATGTTGTGCTTATTTAGCTTTCACATAAATGGGGTGGCCTATAAACCCCATAGTTTTTGTAACCCTACAAGAATGAGAGAAATCTTGGGCACATTTTCATTTTTATGTAAATATCTTCCTAAATTTCGCTAGTGGTTTTGCTTTTCTCTTCTCCTTCTCTTATTTTCTAGGCTGCCAAACACCCCTTGAGGATGACAACTCACAGATGCTTGGCTGCTCTTTTCTTGGAAGAGGAAGTAGCTAGCTTTGGCTGTGGGGCATTTACAGTTGTCCCCATGTGTCAATGCCGGTGTACCGTATTTATGGCTCCCATCTTCTCAAACTAGGGTTGAATATCATTTAATGCTCACACTCCACAATACTACCATGCCTTTAGGATACAAAGGTACTTCATTGTGTGCACTTGTGTGGGTTTTTTTAGATGGTCTTTACTTGAGCCACCGAAATGATGTCAATGTTAAGGTTTTAAACCAGCGGGTCATAGATGCATGTTAACCGTGTTTCGACTAAATAGGAGTGATTCTAGGGTTAGGTTTGCTAGTTAAACAAAGATCCGTTATGGCTTGACTATAGGTTGCTTGTCATAATGCGGATAAAAACCCGATGTAATACTCTGTTTGCCCTATATTATCAAGAAGCGACCTAAATTCAGTTACTCTTTTCACATCACTTTCGCCTTACGCGCTATTCAGCTTTCAAACTACTTCGCTATTTTGAAACAATCCAAAGTCCAAACAAAAAGCCTTACCTTTTTACACTTATGCAAATCATTCCTAGGATGAAAACCCATCCCCGTGTTCGACCCTAGACTCATTATACTGCAGTAGCTTTCGACTACTAAAGAGGGAGGAACTTAGGGTATATAAATTTTGTTGATTCAAATTTCACCCATCGTGGCATCGAATCAAATGATGCCATTGCCGGGATGGTGCCAAACTACGCTTGATGTTGAAGTGTACTTGTAATCCTCATTGCAAGTGAAGGTAACCTTTTAACTCTTTTTGTAACTCAGCTTGCAAAGAATCGCAAGTTTTCATCACTTCAAGAAGAATCTCACTGCTTTTGTTTTCATACACGCTTATTTTAGCTAACCCTAATCTTTTTGCCAAGTTTTGTTGGTGCTCTTTGTTGTCTCTACAATTTTGTAACAGGTGTTTATGCTCCAGTGGGATAGAGACACTTCAGGTAGACTGCAGAGAATCAGTACACAAATTGACCAAAGCAAAGTGAAGGCACACTACGTATACCATGGATCCTCTTTTCTGGTCGAAGAACAAAGCAGAGTCAAGAAGGTCTCCTCAATGAATCCAACTCCGCTTATAGAACCATGAGGGACCACATCCACCCTCCTAGAGTTATGCCTTCCGTGATCGCACTTCCCGTCAAGAAGCAGTAGTGAGGCCCTACTGGGTACTTACTCCCCACATACCACATGGTATGGAAAATGAAAATCCATACACTATTAGGGATTTTGAGGAAGTATGCACTACCTTAAGGAAGGAATGATGGACATGGATTTGCTTAAGTCGAAAGCTTCCATCGACTCTAAAGGACAAGGCCAAGATTTGCTAAACTCACCGAGGCCTAGAACCATTAGAAATTGGGCTGAGTCGCGCGCAGTTTTAAAAAAATTCTTCGCGCTCATAAGACCAACAATTCAAGAGACAAATTTACACTTTTGCAGCCAAGATGGTGAAAAGGCTTCAACATGGCCGGATAGATTCATGGATACTAATGCTGGGGTAATGACCACATCATGGGTTTGATACATGGATGCCGGTAAATCACTTATGATGCATGTCTCCAACCATGAAGCAACTATCGAGACTATGTGTGGAGGTAACTTTTTGAACAAAAACCCGGATGAAGCCATGGACTTTTTGAACTATGTGGCTGAAACCTCAAAGGCATGGGATGAACCGAATCCAAGGGAAGCCGAAAGATTAAGGCCATTGAACCACCAAAGGGGAGACAAGTACGCATTTCCTGAAGACACAGAGACGAAAGCCAAATCTGAATCATTTAACCTCGTAAAGATCGATGATCCGAAATGAAAATCAGCATGAAATGCAAACAAAGAATGAGTTATCTTCATCCCAATTTTCTACTTCACTTTTCAGCCAAATAGTTACCCCGAGAGCACTACAAGAGCATGCCCATGCCATAAGTCAAAATAAACCACCCATAGATGCTCCATATGGTAACACCAATAACCCTAACTGGAGAAATTGTCCAAGCCTGTCATGGAAATCCAAACCCCTTGCATATGCCCCTCCAGGAGCACAGCAGCAGTTTGGTTCCATTTCAATACAACAAATGTGTACTTTTTCCACTTTCATCTCCCGGTTGAACAGCAACTCGACCAGTAAAATGGCAGTATATTCTCAGAGAAGAACGTATGGTGCCAAATGTTCAAGCCAATTGGAAAATTGGAAGCAATAGAGAGTTCACTTAATAGTGTCGGACAACATGCATTCTCGAATTCTCAAACTATCCACCCAAAGACCGTAGGATGTAGAAAAGGGAAGGCTCCTCCACACAAAGAACATCAAAGAGGAGCGAATGAAATATGCTCGACTAATGATCCAAATCGTCGAACCGATGAAGTTAAAGCAACAGGATTTTAGAAGTGGTAGAATTAAAAGCCGCAGATCTCAGCCGAACTACCATATCCAACAATCGTTGGATTATCCATAAGAAGAACAGTACCCCAATAGGGAAAAGAAGAAGATCAGTGTACCCCTTCCATTTCCACAAGCTCTCAAGAAAAAGAAAAGTTCCGTTAACCAAACAGAAATGTTAGAAGTTTTGCGGCAGGTGAAAGTTAATATTCCTCTCCTTGACATGATCAAGTAAGTCCCCACTTACGCAAAATTCTTGAAGGACTTATGCACAAGAAAAGGGGTCTTAATGTGAACAAAAGGCCTTTCGACCAGCAAGTGAGTGCCATCATCAATGCAAGACTTCAAAGTGGAAATACAAAGACCTGTAAGATGTCCTACAACATTTCCTGCTAATATTGGAGGCATTAGTGTGGAGAAAGCCCTATTAGATTTGGGAGCTAGTGTGAATCTTTTACCTTATTCCATGTACAAGCAATTTGGCCTGGGGTGGAATTGAAACCCACTTCCATCATTAATCGCATTAGCCGACAGATCTATTAAAATACCAAAAAGGGACCATTGAGGATGTTCTAATACAAGTGGACCGGGATTTTTACTATCCAAAGGGATTTTGCTGTGCTTGATACAACTGGGCCAAAGTGGGACCCAACCATGTGCCCATTATTTAGGAGGCCATTGCCACTTCAAATGCCATAATAAATCGCCGAAACGGGTTATGCAACTCACATTTGGGAATATGACCTAGAACTCAATATTTTTCATTTGAGTAAAAGGCATATGGCACTCTCGTGAGTGAAGATGACCGTGAAGAAGTCTCCAGGTAATAGATGCGATCCTCGAAGAACAAGCCACGAGCAACAGGAGCAAGATTTATTAACTCAATACCTTGTCTCGAGTGTCCGTAAGTGCAACAAGAACCTCAAAGATGTATTTAGTGCGTGTGGGTATTGGAGAAAAAACATAAATTTTACCTCTATTAACTCGGTGATGAACTGACCCTGTCAGCCTAGAGCTCAAACCACTCCCAAACAATTAAAGTATGCATTAAAGAAAATGAGCAATGCCCATTGTAATTTCCCATTGCCACCATCGTGACAGAGGATAACTCGCATACCTTTCTCAAAAGGAACAAGTACATTGGGATGGAAAATTTCTGGATTTGAAAGGCATAAATCCATCAACTGCACTCCATCACATCTATTTAGAAGAGGAGTCTAAAGCCACAGGCACCTAACTGAGGCCGAACCCCACCGTTGTGGAGTTGTCGATCGAGGTTCTAAAATTGCTCCAAGCTGGCATCATTTTTACCCCATTTCTGATAGCACTTTGGGTGAGTCTGACTCGTGTGGTACCCCAAGAAATCAAGAGTGACTACCGGTGAAGAATGAAAAGGGTGAAGAATTGTCTACCCACTAACTACTCGGGCCAGGAGTGTGTATCGATCTATAGAGGCTCACTGAGGTAAACACGAAAAGACCACTTCCTGCCTTTATTGATCAGCTCCTTGAAAGAGCCCCGGACACTCATTCTATTGTTTTTGATGGGTATTCAGGATATTCGTATAGGAGATTGCTCCGTATGATCAGAAAAGACCACTTTCACTTGTCCATTCGGGCACGTATGCTTATGTGAGGATGCCTTTGCCTCAGCCCACCACTTTTCTAGGTGTATGCTTAGTATGTTCAGCTTGATATATGGATTTTAATAATGGAGGTATACATGGATGACATCATCGTATATGGGAGTGCAATTTTGAAGAGCAGTCTCACAATCTCAGCTTATATCAAGCAGGTGCATAGAAACGAACTTGGTGCTTAATCGAGAACATTTTGGTTAACCAAGGAATTGTACTGGGGCACATTATTTCTAGCAGGGGAATAGAAGTTGATAAAGCAAAGATTGAACTTATTTCCAAACTGCCGCCCCCAACAAGTGTAAAAATGATTAGGCAATTCCTTGGTCATGCAGGCTTCTATAGACGATTCATTAAAGACTTCTCGAAGATTGCTAAACCCCTGTACAAGCTCCTAGAGAAAGATGCCAAATTTGTTTGGGAGAGAATGCTGTGATAGCTTTGAAGGATTAAATTTGTATTTGATTATCGCCCGATAGTACGAGAGCAAATTAACTCGGCGCTACCTTGAAGTGATGTGTGATGCAAGTGATTCATGATAGGAGCAAAGACGACCAAAGAGAAGACGGGAAACCCCATGGTCTATTATGCAAGCAAAACCTTGAATGAAGCACAAAGGAATTATACCACTACGAGAAGGAATTGTTGGCAGTGGTGTATGCTTTAGACAAATTTCGAGCATACTTGGTTGGGCCCCATGGCAATTACTCTACAGACTATTCCTCTCAAAATAATTCTCCTAACCAAACAAAATGCAAAAAGCAAGGCTCATCCGATGGGGTTCTTCTACTTCAGGAGTTTAATTTGGCAAATTAAAGACAAGAAGGGAGTAGAGAATGTGGGTGGCAGACCATCCGCTTAAGGCAATAGCCTCATGACACTCATAGTCCACCCATCAATGATGAATTTCCCGAGAATCCCTGATGCACTGAAAACTCCCCATGTCACATTGCTTACTTCCTTCTCCACAGAGAAACTCCACTGAGGAAAGGCCAGATAGAAGTACTTCTTGCGCATCCATTCTTATTATCAAAGATTCTTCTTATTCAAGTATTGTGCATCAAATAATCGTGAAGTACGTGTTCGAGGAGGAACAAAGAATCTTGAACCACTCATGAGAGTGCCTGTAGGCCGTCGCTCTTAAAACAGCAATGAAGGTGCTATACTGGTTTCATTGGCCTTCCTTATTCAAGGAAGCACACTAAATGTGTCGTATGCATGTATGCCAAAGGTTTCGAAGTTGTCTCGCCATATGATGCCTTTTAACTCCAATTTAAGAATGAATTATTCATGTGGCATCGATTTCATGGACCTTTCCCCAGCCATATGGTCATACATACATTTGGGTGGGAGTAGACTATAGTTCCAAATGTAAGAAGCAATCCCCCTGAAGCACCAATGACAATAGTGGTAATTAAATTCCGAAAGCCAACATTCTTTCCTGTGCTCAGTACCAAACCATTATTAGTGATGGAGGTTCTCATTGCCATGTAACAAACCATTTGAAAAACCTCATATGGCTAAACATGTGTGAAACACAAAGTGGCCACTCCTTACCATCCAAACAAGTGGGTCATAGAACTTGCCAATAGGGAGGATCAAGACCATCTAATGAAGGTGGTAAGTACAATTGCAAAGTATTGGTCTATCAAACTACTGATTCACAGGCCTACAGATAGCTTTCAAGACAATCCTCGGAATGTCCCCTTATCGGTTGGTCTATGGTAAGGCATGTCACCTTCCAGTGGAGATCGAGTACAAGGCATGGTGGGCAATCAAGAAGCTGAACATGGACCTAAGTAGGGCCGGAGTCAAGAGGTTCCTTGATCTCAATGAGTTGGAAGAAATACGGAATGATGCCTACTAATTCAAGATCGGCAAAGGAAAATCAAAAAGACGGCATGGGATCAAATGATAATCAGGAAGCACTTCAAAGAGGGAGACCAAGTTCTTTATACGACCTAAACTCCATCTATTTCCGTGCAAGCTAAGTCGATGGATGCAGTCCATTCATTGTCCAACGTATATCCCAATGGTCTGAGATTCAATCAATCCGCATGATAACAGGTGTTAAAGTCACGCACAGAGGGTGAAACCTTATGTGAAAGAGGCCGCTGAAGGAGGAAATTCTTCGTTTGGATCCTCCCCGAGCCCTGGTAATCCCCACCATAACTTGAGGAGTCGGGAGCAAAGGTAATTTCATGCTCTACATGTCCTCGGATGTTCAAAATTTTGTTTTCCTTTATGGTTCCAAGTACGGTCCCAAACCTTAAAGATACTCGTATATCATGTTTTGTGCCTTCACCATATGTAATCGTTTTTGTCTTCAATTGAACAATTGAATTGCTTCAATTGAACAATTGAATTGCTTCAATTGGACAATTGAATTGCCTTTAAATGGAAAACTTGAAACCTTGTTTGTCACCTTTATGTTAGAACAAATTCCATGTTTGAAATAATTTTTTGGTCGGGCTGAAGTTCCAAAGATGCTCAATCCTGAACATTTCTCCCTTTAAGCTAATTCACACATCATATACTGTATTGTTTCAATAGGTCAAATTAGTTGTTTCCCCTTTTCACTTTGCATGGGCCATTTTAGGCATGTTGGCTACCTAGATAGGTTTTACTCCACATTTGGCACCAATGTAGTCTTCCAAAAAAAAAAAAAAAAAAAAAAAAAAAGAAAATAAAAATAAAGTCGTGAAGCCTTGCCTTTGTCCAGCAATGTCCGTGGTGCGATAAAGCCTTTGAAGCCCATGCCCTAAGCCTTAATTGGCTTCGGGAGTCATCGGTTTAGTGTTCTGGTACGGGTGGATAGGTAGAGTTTAACACTGTAGGTGCTTGATTTTCGAAATCATCTGCAGTCCGGGGTGAAGCCTCGTAGGAGTTTCAGGTCATGATCCTTTTGGCTCGATGCCCCAAACCTTAATTGGTTGGGAGTCATCTGCGGAACCTCGCTACACTCCGACTTTGTGTCGGATTTAAGCATTGCACCATTGTAGTTGAATAAAGAAAGAAGAGCGAATTATCCTTATCTAGGTTGTCTAACAACTAAGGCATGCCAGTTAGGTTGTGTGAGGGACAATTTTATGAATGAGTTGGCCTGACCAAGCTACATGCAAAGAACCATTAGACTTTGGTGGAAATTCCGCTTGAGAATCATGGAACCAATATTGACCTGAAATTGTTCTCATGGTTTTGGCTCTTCATGGCGGTTTTCAAGCTTAGTGTCAATTTTTCAAATTTTTAAAGGTATTGTTTATTTGTATATATGTCCTTTTGAATCATAAACTTTTTGAGAATCACTACATGCATCTCCTTTTGTTTTTGGGCATTGCTAAGGGACTAGAAGTAACGCTTTCTAAGTAGGGGGGTGTGATTAGTAACAAAGTGCTATTTTCAAGCCTCTATCGAGTAGGTTTTGAGTGCTTTTAAGACTAATCATATCAATTATGCCACCAGTTGTTCAGTGTTCTTAGTATCGCTTATGCCGCTAGAGGTTATTTTCGTTGTTTTGTGTTTTCAAGGCATTTCTGGGAGTTCGATATCGAGACATATGATGAACCATGAAGATTGAACTCACCTGTCACCCATCAAACATACCAAAAATCAAAGATAGAATGAAGGCAAAGTGATGGAAATCAATGCGTAAGAGGAGCAAAGAGGGCAATGCAGTTGAAGATCATATTCCAGCAATTTCGCTAAGATTGCTTGTGGCCTCTCACTGGATCATGGTACTCAATCATAGCGAAAATTTCGCAATCCTAGCGAAATTGTGAATTTTCGCTAGACCCAAGGATTTCAGCTTCACACTGCTCCTACGAAAAATCCGGGCCATGATCACCTGTACTACGGTTAGCAGTTCTCACTACACGAAATTGCCAATGCCTAGCGAAATTTTGTGATTTCGCTATCTCTTGGTGATTTCGCTTACCTAGCTGGGTTCCTATTAACTAGGCAAAATTTTCGCTACATAGCGAAATCTCTTGTGCCTAGCGAAATTCACCGCCTTTGTCATACTTTTTGTAATTAATGCAAACCTAATTTCATTTTCGTGTATTACTCCTTGTCCCTAATTTTAGCTAAATGTTAGGCTTTATTGTAGTTTCACATAAATGGTGCCTATATAACCCCTCTTACAGTTTTTTGTAACCCTCAAGCAAGAAATTGGAGAGAAACTTTAAAGCACATTTTCATTTTTATAAATATCTTCCGCAGCACAATTAGTGGTTTTGCTTTTCTCTTCTTCTTCTCCTTCTTATTTTCAGCCGCCAAACACCCCTCTATGATGATCACCAAGAGATGCTCGCTGCTCTTTCTTTGAAGAGGAAGTAGCTAGCTTGGCTAGGCACAGGTTGTCCTCATGTGCTGAATGCCAAGGGTGTAATCATTTATGGCTCCCATCTTCAAACTAGCACAATATCATTTAATGTCATTAATTTGGCCAATACTTACCATGCTTTAGGATACATTGTATACTTATTGCTAGATGCACTGTGGTTTTTTAGATGGTCTTTACGAGCCACTGAAATGATGTTGAATGTTAGGGTTTTAAACTGAAAGGTCAGAGATGCATGTTACCCAGTTGACTCAACAGAGTGATTCTAGGTTAGGTTTAAGTAGTTAAACAAAGATCCGCTATGGCTGGATGTAGGTCATGGTCATAATGCGAGGATAAACCCGAGGACACTTGTTTGCCCTATATTATCAAGTTAGTGACCTAAATCTTCAAAGTTACCTTTTCACACATCACTTTCAGTCTTTACAGTTATTCAGTTTTCAAACTACTCACTGTTTTTGAAACAATCCAAAAGTCCAAACAAAAAGCCTTACCTTTTTACACTTATGCAAATCATTCCTAGGATGAAAACCCATCCCCGTTGTTCGTTCACCTTAGACTACCATACCAGCAGCTTTGACTACGCAAAGAGGGAGTGAACTTAGGTATATAAATTTTGTTGATTCACCAAATTTCATCGCGGGCAATTTTAATCAGCCCACCCATAGCTTCTTTACTAATGCCTAAGTCCAAGACAGCTGCTAGTTCTTCAAGGCATAGTGAAAATAATGGTAATGAGGATAATGAAGAAGACAATGACGAGGAAGATGAACAAGAAGAGTATAAGAATGAGGAAGAAGAAGAGCGGACTGAGAAGTCCATTGACCCTAGAGTTATGGAGCTATTGGGGTCCATTGTCTAAGATCAGCATGATGAGTTTGTCTAGTATAGAGCCATCAATCATAAGCAAATTTTGAATATCATGCAGATCATGGATAGGCAAGACGTGTTAGAACAAAGACATGAAATGAAAGTGGAGAGATAAGAGCAGAACACACAGTATCTAACTGATAGGTGTGAATTATACTAGCATTTTTAGTGTGTCTTTCATGTGTTTATGCAACCTAAATGCTATATTCACACCCGTATTCTTAAATATTACACTAATCCCTCAATTGTTAATGTTTTGTAGGCATTGAAAGAAAATAAAGCAAAGAAAAGGGCAAAAACATAAACAAGAAGGACTACCTGCAGTCTAAAGCATTGGTTCGCTAAGGAAAAGGAATATCTTCGCTGAGGCGAAGCAGTTTGCCAAGGCGAAGAGAAAGCTTCACTGCTGCAAAACTGAAGAATGCAAGATAATGAGCCTCGGGTTCACAGCAACAAAGGCCAACCTTCGCCGAAGCGAAGGAGTTCACAGCTGCCAAGAAAACCCCTCGCTGCAGCGAAGAAGGAAGAACTTGCAACCTAAGTTTCTAGTTCGCCAAGGGAAAGCCATCCTTCGCCGCAGTGAAGCCTTCGCCATGGCGAAGGAAGATTATGTAGAATGTAGACACCTGTCTTCACCAAGGCAAAGGACCCTTCGCTAAGGTTAAGAATGTTGGGCTGAGATAAGAATACTTCCATTTTTAGCCCAATCATTGGCCTATATCCCAAGGATATAAATACCATACTTGTAATACACATTAAGAAGGATTTGGAGGCAGAAGATTTTTCCATCCTTTAGGGTTTTCTCTTTAGGTTCATATTTTTAAGGTTTCTAAATTTTCTGAAGTTTTACTTTGTTTTTGGAGCTGATTTTGAAAAACTAGATACTAGAGAATCTCTTGCAACTATAGAGCATAGTTTGAGACGAATTTCATCTCCCATTTGTTTTGTATCTCTAAACTCTACTTTCTTTATTAATCTTTCATCATTATGTTTATGTTAAACATGGTTTTGTTTGATTTCTTGGTTGTAATGAGTGGCTAAACATTCTCTAGGGTTGATGCTTGATTTATATACTTTTTAGAATGGCTTTGTTAATTTATTATTGTGTTGATGGTAGTTGGTGTAGTTGTTGGATTATTATGGTTTTGCTTAATTGATTTATGTTTGGAAGTGAGTTTAAGACCTAGTGCACAAAGGGTTTCCATAGTGACAGCTGGAAGTATAACCTTAGGCCTTGACCTTTTCCCCTACATGTGTCTCAATTGACAAAATCAACCTAACCTAGTCAAAGAAGTTTTGGAAATTAGGAATGCCTAATACTAAATGGATTTTATTAGGGGAAACACCACCTTAGCATTATGTGAGGATCGTATGGACTGAGAGGTAATCGATTCGAACATAGTCCGGGTAATTCTATCATATGGACTAAAAGGTGATTAATAGGATTCCCAAGGAAATAATTGTCTTCTAAAAGTATTACATTTCATAACCTAGATGGACCGAAAGGAGAATAGGAAGTGAGTGTGAGAAATTGAGGGGAGACACGGAAGTGTAAACCCCATACCGGTTTCCTTGGATAAACACAAGTATATTTTCATTCAACCAGCACTTCATGACTATAAATCATAATTGCATCAATGGAAGCAATCAACCCTAGTATCCTTTCCTAGAGCTTTCTTTTAAATCTACCCATTTACTTGTGAATCTTTGAAAATCAATCTTAGATTTGTTTTGTTTTAGTTTAGATTTATTTTAGATAATCAACATTCGAAATCACCCTCCAGATCAAATAGTGAAATTCTTGAGTAGAAAGGGTAATTAGTCCACCACCAAAACATCACCTTCCCTATGGGATCGATATATGAACTTTTGATCCACTATATTACTTGTACGACTCATGTGCTTGTGGATCGCTAACACTAACCCACTTGATTACACACTACCATAGCCCCACTTCTTCATCAGCACACCCACCGAATCCACCTCCACCCCCTTGACTTTCCAGTGTGGCAACTCACCCCAACACATAAGGTGGATTCACCTCCTCTACCACCATTAGAGGATGACCAACCTGATGCCTAGAGAGGGGAGTTTACTGTTCCCTTAGTTTCTTTTGCTTACATTGAGGACAATGTTGTTCTAAGTTTAGGGGCCTTGTGCAACATTTTAGACATTTTGAATTATATCTTCATCTCTCTTGTTTGGAACGATTTGAATTTTATATCCATCTTTTTCTCTCTTTTGGAACTATTGGGAACCTCTTTTATTAGTTTTTTTTTTAGTTTGTTTGTGGTTTGTTTTGATACAAAGTTTACATTATAAATGCAACTTGGATGGATTTTGTTATGCTATTGGTTAGCTATACCTTGTGGATGAATGAACCATTTGAGTTTTTGTGCCTACCATTAATTGAGCTTGAATGTTTGAGAACTATCAATCTTGTAGCTACCGTATAGTTGTTCAATGTGTTCTTTGTTACATGTTTTCAGAAATCCATAAAAATTTAAAAATTTTTAAAAAATAAAAAATAATTGTAAATAGTTAAAAAGTTTTGTTTTATTTTTTTTTATTTTTTTATTTTTGAGCTTGCATTAGGTTAATTGTTCTGCCTAGGAGAAATAATGATTGAACCTTCTATCACATGAAAAAAATGAGAGATAGATGAGCTTAAATTATAATGGTTTAACCCCATAGTTCAATATCTAGCCAAAAGTTCTCGGTTCATCTAAAACCAACAACCATACACCATAAAGGAAGAAGAAATTGTTACCCTTGTAGTTTCAAGCCTCCGTTAGTGTATATGGTATATGGTGCTCCGATTGTAAAGGATATTAGCCAAATGAGTGCTCCAAGTGCAGAACCTCCAATAGTGATCCACACGAAGGTTGAAGAAGAAAACCTCCATAGGAATCGGCTAAGACTTGATCATTAGTGCTATCCTAGATCAAATCTTGTCAAAGACAGCTAGAGGAGAATGGAGAGCAAGAGAGAAATGTTTTCTCTTGATGTTGTCTCAAGGTGATGGATCTCATTTTAGGGTTCTGATATGAGGCTTAAATATAAGCCAAAACCATGGAGAAAAGACCAAAGTTCCTGTCATTAAAAGTGGGAAGGGGGGGAGGGGAGGGGGACGACATACATGCATCCTCATGCATATAGGTATAGTATGCACCCTCATGGGCTTTAAGCCCACGAGTGAGACCAATGACCCTAATACCCATCCAAATGGTCCCGAAATTCCTTTAATCCTGAGATGGTCCAATTTCCAGGCAGTCTCCTTCAATTTGGATCTCATCCAAATCACTTTCTCTGAACTTGGATCTCATCCAAGACCATTTTATTCCTTCTTCAAACCTTCTAAGTGTGAGTGTGTGACCCATTAGGTTTCCAATTATGTTGGCCACTCAAATCAACCATTGAACTTGAGCAATTTATGAACCATATCTAGCAACACATCATGACCCCTAATTGACCGGAGAGTCAAGAGTTTGACTGCAAACCTTTCCATATGCAATATATTGTGCAATGTTGTCCTTTCACTCCATGCTATACCCGACTTGGTTCAGAGCATGTACTATGCATCAACTCTCAGTAGATTGGGTACACTACACCTAGCCCAAGTGTGTTTTCATGTCTCTAGGATCAATTACTCAAATAGCATGCCAATGAAGACTATCTTCATGACATATTCACTCCAGACAAAGATTCTGAGTAATGATCTCTACAAGAGGCCTAGGGTATGCCCTCCTTCTATTAGGAGTGGTGAATCCTTTATTAGTTACTCAATTACCTTCGAATACCTCAATATATATCCAACCATCATCATCCTATGAGCAACCTCTCTGAGGTAACGAGGGTCGAAGTCAAAGTATAGAATCATTACCCAAGATACCTTGAGTACCTCAAGTTGAAGGATACTTGCACCATTGCAATGATGAGACTATCATTGATGTTTGAATAGATAATTCATATGATTGCCTCATGGTAAGTCTTCGATGTACCTGACTACTCTTAAAGCATCCACATGTCTACTCTTATCATCTTGATTATCATAGTTTATGAGACCAATTGCTCGATCAAAACAAGGAGTACAACATGTGCTAGTCTATCTAGATCAACAATGTCCAATCTTGTTGATCCTATGACTAGGGATAGTTTAGATACTAACATAATTACACATGATAGGAATCTCATTATCATGATCCCATCATGATTTCCTTCATGCTATGTTTGTGTATCATGGACTTCATTATTTCTTTCATTATTATGGTTGTAATAGACATGATTTTGATTGATCCTTGGGTTGTAATGAGTAGCTAAACAATCTCCAGGGTTGATTTTTGGATTTGATGTTTGATTTATATCATTTTTAGAATAGTTTTGTGGAAGTATGCTTGTGTTATTGTTGTTGATGTAAATCTTCGATGATTATGGTTTATTGTGATCAAATTGTGTTAAGAAATGTGTTTAAGACCTATTTTGTAAAGATTTCATCTAGGGTTTCCATAGTTGATTAGTACCCAAATAGTGCAATATTGAGCCTTGTTTATAGCAGGTTTTATGCGCTTTTTGTGTACTAATCCACTTCAATAACTCACTGTTACATCGATCCCGACTCTTGCTACCGATCACATTTGCAAATATTTTAGTAGTTTTGCATGTCAAATGCTTCATAATTCCTCAATTATATTCAAACACGATGACCCCGAGCCGAATTTGAAGACCATGATCAAACCAGAGGAAATTTGGAGCATATACTGAAGATAAGGAGCCTGGAAATTTTGCAGGGTAGCAAAAGTCTTCGCAACCCGCAAATTTCGGCTGTCAAGCAAATTTTGCAACCTCGGCAAATTTCACAAGCTACTAATTTTCGCAACTCCGCGAACACCGCCCACCTGTCCGCTTCGATCGCTTTTGATCCACTTGTTGGTGGTTTTATACAAGTTTGCCCTTATGTAATTTTTGGTTCTTAACACACTTTTGTATTTCATCGAGCACCTATATAAGCTCAAGACGCTTGTAATCAAATCAATCTTTGGCATACCATCAATCAATCAAGGAAATTGGGCACAAAGCCTTCCTCCGCTCGGGTGGTGATTTTCTTCTTCCCTTCACTTTCTTGCACTTTCTCGTAGCCAAACACCCTGATAATGACAAATCAAGGATGTACACACCCCTTGATCCTTGAAGGGGAAGGCCACTGGGTGTTGTTTTTTAGGGCTTAGCAAAGATGTTCTCATGCCTTCATGTTTGTGTTTAAGGGCATTTTGTGCCCCTACTTCACCATAGTTAAAATCTCTTAAGCATGCTCTCTTTAATGTGTATTTAGCAGCTTTCGGGGTTCAAGTGGATACTTTCGCTTGTATCCACTAAGGCCCAGTTAGTCATCTCCCTATTAAGCCATCATCATAGGGTAGTGTTTTTTAGATGTGTTTTCACTGCTAGGGACATTTATGCCTAATAAAATGCCATCTTTCAAAAGGAAAACTCTTAGGGTTTAGGTTTTAAAGCTAAATGAAGATCTGGTTCGGGAAATGACTATATGTCATGCTCCCAAATGCGAGGATAAAGACCCGAGTACATGTTACACCGATTCGCCTAATTCAGGTAGGTGTCTGAATCAAAAATTTATAACTCAGATTCCTACACCGACGAAAGCAAAGCTACTCGTAGTATAGTGGCTCTAGGTCACACATGGGGATGGGTTTTCTTCTCGAGAGGGGTTACAATGCATTGAAAATGGTGTTTTCCGATTGCAAGGGTGTGTGGGAAAATGTCAAAGGTGTGTGAATGGTTGAAAACTGAAATAACTGAAGTGAAAAATTAAAGAGAAATCCTTGAAGTCTCGGGCCACTGGGCTTAGTGTTCTAAGTTAACCAACATGTACTCGGGTCTATCTCCTCGCATTTGGGAACATGACATATAGTCATTTCCCGAACCGGATCTTCTTTTAGCTTTAAAACCTAAACCCTAAGAGCTTTCCTTTTTGAAAGACAACATTTCATTAGGCAAAAATGTCCCTAACAGTTAAAACACATCTCAAAAACCCTACCCCACGATAACTAGCAGGAGACAACTAACTGAGCCTCAATGGATCTTGTGAAAGTATCCATTAAACCCAAAAGCTGCCAAATACACATTAAAGAGAGTATGTTCAAGAGATTTTAACCTCAGTGAAAAAAACAAGGGCACAGAAACCTTAAAATGCAAACATGCAGAACATGAGAACATGCAACATAATCAAAAACAACACCCAAAGGGCCTTCCCTTCAAGGATCGGGGGAGATTAGGCCAAGTGTCCTTGATTTGTCATCATCAAGGGGTGTTTGGCTACCAAGAAAATGCAAGAAAGTAAAGGGGGAAGGAGAGAAAATCACCAACAGCAGGGAAGGAGGAAGCTTCGTGCTTGACTGATTGATTGAATGATAAGAGTTGATTTGATTACAAGCATGGTTGAGCTTATATAGGCTCAGTAAAGAGGAAATTACAATAGTGTGCTTAAGAATCAAAATTACATAAGGGTAAACTCGTATAAAACCACCAACAAGTGGATCAAAAAGCAGATTCGCAACCTGCGAAATTTCGCAGGTTGTGAAAATTGGCAAAAATTTGCAGGTTGCCAAATTTTGCCACCCCAAAAATTTCTACAGTTTGCTCCTTCAATCTTCAATAAATTCGCTCCGAATTTCCACTGATTTGATCATGAGTCATCGAATTCAGCTCAGGTTCATTGCTCGGGCCAAATTGAGGAATCATGAGGCTTTTGACTTGCAAGACTTACCAAAATAGCTACAAAATACGATCGCAGCAAAGCCGACTTAATATACAATGAGTTATTGAAGTCGTATTAATACACAAAAGCGCATAAACCCTGATAAACAAGTGCTCAATATCGCACTATTCGGGGTACTAATCACTCCTCAACTCGAGATATTGCCAGTCCCTTACAATGATAATGCAAGAATGGTGATTGCCAGATATGTTTTTGCCAAAAGGCATCATCAGTTCAAAAGGTATATGCAATTCATGTCTAACCTTTAGTATGACAAATTGGGACTCTGTATAAAAACCAGATTGGAAGCACAAATGCCAAACAGGAATAAGCTTCAGTGCAGCATCTGTTCCAAGGGAATCACTCTGAATTTCCACCAAACTCTAAGTGTTTTTGAGTGATCAGTTTAAACCAATAAGCTGCAAAACTACCTCCCCCCAACCAAACTACTGCCAAAACCTTAGGCATGCTGACCAACCTAAATAGACTCAGTTCCTCACTTAAACAAGTGTCCTCGGGTTTTATCCTCGCATCATGGCAAGCAACCTATAGTCCAAGCCATAACCGGATCTTTGTTTAACTAGAAAACCTAACCCTAGAAACACTCCTATTTGAGTCAACACAGGTAACATGCATTCACAACCCCTTTTCAGTTTAAAACCCTAGCACTCAACCTCATTTCAAAGGGCTCAGAAGGCTATCTAAAGAATAACAGTGCATCTAACAATAAGTATGCACTGTACTCTAAAGCATGGTAAGTATTGGCCAAAGTAATGACATTAAATGATATTCAACCCTAATTTGAAAAGCTGGGAGCCATAAATACAGTACCTGTAGCATTTAAAACATGAGGACAACCTGCAACTACCCCAAAACCAAGCTAGCAACCCTCCTCTTCAAAGTTATGAGACTTTAGCTACATCTCTGAGTTGTCATCCTCAAGTGAGGGTGTTTGCAGCCTAGAAAATGAAAGAAAGAGGAGAGAAGCAGAGAAAAGCAACCCTAAACTGAAGTCATGAGATATTTACATAAATGAAAAGTTGCCAAAAGATTGCCAGGTTAAAAACCATGGGGGCTTATAGGCCACCCAAAGTGTGAAAATACAAGAAAGCCTAAAATATTACTCATACAAGGGACAAGGAGGTAATATACCAAAACGGGTCGCTTTGGCATTAATTTCATACAAAATTAATAGTGGTAAGGAATTTCGCTATGAAATTCGCTAGGTAGTGAAAATTCGCTAGCCTAAATGAAATTGGGTGATTATGAGATACGAAAATGAGAATTTCGCTATACGCTGACTCTCTTTGCTAGCTTAAATTTCGCTAGCTCATTTAAAAATTTGAGAGATAGTTAAAATGAAGAACTGCCAGTACGCTGATTTTCGCTATATAGCCAATTTCACTAGCCTTAGCGAATTTCTCACTCACAGATTGCAATTTCCGCTATGGTCATGAAATTTTTCGCAGAATCCCAAATGTAAATTTTCGCAATCATAGCTAAATTTCCTGGGTTGCCTGTTCTTCACTGCTATGCCACTGCATCTCTACTGCATCCTTTCTTTATCACTTTGCCTTCATTTCTTCACTGAATTTTGATATGTTTGATGGCCGAAAATAGTTTCAATCTTCATGGTTCAACACATCTCGATATCAAATTCGACTCAGCCGGACGAGGTACACAAAACTCAAAATAATCCAAATAACTTCAAATGGCATAAGTGGATAATGGCAGACCTCGAACACCTCAATTGGTTTAATTGATACGACATTAGTGCGCAAAAGCACTCAAAACCTATCTTGAATAGGGCTTAAAATAAGCACTATTCGGGGCACTAATCACACCCCCAACCGACACGTTGCTAGTCCCTTAGCAATGCAAAAATAATAAGGGCATGCATGCAGTGATTTTCTCAAAAAGTTTATGGTTCAAAAAGGTGTATGTACATATAGACATTACCTTTAATATGAAAAATTGATAACCTGATAGAAAACCGACATGAGAGAACAAAAACCATAAAAGAACAAATTTAAGATCAAAATCGGAACCATGGCAATCAACCTGAATTTCCACAAAGATCTAATGGTTCTTAATATAACCAGATTGAGCCAATAAAGTGCAAAATCATTGCCTCCTCCCAACCTAGCTAATGGGTACGGCCTTGCCGCTGAACAACCTAGATAGGAAAAGCTACACTCTTCTTTTCTTCTTTATTCAACTACATCAGTAGTACCAAAACCGACTTCACCTCAAAGTCCCGTGGTAATCTGGGGTCCACCATGACTCCCAACCAATTGGCGTTTCAGGGCATCGTCAAAAGGATCATGCGACCACAAACCTGGGCTGTGCTTCACCCCGACCGAATGATTCGAGAATTGCTAAGACCTACAAAACACAACCTACCCATCCACCCGTAATCCAACACTCAAGACGATGACTCCTAACCACTAAGGCAGGGCATCGGGCTTCAAAGGCTTTCGCCATATACCCTCGATCATGGTTCGAGCTTCAAGACAAAGCTTCATCGACTTTTATTTTTCTTTCTTCTTTCTTTTTTCTTTTGCTTTTCTTTCTTTTCATTTTTGGAAGACTACATCGGGTCTTCAAAATGTGGGTAACACAAACCTATTACATGGTTGCCAACATGCCTAAGGCCGCTGGTGTAGCGAAAAGAGGCATACACTTCACAACCTATTAAAAGAATCTCGAAGGCGGTAGTGTGTGAATTAGCTAAAGGTGGAATGTTCAAGGTCGAGCATGATGGAACTTCAACTCCACCTAAAATTTCTTCAAACATGGAATCGTTTTAGCATTAAGGTAACATGCAAGGCTTCTCTCAATTTTTCACCAAAGGCAATTCAATTGTCCAATTAAAGCAATTCACCTGTTCAATTGAAGACAAAAAACGGTTACACAAAAATGGGGACACAAAATATTTTTGGTAAAAGTGAAGTAAAACTAAGGGTATATATAACAACAGAGGCTTTGATATAGCCAAAATGGCTAGTACATGCATATTATCAAAGCTAAACATACAAAATATCACGCCAATGCATGCTAATACATGAATCCTACACAAAATTAGTAGGCAATTGATAAGTTTCGATAACTATACAAAAATCATAAAGAAATCAACCACCTCACTCCCGTGGTGGTGGTGGGTCTCAGAGCTGTCGCCGCCGCCAACATATGCAAAGAAGCCGTTGCCGCATGCGCTCACCGGGTCGAACGCGTGGAATACCCAAATGTTTCATGATCTGCTACAACATGGAGTGACAGTGACCTAGAGTGGCCTTCGCGCCTCAGCCACCGTCCCCGTGGCTACCGGGTAGTGGCTAAAGAACATACAACATCCATAATCAGCCGCAATTTCTCTAATCGAATGGTATGTGCTATGGAGAATGTCGTGATGCAAATGATGGGCCAGGAGGTCGCCAGGGCCGCGGCCGAAGTAGGTAGAGAGGAGATGGAGGAGAACGATCTGGCAGTGGACTCTCCCATCCTGTGCTCAGTGGGCGTGACTATCTCTGGTCCCAGGAGTCCGCTCCCCGAGTCCCACTTCCTCCCGGTTCTCACTGGCCGAGGAGAAAAGATATGGGCATGACCATCGCTCGCTCCTTCGACAGGACCTGAGGGAATCGAATCCTCCGTCATTCCGGCTCCGAAAGCCCAAGTGTTCCAGACCGCATAACAGTCTCATCACAGTGGGAAGACTCTCAGCTCGAGCCAGGCCCTTACGATTGACCTTATCCTCGGGCGTAATAGTGGAGGTCATCACCACCGTAGGATCAAACTGTAATCCTCTGAGATCCCAAGACAGAGCTCTCTGTAGATGGCCTCCCCCACACATGAGTGCCGAATGGAAGAGGCTAGTCCCGGCAGGTGATCGAATTAGAGCATCCGAGGCGGAGCCGCCTCCGGAGTAATATGGGTCCAATAGCTGGTGTTCCCGAGCAAGACTGCTGACCATCTCCCGGCAGGCTCGGGAGACCAGTCTCATAAATCTCTTCAATCTTGGCCCCGGACTGCAGGCCTAACGTCACTAAATGTCCACTTCCAGCACTCGCGATCGTCGATAGCGAACCTAAGCTCGGTTTTACTCAGCGCTTCCCGATGTCATCACGGTAGAACTGCAATCCACCGGTAATAATAATATCGCCTACCATGAATGGTAGCGTGGAGTAGTGCTCGATCAGTCGACGAATCCCCGAACTGCGATCAGCCATCGCAGCCGGACGCCATAACGACTCCCCGCGGAAGTCTCTCGAACGGCACGACGCCCTCAATAGGTGCCCGACAAATAACGACTTCCGGATCCCGGAGGTTGGGTGATAATCGAGGCGAAGAGGTCGCCACACATGTGACCGACGGTTGAGGTCCGGATGAGATGACTCACCCGGCCTCGGCATCGGTTCGCCGAGGGCTTCCGCCCCGACCGCGCCGCGGGCATCGCGATGGCCCGGGTCCCATCCGCCTGTACCTCCCCGACCCCGAGGCTCGCAGATCGCCTCGGGACCGGAGCCGGTGCCAGTGGTCTGAATCGGAGCTGAACCGGGCCCCGCTTCTTCTCGCTCCGGGTACCGGCCGACCAGGCCGGAAGGCTGACCGACCCCAGCGAATCCATAACCGTAGTGGAAAAAGAACACCGAGGCAGGCGTACGACCGAAATGTAACCGCCAGAGCACCGCGCACGACTCGCTCATCAAGCCGACGTACCGGAAGCCACACCAGCATATGACACAGACAAACCAGGCTCGCCGGGCAGGGACTAGCAATCGATGCGCGCGAGTGTGGGCACGGCCAATCCGATCGATTACTCGACCTGTGGCACGGGTACGCGCGCAGTGGGGGCAAGAGCCCCACCGGGTACGCAGCAAAGTGTTTAGCAAAGGGCAAAGGAAGGTGCAAAGGAACGCCGGCCGCGGGTGCGGCGCTGGACTCGTGGCCCCCACGGCGGCTGGTGGTATGCTGGCGCAGGCGGTGGCAGTGGCTACGAACGGCGGCAAGGCAGGCGCAGTGAATGACCAGGGCTCGCGCGCGGCAGGGAGTGGCTCAGGGCTCGGGCGTGGCAGAGACTGGGAGGGAGAATATGAAATGATCTTGAAATAGCCCTCCCATCCCTTTTATAAAGGTTTGGAGCAGCCGAAGAGCCATTTCCACCTAATTTCGCTGTTATAGCGAATTTGAGCCAAGCCTGTATCACAAAAAAATCGAATTTTCAGTATTTAATTATTAATAATATTAGAAAAAAATTATAGAATAAAATTATCATTAAACTATAATTAAAAGTTAATATAAGGTAATATAATATAATTACAAAGTTACTAATAATGGAAAACTGCTAAATTAGGAAACTTTCTAAAAATAACTGAAATTATTGAAATTGACTAAATTAAAATAAAAAGCAAAAATTGTTGAACTGCAATTTGGTTTTTGAGAACACCAAACCAGTTCAATATCCAAAAATTACTCAAGCGAGGGCCTGAGAGGATGATCTCTCAACCCCTGGGCAGTTTCGCTCTGCTTCGATTCCTCGTGTCAATCTCCCATTGGTGACTTGTTTCTCACTGATTGATTTTGAACTGAGCAATTGGCTTGCAGTAGGCACTGATGGCAAAACCAAAACATCTGCTTCACCTTGGTTGGCCATTTCCTGCAATTCTTGGACACTTAGCTTCCCTGCATTCTCGAATTAACCAGCATGTGTTTCACTGTGCACTTGATTTTCTCGCTTTCTTCCATCTTGCGCCAGGGTTCAAGTGGAATATGCTCGAGCTCCACGTCATGTTGCCAAACGTAGGCTGCATGACTCCATTCCGGCAATTGATAATCGTGATGGCAATGGCTTAAATGGTCTTCCTGTGATGATTGGCACATGATTGTCTATTCTATCAGTTCGTGTCGAGCACTACAAAACTATCGGGTAGTAGAATTTGTCTATTTTCACTAAGACATCCTTAACTATCCCCTTAGGGATCTTCACTCGATCTATCTACCAATGACAAGGTGATATTGGTGTAGGCTTAAGTTCACTCCAAACCTAGCCGTCAGACACGTACACAAGAAGAGTTCACATTAGCTCCTAGATCAAGTAATGACTTGTCTATACAAGTCCCACCAATATTAACTGAAATTGTGGGAGATCCTGGATCCTTGTATTTAACTGGGTTCTTGCTTTGGATTATGGCACTGACTTGTTCAGTTAAAAATGCCTTTTTCTCAATGCCCAATCCCTTTTGATTGTACAAAGATCCTTCAAAACTTTCAGACAAGCAGAGACTTGTTTAATATGTCCAAAGAGGTATGTTAACCTTCACCTGCCTTAGACTTCTAGGATGCCTCGCACGAGATGCCTTCTTTTTGCTTCTAAGTGCTTAGAAAATGGAGGTGGCATGCTATGTTTCATTGAAACCTCTTCAAAAATGTGTTCGCTCCATTTCTACTTTTTCCCCGGGTCTCCTGCTAATGTGTTTTGGCATTGGTTGATCAACCACTTTTCCAATTCTAAGGGTGATTATAGCCTTTACCTCATCCATTCGAATTGTCGGATGACCCTACCGTGCACTCCTTTTGATTTGGCAATGTTTGGGAAGGGAACCTTTCCTCTCTCCCCGTACCTGCACTTTGTTGATCTGCGGATTGAATACCAAGTAGTTGTCTATTTTCTGATTAAGATTGCTCTCAAGCCCATCTATTCTCTTGTTCACAGTTTCACAAGACAATCCTTCTGCGGCTAATTGTATTTGATCCCTTTGCTCTTCCTATAGTACCTACCCACCACCTTACTCAAATTCAATATGGCTTGTTCCACAGGAGATGAGGATGGAGATGGTTGTGGTTGAGAAGAGGAACCAAACTGTGGTTTGGCACCTGGGGGTACATAAAGGTGGGGATTGGGTTTCCAGGAGAGGTTAGGGTGATTCCTCCAGCTGGAAATTGTAGGTATTTCCTATCCGTGTATCATTGTGGAGGCTTATATCGACTCACACTCAGAGATTCCGACATCAAATCCTTCACTGAAGGGGCCATAGATACTGTTCTTCTGGGTGGGGAGTGGATTGGAAATTGGTACATGGATTTGCCTGTGCAGGATTTTCAGTCACTGCCTGCACTTCATGGAGCCTTTTTCCTTCAAGCTCCTCCACTTTCCTAGCTAGGGTTGAGATTTTTGCTTTCATTTCCATATCCTCTGACAGTGCATACATCCCACTCCTAAGGTTGGGTAAAGGCCTCATTTTTTCCATTTCTCTCGGGTTTGGTTCATCCCAAATCTCTGAAGTTTCACACATAATCTGCTAAGAAATCCATGGTTTACCGTGGTGCTTGCTCGTAAAATCTCCCCACACACAGTTTCCAAAAGCCTGCTTCACGTAAGGTGAGACATGCTCACCATATAGAAGTGGTTTACATCCATGTGTCGAAACCATGATGACAAGCACTAATGGTCTCCATGAATCTATCCCAGCACTCGTAGAACCTCTCACCATCTTGAGCTGCAAAGGTGTAAATTTGTCTCTTCAAATTGTTGGTCTTATGAGCACTGAAGAATTTTTTAAAACTCGCCTCAGCCTCTTCCCGCTTCTGATGGTTCGGGCCTCGCTGGAGTTGAGCCAAATCTGGCCCCTGTCCTTTAGGGTCAATGGAAATGCTTTCAGCTTTAGCAAATCCATGTCAATCATACCTTCCTTACAGGTAGTGCAAACCTCCTCAAAATCCCTTATATGTGTGTATGGATTTTCATTTTCCATACCATGATATGTGGGGAGTAGGGGTACCAAGTAGAGCCTCACCGGCATGACAGAGGGAGGTATGATGCAGAAGGGGCACTAACTCTAGAGGTTGTATGTGATCCTCATGGACCGTAGGTTGCCGGATTCATCAAGTATCTCTGGTCGACTGGTCGCTCTGTGTGTGTGCTCCATGGTGTCATCAGGTACACTTACTTCACAAATTCTGTGCAATTGTGTACTTCGATTCTTTGCAATCTACTCCGATGTCTCTTCCCAAAGGGTGCATAAACACTCAAGTATAATAACCGAGACACAACAAAGAGCACAAACAAACTTACTAAAAGGGTTAAGGCTAAAATAAAACTGACTCGTAAAAACAAAACAAGCAGTGGGAAGCACGCAAAGTGATGAACACTTGCAAGCATAAAGAACTGGGATTCAAAAGGGTTAAAAGGTCACCTTCACTTCTGTGATGCTGATCACAAGTACACTTCCAACTTATCAAACGTAGTTCGCACCATCCCTAAGTAACGGCGCCATTTAGATTCGCGCACTAAGTAGGTGAGTTTGAATCAACAAAATTTGTTTTTATGTTTCTCCCATCGCCAGAGTCAAGCTGTCGCAAAGATAGTGGTTCAGGGTCGAACACGGGATGGGGTTTTCATCCTATGAATGACTGTACCGGTGTTGAAAATGCAAGGCTTTTAATTTGATTTTTGGATTTGTTTCAAAAAATGCTGAGTTGTTTCGATGTCGATTAATCTGTAAAACGAAAGTGAAGTGTGAAAAGGTAACTTTGAAGGTTTAGGTCACTAGCTTGACAACATGGGGCAACAAGTGTCTCAAGTTTTATCCTCGATCGCGGCAAGCAACCCATAGTCCAAGCCATAACCTGGATCTTTGCTTAACTAGAAAACCTAACCCTAGAAACACTCCTATTTGAGTCAACACAGTAACATGCATTCACAAACCCTTTAGTTTAAAAACCCTAGCACTCAACCTCATTTCGGCTCGTAGTCATCTAAAGAATAACAAGGCATCTAACAATAAGTATGCACTGTAATTCTAAAGCATGGTAAGTATCGCCAAAGTAATGACATTAAATGATATTCAACCCTAATTTGAAAGCTGAGCCATAAATACAAGATTCGTAGCATTTTAAAACATGAGGGACAACCTTGCAATCGCCCCAAAACTAAGCTAGCAACCTCCCTCTTCAAAGTTATGGAGACTTTAGCTACATCTCTTGAGTTTCTTCATCCTCAAGAGGGGTGTTTGGTAAATTCTAGAAAATGAAAAAGAAAGAGGAGAGAAGAGAGAAAAGCAAACCCTAAACTGAAAGCTGCGGAGATATTTACATAAATGAAAAGTTTCCAAAAGATTGCTTAGGGTTACAAAACCATGGGGGCTTATATAGGCCACCCAAAGTGTGAAAATACAAGAAAGCCTAAAATATTGGCCCATACAAGGGACAAGGAGGTAATACACCAAAACGGGGTCGTTTGGCATTAATTACACAAAATCATTGTGTATAAGGAATTCGCTATGCAGTGGAAAATTTCATAGGTAGCTTAAATTTGACTAGCCTAATAGCCCTTCGCTAGCCTAGCTAACAGACGTAGACAGCTTAAAATGAGAATTTCGCTTATGCACAATGGAATTTCGCTAACTAGCAAAATTTCGCTAGCCTAGCGCAAAATTTGAGAGATAGCGAAAATGAAGAATTCACCAGTACGCTGATTTTACTTATATAGCCAAATCGCTAGGCCTAATGGGCTCAATTTCGTCAGGATTGCTAAATTTTGCTATGGTCGCTGGCCTTCGCAATCCTGAAATAAATTTCAGAATCATAGCGAAATTTCCGGGTTGCCTGTTTCCTTCACTGCTATGCCATCAGACTTTACTACATCCTTTCTTTATCACTTTGCCTTCGTTTCTTCACTGAATTTTGATATGTTTGATGGTCGAAAAATAGTTTCAATCTTCATGGTTCAACCCATCTCGATATCAAATTCGACTTTAATGGACGAGGTACACAAAAACCTGCAAAATAACCACAAATAACCTCGAAATGGTATAAGTGATACTCAGACCTAACACCTCAATTGGCTTAATTGATACGATTAGTGCGCAAAAGTACCAAAACTCATCTTGAATAGGCCTCAAAATAGCACTATTCGGGCACTAATCAATCCATCGATGACTTCCAAACCAACTAAGGCTTGTGGCATCAAGTTACTAAGGATCTTCACCACAAACTCCTCGTAAGTCCCCGACTTCGAATGATTTCGAGAATCTAGCACCTTACTAACTCGCTTAAACTCTACCTATCCACCCATGTAGCGAGCACATAGTTGGTGACTTAACCAGCTTGGCTTAGTAAGACCAGTTTTTAAAGGTTCGCCATATACCCCTCGGACTGCCGGTTTCAAGGCAAAGCGTCGCGGCTTTACTTAACTATTTTCTTTTTCTTTCTCTTTTTCTTTTCTTGTTCTTTTTGAAGACACATTGGCCTTCTTTCATAAGGAACTCTAATCTATTAAGAGCCGACAACGAAGCTAAGCCTGGCTTTGTAAAGTAAAAGGAGAGCAAAATTTCCAACCTATCAAGAAAACTAATGTGAATCTGTGTGTGCTAGAGATCGATGGAAGACAAGGGGTAATCACTAGGTCATCAATCGACCAAAACTCATCATGTATGGAACTACTTAGAATTTGGTATTATACAAAGGCTTCAATTCTTCAATTTACAGAAAAAGGAAAATCACAAATATATGTCAAAATGAGATGTAAAAGTAGGAAAATAGATTTGTATTATATATATCAAGGTGAATTTACAAAATTTTCGACTTTTGCAAACATAAGTAAACAACAAGCCTCCATATAAACACAAAAAGGGCTTTGCTGGGCATGAAGTATAAGTAAAACTAACACCAAAAGTATGAACATCACTTCCACCACTAACTGTCCCGACAACGAAATGAGAAAGCTGGGGAGGGAAAGGTACCCTCAATCTACGTCGTGGAGAAGGCTCATCACCTACCGGCCAGCCGAGAGCCGCCGGTGATGTGGTCGATGCCGCCGCAATGCCAATACATCTGTGGAAGCTATAAAAAATGTATGGTGGAGGTGTTGATCCTCGTCTGAGAGGGACAGTCAAGTGCTGAATAGGACTCGAGGAGAGATAGCGGGTGAAGGCTCAAATGGCTCTAATCGACCGATGCTGGCCTCGATCTCGAGTTGGTGGGAAGCTTCCCTTGCGGTCATCCTTCGCCATAGTACTGGGTGAAGCCGCAAAAAAGAAGCCGTAGTGGCTGTGAGAATGTGCTGACCAGTTCTCCATGAGAGCCGAAGTCCCCGTGTAAAGGTAATGTGGCCGGCGGGCCGTGTGGAGGTGCCTCGCCCCGCCATATATCATACCGAATCAGGTATGGAACCCGAAGCTCCAGGAGGAGGTGTAGAGGGTATCGAGGCCCGTACACTAAGCCGGAGCTACCGGAGGAGCCGGCTCGCTGAGCCAAGAGACTGAGGATATCATGGAAATAGTCATGTCCCAACAGGCTTTCAATTTATAGGGATGTCTCCGACGCAGGACTATCATCTGGCCTGTCTCTCGTCTCGATCCCTGAGGAGGAAGATAGAAAGCTCGAGGCCTGGCACGCCATCGCTCAATCCAGAGGGTGGCCTCACGTACCACACTGATGCCCCATACGAGCTCCAGCCGGGGAACCCGAAGGCGTTCGCGACCCCTACATAATAGCGAGGAACCAGAAGATAGTGGCCCGCCTGGGGCAGACTCAGCGTGGACCTCGGTCCTCGAACCTGAATACCGAGGTCATAATCGCCTCCGCCGGCTAAACCTAAGATCCTCTCGAATACGATATAGCACCTCTAGATAGCCTCTCCTCTTACTCATATGCCGGCTGAAACATATTAGGACTCCCCAAACATATCGGCATACGCTGTAGCGTGGCTTCGGTCAATACCGACCCACCAGTAGCATCCATAGAGAGGAGCCGGACCATCTCCCTTGTCGAAGGATGAGGCCACTGTCTATAACCGGTCGAGACGGGCGAGAACCACTGCATGGAGGGTCAGAGCAGATATCGCAGGCCTCAAGTATCCCCGTCTCACTGATAGAGAAATGAAGAGACCCCTGTTACCACTTGTCGAGATGTCATCAGGTGATAGAACTCCTGCGGACGACCGCAGATAATACTAATGCTGCACCATGAATGGCCTTGATGGTATCGCCGTATGAGGGAGCACGGAGTCCTGAGTCCCGGTCTCAAATAAATGCCTGAGATCATAAGACACATCCCCATGAAAGGGTCCTCCTTAGTCCCCAGCCTAACATTCCCTTAACGGGGTCGCAGGGAAGTAAGGCTCGCCCGACGATGGACCCTGAGACGTGAGGACCTGGGCTCCAACACCCCTCGGGATAAGGCGGAGAGAGCCGCGCACCGAATCCAACATGTAGATGACTCCCGGGCCTAATGTCCGGCCCTTGGCTGCTGGGGCCTCAATGGGTCCGGGATGCGAAGGGGCCTGCGGGTGGGCCCAACTCGAGTATGATACCCCTCCCCGCAAATACAGAGAGGAACCCTCAAAGATCTCCACAGGACAAACATCGCCAGGGGCGTATGGGGCGGATATAGGAGGCCTCGGCCTAAGGCCTCGTCATGGCGGCAAAAACAGAGTCAGCTCTGGAGGGGCCGGTGCTGATGCCCACAGAAAGGCAGAGGTCGCCAGGCAGTGGCCTACAGGAGAAGGTCCTCGGCGCACCAAGTGGTCCGAAGGAGTGAGTTCTTCCTTTGCCATCTCTGACCCGAGGAAGAACAAATGAGAGGAGGAGATGATGTTTTCTGAAACTGAAAGGATGATTTATGAGGTGAAAATGAAATGGAACAATGATTTATAAAGGGGAGGAGGGGTAGGTGGGAAGATGAGAGAATTAATGGTTTTTAATGACCATTAATTGCTTGGCTCAAAAGATTAGAAAATTTAATGTCATGAACGTCAAACTGGAGGGTCAGTAGGATACAAAGACGAGGAGGAGAAGATGAACAATAATAAAGTTGCGACCACCTCGCGAAAATTGCAGTCGCGAGCACTAAGAACCCCGCGACTTTCGTTGTGTCGGGAAAATTTTCATAACATGAGAAATCCTCAGGCATATTTTGCTCTTCCAAAACTGAACACCTGCAACAAAACAAACCCCAAAAAAATATGAGAAGTTAAACTATATAAAAATAAAAAGTTGAAAATAAAAGAGGTCTACTAAATTTGGGAATTAAAAGTTATTAATGAAAACTTAATTTAAAAATTGAAATAAAACAAAAAAATTAACTAAAACTTGAGGGTTTCAAGTTCCCGCAGAAACCACTCCCCCCTCGGGTGATCGAAAGAGGTCTCGTGGAATTGGCCGAGAGAGGCTCCTCCATCTCGTGAATGTAGTGTGTACTGCGCTTGAATTCAACTTCTGCCCGATGTCAAGCATTATGTCGTCTGTGGTGTCAGGTGGCATGAAAGATGCAGGAGGCTGATCGATGATAATCTCTCATCAACTCGCTTCTGGTTCACACCACTCCTTTCATAGCTTAGAATATCGGGCTCTCCCTTCACTCTGCAGGCTTACTTAGCACTTTTCCGACTGGTCTTGTCCTCGACTGCTTATCCCCGTTACTCAAATGAAAATGTTGAGCTCCAAAGTCATGTTGCCGAAGGTGAGCTGCATAACCTCATTCCCGTTGTAGCTTGATTATAGTGCATTAGTCAGGCTAAAAATGGCCTCCCAAGTATGATGGGCACTTGGTGAGTGATCTCTGCCATTGGTTCTATATCAAGAACCACAAAATCTACCGAATAATAGAAGTTATCCACCTTTACCAAGACATCCTCAATTACCCCCTTTGGTATTTTCACTGATCAATCTGCTAAGGATAGGGTGATATTATAGCTCAGCTCCCCAAACCTAACTTCTCGCATATCGAGTATGGCAAGATGTTGACATCTTAGCTACCAAATCCAGTGAAGCACTGTCTAAGGCGTGTCCCTCCCAATGTTGACTGAGATGGTGGGGGATCTGGTCTCTTGTATTTCAAATGCTTTGCACTGATGATAGAGCCGACTTGTCTTGGGATAGAAGGCCTTCTTATTAATGCCCAACCCCTTTCGACAGTGGTACAAGTCCCTTAGAAATTTAGCATAAGTTGAACTCTGGTTGATCATATAAAGCAAAGTGGAATGTTAACCTGACTTGCCTCAAGACTTCCTGTGATGCCTTCTTGCTTAGAAGCCTTTTTGCTTCTCAATGCTTGGGGAAAAGGGGGCATGCCTCCTCTCTACCGAATCTTCCGATGATTACGTGGGAGTCTCAGCTCCTTCCTCCTGCTCTCCGGTTTTTTCACAGCTTGACACTGGTTTGCTTCACTCTTACCACTCTTAAAGTGATAATGGCTTGACTTCATCCATTTTTTAAAATGGCCATAAAGCTCATCTTCATGCATCCCCATCGCATATGTCTCCATAGAACCCTCCTTCTCCACAACTCATGCTCGATTGCTGTCCGTGTCTTCACTGATGACACTGCATGGAAGCACATATCCCACTCTTTCCGATTAGGCTTCGTGAAGCTCCTTCAACCTTTGTCTATGGAGCTTTCACTTTTTCTATTCTCGTTTATCTCGAGCATCGATAAGCCGCTTCCTCCACAAAATTTCACCACCTTGCCTAAATTCGGGCGATAGCTTTGCTCCACTGTGATGAAGTTGGTATGGTTGCCGGCCACAGAACTCGGACCTATACTATCGCTATCGATGTGCTCCCTGGGAACATATACGTGGGGCTAGCCCCAAGCTAAGCTGGGTGGTTCTTCCACCGGGATTACAAGTGCTACCATATCGGGCATCGCCGGGTGGCCTATTTTCGCTCACAACATTTGCATTTTCAATCCACTACTTCCCCTTACCGAGGGAAATTGACAAGGCCTCCTGATGACCTGGGATTGACACTAGGAACATGGCCGGGGCTAGGCACGATGCCCCCGCCACCACCCGAACCTCCCGGTGGTTTCTCCATCAGCTCTTCCATCCTTCTAGGTGGACACTTAGCCTTTAATTCCACCTCTCCTCCATCGCCATAAATGCCTCCTCTGCGTTTGATCAGTTGGTTTCATCCCCTCTACCTCCTCGATTCCGCCATCCCATCCTTTGGAAGTTTCACCATGTAGTTCAAAAAAGTCCATGGCCTATTTAGATTTTTACTTCAAGGAAGTCCCTCCACATGGCGCCCCAAGAGTCGCTTTCATGGAAGGGGACATTCCATCATAGAAATGGTTCACTAACATCCATGTATCAAAGCCACGATGAGGGCATGCACTGATGGTCTCTAGATATCTTTCCCAGCATTGATAAAATCTTTCACTGTCATGAGCTGCAAAGGTGTAGATCTTCCTTTTTTAGGTTGTTGGTCTTATGAGCACTGAAGAACTTCTTCAAAATCATCATAGCCGCCCAGCCTCGATGAACTTTCGCCTTAGTGAATTAGGCCACCTAAATTTTTATCTTTAAGTGTCAAAGGGAAAGCCTTTAGCTTGAGCAAGTCCATATCGAATGCACCTTCCTTGAAAGTCATGCAAACTTCCTCAAAATCCCGAATATGCGTGTATGGATTTTCGTTTTCCATACCATGAAAGGTCGATCAGGCACCAACAGTGGTCTCACCGCTCACATCCTCCATAGGTATTATGCATTTAGGGCACTCACCCTTGTGGATGAATGATCCCTCATTGATCTATGTGCATCGGGTTCCCGATGAACCCCCTGCTCGCTTCATTGCTCTCAAGTGGAGTTCCATCTCGACGTGTAGGCTAACTTCACAACCTTCTTCAATCGGAAGCATCCAAATTTCCATCCGCCTCGCACAGCTCATTCCACCGCATAAACTGCTATGATCACACCACACAAAGCAAGAAACCAACAAAACCAGACCAACAAAAGGTTATCATTAGCTAAAATCAAAATAATAGTTAATAGCCTCGCATTGGGAAGCCTTCAAACTCCCTGCAGTGAAAATTAATTCCTTTGGCAGTTGAATCGCAAGTGGGTGGGAAAATGAATAAAATCAACAAGAAACGAGATAGCACCCAATACGCATGTGAACACAAGTTCACCGCTTCTTCCACCAGTGGCACTATCCTAAGAATTCACACCAATTGGATTCGCGCTCTACCCAGGTAGGTGTTCTAATCAACAAAATTTATAACCTAGATTCCTACTACCGACGTAGCAAAAGCCATCAAGTAGTGATGTTGGCTCTAGGGTCGAACATGTGGATGGGTTTTCTTCATGAGAAAAGAGCTACGTGCTGCATTGAAAATGGTGTTTTCTCGCTGGATTCAAAGGGCTCAGGGGAAACAAGGTGTGTAAATGGTTGAAAAACTGAATAACTAAAATGAAAAGTTGAGAAAGAAATCCTGAGTTCCTGCGCCACTGCTTAGTGTTTGCCAACCAACATGTACTGGGTCTATCTCTTCGCATTTGGGAATACACACATATAGTCATTTCCGAACCTGATCTTCTTTTAGCTTTAAAACCTTAAACCTTAAGAGCTTTCCTTTTGAAAGATAACATTTCATTAGGGCAAAATGTCCCTGGTCGCTTAAAACACATTCCCAAAAACCCTACCCCACGTATAACTAGCAGAAACAACTGATCGAGCCTCAACTGCATCTATAGTGAAAGTATCCATTGAACCCAAAAAGCTTCAAGCCAAATACACATTAAAGAGAGTATGCTAAGAGATTTTAACCTCAAGTGAAAACAAAGTACTAAATACTCCTTAAAATGCAAAACATGCAGAATACGGAGAAACATGCAAGGAACCTAAAAACAATACCTAGGCTTCTCCTTCAAGATCGGTGGACATTAGCTAAGCATCCCTTGATTTGTCATCATCAAGGGGTGTTTGGCTACAAGAAAATAAGAGTAAAGGGGGGAAAGAGAGGCAATCACCAATGCAGGAATGAGGAAGCTTCTGCTCGACCGATTGATCGAATGATAAGAGTTGGGATTTCAATAAGCTAAGCATGGTTGAGTTTATATAGGCTCAAGAAAGAGGAAACTACAAAAAATTGTGTTTAAGAATCAAAATTACATAAGTAACCTCGTATAAACCACCAACAAGTGGATCAAAAGTATTAGCAGGTACAGGCATGAGCAAGGAAACACGCAGTTGCAAAATTGGCAACTCATAATTTCTCACAACTCTATAAATTTAATTTGCAACCCCTAAAATTTCTACACTGGCTTCCTTCAATCTTCTTCTTAACAAATTCGTCCGACTTCCACTGATTTGATCATGAGTCTCGAATTCAACTCAAAGTTCATTGCTCGGTCAAATTGAGGAATTCACAGGCTTCGAATTCGCAAGACTTACTAAAATAGCTACAAAATACGATCAATAGCAAAGCTTGGACTTTAAATATGTCAAATATTATTGGTCGATTAGTACACAAAAAGCGCATAAAACCTATGATAAACAAGGCTCAATATTGCACTATTTGGGTACTAATCATTAACCTAGAACCCTAAACCAAGTGGCCCGAGACTTCATGATTTTCTCCTCAACTTTCATTTAGCTATTTCGCTTTTCAACCATTTACACTGCTTTCCTACAAACCCTTTGAATCCAAATTGAGAAAACACCATTTTCAATGCACTGTAACTCTTCCCAAAGAAACCCCATCCTCGGTGTTCGACCTAGAGCTACTATATACCGGCAGTATTTGTCACTTTTTCTCGCAGAGGGAATCCTAGGTTATAAATATTGCTTCGATTCCGAACACCTACTGGCCATAAACTTAATCAAACGGCGCTCGTTGTCAGGATAGTGCCCTAGCGAGAAAGAAAGGCAGAACTTGTGATTCACATCTTAAGTTTTGGTGCAATCTCATTTCTTTTTTATTTTATCATTTTTCCCCATTCGTCTGTGAATTTGAAGATTTCATCGCAGGAGCTCAAAACTCTCAGGCGTAATTGCTACTCATTGTTTTGATTTTAGCTAACAAATAACCTTTTGTTAGTCTAGTTTCTGGTTGGCTTCTTGCTTGTGATGATCATAGCGCCTATGCAAAGGGGACGTAAACACCGTAGGCGTATCGGCGTTGCTAGGGTGTTTAATTGAAGAGTAGTCAGGAAGTTAGCTCAGACACCAATCGATGGAGACCCTAATTAAGAACAACAATAGAGCTGTCAGGGTTCATCCGGGAACCCAATGCATACCCCGATCACTGAGGGATCACATTCACCCACCAGCGGTGAGCGCACCCCTCATGCATTATAACACTCGCAGAGGATGTGGCGCTGGGACCTTATTCAGCCCCCGCCTCGACTTTTCATGGTATGGAAATGAAAAATCCATACACACATATTCCTGGATTTTGAGGAAGTTTGCAATTCCACTTTCAAGGAAGGTACGATATGATACTCTGCTTTGCTGAAGGCTTTCCCTTTACACTCAAAGATAAGGCCAAAATTTGCTTTAATTCATTAAGGCTAAGGACCATCAGAACTCAATGAAGCCAGAGGCTGAATTCTTGAAGAAGTTCTTCAGTGCTCATAAGACCAACAACCTAAAGAGGAAGATCTACACCTTTGCAGCTCATGATAGTGAAAAGTTTTATCAGTGCTGGGAAAGGTATCTTGAAACCATCAGTGCATGCCCTCACCATGGCTTTGATACATGGATGCTGGTGAACCATTTCTACGATGGAATGTCCCCTTCCATGAAGCAACTCCTGAAACTATAGGTGAGGACTTCCTAGCAAAAATCCTGATTAAGCCATGGACTTTTTGAACTACGTGGCTGAAACCTCCAAGGATGGATGAGCCAAACCCCAAGGGAGGTAGAGAGAGAATGAAACCAACAAGAACCCGAGGAGGCATTTACGCGCCGACGAGGATATGGAACAAGGGGCTATGCTGTCCTCACCTTAAATAGAAGGATGGAAGAACTTGAATGCAGAAACCACCGTGAGGTACTGGGCAAGGGTCGAGGCATCTATGCCTAGCCAACCATGTTTCAATTGTCAATCTTCCAGTCATCAAGGAGAGCACTGCCCAATTTCCCCCTCAGTAAGGTAAATGATGGTTGAAAATGCAAATGTTGTGGGCCAAAATAGGCCACCACCTGGATGCCCGCATGGCAACACTTGTAATCCCAATCCGAAGAACCAACCCAACTCGCCTCGAAGCCTAAAAACCTCCTTTATATGGCCCTCCACCAGGCACAATATCGCATCAAGATGGTCCACCCTCTCTCGCCAGGTTATTGAACACTAACTTCATCACCTGACACAGCAAAGCCATCATGAATTTAAGCAAGGTGGTGGGGAATTCTTGTGGTGGAGGAGCGTAAAACTATCAATGCTCAAATAAACCAAAGAATAGAAAAAGGTAGAAAGCCCAGGACAAAAGAATTGCCTGATGGGCTTCACAAAGCCTAAATCAAAAATTATTATACCATGCGCTCATCCATCAAGAGCCTAAATAAATAACCTCAGTAGAGAAAGGGAGGTTCCCCTCCCAGACACTACCCAATCCTAAGGGGGTGCATGAACTAAGCTTTCCATGCCATTATCACCTTGAGGAGTGGTAAGGAAATTAAGCAGTCGGGTCCCAAACCTACAAGTACACTTCTCAAAGAAAAGAAGATATGGAGCCTAACACATAATCATTAATGAGGGATTCGATGAACAGTGCCATGCCCCACCTCCCCCTACTTCCCCTGCCACCGAGAGGCAAAGAAGGCTTCTAAACAAGAAGGCATCCTGGAAGTTCTGAGGCAGGTCAAGGTGAACATCCCCCTGCTTGATATGATCAAACAGGTTCCAACCTATGCTAAATTTCTTAAGGACTTGTGCACAGTCAAAAAGGGGTTGGGCATTAATAAGAAGGCCTTCTTGACTGAACAAGTCAACTCTATCATCCAGTGTAAAACCTTGTTGAAATACAAAGATCCAGGATCCCCCACCATCTCAGTCAACATTGGAGGACACATAGACAGAACACTCTTGGATTTAGGAGTCGGTCTTCAGCCTCTTTGCTTTTCGATGTATAAGCGATTAGGTTTAGGGGAAATTGAAGCCTACTAACATCACGCTATCATTAGCGGTCGATCGGTAGAAAATACGGGGATAGTTAGAATATCTTGAGTAAGGTAGATGATTTCTATTATCAGGTAGTTTGTGGTTCTTGATCTGAGCGATGGCGAAGAGCACTCACCAGTGCGTCATGGGAGGCCTGTTTTGCCTGGCCAATGCTTTAATCAAGCTAGGAATGAAGTTATGACTCTTTTAGCGGCAACATGGCCTGGGCCTCGACATTTTTCACTTGGTGGCAGGGGATCGCCGGTGAGGATAAGGAAGCGAGAAGTCGAGGAAAGAAGTTTGCTAAGTAGCCTGGTGAAGGAAAAGCCGGTGTTCATAAGCTGAAGGTGGTGAGGGCAAGAAGTAGTTGATGAGAGGATCAGGCGCATGTCGACAACTTCACATCATTACCACTGACGCACCTAAGAGCATAGTGCTTAACAGCGAGAGCGGCGAAGTTGGAACTCGACTCTGGCTTTCATTTCTGGCATGGAGGGAAGCCTCACCTCTTGACTCCCCATGAGACCTGTATCGGCATCACGAGGGAGTGGTTCACCGCAGAGCTTGAAACCTCAAATTTTAATTATAGATTTTGTTTTGTTTTTATCTCAATTTGTAAATTAGGATTTTCATTAAATGTCCTTTAATTTTCCAAATTTTGTGAATTTCTATTTTTCTAGCTTAACTTCTCATAATTTTGGTCTCATATTGTGCGGGGTGTATGATCTGGGGGAGGGTCAAATTTTGCTTGAGAATTTCTCAGGTTGTGAAAATTTCGCAACTTGTTGTACTTCACATTCATCTTCTCCTCCTCCACTGCAGCTCTTTGTTTCCTGTAACCCTCAGTTGGCACTCTAAAATTAAATTTTCTAATCTTTTGAGCCATTCAATTAATGGTCATTAAAAGCAAGTAATTATTCCATATCTTCCTAACTCACCCCTCCTCCCTTTATAAACCCTTGATCCTTTCAATTTTCAGCTCACAATTCATCCTACCAGTTTACGAAAAACTCATCTCCTCTCTAGCTACTTTCCCTCGAGTCGAAATGTGAAACCAGGCCTTCTTTCAGGCAGCGAGGTCTTGTAGGCCCTACTCCCCTATGCCAGGCCCTCCCTCTGTCGTCGCGGCGGCGCCATGACCTGTAACATTACTGCTGGCGCTGCCCCTCTTTCTTGGTGCCCTATCTGGCTGTCTGGAGACACATGGCGAGTGATCTTTGGGGGTTCCTCATCTGTTGGCCCTGCCTGTGGGATATCAACAACTGGATTGCATTTATCATGAAATATTCATCACTGACAGGCGGAAGATTGAGCAGAAGATTTGGGATAGATGGGGAGTGTCCATCAGATCAGCAGGCACCACCCTCTCACTATGGAACATTGAACCTGGACTATCTGGGATCCGTAGTGAAGCGTTACTAGTGGACAACGTCAGAGATATTATTGCGGGATAAATTTTCATAGGGGAGGAGTGTACTACGATCTCAGGCATTTTCCGGCGGACCAGGACTCAGAGACTCCATCACCCGGCTTCGTGCGGCGTCTTTGTTGGAGTATTCGTGGTGCCATGTGATGCTATTATCCTCGAATGTCATCGGTTCTATCATCTTATGACATCAGTAGAGAGCCAACGGCGCTCTTCATTTTCTATCGTGGCGGGCGGGGATATACGGGCCTCCAATATCCACATTTGCTCTCCATCTACCCGCTGATTACTGTAATGCGGTTATAAGCGATGGCCCCATCCTTGACCAGAGGAGATGGTGGCTCTCTCGATGGACCTCTGGTGGTGATATTATTGACCAGCACCTTCCCGACGTATGTGATGAACCACGTTTGAGGTCTAATATGTTTCCACTTTAGCATATAGTATAGAGGAGGAGCTATCCTGGAGGTGTTGTATCGCATTTGAGGAGGATGCGGTTCCTTCCAGCGAAGTGATTATGACCCTCATTGTTCCATTTGAGGATAGGGTCCGCGAGTCGAATCTACCAGTGAGTCCTACCTCTTCTATTTCCTGCTTTGTGTAATCGAGATTAGCAGGCATATCGGGTTCCCGGTGGAGCCTCGTTTGGAGCGTCGTCGCGGCTGTGAGGCCACCCTTACCATTGATAGATGGTGGGCCAAGCCTCGAGCTTTCCATCTTCCCCCTCAGGGATCGGACGAGGACGAGTCGGCTGATGATAGTCCTCGAGGGGACTTATCCTATGTTTGGCGAGCTGCCCAGGGAGCCTCCATTGGTTTCACATTATCCTCTCTAGTCTCTTCAACTCTGCCGGCCAACTGCTCCGGTAGCTCCCGGCTTAGTCTGCGAACCAGTGCCTCCTCTCCACGGGCCGGGCGTACCCTCTTGGTCGATCACGATATAGCGGTGCAGAGCACCTCTGACCCGCAGTACATTACCCTGCCTTTAGGGACTTCTAGCTCTCGTAGAGGCAGTCAGCACATTCGGCCAGCAACTTCATTTACGCTTCACAGCCACACTTCTTTGAAGGAGATGACCCACAAAGGCTGCTTGTAGCCTGAGATCCAGTAGCTTGTCGTACGATTCTGAGCCACCCAGGCCCTTCCTGGCATCTCTCCGCCCGGCCCTTACTCGAAACCTCAGCTATCCCGCTTGTTTTGGATCAGCTCCTCAGCCATCATCCCTGCGATTGCCTTGAATAATGTTGGCGGCTACGTGACATGGTACTGCGGCCCGACACCTCATTGCCCGGTGAGATGATCCTCATCTTTGCCAGGTTGAGGTACCACTTCCTCCACTAACTTTCTCATCCGCTGGGACGATTAAGCGTTGGAAGTGATATTCACTGCTTTGATTGTAGTTTTACTTGTACTACGCCCGGTAGAGCCACATTTTTTGTTTATATAGAGGCTTCTTTGTTTCTTCTTATTTGCAAAAGTCGAAAATTTTGTAAATTCACTTGATACGCCTAATACAAATCTATTTTTCTACACTTTTGCATTTCATTTTAACCTATATTGTTGTGACTATGCCTTTCTGTAAGTTGAAAAGTTGAAACCTTTGTATAATACCAAATCTTAGAATGGTTCCATGCTGATTGAGTTTTGGTCGGTTAAGAACCATGAAATAACCCTTTCTTCCACCATCCTCTAGCTACACACATAGTTCACATTAGTTTTTCTTGATGGGCTAAAAATTTGCATTCTCCTTTTACTTTTACAAAAGCGGCCTTAAGCCGTTGTGGCCCATAATAGGTTAGAGTTCCCAAGAATGAAGACCAATGTGTCTTCGAAGAAAAGAAAAACGAAGAAAAGAAAAGAGATAAATAAGGCTGCGGCGCTTTGCCATGAAACAGAGAGCACGGTCGAGAGGGTGCGGCTAAAGCCTTTAAAGCCCGGTGCCACTAAATCAAATTTGGTTGGTCATAGACTTTGTGCTCCTTCCCATGGGTGGATGGGTGGAGTTTAGCGAGTTGTAGGTGCTGGATTTTCGAAATCATTCGAAGTCCGGCGTGAAACCTGTAGAGTTTGTGGTCAAAAGATCCTTTTGATTTGATGCCCTAAACCTCGGTTGGGAGTCATCGGTGAATCCCCGTTACACGGACTTTGGTGAAGTCGAGTTTTTAGCATTGCACCCTACGATATAATTGAAGTATGAAATAAGTGTGGAACTAAATCTATTTAGTTTGGTTAGTAGTCTAAGGTATTGGCAGTAGTTTGGTTGGGGGGGTAGCTTAGCAACTTATTGGTGCAAACTGATCACCCAAAAACACTTAGATTTTGGTGGAAATTTAGGTTGATTTCCTTGGAATAATTGCTGCCCTGAAACTTGATCCTGTATGGCATTTGTTCTCCCAAGCTGGTCTTTATACAGAGTCCCAATTTTTCATACTGTAGGTTGAGCATTACTTGCACATACTTTTTGAACAGGCAGTCCATTTTTGCAAAAACATATCCTACAGGATCTTCCTTCTTTTTATCATTACTTAGGGGACTAGATGTCTTGGTTGGGGGAGTGATTGGTACCCAGGCCAGTCGCGATATTGAGCCTTGTTTATGGCGGTTTATGCACTTTGTGTATAATCAGCCTAATAACTCAATTTGTTACACATTGGGATCCCGACTTTGCTCTTTGATCACATTTTTGTAGCTATTTTAGTAGTCTTGCTTGGTCGAATGCCTCATAATTCCTCAATTCGATTCAAACCACATTGATCCCAAGCCACAGATTTGAAGACCATGATCAAACCAAAGGAGATTGGACATATACTAAAGAGAAAGACATGGAGATTTTGCGCGGGGGTTGCAAAGTTTGCAACGCAAATTCGAAGGTTAAATTCATGAGTTGCCAATTTTCGCAACTGCGAACTTGCTCACACATGCGCACCATTGCTTTTTGATCCACTTGTTAGTGGTTTTATACAAGTTTATATATGTAATTTGGTTCTTTAACACACTTTGTAATTCCTTTGCGAGCACATGGCTCGGTGCGCATGTCAAATCAGCCTTTTGGCATACCATCAATCGATCAAGGAAATTGGGCCTCAGCTTCCTTTTCCCTCTACGAATTGAATTTTCTCTTCTTCTCCTTGCTCTTGCACTTTCTTGGTAGCGAAACACCCCTTGATGACAAATCAAGGATGTAGCCTAATACCTGATCCTTGAAGGGAGGCCCTTTGGGTGTTGTTTAGGCTTGGATTGCATGTTCTCATGCTCTTCATGTTTGTGTTTATGGGTATTTGTGCCCCTACTTCTCACCATAGGTTAAAATCTCTTAAGCATGCTCTCTTTAATGTGTATTTGGTGATTTTCATCATTACTTTAGAAGTTTGACATATTCATATTGGTGCCGGTCTATTATTTTGAAGCTACGAGCACCTTTTAAAGAATATTATGCTGGATTGATTGATATATCATCAAATGTTAAGCATTCAATTTATTTGTCGTTAGGTTTTCGCTTTCTTCCAGGTCAGTCAGATTTCATATTTAATATTTTGAAGTTGCCTGTTAGGTTCAGTGGATACTTTCGCTAGATCCACTGAGGCCTAGTTAGTTATCTCCTATTAGTTATCATAGGGTAGTGTTTTTGAGATGTGTTTTCACTGCTAGGGACATTTATGCCCTAATAGGAATGCCATCTTTCAAAGAAAACTCTTGAGTTTAGGTTTAAAGCTAAATGAAGATCAGGTTAGGAAATGACTATATGTCATGCTCCCGGAGAAATGCGAGAGATAAAGGCAGAGTACGTGTTGGTTAACCTAGAACCCTAAGCCTAGTGGCCCGAGACTTCAAGGATTTCTCTCTCAACTTTTCACTTTAGTTATTTCAGTTTTCAACCATTTACACACATTGTTTCCCATAAACCCTTTGAATCCAACGAGAAAACACCATTTTATTCTGCGTAACTCTTTTCTCACGAAAACCCATCCACGTGTTAGGCCCTAGAGCCACTATCTTGTTAGCTTTGCTCGTCGGTGAAGTAGGAATCCTAGGTTATAAATTTTGTTGATTCCAAACACTTACTTGGCCAGAAACGAATCAATAGTGATAGCCGAAAATGAAGCCGGGGTTTTGGCCATTTCATGCTAGTGTGATTTAATCAAGGTAACCTAAATAACCTAGTCAAAGGAGTTTAGGAGATTAGAAACGTCTAGTACTAAATGAATTTCATTAGGATAAGACATCAATTAACAATGTGTGAGGGTTGTAAGGACGTAATTGTGACCAACTGTTGCATAGTCCATGTTGTTTTACTGCAATGACGTAACTGTGACAAATAGAACACCTAAGGATAGAATTTCCTTAGAAAAGTATCACCCTAATTACCTAGAATGAAGTAACTGTGAATAAGGGTTAGTATGAGAAATTTGGGGAGACACGAAAGTGAGAACCTCATAGCTTTTCCTTGGATGAAAACAAGTTATACTTCGCCAACACGTGTAATTAATGAATCAAGAAGCATCAAGAAACGTCTGACCTAGTCTTTCACCCTTGAATTTTTTCTTATAATTTGATCCATTCCTTGCTAGTTGAGCATAAGTCATCCCTGTTTTATTTTGGTTTCTTTTAATTTTATTTTGACAATCTTCATTTTAAATCATTGATCCACTTGGATAGTGAATAGCAGGTAACGAGTACTTAGTCCTGTAATTGCATATTCATGGGATCGATGACCCCGGATTACAAAAATCCACTTTATTACTTTGTTGAGTGCACTTCTTAAAGTTACAGGTTTACAACTTTATACAACACTGAAAGGGCCTAACATCCTCCAATCAAACACGGGTTATACTTTCACTTAACTCATGCTTAATTAATATAAATCAAAAAGCATCAAAGAAAGCAATCAACCCTAGTCTTTTCTTCTAGTTTGATATATTCCTTGCTATTTGAGCATAAGTCATCCCTATTTGTTTAAACTAGCGAGAAATAAAAAAAATGGAAGTTTCAAAGAAAAAATGGAAGAAAAAAAAAAGTTTAAACTTAATAAATTAATTCTATATATTTATTCAAACTTATTTTATTTGCTTCTCTCTATTATGGTTAAAGACATGATATTCATATTAAACCCAAATCCTACAAGTTTGAGCTTTTAGGAGAATTGATCATTTAAAATGGTATAAAACTTGGTCTGACACCACCTTTTCGCTGTTTTTTTTTTTCTTTTTGTTAAAGTTCATGGATGACACTATTTAGTTTGTTTAGCTCTCCACGTGCAAGTATGGGGTTTAAGAAAATATGTAAAATTTTGAGGAATTTTTATTATATATATTTTTTTTAAATTTTCCACGGTAAAACCAAACATGAGAAAATCATTTTCCTTAATATTTTTTTCTTTCCCTGATGCAGGAGCTTCTCCAACAACGTTGGTAAATTTGATCTTGATTATGGAAATTTTTTATTCGGGAGGTTGTGAAACCCTAAAGGCATGATTTGGAGTCTTATTGCTATTTTGGAGTCGCTTTATTTTAGAAAGATTTGTTTTTAACAGTTGATTTATTTGATGTAGAAAGCTTGGTTTCCTAGTCAAATAGGAGATGCTATTTCTTTTTAGAAAGATTTTCTTTTAGGAGTTGCTTTATTTAAATTAGAAAGTCTTATTTTCTAAGTCAAAGTAGAAGTTTCTTTATTTTATTTAGAAAGCATGGGACCTATATATACCCCTTAATGTAGTCTTTGATTATCAGTTCAAGTTTAATAAAATTTTCATATTTCTCTTTTTAATAGTTCTCTCTTGTTCTCTTATCTCTTGGGTGGATTCTCTTGAGTGGTGAGTTCGTTGCTTCTTATCCCTTTGGATTACTTATGTGGCGAAGTATATATCTTGTTCTCTTATCTCTTGGGCGGATTCCCTTGAGTGGCGAGTTCGTGGCTTCTTATCTCTTTGTGGATTCCTTGAGTTGTGAAGTAAGTACCTATCCTTCTATAACCTCTTCTCATCTCATCATCTTCTCTTTCACCTTTCCATAACCAATTTTTCAATCTCAACCCAAAACTTTCCAAATCTTGTTCCATACTTCCAAAACCTTGTTTCACCCTTTAAACCATAAAAACATCATCCCCAACCTTAGAGAAATCCCAAATTCGTGCATAGCCCTAGCCTATCTTAGAAAAACCATAAAACTGCAAACTAGCTCAAAACAAAGTCTTTTTCCATCAAATCAAACCCGAAACTTTCCAAACTTAAAATCCTTCATTCTAAACCTTAATTCCATCATAAATAAACCTCAAATAATCCCTATAACCTTTGAGAACAAACCTATCCCTTACCCTTCAAAGTTACATCCTATACCCCTAAACTATCACAAACTCATCCCTAACTTACCCAAACCATTAGATCATCCATCACGGTCCCATCCTAGCATCAAAGTGGAATCAATGATAGGCGTATTTGTGTTTTGTATTAAGACTATATGTAAAGAGTGTATAACAAGTGCCTAATCATGCAAGTATACACTTGTCAAGTAATACAGTATACGAGATGTACATATATCGATCCATAAGAAAATTAGGGATGCTAAGTACCAAAATTAGAATACTTCTCTAATATTGAAACAATCAAAAGTGATGAGTTGAAACAGAATTTAAACTAAACTATTGGAATGTGCAACTAAGGGATACCAAGAGATGATCAATTCCTAGATTATTTGGTGTAATTGGACAATTCTATTATACCTATGCCAAAATTCCATTATATTGTCTCTTGAGAAAGCTCTCCAAGGTAATTCTTGCCTAATTTAATTATAAGCCTCTCTCGAGGTCAAATAACCTACCAACTAACACTAGGTTTCTTGCTTTTCAGCTCAACCCCAAGTATTAGAAATGCTTTAAGACCCAAGAATCGCACACACCTCCTAATCACTGATAATTTCTACACTACCAAACTAACTAAGTTAATTCATCTATGTCAAATTTCTCACTCCCTTCTCAGATCTCGAAAGGAAACCACTTACCATGTTGAGATTAGCTAAAAATCAACATGCAAATAACACCCAAGCATGAATTAATAGATATGCATTCACATGGAAATGATAGAAAAAGGAAAATTAACATTTAAATATAAGTTTCATGTCTAAAATACAACCAAAACCCTAAACTAAGAAATTAAAGCATAATAGAGGTTTTGTACATCATAAATCTAAGATAGAACATGAGAAAGAGAAAGAAGAAACTCTATTGAATTAACAAAATGTTGAGTCTTTGATCTTCCTCCCAAAAGCCCTGGTTCTTCTTCGATCTTGAAAACTCAATCCTCTTCCTTGGTCCCAAAGTCAAGAACAAAAAGGGAGAAAACCCTAGGGAGGGTTTACTCCCTCAAAAGGTCCAATCTCCAATCCTAAATGTCTGATTTGGTCCTCTCTTCTTCATCCCCTTTCGTGTTTTTAGGGTTTGAGCTTTAAAACCCTCAATTATGGGCTCAAAATGGGCTGAAAAGTGACCCAAAACCAACCCCAAACATTGCGATGTCATTTGGCAATGTCGCGATGTCGGGCTGCAGCATTTCTACACTCTTTGCAATGTCGCAGCGTTGATTCTCAACATCGTGACGTTTCTACAACTCCTCTGTTTTTACACTAACTTCCCGAGGTCATAACTTTGTTGTCTAAACGTCAATTTGGGTGATCTTAGACTCATTGGAAAGCTTAGAAAGGGTTGAATCTAAATATGGCCATATATAATACTTTAGAAATTATGATAAAGACTTAATTTACAAAATTCTCCAACTGGTCACTTTTGAGCTCTCTTCTCTTCTTTCTTCAACTACCAAGAGTCATAACTTGATCATTTGAAGTCAAAATTGAATGAATAAGACCTATTTGGAAAGCCTAGGAAATCTTCTATCCATCCATATAAATATTTTATCCATTTGGGATCATATTGCAGCTATAAACATCAAAACACGATAGCTGCTGCTACATGTGTAATTTGCTGATTTTCCACTTTTTCGCTTTATTTTCGATCCAATTTCGCACAATTCCGCCAAATGGTTCACATAATCATAAAGATGAATATTTAGAGAATTAGGACACTTATTTAACATAAAACTACTAAAAACTAAGTAAAACATAGGGCTAAAATGAGTATTTTATATCCTCATCACACCCCTAAACTTAAATTCTTGCTTATCCCTAAGCAAGAGATTGACTCAAAACAAAACAAACATACTAATAATGTCACTATTGGAACATTGGCATAGATACCAAATTATTTTGTTAATTCCCCTGTAACGGCACGAAAAACATGTTTAGGATCCAAGTTTATACTCTTTTTACTTTTAAACCATTTAACTTTAACTTGGCCTTGTTTGTTGCAAGTGCACAGATCAACAAGTAATAAAGTGGATTTTTAAGTCCAAATATCGTACCCACAGGGATCTAAGGAAATTTCAAAGATTAAGTACCCAAAATACTCAAGGACATCACTATTTGAACTCTGATTCTTAAGATTATAAACTAACTATTTAATAGAATAATTTTTTTTTTTGGCTCTTTTATTCTCTTAAAAGATTGTCTAGATATAAAACAACTAGAAATTTCTCTAAGATGGAGTAAAGCACTAGGAATGGGATTAGTAATGTGACTATTAGTTTGCATTTTGTTCATAAACGAAATATTTATTGGTTGAATCCTGGACTTGTCCAAGGGTATTTTAGTACATTCTTGAAAAAAGCTTCAACCACCATACATTCCACAATTTAAACCACCATGTTCCAAAGCCAAAACTACATGCGTCTAAAAAGATACTTTTAGGATTCGATTCCCTTTAAGCCTTGGATGACTTCCCAAACCAGGACTCTTCATCCAATTCATAGAACTTAAGTTAACTTGCTCCCAAAACCAGGGTAACACAAGTTTCCTCTAGCATAATTAGTCCATCACTCTAGAAAATTAACCAATATATCCACTTCTATTGACATAAACAAAATATTTTGATTAAAATGAGACAAGTTCTCAACATATTAATTTCATATACCAAGAGACCACTATCCTTAACTCCGGGAACACACCTCAATTGTCACTTGAGGGGATCCTTGAAAGAAGGGGTTTATAACATGCTCCTTTGGTTTATAGAATTAATAAATCAAGCATAAGAAAATAAACTTCTAAACTAATTATGTCAATTCAGGGTTGAAATCCACAACCTACATTAAATCCTTGCAAACATAATAATCACATAACCAATTCATTCTCAAAAGGTGATTAGCCTTCCATCACTAGATTACACATAACAATGACAAGTCATTTAAACAAGTTCATTATGATTATAATTGAGAAAATAAGGAAAAGGAATTCAAACTATGTTTTTTGCTTCTCTTCAAGTTCAGACAATAATGGAGCTTAGATTTCAATATCCTCTCCCTAAATACTCACTCAGATCAACTATAGAAAAAAAAAACTATTTTTTAGATCTACTCAAAACCTCTCAATAAGAAAAATATTATACAAAAACTATTTTCTTCCTCTATGCTTTCGCTTATTCTTTGTTGTTGCTATGCTAATTTTCGCCTCTCTATTTTGCAGCTTTTCCTCATTCCCCTCCCCCACCCACCTCTTGCTTTTAGCTTGCACCCTATCGCTTCCTATTTATAGTCCAATCATTGCTGGGCTAGAATTTTAGGTTTATGCAAGCCCACAGGATGATGTGTTGCAAAATTCTAGACATGTTGCGACATTTTCGCCTTTCATCTGTGTCTTGGGCATTGTCGTGATGTTGTTGCAACACTCAAATGATGATTTTTCCTTTGAGATTAAATTGAGACTATCGCGACACTATTTTGATTGTCGTAACCTTCCCTTCCAATCTTGTGTCTTCAAAGTCTGTCGTGACACTGCCCTTATGATGTACAACTGTCGACCTCTGGAATGAATGTCGAAACACCAATACGTTTGTCACGACACTGTGAGTTGCTGGTTGGTCTAGGGTTGTCATGATATTGTCATGACATTCCTACTCGACACTCCTTTTGGATAAATTTCATGACAAGTTTGTTAGTGTCGCGAGATTGTTTAGTTGTTTCTCCAGGGACTCTTCACGTTTGTGTCACGTTGCAATGTCGCGACACAACTTATGCCATCTACCTTCCATTATGTCATGAGATATGTTGAGGTGTCGCGACCTTCCTTGCTTCTTGCCTTAGTCAATAAAGCACCTTTTCTTGCTCTTTTTGCTTCTTTTGAAATTGATTCCTGCAAAACAGTAATTTGGTGAAGATTCCATAATTTTGCATTAAATTAAGCATTAAGGCCTCAAATATGTATGCAAAAATTGACTTAAAGCTATATGAGTTTCATAATCATCAGACATGAATAAAAATAATGAGATGAGTATGATAATATGATTCCAAGAAGAAGGAGCAACATGAACACAATTTAACAATATTAGCTTTTTCCAACCAAAATGTAGGATCCTTAAACTGTTAAACTCTCTAAGGAACATGGAACAACAAAGCAAGGTGAGCAAAGCAAATCAATCCCCCAAGTCCTCAATGACTTTTCCTAAGGAATCTAATTGTGGGTTATAGCATGATCTCCATTGTATAGCAAGGTCTTAACACCCCCAAACTTAAGCTCAACTCACCTATTTAGAAGAAGCTGACTAAGAAAGGATAAGAATGCTCCATTTTTATTCATGCCAAAATACCTAAAAATGAAAGAAAAATAGGTCCAAGATTTTTTAGATGAGTGTTCCTGTAGTGGGGGTCCATTGGTGAATCCCCACCAGTTGGTTAAGGGCACTGAGCATTAAATTCCCTTCAAACTTCACCCTAAACACTCAACCAAACTGAAAGGCCCTAGGTTGTGGAAATGATCCGTCTTTTGTCTCATGTAACGGGCAATGAAGTCAATGACTCCCAATCAGTTGGCTCAGGGCATTAGGCTTTGAAATTCCTCTCAAACCGTGCTCGAGATTTCGATTGGAAGATCCCACTTATTCTTGTTCACAAACCTATTTCTAACATCTTTCTTTATATTTTCTTTTTTTTTTCTTTTTCTATTGTTTTTGCTTTTTTATGGGGCTTAATGGAGATCCTCTTTGATTAGGTGTCCCATCACTTAGGTGGTTAAAATCTCCCAAGGTTAGCTAAATTCAACGCAAAGAGGCCTAGGACCAAGGTATACAAGGAAGACCAAAAGTGTGTGTGATAGATTCCTCAAGAAATAGCTTGTTGAAGCACAAAGGGGTGACTAAACTAAGTCACCCAACTAAGCAAGCACACAATTCTAGATCATTAAAAAACCTAAGGGTCCAATCCACTTTACACTTTCCCTTTTTAAAATGTTTGTGTTCAAAATTACCTTTTACTAGCCAATAAGGCATCAAACTCGCTCATATGAGACACGAAACAAACAAAATAAATAAATAAAAGCACATGCAAATAACAACCAAACAACTAAAAAGAGAGAACTAAAATAGGTAAGGAAATACAAAAGCTTGATTTTTCCTCCCCAAATTTCGAATGAACATTGTTTTCAATGTGAAACAAAAGCAAGAATGGATACAAAGTACTCCCCTAAGGTTGATCAAGTCTCTGGAAGTTGCTCTAATGAATATGGCTCGCATTGGAGGGATTAGACCGTAAGTCCAAATGATGGAGATGCTTGAATATGGTTTTCTCTTTGGTTCTTTAAGCCTCCCAGAATGATTGAACTTCAAGATTTCAACTTCTTAACTTCTAAAACCAACCTTGAATCTCCAAAAACCTGAAATCCCAAAACTAAAACAAGAAAAAATAAAATCAATTAAGAAAATTTATTCAAAAACAACTTAAAACTAACTAAGAAGTAAGAAAAGGAAAAGAAAACTTATTGAGCTTAGGTTGCCTCCCAAGAAGGTGCTCTGTTTTTCAAGTCCAACTAGACTCTACCAACTATGGATATGTTGGTAATTTCTCTCCATCCTTCTCAAAGAGGTGATAATTGTGTTCAATCAGCAACTTGAGTACATAGTCTTTCAAGAGCATTATTTTTTGGTTTTCTATTTTATTTTTTGTTGTTAATGGGCGACATAAATTTTTCTTAATCTGAAATGGATAATTGTCTGTAACTTTAAGATGGGACCACTCTTCTCATTTTCAGCATGAGTGTGGCAGGATCTCTTACTATGAACATCACAGAATAAGATGGCGGCACAGCTTCTTGTTTATCTTTGGCGTGTGATTCCGGATAAGTTGGTTCATTTTCCTTCACAACTAAGGTTTCAAAAATTTGTGCATCGTTCTCTACTATTTGAAACTTCTCAAGTTCTTCATTAACTCTTGAGGTGATTTCTTCATTGTAGCTCATGTTTTCTTCCTCTTTAGATACCTTAAGATTAGATGGCATGCCCTCATGTTTTCCTTCCAAGGACATTAGAGCCATATTTTTTTGTTCTTTCATGTATTTGGTCACTAGTTCTTGTATGCTCATACTCTCCTCTTGTTTAGGTTATGCTTTCTCAAATGTAACTTGAGTACAAGAAGTGGCCATTTGAGCCATCTCTTCTTTCACACTCTTAAATGGCATAGGCTACATTTGAACATTAGCCCTTGTTAATCCTATGAATTGAACTTGAGATGTTTCACATTCAGCATGAACTCTTTCTAATTCATCCATGGTTGCCTCTAACTGTGTCATTCTCCCATTTTGAGGTTGACTCATCTCATTTTGATCAGGAAACCTAGGCAACCCAACTTGAGAATAGTCCATTTCATCCCTTGATCTTCTAAATTCTACATTTTCCATGAGCAATTCAGCATGTGATTAGTGCCCAAAAAGTGCAATTTTGAACCCTATATTAGATAGGTTTTGAGTGCTTTCTTGGCCCAATCATGTCATTATGCCAATTGAAGTGTTAGTCTTCTTAGTACCACTTATGCCGTTTAGGGTATTTTTTGGTTGTTTTGCAGGTGTTTGCGCACTCTTGGAGTTGATTTCGAGCAAATGATGAATCATGAAGATTGATTCCAATGTTAGGTCATCAACCGGAAAATCAATGAAAACCAGGCGAAAGTGAAGAAAATTGAATCTGCAGTAGAAAGCGGTGAAGATCAACAAAGCGAATTTTTCGTAGGATTGCGAAAATTTTAAGCTGAATTGAAAAATTTATGACACTTAGCGAAATCTCAAATTAAGCTAGACCACGGTTTAAGCTAGGCACCATTTTTAAGCGAAAATGCACGATTTAATACTCCTGACAATTTCGCTAAGCTGGCGAAATTTCGCTAACAGCGAAATTACGGCTTTGGCGAAATTTCTGTTTAAGTTATGCACAGTGATTTCGTAGCTAAGCGAAATTCTTAGGAAACCTAAGCGAAATTGTGCCTCGATCATGTTTTTGTAATTAATGCCCGGTAGGCTTCAAATTTGGTGTATTACTCTCTTGTCCTTTAACTTGCGATTTGTAGGTTTTGGTATTTTTCATACCTTGAGGTGGCCTATATAAGCCCCTCTGCTTTTGTAATAGATAGAGAGAATTTTGGGGAAACGGTGGAAGGAGAGAAAAGAATTTGTAAGTTTTTCATTTTTGTAAATAAAGTCTCGTATTTTTAATTAGGTTTGCTTTTCTCCGCGCCTGCCATAACTTTCTCTTACTTTCTTGGTACTTGACACCTCTTGAGGATGTGGCTAGTCTTGGCTAAGCCTCGGCTTTCTTTTGAAGGAAGGAAGCTAGCTTGGTGGTGGGACATATGCGTGTTGTCTCTTGTGATAAAAGTATGGAATGCTTGTGTTATGACCCCGAATCTTCTCAAATGGGTTGAATAGCATTGAATGTGCATTAATTTGTAATACTCTCCATGCTTTGAATCTGATGCATACTTAATGCTAGATGCAACGTGGTTCTTTAGATGGTCTTCTGAGCCTGCGAAATGATATTTAAATGCCGGGGTTTCAAGCAGGTAAAAGGGCCATAGATGCATGTTACTTGTGTTGACTCGAATAGGAGTTGATTTCAAGGGTGAGGTTTGCTAGTTAAACATAGATCAGGTTATGCCTTGGACCCTATAGGTTGCATGTCATAGCAGCGAGGATAAAACAGAGGACACTTGTTTGCCCTAACTTACCAAGTTAGTGACCTAAATCTTCAAAGTTAACTTTTCACACTTTATTTTCAGTTTTTACAATTTCTCAGTTTTCAACCTACTTCCATTGTTTTTGAAGCAAATCCAAAGAGTCCAAATAGAAAGCCTTACCTTCGTGCACTTATGCAAATCATTTTTAGGATGAAAACCCATCCCTAGGTGTTCGACACTAGACATTGTTATCTTTACTTGTTATGACTACGACGTGTAGTAGAACAGGTGTATATAAATTTTGTTGATTTTAACGACTACTTGTGGCCGCGAATCAAATGGCGCCAGTTCTTGGGTGGTGCCAAACTCTTGTGGTAAGTTAAGGTGTACTTGGCGATCCCACATCACAGTGAAAGGTATTTCTTTACCTCTTTTCGATTCACGAGGCTGGGTTCAACACTTGACGATGCTTGCCTTGTTTCGAGTTTTCATTGATCATTTTTGTATTTGGTGAATTATTACAATCTTGACTGTAGTTATATTGTCTGTGCGGGACGTGCGGTGTTAGAACACATCGATGACCATCGATAATCTGTTCCATTCAATATCGTGAGTTAGGTTGTGTCTCGTGAATCCATACGAACGCAGTCAACCAGACCTTGAATCGAATGCTATGAACCGAGGGATCCATCACCCTCCTAGAGTTAGTGCCCGTCTTGTATCATTCCTCTGAAGATGTAGCGGTGAGGCCATATTTGGTACCCACTTTCCCCACATATCATGGTATGGAAAATGAAAATCCATACGCTCATATTAGGGATTTTGAGGGAGGTTTGCACTACGCTTTCAAGGAAGGCCAGTATGATGGACATGGATTTGCTGAAGCTAAAAAGCATTTCCATTGACTCTAAAGGAGCAGGAGGCCGAAGATATGAAACCCGACTCATTTGAGGCCTAGAACCATTAGAAATTGGGGCTGGCTGTGACGGAAATTTACGAAGAAGTTCTTCGGTGCTCATAAGACCCGATAATTTGAAAAAGACAGAATTTATACCTTTGCCGACTCGGGATGGTGAGAGATTTTACCAGTGTTGGGAAAGATTTATGGAAACCATCAGTGCCTGTCCACATCATGGGTTTGATACATGGATGTTGGTGAACCACTTCTATGGTGGTATGTCTCCTGCCATGAGGCAACTTTTGGAAACTATGTGTGGGGGAGACTTTCTAAGTAAGCATCCTGATGAAGCCATGGATTTTTTAAATTACGTGGCTGAAACTTCTAGGGTTGGGATGAGCTGTACAGAGAAATGGATAGGGATGAGACCGCGATTAACTTTAAGGGGTGGGATGTATGCCTTTGCCCGAAGAAATAGAGATGAGGGCTGGGATTTATTACTAGCGGGAAAGTGGAGGAGCTTGAAAGCAAACGGGTTCTAGGGATGCATGCGTGGTGAAAATCACACTGATCCAATCTTGCACCAATTTCAATCCTGTGCACCAGGTGGGAATCGTAATCTATGACCCTACTTGAGTGAAGGATTGATGTCGAGAATGTCTGGCTCTTGTAGAGACGATACAAGCCCATGACAATCCAATGCTCCGCTGTGGTAATACCTACAATTCCAATTGGAGGAATCACCCTAACCTCTCATGGAGACCCAACCCCCCTGCTTATGTACCCCCAGGTGCCAAACCTCAGTTTGGTTCCCCCTCACAGTCACAACAACCATCATCCTCTTCTCCAGTAGAACAAGCCATATTGAATTTGAGTAAGGTGGTGGGCAACTTTGTTGAGGAACGAAAAGGAATTAATGTGCAACTGGCACAAAGTTGTCTGTAGAAAGTACAGCGAAGAATAAGAGAATAGATGGGCTTGAGAGCAATCTCAACAGAAAGTGACAACCCTACGATATTCAATCACAGATCAACAAGTTGCTAGAGGTAAAAAGAGAGAGGTTTCCCGGACTCAAACACTTCCAAATCTAAGAATTCGTAAGTAGGGTCATCCAGCAATTCGGGGAATGGATGAGGTTAAGGCTATAATTACCACGAGAAGTGGAAAAGGGTTGATCGACTAATGCCAAAACGTGAAAAATCCATGCCAAGGAGAAGAGGTATGATGCGAGCATGATATCTGGGAAGATTCATTAATCTAGCATACCACTCCGTTTCCACGAGCACTTAGAGGTAGAAGAAGGCATCTCAGTGGCTTGAGGGCATTTTAAGGGTCTTAAGGCAAGTGAAAGGTTAACATACCTCTTTTGGACATAATCAAACAAGTGCACACTTATGCAAAATTTTGAGAAAGATCTGCACGATCAAGAAGGGATTAGGCATTGAGAAAGAAAGCATTTCTCAGTGACAGTGAGGTGCCGCAAAAATCCCAGCTTAAATATTTGTCAAAAATGTCTGAGGATCCGGGATGCCCACAATTTGGAATCAATATTGGTGGGAATTGCATAGAAAAGTCCTTGCTCGATTTAGGAGCCAATGTGAACCTAATCAATCGTGTCGGTATCTCTGAAACATACAGGTTTAGGTGAACTTAAACCTACCTGACATCACTGCCATCATTGAGCGAGTAGATCGGTGAAAATCCTAAGGGGATAGTTGAGGATGTCTTAGTGAAAATAGACAAAATTCTACTACCCGGTAGATTTTGTAGTGCTTGATAACGAGCCAGTGCCCAGTGAACCCGATCATGCCAATCATCTTAGGAAGACCATTTACGGCCCGCGACGTCGATCATCAATTCTTGGGAATGGAGTCATGCAACTAACCTTTGGTAACATGACTTTGGAGTTAAACATCTTTCATTTGAACAAACATGAGTTGCTAGAAAATGAAAATCAAATTTCTGATGAAGTTGTTTCAATTGGTCAGTGTGCAGGAAAGCAAAATGTCCAGGAATTGCAAGAAGTAGCCCGACGGAGATGAAGAAAAATTGGTCTTGCCATCGACACCAGCAAGCCAATTGCTCCGATTCAAAAGCCATCGGTGAGGAGCAAATCAACATTTGGAGCTTGACACTATGGAGTCACCAGGCCTGCTGCGGGGGTTGAGGAATCGTGCTCCTTGACCCTCCTTGATGTCTTGAAATTGAACTGGTCGGTGTTTCAAAAGCGGATTTGCGGTTCAACAATTTTCTTTTGTCTTAATTTAGTTAATTTTGATAATTTCAGTTATTTTTAGAAAGTTTCCTAAATTAACGATTTTGTTTTTTATTAGTAATTTAATTTATATATTATAGTATGTGTATTCAATTCAATTGTAGATCATATAGTAAATTTTCTAACAATAATTTTTGTTTTATATAATATAATTAATTAATTTAAATTTTTTTTTTTTTTTTTTTTTTTATTACAGGAAGACTAGCAGGGCCAAATTCGCTAAGTATAGCGAAAATTTGGTACAGAGACCCATCGGCTGCCCATTTTCGTTCTATATAAACAGGGGAGGGGGTTTGCCAAAATGCCACTTCATATTCTCCCACCGGCCAGCTCCCCCAGCTCCGGTTACGCGCGCCAAACGCTATGGGAGTTGCTCCACACGGCGGTGCCGGTTCGGCGCCTGTTTGGCAGCCTGTGCACCTTCGCCCTTACGTACTTGGTCTTTCGGCTGGCATACGGCGGAAGCGGTTTACCCCGGCAGCGCCTGAGCCACGGCGAGCCTCCGCCCACGGCGCGCGAGCCTGGTGTTCCACGGCCGGTCTTCAGTACCCGGCTGAGCCATTTTTGCCTTGCAGTGGTTCATTATTTACGCCCTGCCTCCCAACGCATTTGGTCTTTCGCGAGCTTTGTTTACGGCTATCCGGGCGGTTTATTTGCCGATCCGATGGGCTTATGAATTGTCCAGTTCTGCCCGAGTGATTAGGTCACCTCCGAGAGCCTCGGTTCGAACATCTGAGCCTCGGCTACATTTCTGGTGAGTCGAGCCTTTTGTTATTTTATTTCGATTTCGAGATATGGTTCGGTACTCGAGGTGGGTGCGTCTTCGGCCTCGGGTGGTGTTGCACTCACGAGAGGCTGACTAGGTCGATTCAGCACCATCACCGGTCCGAGGCGTGGGAGGAAGCCTGCAGGATTGGCTTGGTCCATCGAACACGGATGGGACCTCAGGCCCCATCACGTGCCGGGAGGGAGAGTTGGGAGGGCCAGGCCCTCCCAGCCGAGACCCGCACATCGGGCCCGAGCGGGGTCTCATCATCCTCTGGCCCGCGGCCGTCTGATCCGTCTGGCTGCGGAGGCGACTTCATCGCCTCGGTTGTCGCGCACCGGATTAGAGGCCATTGTTAGTAGAACGATTAGGGAATGTGCGACTCCAGCGAGTTTCATCGGGGAATATATTATGGCGTCCGCGGCGGCGACCCGATCTGGGTGCATGAGGTTGATCGAGTATTCCACTCCTGCACCATGACTCGGCGGTATTATTATCGAGTAGTCTTTGCGGTTCTACCGCTCCATGACATCCCAGGGGGCGTCCACATGAGCTTGATTCGGTATTGATGGCCCAGCCACGGTGTACCGGCGGCCGACATTTAATAACATTGAGCTAGCGCGTACCGCCAGCGCAATGCGGGGGTTACGAAGAGTGGGCCCACCCACCTCACGGGGAGGAGATGGTTCGGCAGCGGCCGAGAGGCCGCTGGCGGTCGGTATTTTACCGGGCGACTCCGTATCGGATCGCGTTGGTAGGCCACCTATTGCGGCGTACCGGCTTATTCCCTCTACTGACATTATGTGGAGGAGGAGCCATCCTAGAGGCGCTGGATCTCGCGGGAGATTTTGGTTCAGCCTACATTTGATGATAGCCTCTACATTCTGCGGTTCGAGGAGAAGGTCCATCGGAAGGACACGGCACGGCGGAGGAGCATCCCACTTTACTTATCTTGGACTCATACGCCATGTTCTCGAGCATATCGTTCCGGAGGAGCCCGGGTTGAGATGAGGTTCGATGCTGGTCATGTCGGTGGAGCGGGTGATGACTATGCAGTCTTTCCACTACGACCACGAGGACCGGGAGGGAGGTGGGATTCGAGAAGCGAAGAATAGCCATACGAGATGATATACACCTTGCAGGCTCGAGATACAGCGGTAGGTTTCCACGGATGTCACCTCCTCATACGGACACATCAGCATTGCGATACTCTGGCCCATCTATTCAGCACACCATTCGCCGAGATGCAGTCATGTCATTTCGAGAGATAGCTGGTGTGATGGATGCTAATACGCTCCATAGCATTCTGCTGACGACCAGGTCGAAGGTTGGCGGTGCCATTCCATGCGACCGCAGTGCTGACCCGGGTCTTCCTCATGTTCCCTGATCAGAGAGAGGACCCTTGTGCGCGCTTCTTTGGATGTTACGGCTGGGCGGCGGCCGGCTCGAACGCCACCACCACCATAGCGGTGGTGGTTGAATCTCTTTTACCAGTTTTTGTATAGTTATCCACCTTTATCAAGCACCCTCTTGATCTTGATTGGATATTTATGTATTAAGTACTTAGTAGCGTGATACTTTAACATGTTTAACGATATTCATGTAGCCACTTTGGCTATATCAAAAACTAATCGGTTTATATATCTGACTTTTTGTACATATCATGTTTTGTGCCCTTTACCATGTAGTGAAATGTTTTTCTTTTCAATTGAACAATTAATTGCTACATTGGAACAATTGAATTGCTTTATGTTGGGAAGTGAAGCACTGTTTGTCACCTCTATGTTAGGAACAAATTCCATTCTTGAAACAATTTTGAGAATTAAACTACAGTTCAGCATGCTAAACTTGAAATTTCTCCCTTATCTTTAATTCACACACCTTGCCTCAGATTATTTCAATGAGTGTGAATTTGTTAAACTTCCTTTAAACTTTGCATAGCGACCTTAAGCATGTGTGTTGGCAACCTAGGATAGGTTTGTGTTACCCGAGATAATGTTGTCTTCCAAAAGAAAAAGAAAAGCAAAAGAAAAAGAAAAAGAAAAGAAGAAAGAAAAATAAAGTGGAAGAAGTTTTGCCTTGAAGCAGAGCACGGTCAGAGGGGTGTATGGCGAACCTTTGAAACTGATGCCCTAAGCCTTAGGTGGTTGGGAGTCATCGTTAGTGTTTGTTACATGGGTGGATAGATGAGGATCTAACGATTTGTAGGTGCTTGATTTTTCGAAGTCATACGGATGCGGGGTGAAGCACACGTAGAGTTTGTGGTCGGCGATCCTTTGGCTTGATGCCACTAAACCTTAATTGGTTGGGAGTCATCGGTGGACCCCCACGTTACCACGGACTTTGGTGAAGTCGAATTTTAAGCATTGCTTCCACACAATGTAGTTGAATAAAGAAAAAGAAGTGCGTGTATTAATATCATATCTAGGTTGTTCAATGACTTAAGGCCATGTCGGTGCTAGGTTGGGGAGGAGACAAATTTTTTTCAATTTATTGGCTTAATGCGGATTATATAAAGGCCATTAGACAGATTGGAAATTCAAGTTGAGAATCATGGAACCAAGATTGACCTAGAATTGTTCTTGTATGGATTTAGTTCTTTCATATCGATTTACAATTGTGATGTCGATTTTCCCGAGTTTAAAAGCAATGTTTATATGTTGCATATACCTTTTTGAATCATAAACTTTTTGCGAATCACTAAATTATCTCCTTTTTGTTTGCATTGCTAAGGGACTAACAGCATTTCGGTTGAAGGGTGTGATTAGTGCCCAAAAAGTACAATTTTGAACCACATATTAGATAGGTTTTGAGTGCTTTGTGCGCTAATCATGTCATGCCAATTAGTGTTCAAGTCTTCTTAACTGAGGGTATTTTGGTTGTTTGCGGTGTTTACGCACTCTTGGAGTTCAATTTCGAGCCAAATGATGAATCATGAGATGGATTAATGTTCAGTCATCCAACCAGCCCAAGAATCAATGAAAACCAAGGCAAAGTGAAGAAAATTGGATGCGAGTAGAGAAGGCAGGTGAAGATCAACAAAGCGAATTTTCGCTAGAGTTGCAAAATTTTTAAGCTAGGATTGCGAGAAAATTTAGCATCTGTGAAGAATTTCGCAATATAAGCGAAATCTCCAAATTTCGCTAGACCACCAGGTTCGCTAGGCACCATTTTTTGAAAATATTACGGACTAAACTACTCCCCAACAATTTCCATTGTGAGAATTACGGCACAAGCGAAATTTCTGTTTCGCTATGCACGGTGATTTAAGCTAGCTAAGCGAAATTCTTCAGCCTAAGCGGGCCCAATGCCTGGGTATGTTTTGTAATTAATGCCAAGCAGGCTTCAATTGGTGTGTTGCTCTCTTGTCCTTTAACTTAGCCAAATTTGTGGGTTTGTTTTCATGCCTTAGGTGGCCATATAAGCCCCTCTCTTTTTGTAATAGATAGAGAGAATTTTGGGGAGAAACGATTGAAGGAGAAAGAATTTGTAAGTTTTCATTTTTGTAAATAAGTCTCGTATTTTTTAATTAGGTTTGCTTTTCTCCATACTCTCTGCTCTTTCTCTTACTGTGGCTGCCAAACACCCTCTTGGGGATGACAACTCAAGGAGATCTTGGCTAAGCCTCCTTTCTTTGAAGAGAGGGAAGGAAGCTAGCTTGGTGGTGGGACATATGCATGTTGTCCTCTTGTATTAAAGCATGATGTGTGTTTATGACCCCATCTTCTCAAATTAGGGTTAAATAACATTGAATGTTATTAATTTGTGTCTCTCCATGCTTTAGGATACAATGCATACTTAATGCCTTAGATGCCTTTGTGGTTCTTTTAGATGGTCTTTCTGAGCCTGCGAAATGATATTTAAATGCTAGGGTTTCCAAGCAGTAAAAGGGCCATAGATGCATGTTACTGTGTTGACTCAAATAGGAGTTGATTTCAAGGGTGAGGTTTGCTAGTTAAACATAGATCGGTTATGCCTTGGACTATAGGTTGTGCGAGGATAAAATCGGACACTTGTTTGCCTAATAACACCAAGTTAGTGACTGAAATCTTCAAGTTAACTTTTCACACTTTATTTTCAGTTTTACAATTTCTCGGTTCAACTACTTCCTTTGTTTTTTGAAGCAATCCGAAGAGTCAAATAGAAAGCCTTGCAACCGTTGCACTTATGAAAATCATTTTTGAAACAAACCCATCCCAGGTGTTAGGCCCTAGACCTGCTACTTAGTAGCTTGACTACGGCATTAGTAAGACATGTGTATAAAAATTTTGTTGATTTTGGCTCGACTGCGTAGCGCAGGCCGACATGGAGTGCTCTAATTGACCATTTTTCTTCTAGGCTTAACCTTTGGACTTGTGGAGTTTGAGGAGTGGTATAGCTTGTATTCCATGGGGTGTTTGGACAGTGTTGCCAACTCGAATTGTAATTGTTCCAAAATGGGGTACCTCCACATTGAACATAATCCATTGATGCATCTAGTTGCCACACTTAAGTTGTCACTCTTCTTTCATGATCAATGGTCAATTGCCTCATTATTAGTTGTTGACTAAAGAGAGCTAATTGATTTGTCATCTCAATGATAGGATCCATTGTGATTTAAACCTACAAAACAAAAACAACAAAAATCCAAATTAAAATAGAGAGTGAAAATAAAAAGACTAACTAAAAAAAAACAAAAACACCAAAGAAGCACACAAAATAGAAATAATAATAATAATAAAATGTTTGAAGTACCAAAGAAGGAACGTTGCGACATCGTTTGGCAACGTCGCGACATCAGGCTGTAGCGTTTTTGCACTCTCTGCAATGTTGCGAGGTTTGTTCTCAACGTCGCGACGTTTTTGCAGCTCCCCTGTTTTTGTACTAACTTCTCGAGGTCATAACTTTGTCGTCCGAATTTCGATTTGGGTGATCTTGGACTCGTTGGAAAGATGAGAAAGTGTAGAATCTAATATGGCCAGAAATAGCACTTTAGAGGTGATAATAAAGACTGAATTTACAAAATTCTCCAATTGGTCACTTTTAAGCTCTCATCTCTTCTTCCTTCAACTACCAAGAGTCATAACTTGATCATTTGATGTCCAAATTGAGTGAATAAGGTCTCATTGGAAATCATGGGAAGTATTCTATCCATTCATATAAATATTATAGCCATTTGGGATCATCTTGCAGCTGAAAACATCAAAACACAGTAGCTGATGCATGTATAATTTACTGATTTTCCACTTTTTCACTTTGATTTCGCTCCAATTTTGCACAATTCTGCCAAATGGTTGACATAATCATAATGATGAATATTTAGAGCATTAAAAAACTTATTTAACATAAAAAAATACTAAAAAATAAGTAAAACATAGGGCTAAAATGAGGATTTTATATACTCATCAATCAAAGCTTATGGTTTGATGGCTGATGATAAGCTAAAAGGTGTTATTGGTATTAATGAAAGAAATAGTTCTAGTCATGATTCAAGTGGTTCGCGAAGCCCAAGGTAAAAACGTATTGCTGATCTTGAAATTCTTGTTCAATGTCTACAAAATTGCTTGAGATTTCATAGAGATCCTATGATTATGGAGGACTTAGTTGGCGAAAAAATATCGAGGAGGAACATGATGATGAAGAAGAAGAAACTGTGCGACCTAGCCAACTTCAAAATTTCTTGGAGTGCAAGTAGGCTCAAGACAAGCATGTAAGAGGACTATGATTATCAAGGAAGGTATGATGGTCACTACCATGATGGTTATTACTATGCGAGGCATGGTAAATATAATGAAGGCTCAAGATTCACTCCAAGACTTGATATTCCATAATTTGAAGGAATAATGCATGTTGATAACTTCTTGGATTGGATTAATACGATGGAGAATGTCTTTGAGTATTGTGACCCCCCTGAGTAAAAAATGGTGAAGTTGATGGCTATCAAGATTCGCTAGAATGCTTCTTCTTGGTGGGAAAACTTGAAGAGACAGCGTGAAAGAGATGGTAAAAAGAATATTCAAACATGGGAAAAGATGAAGAAATAACTAAAAAGGAAGTATCTTCCCTTTAACTATCACCAAGACATCTACCTCAAAATTCAGAACTTTAAGCAACAAGATTTGAGTGTTGAGGAGTATTTGGCTGAATTTGAAAACTTGATGATCAAGGGAGACTTAAGAGAGGCCGAGGAACAATCCATAGTCCGCTACTTTCTTAGTATGAGATTTGATATAGCTATAATTATTTATACGCAACCATATAACACTTTTCAAGATGTGATAAAGTTTGCTTTGAAAGTTGAGGCTCTAAACAAGTATAAAAGTTCTACAATAACTTGGAGTGTGGGTGAAGAAGGGCTTTCTGAGGATTCGGCTTCTAGGAATCCTAATGATGCTAAAAATACCCCCAAACCTCAAGTAAAAAGTGAAGTAAATAAGTTGCAACAAAAATCAAATTCTAAGTTAAAGAGATGTTATAAGTGCCAAGGGTTCAGGTATATTGTTTCTGAATGTCCTAACTGGAAAGTGGTGGCCCTAGTTGAGGAAGATGAAGCTAATGAAGAAGATGTTGAAGAGGGAGTTGAATTTGACCATGTGCAAGAAGATGAGGAAGAGCTTACTATGCTTGACCATGGGACTTCCTTAGTTGCTCAAAGGAGCCTTAAATTTGGAGCAGTTGCTAGTAAAGAAGATTGGTTGTTATTCAATGTTTTTCACACAAGTTGCACAACTAAGGGTAAAGTTTGCTCGGTGATTATTGATAGTGGGAGCTTTAAGAACTGTGTTTTCATGGAGATGGTGAAAAAAATGGATTTGAAGATGGTCCCACATCTAAAACCTTACAATCTTTGCTAGCTTCAAAAGGGAAGTGATATCAAGGTAAAACATAGATGCCTTGTCTCATTTACAATTGGAAAGCATCATAGGGATGAGATATGGTGTGATATTGTTCTAATGGATGCTTGTCACTTGTTGCTCAGAAGACCATGGTAATATGATTGGAAGGTAATTTATGCTGGTTTCAAAAACACCTACACATTACACAAGGATGGCCATAAAATTATCTTGGCACCTTTGAAACCAATAATGGATTTAGAAACCAAACTTGAGGAGAAGAGTTCTTTGTTGTCAAAATATAAGTTGGAGAAGGAAATTAAAGCTAGTTCATATGTGATGGTTGTTGATAACCAAATTATGTATATATGAAAATATGGCCAAGGAAGTGAATGTGGTAAATATTCGAAAACTGATTTGAAAAAGTAAATATACTAAAAAAAAAACTAAAATGAAAAGTATTACCAACACTCAACCCCTTTCCGCAAGTGCACTGGTCATACAAGTAATAAAGTGAACTCTAGAAGTCCGAATATTGTACCCACGAGGATTGGAGGTTCTCTCTAATTGGAATTTAAGCACTCTAAGTACAAGGGCTCTTCACTATCTAGGTGACCAAAGTCTAGATAGAAACTGATTTAAAACTAATCAACTAATCTTAAAATCTACCAAGCAAACAACTACTAAAGTCTAAAATGTATGAAGAAAGGCACTAAGGATGGGAATAATCATTTAACAATCAATTTGCATTTCTTTTAAAATGCAACATTTGTGATTTGAATGCTCGCTTTGTCCAAGAGCAATGTAGTATAGCCTTGGAATACCTTCAGACACTATACATTTCACTATTTAGATAACCATATTCCTAAACCAGGTCAATGGGTCAAAATAGCTACTTGTAGGATTTGATCCTCTTTAAGACTTGGATGTCTTTCTTAAACTAGTACTTATCACCCAAATCTTAGGACTGAAGACAACTTGCCCCCATAGACAAGGTAACACAAGCTGTCTCTAATACAATTGGTAACTCAATCTACAATTCATTAGAATAATCTCTCTCCTTGATTAGAATCTTTGCTAACATAAGATTAAAATTATTATGCCAAATTGAGATGAGACCTCTAAACATTAAAATGATAAATCAGTAGGTGGTTCTTATGCCTTGGAAACCCACATCTGGCACGTCACTTTCAAAGGAAATCTTGAAGTCGAGGTTAGGAAACTGACACCTATGATTCACAGTGATATTTAGTGTGATAGTTCTAAAATATCGGTTATCATACCCCCGAAAGTGCGCTCTTTGCTCTCGGGTAGTCCATCTTTGTGTCACTCGGAGGGATCACGGAAATCGAGCATAGATACGAGCTTCTTTTTAGGTATAATGTGCGTACTTGGGAGCAGTCCATTATATGGCTGATGCGAATTATATAAAATCGGAGTCTTCAAGCCCGAAAAATAAATTGAAAATCTACAAATCTAAATGTTCAACAATTAATCCCCACCCCTAGAGGGTGTTTAATGTTCCATTACTAGATTCCAATCATCACTAATCAAACAACAAGTAAGAAAATGAAGAAAAAAATCAAGAGATATGGAGTGAGAGAACAAATCATGATTTGAGCTTCAATCTTTGTACGGAAACAGTAATGAAATGCGAATCTCTGGTACGACCAAATCTCTTCAATACAAATAAAAATATGCTCCCAAGAATTCTCTAAGATCTTTTAAAAAATCAAAACTAGGCTAAAGCTAAAGAAACACTAGCGAAAGGTCCATTTGCTCTAACTCATTGCTCTAATTTAAAAAAAAGAAAAATTTGTAATAAAAATCTACTCTAAAAATAAGCCCTAGCAAAAAAGAAAGAAGAAAAATGAAAAAAAAATTGGAAGAGGAACAGAGAGAAACCCACGTGAGAGGTGTTGCCCGTCTTCTTTCTTGCCCAAAGTCTAAAAATAAGTATTTATAGTCACAGGGGTGAAATAGACTTGCAAACATGCCAAAATAAAAATTTTCGGGTTTTAAATTCGGGCTACACAATGTCACGCTCTGACTACAATGTCGCGACATTGCTTTCTGCTCAGTAGCTTGTTTTATTTTCCAACTTGTTGGGGCCATAACTTCTTCATTTTAACTTGGATTTGGGCGTGTGAGGACTTGTTGGAAAGATATTTGAATGTAGAATGCAACCATGGGTGAATTTGAACCATTTGATGTTCCAAAGGGTACATAAAAATTCATCTTCCCAGTGACGCGCTGTGAGACACCCAGTTGACTTTCCTTTTGGAAATATATTGCTCATTTCTTGCCAAATCGCTTGCTTTTCATCAAGAATCCTACAAAACCAAGTTTAGAGGAAATGTTATGAGTTTTGCATGAATTTGGATATAAAATACTCAAAAAAAGCATGTGAAATGGACTCAAAACATAGATGAGTTTCACACTCATCAAACACCCCCAAACTTAAAGTTTTGCTTGTCCTCAATCAAATAAAAGAAATAAGTTGCTTGTCCCCAAGAAATGGAAGAGAAAATTTCATTTCACCATTTTTATTTAACCAAAACTGAGTAATCAAGCTTGTCAAGGGGTATGTGATATGTGCCTCAAGAATTTCCCTTACAAAAAAGATAGAGAGTATGATCAAGATAATTTATTCATTTTAATAACAAATTAATCTCATAATAGACAAATTTAGACTATGTTTCTCACTAGTGTGTGTGTGGTCTTCCCCAATTTAAACAATTACAAGTTATATGAGTTTATAAGAATTAAGACTGGCTGGGATCTCTAGATAATATATTTGGGTTCCATAGGCTTGTTGTTCTTATCCTCTCACTAATGTAGGCACACCTGACTCTTAAGATCAAGTAGGTCTTCTTGAGCTTGTAATGTATGGCTTTGGGTGAGGGTAAGTTGAAGTAGTCATTTTAATTTCAATCCCACCCAAACACATATCACCTCAAGACACAGCTCATATTCCATCCTTATTCTCAACATCAGCACAAGCGACATAGGCACCCAAGCTTTGTTTGGTTGAATCTGTCCTCTCCTCATGTCACCTTTCAACACACAAATTCTACATTCTTTCAACAAGCACAGCCTTTTTCTTTGAGACAGTTATTATAGTGGTACCTTCTTTAATCCACTTCGACTTTCTACAATATAGTGAGCTGGAATCAGTAACCCGAACCTTGATTGGCCTTGGAATTTTGTGAAACACCTTAGGATTTGCCTCCCAGGAAAGCTCTGAGGTTAAGACTCACTTCTCCTTGACTTTTTATTCTGTTTTTGTTTCTTTTCTTCTTGATATTTTTATGTTTTTCTTTTTCTTTTTCTTTTCCTCCTTCCTTTTCACCAACCTCTTTTGATTTTCAACTTAACTCAACCCAGTAATTTGAGTTATTTTTTCCGTGAGCTTGCCCTTACTACATTTCTAGATTATGTTCAGGAAGTCCTCATGTTATAGGTAAGTTTGATTTTTTTCCTTTTATTAGGGATAGTAGTGTATGGAAGGTTGTTGGCATCAAAATTGGTTCTTATGAACATAATTTTGTCTCTTTAAGGCTCAACAGTTTGGTACAAGAGGAATATGCAAATGCATATTAATAGGGTTAGCAGGAAATGCACAAACTTTCAGGATGGCCTATATGTTTCTTATTGTTGTGTTTGGGTTTTCAAGCCGATAATAGAACAAGTTCTAGAACCTTTGGAGATCAAAGATAGATAAATTCTCATAAACCTTCTCTAACCCAAGCAAAAATTGATTTTCAAGGGTGTTTAGTGACCATGTGCATAGATTTGAGAAACTGATGACTAAATAGCCTGACAGAGATAACCCATTAAGCTTTATGTCCTATTATCTCTAATATTATCCATATCAAAGGGTTCAATTATGATTCCTCATTATTCTTCGCAACTATTCCAAGCAAAGCTCAAATTACACTCAAAAGATTTTTATTTATTATTTTATTTTAGGTTTTTAAAACTTTGCAAATTCTGGGTTTCTAATCTAAGCTACTGTTACACTCTTCAATCAAAATTGAGTGTCATGGGCAGTAAAGGGATCATACAACATGGTGATCAATAAATCAATCAACAAGTTTACTCGACAAACAATATTCCTAATATGTCAAACATGTCAAAAATTGTGTATTTTCAGATTTATTTGAGTGTATGTGTAGACAAAACTCTAACTAACAAAATAAACCAAAACTAAGATGCAGTTGGAAAGCATCAACCAAAGTCATCATCCATAAACTACCAGAAAATTTCATCCTCAAACTTATCATGTGCAACATGTGGGTTATGATAAATAAACTGACAAAAAATAAACACCCAAAACTTTGGAGACATTATCCTAATGTCTAGCAATGATAAAGGAAGCAATGAAGTAAAAGGAAATAGAGAGAGTTGAAAAATTAGAACTCTCCCCTTTCTAGTCACCGGCCACTTTGAATAGAACAGGGTTACAGACCTTGACATTTGGTAATACTTGCCCTTTCTACTCTTTGCTTCTTTGACCATAAAAGTGGATTTGTGGCATTTTCTCAAACACATGGTGTGCTGTTTCTTCACCCAAATGGGTGGTTTTGTTCTTAATACATAAATCACTCCACAATCAACAGCCAGTCAGAAGAGTAAGGAAAACAAACAACCAGCACAAAGATTCTTAGTGTAACTCCTCTTTGATTCTTGGAATGATGGATATGGAAAGTTAGAGGTTAAGAATGGTAAGTTTGTGTTTGAGGGGTTTTGAAACTGGAGTGTTGGAGGTGGATTGAGGGAGGATCATGATTTAGGGTTTGGTGGATGGGAGATAAATTTGAAAGTGATTATAAGTTTGCAAGGTTGGAGAGCCAGTGTGGCAAATAGGTGTAAAGTAGGAAGAAGAAAAATGGGTTTTGGATTTGGGAGCCGGTGTTTTGTGTTGTCAGTTGATCGTCAAGCAATTCACTCGGCAACCTATTCTTCTTTAACTTGTTATCACTCATATCTCCTTCATTTTTAAACTCAGGAAATTAGACATATGGGGACTGGGTTTGGAAACTCTTTCAATGTAGAACGTGCTCATGGGCTGAGGTCATTTGGAGCCTAAATCAATACAGAAAAATCAGAATGTCCAATGTTGTCCAATGTGATTGTTTCTTGATTCCTTAGGTTCTCCTTGCCTTGTCTCTTGCCCATATCACTTTCTATCCTTCATAAGTCCTTCATGCTTATATATTCTATAAAAATTCATCTAATAGCAACCCTTAATTCTTTCATTCATGCTTAAGCTCACCACTTAAACTAATATGTGCAAATCATGCTCCAAGGCACGTCCTCTTGTCTTCAATTCTTCATAAGCATGATAATGAACCTTCCAACTTTATATTTCAATTCAATTTGGTTCATTTCATCTCAAAAAACCTGAAATTTGATCAACATCTAAAATCCATATTTTTCACACTTCAAGCACTATAATTACATCAACCACTTTCCAACTTCTTGCCTTTGCTCTTGCAAACTAGTCATGACAACATGTTGAGTTTTAAACCTACTTTATTCTAAAAAAGTTAACAAACAAAGTTAAAACACCACTGGAATTTTCAACCTAGAAGTAAAAAAAACATTAACAAATAAAATAACTAAAAATAGACAAAGGAAAAGAGAGTGGATAAAATTCTTATCCCACTTGGCAGGTTTGCCTCCCAGCGCATAGTTTTAGAGTCGGCTAGACTCATTGGAAAATACTAGTCAAGCCTTTGTTTGACAATCCATCTTGTGGATAACGCTTCCTCTTCTAAACTTATTCAGCTCAAGGATGATTTCTTCATAGTTTGAATGGGAAAAGCTCATAATCCCCTAGTGGTTCAGCCACAATTTCTTCGAAATTGTCCCTTTTATGTTAATTAAGCACATCTATGATTAAGGGGAACTCTTCAAACATATGCCCTTTTGATGGAAACAAGCTACAAATCTTTATACATGTTTCTTTCTTGCCGTCAAAAGGTAATGGTTGGTTGAGATTGAACTTTGCTTTCTCCTCACCCACAAGCAAGGTGAGCTCACCCTTGTTGATGTCAATCCATGCTTGGCTCGAGGAAGGAAGTGGTCTTCTTTGTAAACCCCTAGTTTCGATCTATAACCTCTTAGTGTTAAAAGATGGATTAGAGAGGTAAAATAAATCTCTACATTAGATTAATTGAATCTCATGGCGTTAGAGAATTATCAATTGGGTTGGCGACTAAATTAGTTATGGCAGCAAATCCAGAAAGTATCTGACACATGATCTTTTTGTGAGTATGGCTTTAAGTATTACATTGTAATATTCTGGAAATGAAATTAGGAAATTATAAATTATGGAACCCGGAATTGTAGTACTTGAACAAGGGTTAAATTGTATTCATAAGGATACCAAGAAAACCATTAAGTGGTAAATGGGCCCATCATATAAATAACAAAAACTGATTTGAAAAATTAAAGGATGAGGCTGATGCAATTAAAAATATTAGAATATAAAAATGGGAAAAACAGAAATGAAACTCATTTTGGTCTCCAAGGCTAGGAGCTCGACTTTGGAGAGGAGAGAAAAGTAAGGAAGGAAGAGGAGGAAGAAGAAGGAGAAGAAGAAGTCGAAAAAAATTCGAGGTATGTGTTTTGGCAGGATACTTCATTAATTGGTTAATAAGGTTTGGTATGGAGAATTAGTTGCTTCTTTGGTCTGAGTTTTGTGGAAGATCCACATAAACCTTTAGTTGTTAAGTTATGAGGTAAAACCCCAATTGGTGGAAAATAAACATGGATCATCACATATTTATATGGGTTTAAGAAGAGGTGGTGGACCTTTGGTTGAATTCATAAGATTTTACCTAGGGTTTTGTTGTATGGAGTTCCAAACCACTAATACAAGTGTTATGGAGTGGTTTGAATGACTTTTCATGTTAATTATTGGGTATTATGGTTTTGAGTTGGTTGTAAAAAAAAAAAACAAAGGAGAATATTGTGAGTTCTTAAGGAATTGCTGTCAAAAATTTACGCCAAACCCACATTTTTTTTGGTCATACAGTAAGTTAGAATCATCCAAATGAATTGATTCCAATTGTTAAAAAGATGCAGAATGATCTAAGAATTTATATGGGATAAAACAGATCATCTCAAATAACCCAAACTACTGTGAAGATGATGTGCAGCTCTCTTTGATTTTGCTTTGTTTTGGAGTGTGGTGTATTGTTTGGTCATAAGTGGAGTTTCACTCATCAAATTGAGTGATTCAAAATTCTGGGTAAAATAGACTTCTAGAGGGAATAAGTTAGCTGAAGTAGGTCAAACAAAATTTTAACCCCAGAGTGCCCAGAAATACTTCCAGTGGAGCTATGTGCAGATTACATTACTGTAAATTTGAAGTAATCTAGGTATAAAATACAATAACGAGTTTTGGTAATCCAAATTGGGTGATTTAATTGAAGAAACCTTAGAACCATAGCTTCAAATGAGTTAAAAACAAAGGCAATTTCGTGTGACTAGAAGGTGATATAAGTGAACCGTGGAAGAAGAAAAGAAGAAACGGAGACTCGGCGGCGTGCTACCACCTTTCTTGTTATAGAACATCCGTTTTGAGTAAAAATATAATTTTGTTCCAAGCCTTCAGAAATTAGAAAGCGGACATGACCGGGGTGATCCTAAGGGTCAAAAACTAAAACTTTACATAAAAATCGGGATTAGAGTCTCGAGTTGAGTAGAAACAAGTTGGGAGGATATATAGAGAAAAATTTGTCTTAGGTGATTCTTGACCTTATAGTTGAGGAGTGAAATTTTTGTCACTAGTAATGATGAGGAATATTATTGGGTGACGGGCATGGGAGGCGGGTCCACGAGCCACCGTAGAAGCAGCAATAGAGTTAACTTCAAAGATAAGTGGTTATCGCCAGGATCTTTCCCAGTTCATATAAAATGGTTGATGTTGGTAATGAATATGGTGATTCGTAGTAATCTAAAAGAAAATGTTGAAAAGAGAGTTTTAGAAAGTTTCAAAAGCAGGTTAGATTTGTGCTTTGACACTAAGTAAATGGTTTTAAAACCCATGTATATTCAACAAGATAAAATGAGATTTAGCGTTATGATGTCTGATAAATTGGTCATAGTGGCTCACAATAAGAAAGTTAGCACTACATAGCGATACAGAAAATTCCGTCACAGTGGTTATCGAGTTTCACTAGAAAGTATAAAGCGCTACGTTGCGATCTGATTAATTCACATAGTTGGCTATTTGTATAGTTTGGCACTATGTGGCGATCTGATGGTCGGCTCGTGGTTGCGGAGTTTTGGCGCTACAATTGCGTTAAATTCCGTATTGTAGTTGCTCGATATTAAGCTGGCGTCCTGCGTGCGATCTGAGTAAATTCCGGTAATGTAGTGGTTGAGATGACTTAGTAGCTTCACGTTGGCGTTAGTTTTAAATGCTTGTGATGGTTGGAATAATTAAAAGGATATACATAGGGGTTTGAAAGAAACCATAAACGAATGATAAATTATCATGTTGGTGTATGCAAATATATAGCCCCCGTTTGCCCAACTTGTTTTGTTCATTTGTAGCTATTTATATTTCATTGTGTGCTAATGGACGACGGAGGCGTCATCACTGTTGTCTATAGATTGGCGATTACTGATTTCTGTGATGCATTTTTTGTATGAGATGGATATGTAATTGAACTGACACGTATTTAGATTTTGAGTGTATATTTGTAAATATCCATGCATTTTCCTTATATGATGCATCTAGATATATTCTACTTAAATTTGTAAGTTTGTATTTATAAATTGAGAATTTGAGTGTTGATGTGGCATGTTGGTGGAAATATGATAATGATTATTATTTCAAGTTTGGGAATAAAGAAGTTGGGAGGATTGAGGTTTTTAGTAGAAGTGTAAATTTCTTGTGAATGAGATTTTGATTTATCAAAGTACAGTAGTTATACTTTATACCAAATATTTTATATATTTGAAACAAAGTTCGAAAAATTTTATCTCCCAACTAATTAAAGAAAATTTAATTTCTGAGTTTAAGCAGGTAAACCGGTTATAGAAAGTTAGGGTTCACTTCTCGGATTTCTTGATCAAATGATCGGTTTGAGGAGTGGGTTGAAGTGCCGGCGGGATCCTCAAACAAGTTTAGATAAAGTTATGGGAAGGATCACATGTTCTGTGTCTCAATTTGTAGATCCCCCTTATTTTAAGTCACAAAATCATGAGGAGATAAATGTGTCAATCTTCACGAGACTTTCCAATAGCCATCGCTTGACTTTTCTTGCTTCTTTGAGTTCATCCTTTAAGTCATTTAGGAGTGCCTTGTTCTCAATTTCCATCTCATTTTCACTTTCTTCCATAGATTTCAAGATAGGAAGTTCTTACACATTAACTCCAAAGGTATGTATTCATTAGTTTAGTATTATTTACTAGGAGAGGTCTTGAAAATACCACTTGAATGTGATTAGAAAGTAATATTTGAGCTTACGCATTTTAAATCTAGCTCTAATAATCATGTTGACTTGGAGGCATCCAATCAAATTTTGCTCATGAGCCAATCATCTTCTTGTTTTCATCCATGTACGTAAAAATCTGCTTCTTAACAGGGGACAACTCTTCTTCCTCCTGAAATGTGTGGTTCAAACTCCCTTGATAAGGCATATGTTGAGGGTAATTGTCACAAACTTCAGGTTTATGGAAACCAGAATCGTTTTGATACGAAAACCACAATCGGTGAAGCACTCCTTGTTTAAATAAGGTGAGTCATTTGTGAATTCACTTTGTGGAAATAGTGAATAGTGATAAACATGGATTATGGAGCAACTCTATCTGATATTGAATGTTCCTCCATAAGTACCTACAAATAAGAAGAAAAACAAAAGAAAATAAAGTACAAAATACTAACAGTAAAAGAAATTAGCTAAGAATTAAATCACAATCAAAATAAACATGAAAATTGCCTAAATTAGCAAATCACCCGTTCTTCAAAATGTCAACTTCCAATAAGAGAAAGCTAACCGCGCCAATCTCCAACAATGGCTCCAAAAACTTGTTGATGACCAAATGATTTATATATGAAAGTATGGCCAAGGGAGTGAATGTGGTAAATACTCAAAACCTGATTTGAAAAAGTGAATATACTAACAAAAACTGATATGAACAGTATTACCAACACTCAACCCCGTTCTGCAAGTGCACAGGTCATACAAGTAATAAAGTGAACTCTAGCAGTCCGGATATCGTACCCATGAGGATTGGAGGTTCTCTCTAATTTGAATTTAAGCACTCCAAGTACAAGGTCTCTTCACTATCTAGGTGACCAAATATGATGAGAATTAAAATCAATTTAACTAAAGTAAAAAAAGGCACTAGGGATGTATGAAGAAACTAATCAATTAAAACTAATCAATTAAAACTAATCAACTAATCCTAAAATCTACCAAGCAAAAAACTACTAAAGTCTAAAATGTATGAAGAAAGGCACTAGGGATGGGAATAATCATTTAACAATCAATTTGCATTTTTTTTAAAGTGCAACATTTGTGAGTTGAATGCTAGATTTATCAAAGACCAATGTAGTATAGCCTTGGAATACCTCCTGACACTATACATTTCACTTTTTATAGATAACCATATTCCTATACCAAGTTAATGGGTCTAAATATCTACTTTTAGGATTTGATCTTCTTTAAGACTTGGGTGTCTATCCTAAACCAATACTTATCACCCAAATCTTAGGACTGAAGACAACTTGCCCCCATAGACAGGGTAACATAAGCCGTCTCCAACACAATTGGTATCTCAGTCTGCAATTCATTAGAATACTCTCTCTCCTTGATTAGAATCTTTGCTAACACAGGATTAGGATTATTCTGTCAAATTAAGATGAGACCTCTAAACATTAAAATGATAAATCAGTAGGTGGTCCTTATGCCTTAGGAATACACTTCTACTGTCACTCCGAAGGGACCTTAAATTCAGAGGTTAGAACAGCACCTATGATTCACCACGGTGATATTTAGAGTGTATTAGTTCTAAAAATATCAAATACCCCCAAGTTACTGCTCTTTGCTCTCGAGTAGTCCATCTATGTGTCACTCAGAAGGATCCTGGAAATCAGAGCACAGATACAACTCTTTTTAGGTATAATGTACTAATACTTAGAACAATTCATTATATGAACAATACCGATTATATAAAATTAGTCTTCAAACCCACAAAATAAATTGAAAATCTATAAATCTGAATGTTCAACAATTAATCCTCATCCCTAGAGGATGTTTAATGTTCCATTACTGGATTCCAATCATCACCAATCAAACAACAAGTAAGAAAATGATGAAAGAAATCAAGAGATAAGAAGTGAGAGAACAAATCATGATTTGAACTTCAATCTTTGTCTGTCATGAAATCTAAATCTCTGAGTACAAAAACCATGTCATGCACCCACACCCGTTTAACGCGATGTCCTCGTGCATATGAAATGCGGAATGCCATTTCATGACAATTCATGTTTCACATGTGAATGATAGAGCACTACATGCAAACATTGCATACAAATCATGATAATTATATTTTCTACATATAATTTACATCCATCAAGCATCTCATGTCAACACATCAATAAGCATATATTAACATGGCTTTCACACAACCAACATGTTATTCATTTTTGAGCAATAACACTAAAAAGCAAAGACACACAAATTCAAAATTCGTGATCTAAAATGAGTCATGGATCACTCAAAAAATACCCCTAAAATTCTGAAACAGCATCCCAAAATTTTGGGACTAAACCGTACATCCATTCACATCCCCAAAACACTCCATGCCATTAAATGGCTCTTAGACCAAAAATAACCAATGTATGAGAGAAACCCCTACCTCTCGTAGTTTGGCGAAAACCCCGGATTCTTATACCTACGTGAATCTCTCGTCGCGTAGATGAACTTTGCCTTTTGCTCCGACAAAAACCAACGGCCCAATCTCCGTAAATCCTAGAGATAAGGTGGAGCTTCTCACTCCTCTTTTTCTTCTTATTTATTTTCTTTTCTTTTTCTTTCTCTTTCCCTCCTTTTTCCTTCTCCCCACCGAATTGATCCACTTGGTTCAAGAAGGAAATTTATTCCCACCTTCTCCTTGCCACATGTCCCTTTCTCATTGGCTTTCTTTCTCTCACCTTATCCCCTTATCCAAATACTTGGATTTCCTTCCTCTAGGGCTCGACACACGGGCCTATGGGTCCCCTTGGGACTCTCTTTTCGACTTATCTCCATTTGACACATGACTTTAAATGAGTCATTCAACCAAGTGTCATGTGTCACTTGCTACACTCGTGCCTCGAAAAACGTGAAATTCCGACTATCTCTGAATTTGACGAAATTTGACTAAGTAACTAGATTTCGCGAAGTGATTCTAACAGTGAAATTCGTTTCGTCATTCGAGATCTAGAAAATTTCCAGGCTTTCAACCGAAATTACCGTTCTACCATTTTTCAGAAAAATTGAATTTTTCCCGGGTTTTACAATGCAAGTTAAGGTAGTTGGACCCGAGATGGTTAAGGATCCTAAAGTTAGATACAAAGGAATCAAGAAGCTACATGAGGGCTTGAAGACTGAGAAGAAATATGCGAAGTGTGTGGAACAAACAAATAAGCACAAAAAGCTACTTGCTTTGAAGTAGAAGGCTTAGTTTGGATTCATCTTAGCAAGGATGGATTTATGGCTTGGAAATTTGGAAGGTTCAAGTCAAATGTCAAGGATTTAAGGTATTATCATGTTGAAGACTTTAGGGCAAGTCTTTTTCCCCAACTATGGGGGATTGATGCACGAGCTTCTACAACAACTTTTGGAAATTTGATCTCGATTATAGAAAATTTGGATTCGTGAGGTTGTAAACTGTGAAACCCCAGAAAATCCAAGATTTTGGATAAAGGGTAAAATAGAAATTTCGGTTGAAAATCCGAAATTTTTCTAGATCTCGGATGACGAAACGGACTTCTCCGTTGAACTCGTCTCGTGAAATTTAGCTACCACGTCGAATTTCGTTGGATTCCGAGGTGGTCGGGATTTCACGCTGAGGCGCAAGGTCTACTTAATACATGCATAGCATAAGCGGAAGCCACTTGGCACCACAAGTTTGTGACACTTGGCATCAAAAGTAGTGGCTCACAATTAAGCCATGTGGGGGAAGGGATTCCATGGCCCATATGATGCCATGTGGTGCATGATGTCATAAAAGAGGGATTTATGAAATAAGAAAAATTATGGGAAAAAGGAGAGCCACAAATTTGGTTTGAGGAAGGAGAGGAGGAAATTTCCTCCCATTTGAGCGGATGAGGATTTCTCCAAAAAGGTGAGAAAAGGACCAAAGGAGAAAAGAGAAGAAAGGAGAAAATGAGGAGAAAATGAGGGAGAGAAAGGAGAAAAGAAAGAAAAGCAAAAGAAGAATAAAGGAAAAGGAAAGGCAAACGTGGAGGAAGCAAGAGCTTAAAGCTGACGCAGAAGGTTTGTTCTCCCATTTTTGGCTGAGAGAGAGCCTTCCTTCTCTCTAGGTTAAGAGGGAGATCCGGACCGTCTGGATTCTTTCAAGACAAGAAGGGAAGTGTTCTACACTGAGAGACAACGCTGGACCCTGGGTTGGGAGTTTCTTCAACTTCCAAGAGGTAGGATATTTTCCTACTTGGTTTACTTTTAGCCTAAAGGCTTTAGTAATGGTAGGGTTGTTAAGGGAGGCCATGAGAGGCCATGTAAATTAGTTCAAGCTGTGAATTAAAGGGAATGGATTCACGCACCTGGGCCAGATGAACTCGTGTAAGTTAGGTTTTAATTAGAAATCGAAAGTTTCTAGGTATCATGGTTGTTTGATGTGATGATAAGGATTGGAACCAAATGGTTCATGCTTGCTAAGGGGCCGTGGAGGTGGCCCCTGCTGAGTGGTCCCTAGCCAGACTTCCAATTGTGTGTTATTGCTTTGCTCGAATAACATGCTATGTGAAAATGTGATATTGATGCATGCTTCTTTTGATGTATTGATATGTTTTGCATGGAGACAAATTATATGTATAAATTATAATTTTCCCCATGGATTGTAAATGTTTCATGTAGCTGGCTATTCATGCATGTAATATGAGGAAAATGCATCGGGCATCATGTATTTTTATATGCAGCGCCACATCGCGCCGCCCGTGTGTGAGCGCAGGTAAGGTTCATTCATCAAGAGCCAGAGTGGGTCGAACTCGGGAAAATGACAAAGTCCAAGGTAGAGATTCACGAGGGTGTAAATGATCAAATGATAAACAAAGTATGTTTTCAGCGGAGCAAGTTGGGGGTAGATCCCCGTGGTGAAAGTCCCACATGTTATTCACTTGCTAGACATGAATCTCGACTCGATGGGAGTTCGTGGAAAATGTTGAAAAGGCGCGCGGGCGCCCCACGTGTAAACCCGGAAACTGCGGGCCCACAAAAATAAAGGAAAAGAATCAAAATCAGTTTTTGATAATAAATCGGGAGTGGTTTTCCAAACTGCCATCAGTATGCGACTAGTTTTATTTCACATTCATGCTCCTGTGTGAGAGCCTGGTCACTCAGTATGAGGGGTCGACTCATGTATGACATATAGATATTTCATATAGAAAATAATTGCATGGAATGTGGATCGCTGTTTATATATATGCCATCGTATACGCATTTTAAAGCGAAAGAACCTTGGTAGGAGATTTTCACGCTTGCCACCCCGCCGTGGGACCCTCTCTTTCGTACAGGACGATCCAGTGGAGACAGACGCTAGAGAGGCACCTTTTCTAGAAGAGTTTAAATGTGGGCTTTTGCGAATATTTTGTAAATATGTATAAAGCTAGAGAACAAGCATGAAAACTATACTGGTGAATATAAATAGATAATTATTTTCAATATCAGCTCAGGCCCAAGAGGCTATTTTTACTCATACGTCTTCGTGATACGAGATGTATAGATTTTCCAGTTGATTCCGTAGTCAACGGACTTTAAAATGGGGCGTCATAAATGGTATCGAGTTAAACAGAATCCGCTACTTCCTGAGCTCACAGTAGAGTTAGGCATACGATATACCTAGGATTTGATGGGCACGGGGTAGATCATACATCGCTGTGTATTTTTGTGAATTAAATGTGATGTGTGATGGTGTATAATATGTTTGTTGGTGAATTGTGTGAATTCAGATGCTCGTAATTAGCATGTGGAAATCTGGCTGAACACTAGGACGAGAAAACACAACCTGTGATGTTCCGTAATCTGGCGGGCGTAACGGTCCGTAAATAAGAAATAACGAAAATATATATATATATATATATATATATATATATATATATATATATATATATATATATATATATATATATTTCTCGGGCAATGCCCAGCTAACACGACAACGAATCGAATTCAGGGAATTCCTGAAATTTATTCCAAGCAGACAAAGGAAAGAATTGATAGAAAATTCTAGAAATTTAGAAGTTGGGAAAGAGCAGTGTACAAGCTACTGCATCTTTAGGAGTAGCAGGGAAGGCTACTAGAGGAATTGAAAAAAAAAATTTTTGATTTTTCTCGGGCAAAGGTTCTGCTGAATAGTGAGATGGGTGTTGTGAGATTCTCGAAGGTTGTTCCAGCTTCATGTAGGAAAAAGAGTTGGAAATTCAACTTTACATTTTTAAAAGTTTATGTGAAGTACCGGTTAAAGCACGCATCAATGGAGCAGCGTAAAAGAAGGTCACGGATGGAAAAAAAATTTCGCCGCAGTTAGGACCTCGCTTCGAGGTCGCGACCGTGTGTTTCGGACGTGAGGTCGCGACCAGAAGAATGGCTGCCGCGGATCGGGCCGAGTTACGCCAGGAAGTGGCCAAGAGAGTTCGATGTCGCGACATCAAAGTGAAGTCGCCGGCATGGATGGTCGCAGCGAGGTCGCTGGCTACGATGGCCGCTGACGGCGTAAAGGGTCGAAAGGTGCTCGATGTCGCTGGCTATCATCATGGCGTCGCGCATGGGCGCCGCGTGAGCGCGTTAAACTGTCGCGACATGAGTTTGATGTCACATACGGGCAGCGGCGCCGGGTCGGATGTCGCGACATGGATTTGACGTCGCTGACATGAAATACTACCGAGGTCATGACATGAAGACGATGTCACGGCATGTTGTCGTGATGTCGCGACACGTGCAGTTGACGCCGGCTACGCTTGGTCGTTGCGAGGTCGCGATAATCGATTACGTCATACGGTTCGCTATTTTGATGTCGAAGATCGGCGAAGTCGCGACCGGGAGGTCAGGCCGAAGTGAAGGGAGGTCGACATGGGACGACGCCGCGACTCGGGCTCGTTGAACTCGGGGTCACACACACGGCCTGAGGTCACGACCGGGCTTTGTTCAATAAAGAGGAAAGGATGTCGCGACATCCTTTCGAGGTCGCGATATCGGCAAAGTTGCCTGGTGCAAAGCAAGGTAATCAAGCCAGGCAATCGCTCGTGCCGCTTGACTCATCAAGTTCGCGGACACCGCTCATGAGCACCGCTCATTGTGCAAAAAATAAAAAAATAAAAAAATACAAAATACAAAATACAAAATTTTTAAAATTTTCTCAGGTGATTCAATATATAAGATATTTATATCAAGATTTATTATAAATGTAATTACGTGGTATGTGAAAAAAAAATTTTTATATTTTCGGTGTGTGAATAGTGTCTCGTCATATTTCAGCCTGTAGATACCGTGATCAAATTAAGGTTGCATGTTTTTTTTACTATCACAGAATTCCTCAGGTTTCAAAATTTCGTGAAAGGTCATATACACTTGCGGTGATGTATATGGAATTATGATTACGTTAGTGCGTAAGAATGTTATATGCATGGTTTAATGCGATAGAAATGGGTGAATACTAAGGTTAAGAATTCGACCTTAGGATTTGGATATGAAACGAATATGAAAGTTTTGAATTTTATTATGAGTGGTTGGCAATTAGCACCGCTTAGGAAATGAAATCCAAGTTAGTTCATGGTCAGAAAGTCTGCACACTGGCAGTGCATCGCAGTTGGACTGAGTGAAAATTTAATGAATACATTGCCATTTGACATGTGTATGGCAAGTAGAGGGCGAGGACGAGGTCGCCCACGAGGTACCGGTGCTGCACCACCATCCGACCATCCACCGCATTTACTCACCGTGCCTCACGGTGCGCAGGTATCGTGAAGAAATGCTAGCGCCAAAGAGCATAGCAGTGGTCGTGGAGGCCGAGTAACCCTCCAGAGGTTCAGCCTCACATCATCCTCCGACACTCGTGGGAGGAGACTTTATGGTGGCGTACTCATGTTTATGCAGATGGAGAATATATGAGGCTACTGAGATCACCTCCGATACCGCCAGATCAGTTAGTCGCATTCCAACTAGAGGGCGAGCCTGTGTATGGTGGGAGATGGGCGAGGGCTTCTAGAGACATAGAGGCTATGACATGGGCAGAGTTTCAGGAGCTGTTCATGAGTAAGTATTTTCCAGAGACTGCGAGACATGCTAAAGCTCAGATTTCCTAGAGCTGAAGCAGGGAGCGATGTCAGTGATGGATTACGTGGCTAGATTCACTGAAAGCTACCTGTAGATTCACCGACGACATAGGCCACGTATACGGCCAAAGTCGAGGTTTGAGAATGGGCCAGTTGTCCATTCGGGTAGGATTGTGAGTCTCCGCCACAGATATGGATTCTATGGTCGGGACAGCTCACCATGTGAGAGAGAGATCGAGGATGCAATGGTGTATTCCGGATACGAAAGTGCCAGTGCGCGAAGGAGATCACTCTCTTCCAAGATAGGAAAGAGCGAGAGCCTCTAGTTCACAGACTCGATACGTGGCGCCAGCCAGTGGCCGATGACATGCTTTTACCCGCCATCACCGATTACGCTGAAGAGGGATCGCCGACGAGGTGTGGATCCCGGTGGTTTCGAGCCTACAGGTGTCCAAATTATCGCTGGGACAGCACCTGACTGTGTTGTCTTTCACCTGCAGGGTCGAGGAACTGGCCAGGCGGCGTTACAATAAGCGCCTTCGCATGCATGTGCCGCAGGAGCCGTGGTACTGGTCGAGGTCGTACGTGAGTTCAGCTGTGCTAGGACTGGGACCCAGGGGCGTGTCTACGCTTATAGGTACCGTAGGCCGAAAGCTGCAAGCAGATCGCCTGCTACATGTACAGGTATGTTTCTACTCCTGTGTGTGTTAATGGGTGCATTATGTTTCTTGTTATTGCATCTGGGTGATAGGTTTGGGCTCGAGGTTCGAGGCCTCCGGGAGAGCTACATTTACGAATTCTTCCTTGTAGAATTAGTGGAGAGATTTGATTTTCTAGAGATCAGAGTTGCGCAGTGGAAGCTTGATGGACCTTAGAGTGGTAAAAGTGTTGGTTGTCAATGTCGTTCTTGACATGTAAGAATTGATGTACTCTCTGCCGTCAAGAAGATCTGTCATAATCGACACCTGGCCAGGAGTTAGGTGTTTACATATGCACATGGTCAGATGTGTATAAATGCGGAATTTGACGAAATTTTTAAGGGGGGAGGAATGTGAAACCCCAGAAAATCCAAGATTTTGGATAAAGGGTAAAATAGAAATTTCTGCTGAAAACCGAAATTTTCTAGATCTCTGATGACTTCAAACTGACTTCCTCCGTTGAACTCGTCTCGTGAAATCTTAGCTACCACCGTCGAATTTCGCTTCGGATTCCGAGGTGGCCTGGATTTCACGCTTTTCGAGGCGTGCGCCTGGATGACACAGCTAAGAAGATAAGGATGCCACTTGGCACCACAAGTTTGTGACACTTGGCATCAAAAGTAGAAAGGCCACAATTAAGCCACGCTAAGGGATTCCATGGCTCATATGATGCCATGTGGTGCATGATGTCATAAAAGAGGGATTTATGAAATAAGAAAATTATGGGAAAAAAGGGAGAGCCACAAATTTGTTTTTGATGGCTAGAGGAGGAAATTTCCCTCCCATTCAGCGGATGGTGATTCCCAAAAGGAGAAAAGGACTAAAGGAGAAAAGAGGGTTAAAGGAGAAAATGAGGAGAAATGAGAGAAAGCGAGAAAAAGAAAAGAAAAGCAAAAGTAAAGAATAAAGGAAAAAGGAAAGGCAAACGTGGAGAAGAAGAGTGAAAGCGACGCAGTATGCCTGTTTCTCCATTTTTAAAGTGAGAGAGAGCCTTCCTCTTCTCTAGTTAGTAGGAGATCCGACCGTCTGATTCTTTCTCGAGACAAGAAGGGAAGGTTCTACACCTGAGAGTGACAACGCGTGACTCCGGCTTCGGGAGTTTCTTCCAACTTCCAAGAGGTAGGATATTTTCCTACTTGGTTTACTTTAGCCTAAAGGCTTTACAATGGTAGGGGTTGCTTGGCTGAGGCCATGAGAGGCCATGTAAATTAGTTCGAAGCTTTGGAATTAAAGGGAATGGATTCATGACCTAAGCAGGCTGAACTGCAGGTTGGGAGTTTTAATTAGAAACCGAAAGTTTCTAGGTATTTCAAGTGGTTGTTTGATGTGATGATAAGGATCGGGAACCAAAATGGTTCATGTTTGCTAAGGGGCCGCGAGGTACTCCCTGAGTGGTCCTTAGTCGTGACTCCACTGCGTGTTATTGCTTTGCTTGAATAACATGCTAAGTGTGAAAATGTGATATTGATGCATGCTTTTGATGTATTGATATGTTTTGCATGGAGACAAATTATATGTATAAATTATAATTTTCATGGATTGTAAATGTTTCACGTGAAGGCTCATTCATGCATGTAACATGAGGAAAATGCATCGGGTATCATGCATTTCATATGCACGGTCACATCGCACGTCGTGTGGGTGCAGGTAAGGTTCATTCATCGCGTTGTGAGTGGGTCGTGAATCGGGAAAAATGGGACAAAGCACCCAGGCATGAAATGATCAAAATGATAAATTACATGTTTTTGGGCGATAAGTCAAAGTAGATCCCCCCTGTGGTGAAAGTCCCATTCATGTTATTCCACGCTAGACATGAATCCCCACTTACGTAAGTTCGTGGAAAATGTTGAAAAAGGCGTGCTAAGGCTCCCACGGTGGGAACCCGGAAACTGTGTCTACAAAATAAAGGAAAAAGAATCAAAAATCAGTTTTGATAAATAAATTGGAGGGTTTTCCAATGGTTTAGTCAGGGTGTGTGACTAGTTTTATTTCACATTTGGCGTTCCAGGTGTGAGGGAGTCGGTTGGGACTTAGGTGGTGGGCATGAGGGGTCGCATCTCATGCATGACATAGATATTTCATATAGAAAATAATTGTATGGAATGTGACTGCTTGTTTATATATGCCATTGCATATGCATTTTAGGTGGGGAGGCACCCTTTGTAGGGAGATTTTTCTCGCTGGCCATTACTCCCGTCGTGGGACTCTCTTTCGTGCAATGTGGACGATCCAAAATGGAGACGGTACGCAGTGAGGTACCTTTCTAAGAAAGCCGAATGTATTTTATGAATATTTTGTAAATATGTATAAAGCCAGGAGAACAAGCATGAAAACCATGAGAATATAGTTGAGATAATTATTTTGAATATTGGTTTGTGGGCCCAAGAGGCTATTTTTACTCAGGTATACGTCTCGTGATACGAGATGTATAGATTTTCCGCAGGTTGACGGGTAGTCAACGGACCCCCGGAAAATGGGGCGTCACATAAAACCCTAGAGGCATGATTTGGAGTCTTATTGCTATTTTGGAGTCACTTTATTTTAGAAAGATTTGTTTTTAGAGTTGTTTTATTTAATTTAGAAAGTTCGTTTTGCTAGTCAAATAGGATATGTTATTTCTTTTTATAAGGATTTGTTTTTAGGAGTTGCTTTATTTAAATTAGAAAGTCTTATTTTCCAAATCAAAGTCAAAATTGCTTTATTTGATTTAGAAAGTATGGGGCCTATATATACCCCCTTAATGTAGTCTTTGATTACCGGGCCTGCTTTAATAATATTTTCACGTTTATCTCATATCTTATTCCTTCGAAAGTAATGAGTTCAAGACTTTATCCCTTTGTGGATTACTTAGGTAGGAAAGTATATATCTTGTTCTCTTATCCCTTGGGTCGATTCCCTTAAGTGATGAGTTTGTGGCTTCTTATCTCTTGGTGGATTCCATAAGTTGTAAAGTAAGTACCCATCCTTTTACAACCTCTACTCATCTAATCATCTTCTCTTTCCCCTTTCCATAACCAATTTTTTAACCTCAACCCAAAACTTTCCAAATCTTATTCATACTTCTAAAACCTTTCCAAAAACCTTGTTTCACCCTAGAAACCATAAAAAAATCATCCCTAACCTTAAAGAAATCTCAAATTCATGCATAGCCCTAGCCTACCTTAGAAAAACCCTAAAACTGCAAACTAGTTTAAAACAAAGCTTTTTTGCATCAAATCAAACCCGAAAATTTTTGAACTTAAAATCCTTCATTCTAAACCTTAATTTCATCATAAATAAACCTCAAATAAGCCTAGAATATTTGAGATCAGACATGTCCCTTACCCTTCAAAGTTACATCTTATACCCCTAAACTACAACAAACACATCCTTAACTTACCCAAAACATTAGATCATTCATCACGGTCACGTCTTGCATCATTCCTTAGTACTTTTCTGGGTTCCAAACGAAGCCTAAAGTTGTGCTTGGTTGACATAAAATATTAAGAAAATAAAAAATGCTAAGAAGAATTATTTTCATATGTTTGGATGTCTAATGAAAAATCTCAAATTAAGAAAATCAGATATACTTAAAATTATTTAGGAACTTAAGTATTTTAAAATTATTTAATTTTTATAGTGACAAATGAAAATAAATAAACTTAGTTTGAAATACTTTACCAGAAATAATACATTAGATTTAATTTATTTATTTTTTCCTTTTTTTTTCTTCAATTTTTCCTCTCTATTTTTTCCCTTGTATTTTCCCCCCATTTTTTTTTTTTTTGAGAACCAAACATAGCCTAAATTAATACCGAGAGGGGCCAAAAGTAAAACATAAATCATTTGCATGATTAAATGAAAATTAACTTTTACTTATGCAAACAAATTTTTTTCCAAAATCTTTGGGGGGGCGGGGGAGTGGTTGGCCTCTTTTTCCAAGGTGTCCCAACTCAAATCAAGAGTATATATACTAACTACCCAAAAGAGCAAAGTCTTGTCAAAAGGGTGATCTAGTCTCTTGCCCTATGAGGTCTAGTGTACACGAATGTGTGGCAAAACTCAAGTCGAAAAACCAAGTAAATTATGAAAGAATATTTTAGAATCCCTTCAAATTTAGGTCAACTTAGCCATCAACTAAGGTCAAGAAAGCAAATAGCTATTCTCATTTAGTCCATCTTCACGCTAGATTAAGCCATTTGCGAAGTATTTGCTCTATAGATTCCAAAAAAAAAAATTACACACAATCATGCAAATGACACACAAGCAGGTATAAAAATATTCACACACAAGCATGCATTTCTACCCATCCAATCCTCTCCCCCAACCAAACTAAATATTGTCCTAAATGTTTAAATAAGAAAAATAAATAGTAAGGAAAGTAATATACTTTGGGGCTCAGTTCATTTCAGCTTCACAATTCAAAATATTGAAATGAACCTTTGATTTCATGTTCAAGCTAATAATGGAGAGCACTCTCATTAAAATCCATTCCAAATTATCCTTTGAAGGTGCTGGAGCTTTCCAAAGCCATGGTGAAGCTTCAAAATGGTTAGAAGAGCGCTTCCAAATTTTTGCTAGTGGTTTGCATAATTTTCGAAAACCCATTCAAACCTTGGAAAGTTGCAAAATTCACCCAAATCTAATAAGCCTAAAACCGAGACACTCAGGCCCATTTAGGATTGATCTAATTTAAGCCTCTCATATATTTCACTTTTACAATAATATTTTTACAACCAACTAATCTTGCAGCAATTTTATTGTATCACTTATTAATACTATAGTTAAAATAGATGACACATTATTGCCAGCAAGTTTGCATTGATCCTAACACAAAACGCCCATCAATCAGCACATAATGGAGGGATTATAAGGAATGGGAATCAAGTGCAGATCTTGTTTTCTGCGAACTGCTATGCCGAATGCTTCAGTCATGTCTAGATCCTCTGCCTTCATTCCATCCGGGAGCTCTGGTCGAAATGGTAAAGCAAATATGCCAGTGGCATCTGAATGCTAGGCATTGCAAACAGCATGCCAGGACATATCCTTCTTCCACCACCAAATGGGATAAATCCAAAATCAGTACCCTTGTAATCAATTGAACTATCAATGAATCTCTCTGGGTAAAATCTCTCAGCTTCAACCCAAAAATCAGAATCTCGGCCAATGGCCCATGCATTAACAATGATCCTAGTCTTCTGGGGTACCTCGTATCCATGAATCTTACACTTTTCCATAGATTCCCTCGGAAGCAGCAGAGGAAAAGGAGGGTGTAGCCTCAAGGTTTCTTTCACTACTGCTTTCAAGAATTTTAATTCATCAATGGCAGTTTCATCCAAATGCCCTTTTTCATTAAACACCGACCTCACCTCAGCCTGTGCCTTCTCCATCACTCTTGGGGCTTTGAGCATTTCCGACATCGCCTTACTCCATTGCAGCGTTGACTCGCCTGCACTTCGCCGAAATGTCCTGAAGGATGATTACCAAAGAGATGAAGAAATTAAAATCTTAGGGGTGGTCGTGAAATATTAATTTACAGCGTTTGACACATGACAAAAAAAGGCCGGCCATTAACGAATCTGCTATTGTGTTGAGAGAAGAAAAAAAAGGTAAGGCCTGTTTGGTTCCTCTTGTTGAAAACTGTTTTTGAAAATAGAGAGAATAGGTGTTCTCTCAAATTTGTTTTTGATGTATAAATTTAGTGTTTTTTTGTTCTCTATGTTGTTTTTTCAGAAAAAAAAAATGAATTAAAACCTTTTTGGTTCCCATATTTTAAAATTATTCTTGAAAATAGTTTTTGAAAACACTAAGGCCATGTTTAGTAGGTAGAAAATTTTCTATTTTTTCTATTCAAACTTTTCGAAAACAAGGAAAACGCTGCTTAGTTACGAATAAGACATTTTGAAAACGAAAGAAAATGAATTATTTATTTTCAGCCGTTTTATATATAGATCGAGAAAACGGGTAAAAATTTGTTTCAGCATTTCGATTAAATTAATGCGGAAATTAATAATGGGGTTGAAAATGAAAAGCGTATTTTGGCCCAAAGTGAGTGCGAAAGCGTATTTTAAGAAAATGGCCAAAGATTAGATGCATTGAAAATTTTACGTAATGCGAATTTTGGATAGAGTTAAAAAATTTTAAACAGACTAAGCAGGGCACAAAACTTATCATTTTGTATTATTTGAAAATTGTTCTTATTCTTTGTAGTGTTTTCGTATTTACCTTGTTTTTCATAATAAAAAACAGTTTTCAAAAACAGTAACAAAAGATGAAACTTCTGAAAAATAAATTTTGAATTAAAAGGTGAGGTGCCCCAACAGTGTGACTGCTTGTTGTCCAGTTAATGTTGAAGATTTCCTTGTTGTTGAAGTTGTAAAAGAACATCAACTAGATCTTCCACCCCTTCTGGCTTGCCTGCTTGTGTTTTCAATTTCTCTCTATGCTCATCCACAATGTTTTGAAGTATCCTATCAGTCCTCTGAAATACCTTGTCAAGTTTATATCTCATTCCAGTGATCAAGTCAAGCCATTGGAGAGAAGGATACATATCAGTAACACAGAAACCAGAAAACACCTCTACCAGTTCTTTCATAACTGATATGAATGAATATGTGTGTTTGCTTCTTTGACCAAGGGCAGCTCTTGCTATAATGTTAAACGTCAAAGAGGAAATCATCTCTGTAATATTGATTGGCGATCTTGAACAAGAAGTGACCGTTGCAATGAGATCTGAAAGCTCCTCTTCCCTAATCGATTGGAAGGATTTAACACGCTTGGCTGTTAGAAGTTCAACTACGCAAATTTTGCGAAGTTGCCTCCAATACACCATGCAGGCAAAAGCAATGCCGCTTCTACCATACTGAATAAAATCCTGGAAGCAAGAAGAAGGGGTCTTGAAGCAAAATGGATATCGTGGATTTTCAAAACTTGTTCAGCCATCTCCGGTGATGAAATAATCAGTGTGGAAACTTCACCAAGTTGGAGGCGCATGAGGGGGCCATACTTCTTGGCCAAGTGAGATAGGGAGTGGTGAGGAAGAGAGCCAGCAAGCTGATGCATGTTTCCAATTAGAGGTAGTTTCCATGGCCACTGGGCTGCTTTTGAGTTAAAGATGTTGGCTTTACTTAGATCTTCCCTATCTTGTACAGCATGAACAGAAAGATAGGAAAGGAGAAGAAGAGGATAGAAGAGAAGAACTCCATGAGAAAGTAGAGAGATTAAGCAGAGATACCCATCCGGGATTAGAAATGGCCGATTTGATTTAAAGACACCTCCGGAAATCTAGGGTCTGACGTTGTTAAAGATTCTTAAAGCAATAATGTTAAGAAAAAGAGAATATAATAATGATGAGAACGATGATATAGAACGCTCAAAATCAACTCAAACAATTAATTAGTAAATTAGTATGCTCAAAAACAACTCAAACAAAGAGAAATGACACGTTGAAAGTCCTTTGATTTTGAATTTATCTTTTTAATTTTTCTCAATTTTATCAGTAACAAAACATAGACCAAGCAAAGCGTAGATTGAAGTCGTTTTTATATATTCGTATACATTGCTGTGTCGTATTTTATATAAGGATTCGAATATGAATTTCCCGTAATCCCATGATTTGCATTTGCTTGAGCATATTGAACTTCTTCAAGCTCAACTTTGCTCTCACTGTCTTTTAGAATAAACTCTTTTTTTTAAGAAAACAACATGTTTTGAAACAAACACCTTTTGTTCTAAAGAGTTGTAAAACTGATATCTCATTGTTTCTTTAAGATATCCTATAAATAGACACTGATCAAATTTAGCTTCTAGCTTGTCTGACAATATCCGCTTCAAATAATCTAAACAATCTCATACTTTCATGTGAGAAAGATAAGGTTTCTTATTAGTCCATATCTCATGCATATGGAGAAAAATCAACTGACTTTGATGGTACTCTATTTAGGATATAAATAGCAATCTCGAGTGCATGACCATAAAAAGACTTGGAAGATACACATTGCCGTCGATGGCCTTGCAAGTATCTAACCGGAGTTCGATTTCTTGCTGGCCAATGTATCATTTGTATTGTGATGTGGCAAAATGGAGTAAGTTCAAATTCATCCCATGTTCTATAAGATAATCTAGAAACTCTTCCCCTTCCTTTACCTATGAAGCAGAGGCTTAAGGGCTATTGAAACTGGCTAATTGAATTGTGAAACTTGAAGCTTTGTATGAAATTGAAAGCATAGCATAGTGGAACCTATTTTGTATAATATAATAATATGAGTATGACCCTATATTGGAAGACCACACGCCACAGTAACCGATACTCACGTATAATAAATCCAAGTTCCAAAGCCACTTGGCAGAAGCACTTTTGTGAAAATTGAATTGACGGCCAGGATGATTCTCAACGTCATCTAAGAGCGCCGAAAGTGGGTATAAGTATGGAGGACCGATCACACGTGAACAAAGATATTGGAAGAATCGGTCATATATTGACACATGATGATCTCGACTCTATATAAAGAAAATCTGAAAACCAGGAAAGGGGTTGAACAATCTTAAAAATACCACAACTCTTTATCTTAGAGGGCTCCACTTCACGGTCCTTCAGTCAGTTCTATTTTTTTATCAAGTTTTGACCTTTAATAGAAATATCTTATTATTTTTAAAATTTTAGATATTTAAGATTATTAGAGTTTTTTAACAAAATATTTTATTAGAAATAATGCGTCACTGCTGCCGCCACCATTATGGACTTGGTATTACAAAGGTTGTTTGGTCATCTCCTGATGAACTTGAAGATGCATGTCCATGATCGGTCAGTGTCGTGCATAAAACAATAAAACAAGAAAGGTGATTGATTACCCACATGAATTTTGTCATGAAAAGTTATAACTGAAATGGCCCAATGAAACAAAACAAACTCAGTACCAAATTAGATCAATAATTTATAAATAAAAATAGGAAGAAAACAATTTCTTATCACAGATATACCTAACCGTTCACTGAATAAAAATGATTTAAAAAAAGCCGACGCTTCCTCTCATTATATCTTCATTTTCCACCTGCAGTATATTTTAGACTTTTTTTTAGTTAAATATACATTCTTTTATAAATAATTTACCGAAAATATTATAATATTAAATGGTGATATATGATGATCTTTATTACCAGCCGGATTTGAAATTTGGAGCGTTTGGGGGTCGTTGGATCGGAGCAGAATTTTAGCGTAGTTGGTCACGAAGGCTCCTGAATCGTCGGGAAATTTGAAATAGGATTATTTGTAGTGCTGACGATTTGCGAAATTTCTGAGCGTGGCCATTGTCTGCAACAAGAAAGGGTGGTCGAGGCGAGGTTTGCCGTGTGTGGCCTAGATACTAGTCGGTCTTTCGGAGAGAAAGATGGGTCTAACCCAGAGAAATTTGTCTTTGTTGCATGCTCTTTTTTGTCTTATTTAAATCGATGGGAGTGATGACCTTGTATTTATAGTAGATGTTTTTCTGGAGTTGGATGGTGATTAGGATTAACTTTCCCATTGGATGAGATATTTTCTTGATATCAGTTTGATTATGGATATAGAAAGTCACGATACATTTGGAATTATTCTCTCCTTATTGGTGGATTGATACATTCATGTGTAGGATTTGGCTTAGTTCGGAAACGTAGGCTTCTTGATTACCCATAATTGTGCTAGTAGAAAGCGGATTAGGCCTTCATCCACAGAATTTGGCGTAAAAAAGGCTTGGGTGTCGCTGATGAGGCGTCTTTCTCAGCACCAGGAGTTGCTTGAGTGGGCTGACGGCTGTTTTCAATGCATCGGTTGCCCCGACCCTTGGCGCAATGCGTCGCGTAGACGAGGCGTAACTATATTCACCGTGTCGGATCTACGATTTACGTGTACGCTCGAATTTGGGTTAGTTAAAGGCTTGATAGTCGTCATCGTCTTGTGGTAATGATAACTCTTTGGTTTCGCGCTTATTTCTCCTACTCCTTTTCAATTTCCTGCGAACTTTTGCTTTACCGTGAACCTCCTGCGTCTTGTGTGCCCACAATCACTGCGCGACACTCTTCTTTCTTCTCAGCGGTCGTACTTCATTTTCCTTAGTTCTCCGTCGACCTTTTTGTGTAGATCTCTTTTTTAGGCGTTTTCTTGAGATAGCTTCTTACATTTTATTCTTGGGACATTTGCGTCTTCTATCTGCTGGTTCTAACTATTTGATGCGGCGACGAGGTGCTGAGACAAGTTGGGCTGAGTTAGTTTTCATATTTGCTTTTCGTCATGGGTCGGGTCGCTCTTGTACTCTATGCGTATTGGCGATTATTTCTTGGTTGTTCAGGATTCAGATGGCTGGCCCGACGTCTCAGGCCAACACTGATGCAGGTTGAACGAGATGCCCAGCGCCTCCTTTTCCCTTGAATGAGGTAGAAAAGTAGACTTGATTAAATACCACTGGGGGGGTTAGAGATACCTAGAGCCGCCGTTCGACGCATGCTTTAGCGTGGGCCTGGCAAGGTCGGTCCTCATATGGGGCCTTTGCCCGGGCGTTCTGCAGCCTCTGCTTGGCGGCCGTTCGAGTGTGGTCCACGGCGTTTTTGCATACATGTGGTTTCCCGATGCGCAAGATGGTGTCTTGCTTTGCCCAGAGTGGCGCCGATAATGAATCTTGACTTTCATACGCATCCCTTCATAAAGGGGTTTTGCAGCACTTCAATGTCTGTCCTTCTCAACTCGCGCCCAATGGTTGGGGTATTTTGGTTGGTCTATTGGTTTTCTTTACAGGGACGGGTACCGGTGTCCGTGTAACTTTTTGCTCATTTATCTTTTATCTTAAGGATTACGATCTCAAGAGAATTGTGGTTTGCGGGTGAGGGCTTTGGCTACATCCCTCCGGTCGCCTTTGTAGTTCAGCCTGTATCGTGTCTACGTACCACGAGTTGGTGATCTTGCGTTGGATATTGGTTCTATGTTACGGGTGTCGCGGTGGCTACTCATTTGAAGGGTTTGACGAAAGACGAGCTAACGAGAATCATGCCATGTTTCCGGAGTTTACAAAGCGAGGGTGGCCTCATACATCTGACGGATGGAGGCTGCGAATCGGTGTAAGCGTGTAATGGGAAGTAGTGAAGCTTAAATGTGATTTGAAGCATACCACGTCGGCCGCAGGCTCGGTCCAGGAAGTAGAAGATGCTGAGCGAATAACGAGCGGTCGGCGAACCCGGGAGGTTGAGATAAACTACGGGCTCTGGATAATGACTTGCTAGAGGCCGGGGGCCAGATGCGATCTGCTTGATATGAGCCCCGAAGGATGGTTAGGGATGAGCTATGTCCAGGCGGCTGCGGGAGTCACAGGAAGGTGATGCGTCCAGATGACTGCGATAAGATGGCCAGCCTGCTTGGGCCAGGGCTCATCGTGAGGCTTAATTTGTAAACTAGGCGGAAACGCTTTGGCGAGAGTATCAGCGAGTGCGTGGGGACCTCCATCGACAAGTAACTACGGTTGCTTTCGGCGGGGATGAGGTTATAAGGAAGATTGAGGCCCGAGGCTTGTGCTGTCGGTTTGGGTGGCTTGCCTTTGGAAAGTTGCCCAATGCCTATTGAGCTGGATTTCAACTTTGACCTTCCCGACCAAGAAGGATGAGGATCCTCTCTGCGGTGTCACGGAAGGCAGGGCACCTGCTGAGTCCACTCCCCTTCTTCACCCTGCTCCTCCTTACCCGGCCTTGATCGCCGGCGTGTATCGGCCAATAGATTTTGTTTATTTTCTTTGGCTGAGATGAGGACATATATCTTAATTTTCTTAATGAATATTCATTTTTATTTCATTACTTTCGATAGTTACTTGTGCACTCATGACATTCTTCATGATACGTATCGATTTCTTGTTTGCATTGCTTCTTTCGAGTGTCTGAGTTAGACTGGCCCGATGGGATCTCCAGGGATTGAGAAACGGAGTTAATGACTCTTGACCCCGAGTGCTAAGGCTTCATCATTTGATACGCACAATTTAAACATACTTTTAAATTTGCATGGCACGATAGAGTAGTCGAGGTCATCAAAGTGAGCCTCTTGGGCTCGGCCCATTTGGCGCGCATTGGCCCGATATCTTTGGTGATGTGACTCTTGAGTTGCGTGACTTGTGCGAGTAGTGGTTCGTGAAGTGAGCTACTATAGGCTCGGCGGCCCGAGCCTTGGTGGCGATATAACTGGCCCAGATCTGACTCAGGTGCGTGGCCTATGGCGATGTTGATGGATTCAGAAGTGAGCTACTAGGCTCGGGCATTGAGGCCTTGGTAGGCGATATAGCTGGTGATCGACTCTTAGGTGCATGACACCTGCGGAGTAGTCGAGTTCGTCAACGAAGTGAGCTCTTGAGCTTTGGGTCGCGCGATATAGCCTGGTGATCGACTCTAAATTTGCATGGCACTGTCTGCGAGTAGTCGAGCTCGTCGAAGTGAGCTACTAGTGACTCGGGCGCGGGCCTTGTTGGCGATCTCTTTGGTGATCGACTCCTGAGGCGCTTGGCTATCTGATGGTCGAGCTCGTCGAAGTGGATCGTTGCGTCACCTGACCATTCGACGCCGATTTTATTGGAAAGATCTGAGCATCTTTAATGCTGATTATATAAGGAGAATTTGAAATGATTGCATGAATTTAGGAGTGCTGGCCTTCTTATAAATGGTGGCTTCATTGCTATGGGTTTATACTTTGGATATTACGCCTCTTACGATGCATGGCGGGGTCTGCGAGATGGCGTCGAACAATCGTCTTCGGCGGGGATCCTGAATTTTGGTTTAGTTTTGTTGGACAGCGTAGGGGTTGTGTTTTCCACTAGTCTCACTGCGGGAGTCGTGGTATTTCTGGCCGTCTTCCAGGAATGTATGTGTCGAGAAGGCGGTACATTTTCTTGTGCCGCTTTCTATTTTTGTTCTTCTTTCTCTTCATCTCCCCTTTCTTCTCTTTCTCCCTCTCCTTCATTCTCTCTTCCTTCCTTTCGTTGCCCATCAGTGTTTCTGGTTTTTCTTCTTGCTTTCTTCCATTGGTTCTCACTTTTCACACAAACTCTTTCCATCCCTTTTGCTTCTTCTCCTCCTCTTTTCCACCTCGTTTTCCTTTCCTCTTCCCTTCTTGAGAGTTTTTTTTTTTTTTTGAGGCTTGCATCTTTGGGTACTTCTACAAGATGGATGACCTTCTTGATTATGAGTGAATGTAATCGATTGGAATAAATAGAAGACTTTTCCTTTGAGTATGATCTTTCACATTACATTGTATGTAATTTTTTAATGATTATGTATACATCTTGTTTACGTCTAATAAAATAACAATGAACACATAAATGCGTCATACGAAAACTAATAATGCTTTATTTAGATTGTGAAATTCTTTGGTAAAAAAGCAAGATTACGCATTCCAGAAATATGGTGTAAAATTTTTCCCTCCTATGTTTGGAGCTCATAATTGCCTGGCCTGATGACACGGGATATGATGTAGGGGCCCTCCCAGTTGGGGCCTAGTTTTCTATGCGCTGGATTCTTCCTTGTTGGTAGAAGCTTCTTCAAAACTAGGTCACCTGGCATGTAGCTCCTAGGTTTGACCTTTTAGTTTATAATACCTCATTTGTCTTCCTACGGTAATCCTCAGTGCGCCTTAGAGACACCGCTCACGTTTTTCATCTAGTAGATCCAAATTTAGACGGAGAGCCTGCGTCATGGAAGTGTTCCAACGTAAGTAACTCGTCGAAATAGGGACTTTAATCCTACCTCGGCAAGGGCTCTTGCCGAGTGCCCGAGCTAGAGCGAATGGGGTTTCCGGGTTGCTAACCTGCGTAGTCTGTAGGCCCATGTGTAAGGAGGAATTCTACCCATTGCCTTTAAGATCTTTCAATGGTAATTTGGTCTTCAGCGGCCTTAAGGAGTTACGATGGTGACTTGGCTGACCGTTCGACTACGGATGTCTTTGAGGGCGAGTAATAATTCTTAGGTAGGAGCTCGGCATAGAAATCACTGACCCAGCGTTGTCGAATTGATTTCCGTTATGCGATACGGGGCTCTTGGATACCCAGGCACCGCATATGACAGCTGCCACACAAAATTGTGTGTCTTACGTTACGTGATTGTGGTTAAGGTTAGGAAGCCCCGGCCCGGCAAGGTGAAGTAATCTACCGCGACAATGATGGGTTTACATTGGCCTTCCCGAGGCGAGAGGGTCCCGATATGTCCCGAGCCTCATTGTTGGAAAGACCCGGGGGGCTTGTAATTGATGTCAAGGGCTGCGTGGGAGGCGTGAGATCTGGCATGCTCTGGAAGATCTTACATCTCTAGCCCAGGTGAGTTGCGTCTCTGAGTATTGTGGGCGGTAGTATCTCACTGCCTTAAGACCTTCACCTCCTGATAATGCACAGACTCGATGCCAGTTTTTCGCATACACCTTCGTGTACTTCCCTTAGCCGCGATATTGATTGTCTTTCCCTTGATATGCCAAGGATGGTGTGGAAAGAGCCACCTAGCGCTCTCTGGCTTGCCTGATTGACGAACTGGTGACCTCGTCTAATTTTAGGTACCTTCTTTCAGTTAGTCAAGTAGGCGTCGGGTATTATGTAATCCCAAATGCAGTCATCCGACTCGGCTCGAGCGATTTGGACAACTTCTGTCGCAGATCTATAGAAGGCTCTGCCAGGTATTCGATAGGTGTTGAAGCTTTGTGAGGTCTTCCTGTGAAATTGTCATTAGTTTGCTAAGGCATCGACTTGGGAGTTCTACCTTTCTGGATATGTTTGACTTGGACGACCTGAACTTTTCAATAAATCTCGTACCTTTTGAGGTATAGGATCATTCTTCCGCTTTTGGCCTCGTAGGTATCTTCTATTTGTCTTACTACCAGTTGGGAGTCGTTGGGACCTCGGTACGGTCGATTTGGTGAATGGGCGAGGTTATGAGCTGCTGCCATGACGACCTCATATTCGGCCTCGTTGTTGGAGGCTTGGAATCGAGATCTCGTACATACTCAAGTAATACATTCCCTACAGGGAGGTGGTCGTGGCTCAGCTGCGTAGCGTTTGTGGCCGTCTCTGAAAGTTTCGGATGGGTAGGTCTGATCGGGGTGGCAGGTGTTCTCGGTAGGCTGGTAGGGAATTCGATTCCATGGTGCTAAGACATGCCCTTTTTATTGCGATTTTTGGCTTATATCGTGTCGAGACCGCTCGACTCCTATGGCCCACTTCATCGGCCTTCCACAGGAGTCTGCAGTTTATGTAACACTTGCCGTTGGATATTACATTGGAACTTCTATGGTATGGGCACAGGAGTAAGGCGGAGCCAGAACTCACGATTACTAGTCTTGTAATTTCTCCATCCTCGAGGTACCCTCTTCCTCCTCCTCGAGCCACGGTATAATAGTAGTTGGGTCTTGCACTTAGTCTCTGTCTCTGACGAGGAACATTGTGTCAGTCGATCTGCATTAGTATAAGAGTGAGGAGCTCCCCCTTAATGGAGTCTTACCGGAGATGGGGGGAACTCAAATGTTTTTAGTGTTGAGAACGCTTCTTCACACTTCGTAGTATCCATTGAAAGGCCTTCTTGAAAACTTGGAAGATTGCGACATTCATCATTAATACGAATCGAGCCGACCCAAAAGCGTGATCGCTTCTGTCGGGCGTTAGACCTCCTTTATGCGAGGCGGCGGCATGTCAAGCATAACCTTTATTTTGTCGGGTTGCCTCAATTCCTCGGTGGTTGGCCATGAAACCTAGGAATTTTAGTGACGTGTCAAGAGCACACTTAGCATTTGAATTGATTTCATGTGTACTTATCGGGATCGCGACGCCTCGGACCGGATAAAAGCGCATGTGGGCTCGGCGGTGGTGGATTTTACCGACATGTCGCCTTATACACCTCCATGAATGGTTCCTATGCGCCAGACATCTTGTTCCACCGACCCTGGTGATGGCTCCTCGTTCTTGAGTCAGGCATCACCGCGATAACAATAGGTTGCGCCACTGTGACGAATGAGGTCTTTTTCTTGGTCATCCCAGGTAAGTCTTTGATACGGCGTTTGCTTGGCGGAATCCGCTAAGTGGCAGGAGTTGTGTGATGGCATCCTCTGATGAGTCGATTCACGGCGAGAGGAAACTATCCTTTGGAGCGCGCTCTGTTGATGTCGGTGAAGTCTGATGTAGGAAGTCACCACTTGGTTGCTTTTTGTGTCTGACGTTGAATGACCATTCGGGATATTCCACCTCTCTAATTGCTCCTACTTGAAGGGATTCTTGAGCCTCCCTAGTTGATCGGCTTTTTGCCAATCGGGCGCGAAGTTCACTCCTCTTTTGTTTTTCACGACGATAGACCGGTAGCGTTGACTATGGGTAATTCACGTAAGGGTTGATGAATTTTCTCCATTAACTTTGCACCTTCCATAGCGAACGTCTTTGTTACGTCTCGAAAAATGGTGAGAGAGACCTTTGAGATCTTAAGCTAATTTGGGCCGATGTGGCGGAGGTGTTTAGGGTGGAAATCATCCAATGTCTGAGTTCCGACTCTTTCGAGGCTCGGTCGGTGAATGCCGTCGCATATTTGAGTTCATCGAGGATATGTTATCGGCGTTTTTGCTTCATGGATCTTGGTAGCATTCCACAGCCACTCGTTGGTCTCCTCGAAAGACCATTCTATTAAAACACCGGTAGGAAACTTGATCATCATGTGGTAAAGCGGAGGAATGACTTTATTACATTAGGGGAGGATGCACTGACAACGTATTATAAGAAGATGGGGGGCGTCTGCGGAATCTTGTGCGTAAGTGGAAGTGTAGCGACATGGGAGATCTCCCAAGTGAGTATTAGTTATATTGAGCCCAAGGGTAATACCTTTTCTCGGGGAAGATCCTGCAGATGGAGTCTTGTGGGTTCCATTCTCTCCGCTGATACCCGTCTTATCGAGGCCCAGGCGAAGATGATGTCGGTGAACTTAGTTGTCGACTAGGACAGATGGGCCCAGTTTGTTGACCCTGGCGCTCAGATACCAAAGTGCGATCATGAAGTCTTGGCATCCCTCTAGGTGCAGTCGAGGAGAAAGTTATGGATGTGTCGAGGCTGAGGTAGTTTGGATGCAGCAGCCTTCCGCTATCTTTCTTGACTTGATCTTTGCTTGTGAGATGGGCCTTCTGGTGTTTGGATTCCCTCCCCACTGATCCTCCTGATATCACGTGGATTTCTCTAAGGGTGTTGGTCTTGAGTTGTTGTCAGGTGGTGTGGGTGGTTGGTGACTCTTGAGCGAGCTTGGATTACGAGCCCTAGTGGGAGCTGGCTGATTTTTCAAAGAAATTGTATGAATCGTCGGGAATGCCAGCAGTATTAAATACTGGTATTTTCCTTCTTAAATTTGTATACGATCCAAATCGTCGCGGTGCCGTAATATCCATGTGGAACTCGCAATATCTGGTGTTGTCTCTTGTGGCGGGGTTTGACTTCATTTGAGTTGGTCACCTCAAGAACTGTTCGTTTCATACTTCGCGCAGGACTTGCGATACTGAGGCCGTTAAGGGGGTGAACCGCTGAGGCGAATAACGTCGTTGTCTTTCGAGTTGCGGTGGGCCCAAACGATCTCTAAGGTTCCCACTCCTTTTCTGGGATCGTTCTCCATCTTTCTTTGGAGACCTTTCCGGCCGCTTTGTTCGGGCTTCGTCCCGTCGCTTTGTCTGTCCCGCTGGGCTTTTCTTTATGGGTGGAAGAGCCTTCTGATATGAGGGCTCTTCCACCGTTAATATACTCGCTACAGCACCTCAGCCATGCTTGTCAGATTTGGAGATGGAAACACCAGTCTTTCTCGACCGGAACTCCTAAGCCAGAATGAATGCAAGTGATCGCGAACTTCCCCACATCTAGTATATCTACCTCTCGTGAGACCTCGCATTGAATCTCCGGACATAAGACCTCGTGCTTTTCATGAGCTCGCTTGATGGTCAGCAGATGGTAACTTGGCTTTCTATACGTCCTGGCCCCAATGAAGTGAGAAACGAACCCAATGGATAACTCTCTGAATGAGGAGATTGATGACTACGGAAGCCTATTAAACCAAAGGTTAGTCAGCCTTAATGTGAGATAAAAGCTCGTGATCGCACCGATCTTGATACCCATGCAGCCCATTTGGTTTTGTAAGTGTTGAGATGATCGACTGATCCCCTGACACCATCGAATGCTTCCACTGTGCATTTTGGAATTTTGCTAGAAGAGGGAAGTGAAGCACCCCGCGCGAAGGGTGACTCGGTTTGTTGTACCAAGGTGTCCATAGTGTCGTAGCTGGCCCTTACCACCTCCTTCACCTGGCCGAGCTCTATCGAGGCTCTTGAACCTCTCGCTCTCCCATGATAGTTCTCCCCATCTCACGAGGGTGAAGAATTTTGTTCCCGACATGCCCTCCGATTGTTGCTTCAGCGGCCTCTCCAGGCCACCAGTCCAGGCCCTTAACGCTAGACTCGTCTCATTTCCCAAAGACTCCTGTGAAATGCCGAGATTGTGTCGCTCTCTTCATGATGAGGAAAGTCAGACCTTCCCGTGTTAGGTCGTGGTATCCCGCGATGCGATCTGCCCGTGAGTTGCTCTTAACTCTCCTATTAGGCGTTGGTCAGGAGGCGGAGTGCCTCCACGTCGCTCAGGTTACTGCACGCTTCTAACTTGCCAAGTAGTCTAATGGGTCCGTGTTCGGCTGATCTCAGATCCTTACTGATCGCTGCCGCTTCCCGCTTGTGTTCCGGTCGATACCAACGCAATCGAGAAATCAGTCTTTATTTATCAAGGAACCGCTGCTCCACCGAGCGAGATGCTATTTTTTCAATCGACTGGGCTGGAGCGCTAGTCAAGTAATGGAACCAGTGGATTCTGTGGATTGGTCCGCGGCCTCGGATCACGGGGCTGAAATAGATTGTCGCAAAGATCGTCCGTTGTGCCCGACGTGGCACTCCTCCGCAAAAACAAGAAAGAAGGTCGGCGAGCTTCGCCCGTGGCCGCCCGATGCCCAAGCCGCTCTTTCCGGAGAAAGATGGACCGCCAGAGGGCCACGTGCTGCGTATGTTTTATACCTTCACCGACGGGTATCTTGTATTTATAGTAGATGTTTTACCGCTTGATGGTGATTAGGATTCTTTCCCATTGGATGGGATATTTTCTTCATATCGGATTTGATTATGGATATAGAAAGTGCAACTCTATTTGGAATTATTTCTCTCCCTTATTGGTGGGATCCCGTTTGATGAGCTGTAATATCGTGAATTATCTTACTTTCCTAGCTGGTAAGACTTAGTTAGATTTGCTGGATAATATATTATTGGGGATTATTCTATTTCATATGGATTTGACTTGATTTGCAGAATACGGGCTTTGATTACCCATAATTGACTCACGAGCTGGGACTAGGCTTTCATCCCGGGTCAAGGCCAAAAGGATCAATGCTTCAATGGGCATGCCCAGCGAATTGGGCCTTCATCCCTGGTCAAGGCCAAAAAGGCCTGAATGCTTCAATGGGCATGCCTCTCCTTTGAGGTTTAGCGAGTGGGTCTGCGAGCCCATTTTTCATCAATATAGAAAGTTAACTTGACAAGCCAAGAAACTAACAAATCTTCGGTCAAAATTAAAGTCGGCCATTTATAAATAAAAATTGGAAGAAAACAATTTTTTATCAGAGATATACCTAACTGTTCATTGAAAAAAAATATTTAAAAAAAGCCGATTGCCTCTCTCATTTTATGTTCGTATTTTCCATCTCAAAGATATTTAGAATTCTTTTTTAAATAAATACACATTCATTTAAAAATTATATACCGAAACTATTATAATATTAAATGGTGAAATAGAAAGTTAACTTGAAAGAAAAAAAAATGTAAATATGTATATTTATTAACATCGTCACTAATATTTTTTCTAAAAAAGAAACATTGTCACTAATATATAAAAATATATTATTTAAATTAGGGAGAACCGCTTTCAGTATAAATAGGTATAATTTATATTGTCAAATCAAGTGTTAAGCCAAAACAATTAATCAATTGTCAAAATCAACTAATAAATGCATTAGAAGATTGAAAGTTTATTAAACAATGAAGCATATCATTCATGATATATAGACAAACTTGCAAGTTATTGATCCACTATTATTGGATGTCATTTGTCTCCAAAATCTACGAGAGACAAGATAAAAAGAAAGACATGGATAGGGTTTAAGATGACTCTTTCCTTTTCCCTCTCTTTCATATGTTCTCAACCCTTAAAATTTGTAGAGCTCTATTTATTTATATACGAGCACAAGAAAACAATTAAGCTTTGATTATATGGGTTGACCGAAGCAAAGGGAAAAGATAGAACCATAGGCTCATATCTAGTTAATATTATTAAATCATCTCATAAATGACCCATAATTAACATGCACAATTGCACAATTAAATTGTCACATGATTACGCTTAATCCATAATTATTAATATTAATCCAACATTCTCCAACTTAGATGGCATAATCATAATTTAAATGTTTTCACAATAGATTTACATAACCAAAATCAATCATATACAACCGCCACATCAAGAGGATACATAAATCATATATAATCAAACGCTAATAATCAAGAAGCATTATAATGACAAGTATTGATTTAGTGGAATGAAAAAAACATCATTTAGACATTCATCTGGTCAAAATGACACAAAATCACGAGATAATGACAAACGTCAAAATATGCATGTAATAACGAAAATGCATGAACTTTCCTTACAAAATACATGAAAAAGACAAAACTCCCACCAAAACAAAGAGTAGGCTCCTAAAAATCTCATGCGGATGACATGCTCTTGAAACACACAAATAGATAAGTCTTTAGTTAGTGGGTCTGCAAGCATGCTAGTCGTAAAGCTGCAGCTCAACTCGAATGAGGAATTTCAACTTTCTGACAAATACTGCATTAATGTGCTCGAGCAGTTAAGTTCTCCTAGTATTCTTAGAGAAAGATACGGCTACGAAATTATCATTGAACAATTTCGACAATCTGGAAATGGAGTGAACGACCCCTAAAGTTGAAATGAAGTTTTGCAACTATATTGCATGATAAGTAGCCTCATAAAACACCACATACTCTACCTCCATAGTAGAAGAAGTTGTAAGTGTTTGCTTAACACTTTTCCACAAAACATCTCCTTTAGCCATCTTAAAGTTATAACCGTAAGTGGATTTCTTATCATCCATGCATCCTACATAATCGGAATCCTAAATCCAACCACCTCAAGAGTGTCAGTATGCCAAATATGTTAGCATGAAAACCTTGGTACCTTGAAGATGCCTCAAAACTTTCTTAGCGGCTTTCTAGTGGCTTTGACCATGATCACTCAAATATCTACCCAACACACTATCAACAAAAGAAATATTAGGGTGTGTGCATGTAAAGAGACCAAATGATGTATATGTGAAAATATGGTCAAGGGAGTGAATGTGGTAAATACTCAAAAACTGATTTGAAACAAAAGTAAGTGTACTCAAAAACTGAAATGAAAAGTATTACCAACACTCAACCCCTTTCCGCAAGTGCACGGGTCATATAAGTAATAAAGTGGACTCTAGGAGTCCGGATATCGTACCCACGAGGATTGGAGGTTCTCTCTAATTTGAATTTGATCACCCCGATTACAAGGGCTCTTCACTATTTAGGCGATCCAATAGGATGTGGAATAAAATCAATTTAATTGAAACAAAACTGACTAGTAATACTAAAAATCTAACAAATAAACAACTACTTAATTATAAAAGGTATGAAGAAAGTCAATAGGATGAGGATAATATTTACAAAACAGCTTTGTATTTCCTGAAAGCGCAATAATTGTAAGTTGAATGCTAGATTTGTCCAAGAGCAATGTAGTATAGCTTGGATTTCCATACACTATACATTTCACTAGTTAGAGATCCATATTTTGTGACAAATGGGTCTAAATAGCTACTTGTAAATGGCACTCTTTAAAGATTTGATTTTGTTTTTCTTTTCAATACTTCACAACCATTTCTCGTGACGAAGATTCGGGCCTTTACAGACGTGATAATGCAAGCCTTCTCCAATGTAATCGTATCTCGTCCTTCAAATCTAATAAAATTTTCTATCTCCTTTGATTAGATCTGCTAACACGGATCGTTCTTTCTATCAGACTAAGGAGAAACCTCTGACAACTAAATTGATACATCATCTAATTAATCCTCACACCATGAGTAAATTAGTGATCTATCAAAGTAATTTTTCAGTTCATTAGTTCCAAGATATTACCAACATCCCAAGTTACCTAGCCTTACTCTCGAAATCTCCATCTTTGTGTCACTCGAGGGCCTCGGAAATCGTAGAGCAGTACAACTTTTCGTATAGTTACTATGATTCAAACAAATTTCATTATATGAACAGCATTTTCACCTTATATAAATTCATGGGGTGATCAAACCCACAAAATAATTCAGAAACTCTAAATTTGAATGTTCACCAATTAATCCTCAACCCTAGAGGGTGTTTAATGTTCCATTACTCGGGATTCTAATCATCACCAATCAAAAAAAACAAAAGTAAGAAAAATGAAGAAAGAAATCAAGAGACAAGAAGAGAAAAATCCGCATTTGGAGCTTAAATCTCGCTCAACAAGAACAAACTGAATATCCGAGTACATCACCGAAATCTCTTCAATAGAAATAAAAATCGTCTAAAACTACTCTAAGATCTATTAAAATAAAATCAAGAAGAAAAACCAAGAAAATGGCGCTTTAGAGAGAGAAAAACCCATGAGAGAGAAAATTCAGATTTTTAGCTTCAATCTTTGTTTGAATCTTAGTGAAATCTCGACCCTCGTTATAAGACTCAAATCTCTTCACAGAAATAAAAATCGCTCTAAAATCTAAAACAATCAAAAATCTCGTTAAAAAACTGAAAAAAATGTGTAGCCTAGAGAGAAACCCCATGAGAGAGGCTCTCCAATCTTCCCGCTGCCCTATTTACCTAGAAAACGAGTATATATATAGTCCTAGGGTGAAATGGGCTTGAAAGTAGGTCAAAATATCACTTTTCGGCCTTTTTTAGGTTTTTGTAGCGTTTTTGGTCGCAAAAGAACAAACTGGTCGCCACAAATTTACTTAGGTCGCGACCAAGTTCCTGGTCGTTACACACCCGTCGCGAACAAGCTTTCCGGTCGCACACAATTTCCGTCATACCAAGTTTTTGACAAGAATCGTTTTTCTTCTCCAATCTGTCTGGCCATAACTTCTCTGCTTTAACTCGGATTTGGGCGTGGGAGTACTCGTTGGAAAGCTCTTTGAATGTAGAATGCAAACATGATGGAATTTGAACCATTTTTTGTTCCATATGGTACATAAAAATTCATCTTTCCAATGGCGCGCTATGATACTCTCAGTTGACCCTTCTTTTGAAAATATATTGCCTATTTCTTTCCAAATCACTCGCTTTTCATCAATAATCCTACAAAAACTAAGTTTAGAGGAATTTTATGATTTTACATGAATATGGATATAAATGCACAAAATAACATGTGAAATGAATCTCAAAACATAGATGAGTTTTACACTCATCAAACACCCCAAACTTGAAATTTTGCTTGTCCTCAAGCAAAGAAAAGAAAGAAGTTGCTTGTCCTCAAGCAAATGAAAGAGAGTTCATTTCACCCTTTTATTTAACCAAACCGAGTAGTCAAGCTTTGCAAGGGTATGTGATATGTGTCTCAAGAATCACTCCTTACAAGGAATATAGAGAATATGATCATGATAATTTATTTATTTTAATAGTGAATTAATCTCATAATAGACAAATTTAGATCATGGTTCTCACTTGTGTGTGTGTGTGTGTGTGCAGTCTTCCCCTATCCAATCAATTTGCAAGTTAGATGAGTTTATGAGAATTGAGATAAGTACGTGGATCTCCTAAGATAATTTATTTAGGTTCCATAGGCTTGTTGTTCTTATCACTCTCCACTAATGTAGGCACACACAACTCTCAAGATCAAGTAGTCTTTATAAGGTTGTAATGTAAGGCTTGGGTAAGGGGTAGTTGAGTAGTCATTTTAGGCTAAAACTTACCCAAACATATATATTTTTCTGCATTGACAGCTCCTACTCCATCCTGATTCTTACCATCAGCATTGTGACACTCTCAAACACACCAAGAAGCCTTTTGCTTTAAGACAAGGTTATTAGAGTGGTGCAATGTCAAAACCCCTTTAAGCTTTCTACCAACCCTTAGCGAGCTTTAAATCAATAGCTCCCGCACTCACCTCGGCCTTAGGGTACTAGGTGTTGAGACACCCCTTAGATTTACTTGCTCTTAGTGGAAGGAAGGCTACTTAGGCTAGACTCACTCCTCCTGACTTTTTATTGTATTTTTGCTTCTTTTACACTTCTGATATTTTTCTGTTTTTTTTTTTTTTGTTTTTTGTTTTGACAACCTCTTTTGATTTTCAACTAACTCATTTCAATTAATTTGGGAGTTATTTTTCCATAGGAAAATAACTCCCCTTAAACTTGCTCCTCACCACATTTCTCAATTATGTTCAAATCCTCATGTTTTGGGTGAGTTTGGTTATTTATTGAGGGATAGTGATGTATAGGAAGGTTATTGGCTTCAAACTTGGTTTTTTTTTTTTTTTTTTTATAAACAGAATTTTGGCTTTTTAAGGCTCAACATCTTGGTACTAGAGGAATATGCATGTGCATATTAATAGGGTTAGCTTGAAAGGCACAATCTTTCCAAGGATGGCCTATATCATTTCTCAATTGTTGTGTTGCCTAGATTTCACCTGCGATAATAGAACAAGTTCTAGAACCTATGGAGATCAAAATTAGATGGATTCTCATAAACTTTCTCTAACCCAAGCAAAACTCGCTGCGGGTACTTAGTGACCACATGCATGGATTTTAAGAAACCAATGACAACAGCCTATTAAAGAGATAACTCATTAAGCATTGTCCTATTATCTCTAATATTGTCCATATGCCAAGGTTCATTTATGGTCCTTATTGACATCACACAACAACTCCAAGAAAAACTCAATTAATCAATAAACTCTAACTAAAAAAAAATATACCAACTAAGATGTAAGTTAGAAGCATCAAAACAAAGTCATTATCCGTAAAAGAACCAGAAAATTTCATCCTCAAAGTTGTCATTTGTAACATGTGGGTGACATGATAAACTAAAAAAAATAAACACCCCAAACTTTGAGATGAACATTGTCCTAAATGCTCCAGCAATGAGCAAAAGGAAGCAATAAAGCAAAAGGGTAATAAAGAGAGTTGGGAAAAGTGAACTCCCTTTGTAGTCTTAGTTACTTTGAATAGGAACTTTGATGATTTTCAGACATTGACATTGTGTACTACCCTTGATACAGTCTTTTGCTTCTTTGGAGCCATGAAAGTGGCTTTGCATTTTCTCAAACACTTGGTGTACTCTTTCCACTTCAAATGAGTGAGTTTTGATTCTTCAAACCTTCAATACATGCAAATCACTCCACAATCAACAATGATCCACAAAGAACCCAAACAAACAACTAAGCACAAAATTTTCTTTCCATTGTAACTCCTCTTGATGATTGGAATGATGGATGGGAAATTGGGGTTCAACAAAGGTAAGTTTGTTGGTTTGTGATGGGTTTTGAAGCTTGAAGCTGATGGAGATGGATCGGGGAGGAATGTGATTTAGGATTTGAGTGGATGGGAGATGAATTTGAAAGTGATTAGAAGTTGCAAGGGTTGGAGGGAAAGAGTATGGCAGGATATAGTATAAAGTAGGAAGAAGAAAAATGGGTTTTAAAGGGTTAAAAAGCCTCTGTTGTGACTGGTGCTGGGTCACGTCAAGAATTTCCGTCAAGACTTCGCTTTTTATCCAACTTGTTATACTCATATATCCTTTATTTTAGCTTGGAATTTGATGTGTAAGGACTCCTTGGAAAGCTCTTTCAAAGTAGAATGTTCTCATGGGCTGAGGTGAACCATTTAGAGCCTCAATCAATACAGAAAAATCAGAATGTTCAATGCTGTCTAGTGTGATGATTTCTTGACTCCTTAGGTTCTCCTTGCTTTGTCTCTTGCCCATATCACTTGCTATCCTTCATAAGTCCTTCATGCTTATATATTCTCTCAAATTCCTCCAATAGCTAATTCTTAATGCTTTCATTCATGCTTAAACTCATCTCTTGTCTTCAATTCTCCTCAAGCATGATCATGAACCTTCCAACTTTATATTTCAGTTCAATTTGGTTCTTTTCATCTCAAAAACCTGAAATTTGATGAACATCTCCACTCCATTTTTTTTCACACTTCAAGCACTATAATTACATCAATCACTTTCCAACTTTGCCTTCAGCCTGCAAACTAGTCATGACAACATGTTGAGCTTCAAACTTACCTTATTCTGAAAACACTAACAACAAAGTTAAAACACTGTTGGAATTTTCATCCCAACAGTAAAAAAAAACATAAACAAATAAAGTAAATAAAAATAGAAAAAGAAAAAAAAAGAGAGGATAGAATCCTTATTACTTAACTTGGGTTGCCTCCCAAGAAGCTGCTCCGTTTTTAGAGTCCAGCTAGACTCGTTGGAAAAGTACTAGTGCTTCCATTTGACCAATCATTCATCTTAGAAAGCACTTCCTCTTCATAACCATTCAGCTCAAGGATGTTTTCTTTCAGATTTGAATAGGGGGGAAATAAACTCAAAATGCCCTTTAATTATGGTTGTCGGGTTCAAATTAATACTTTCTTTAAAACAAATTTCTATGTGATGTAGATAAATTCATTTATGCTTAAGGACTGCTTCAAACTTCAGGCCTTGATGTCAATCCATGTCACTTCAGAAAGAAGTGGTCTTCTTAGTATATAAGAATTTTGTAGATCCCCTTCAATGCCCCAAGTCACAAAATCCATGGGGAAGGTAAATGTGTCAATCTTCACCAAAATGTTTTCAATAGCCATTACTTGACTTACTTCTTCAAATTTCAGTTTATCCAATAATGACTCTTCATCATCTAAGTTGTTTAGAGTGCTTTGTTCTCAATTTCCAACTCATTTCACCTTCTTCCACAGATTTCAGGATAGGAAATTTCGCACACTCGCTCAAAGGAGTATCACGCATCTACTGATTTGGCAAAGTGTTACTAGGAGAGGTCCTAGAGAATTTTTCCTTGAATGCTCGACCAAGTGTCCCATTTGAGCTTCTTAGCATTTTTCAATCTAAAGACTGTCGACTCGAAGGCATCTAAACTGAAATTTCTGCTCATGAAGATTAATCATCTTCTTGTTCCCTTCCATGTCGAGAAAAATCAAGCCTCCCAACAGAGACAACTCTTCTTCCTCTTGAAATGTGGGATTTGAACTCCCTTGATAAGGTAATACTCCTTGTTCCATGAGTGAGTCATTGTGAATTCTTTGGTCCAATTGATTAAGAAGTAGTTCAAGCTTGGCTTCTATGGAGGCAAATCTATCTTCTATTGAATGTTCCTCCATAAGTACCAACAAATAAGAAGAAAAACAAAAGAAAATAAACTACAAAATACTAATAAAAAAATTAACTAAGAAACAAATCACAACCAAAAAGATAAAAATAAAATAAAATTGCCTAAATTCAGCAAATCATCTGCTTTTTCAGGGAATGTCAACTTCCAATGAGAGAAAGTGAACCGCTCCAATCCCCGGCAACGACGTTAAAAACTTGTAAAGAGACCAAATGATGTATATGTGAAAATATGGCCAAGGGAGTAAATGTGGTAAATACTCAAAACCGATGAAACAAAAGTGTACTAAACCGAAATGAAAAGTATTACTAACACTCAACCCCTTTCCGCAAGTGCATCGGTCATACAAGTAATAAAGTGGACTCAGAGCCGATACTGTACCCACGAGGATTGTAGGTTCTCTCTAATTGGAATTTGATCACCCCTGGGACATAGTTTTCTTCTACTATTTAGGCGATCAACAGATGTGGAATAAAATCAATTTAATTGAAACAAAAACTGACTTAAAACTAATCCTAAAAATCTACCAAATAAACAACTACTTAATTCTAAAAGGTATGAAGAGAGTCACTAGGGATTGGGATAATTATTTACAAAACAGTTTGCATTTCCTTGAAAGCGCAACAATTGTAAGTTGAATGCTAGATTTGTCCAAGAGCAATGTAGTATAGCTTGGATTTCTCCATACACCATACATTTCACTAGTTAGAGATCCATATTCCTTTTCAGGACAAATGGGTCTAAATAGCTACTTGTAAAATTTGGCACTCTAAGATTTGATTGTTTTTCTTTTTCAATACTTCACAACCATTTCTCAGATCAAGAATTTCGCTCTATAGACAGGATAATGCAAGCCTTCTCCAATGTAATTGGTATCTCGTCCTTCAAATCTAATAAAATTTTCTATCTCCTTGATTAGATCTTTACTAACATGGGATCAAGATCCTTTCATCAGACTAAGGAGAAACCTCTGATCAACTAAATTGATACACCACATCTAATTAATCCTCACAACCATGAGTAAATAGTGATCTATCAGCAATTTTTCAGAGTTCATTAGTTCCAAGATATTATTAGTCTAACATACCCCTAAGTTACCGCTCTTACTCAGAATCTCCATCTCCGTGTCACTGCAGGGCCTGAAATCGTGAGCAAAGATACAACTTTTTGGGTATGTTACGACGATTCCAAACAACATATGAACAGCACTCAATTATATAAATCTCAAGATTCAAACCCACAAATAATTGAGAAACTCGCAACTGAATGTTCAAATAATCCCCAACCCTAGAGGGTGTTTAATGTTCCATTACTGATTCCAATCATCACCAATCAAAAAGTAAGAAAATGAAGAAAGAAATCAGAGACAAGAAGAGAAAATCCAGATTTGAGCTTTAAATCTTCGCTCAATAAAGAAATAAATTGAATATCTAAGTACAACACCGAAATCCTTCAATAGAAATAAAATATGCCTCTAAAACTACTCTAAGATCTATTAAAATAAAATCAAGAAAGAAAAACTAAGAAAATGGGCGCTTTAGAGAGAGAAAACCCATGAGAGAGAGAAAATCCGCATTTACTTCAATCTTTGTCCGAACCTTAGTGAAATCTGAATCTCTCAAGTATTCAAGACCGAAATCTCTTCAATAGAAATAAAATCGTCTAAAACTACTCTAAAATCTAAAACAAATCAAAACTGCTAAAACTGAAAATGGGTAGCCTAGAGAGAAACCCCATGAGAGAGGCCTCCAATCTTTCCCACGCTCTATTTACCTAGAAAACGAGTATATATATGGTCCTAGGGTGAAGTGGGCTTTGAAAATAGGCCAAATATCACTTTTCGCCTTTTTAGGTTTCTCGCAGCTGCTTTTGGTCGCAAACAAAGAACCGTCGCCACAAATTTATTTAGGTCGCTGATTTCAAGTTCCCTCGGTCGCGACACAATTTCTCGTCGCTACTCAAGTTTTCGTCAGACACAATTTCTCGTCGCGACCATGTTTTCGACAACAACTCGGTTTTTCTTCTCTCCAACTTGCTCCGGGGCCATAACTTTCTGCTTTAACTCGATTTGGGCGCAGGAGTACCGTTGGAAAGCTCTTTGAATGTAGAATACAACCATGATGGAATTTGAACCATTTTTTGTTCCATATGGTACATAAAAATTCATCTTTCCAATAGCGCGCTATGATACTCTCAGTTGACTCTTCTTTTGAAAATATATTGCTTATTTCTTTCCAAATCACTTGCTTTTCATCAATAATCCTACAAACCAAGTTTATGAAATTTCAGAGTTTTACATGAATATGGATATAAATGCACAAAATAACATGTGAAATGAACTCAAAACATAGATGAGTTTTGCACTCATCAGTGCATACTTAAGCATACCTCATGCTACCCACAATTGAAAAATAAGGAACTGCTTTCATTTGACCTCTCTCAATATCATTATGAGGAAATTTGCCTTTGCAAAACCTGTCACTCTTCACAATTAGCGCCTTAACAAAAGAGCAGGATTGCATAATGAACATTTTTAGAATGCGTTCAATATACGTTTGTTGAGAAAATCTTAGAATGCCATTAGGTTTGTTGCAAAGCATCTGTATGCCTAGAACATAAGATGCTTCCCCAAGATCTTTCATATCAAAATGACCAAACAATAACTGTTTTGTCTCAACCAACATATTTGTATCATTGGATGCGAGCAAAATATCATCTACATATAAGACTAAGAATATGTATTTGCTCCCATCGACCTTCATATGTATGCATTAATTGGCAATGTTCTCCTTGAAACCATTGGCGGTGACAACTTCATCAAACTTGAGATACCACTGCCTAAAAACCTGCTTTAGACCATAAACGGATTTCTGGAGTTTACACACCATGTGTTCCTTACCAACTTCCTTGAAACAAGTAGGTTGAGACATGTAAATATTCTGAGCTAAGTCTCCATTCAAGAAAGTTGTCCTCACATCTATCTAATTCAACTCCAAGTCAAAATCAGCCATTATAGCCATAATAATGCGTAGAGAGTCTTTAGTGGACCTGGGAGAGAAGTTTTCCTTGGAATCAACACCTTCTCATTGACTATAACTATGACGGCCCGCGTCGCCATACCTGACCCGGCCCGAAGGCCGAACCCGAGGACGCGGTCCTCACTTTTTTTTTTTTTAATCATTTTGAATAATCCAAATACAATTACTTTTCTAAACATATTACAAATACTCAATGAAAATATATATACGTAAATACCACTTTAACATAAAGAGGGCCCATCATTTGATCACAAAACTCTTTTTCATTCGATTTGGCATTTCATGCCCATTTGGTTCATTTCCCACCTTTATACAATGCGGCATTACAAACCATTTTCAATATCAAAATATTTAAAAAATGGTTTTGTACAAAAAAAGTCAAATCAATTTCATGTATGCACGTGACGGAGCTTTACTTATCCTCCGTGTGACTTTGATGATGACTTTGATTCACTGCGGTCTACGTCTTCATACCTATTCACTTGCACCGATGATAAAACAACACGCTAAGCATTTCATGCTTAGGTTCGTTACGCTCTCTCTTCCATTTCGCTTAACACAAATCATGCAATTTTTCTAAACAATGCTTTTTAACCTTTTTGAATGATCAATGCAATACAATACATATATTCATTTCTTATACATTCATTTAAAGTTTATTGATCATTCCAAATATGCACTTTCATATGCGACAACTCATTCAAAACACAAATCAGGCATTTCATAATTTTCTTATCATTTTGTCCTTAAACGAATTTACCCAATGTTTTTAGTGCATAGGATAATTGAGTCATCCGCACGGTCCTATTGGGCTACAGGCCGATATAAAAATATTTTGTTTTATAACACAGTACGATCCCGATAGGCCGCTGACTAGTTATTAAAAATCAATTCGTGAACACTATCAATATTGTCTCGCTGGGCTACGGATCGGAGTGACACATCATTACGTTTGTTTGCAGTAATGATAATTTAACCCTTATTGGTATACCAATCTATCCTTAACTCTAATTTAACGATTAACATTCTAATAAGGGCTCCAAATCATTCATAAGAAAACATACAATATAGTATGTACATTTATACAAACAATTCATTTTCAATATCTATGCAAATTTTCATATGCAATCATTTCACAAATAATTGCCTTAAAACAATTAAAACAAATCATATAGTTTTTTCTTATAATCATTTCAGCAATTCAAATAATTTTGTAATCATTCAAACACTTTAGAATTAGAGAAAGCAGGAAGGGGAACAACCAAAAGATTGTCCTTCGATTCCGTCCCTGAATCTCGACTCAACTTAGCTTCTCTTTCTCCTTGTTAGCCCCTAATCCATCAAAAATGACAATCATATATTAGTTGGGTATTCTAAGGTTTCTATTTAGATCTTATTTCTACCTAATTTCCTTCCTGGGCATTGTTGTTCCTTTCATTTTCCCCATTTCATCCTGTACATTCTATCATTATTTTGTGCATCGATATGCCTCATTTCAATACACTTAGTTTGATTGAGTTCAAATCTGGATACACTATTTTGTGGTACATTAGTCTCTACTCAGAAGTCTAGTTTACTATTTAGTTCTGAACTCACTCAATTCGATGAGTGATGGTTAAGGTATACCTAAATATCAAAATCAAGCTTCCAAACACCAAAATCGGGATAGAATCGTCAGATCGACCGAAACATAAAGACTCAGCTGATGAATTTCTGATCAATAGGTCCAGTTTTCTTGATACATCTTATTTAAGGAAGATTTGAATTCTCCTAAGCCTAGTTTACCTAGAAATTTTGAACACGCAGCCTTACGAGTGATGACTGAAAGAGGCCAAACAAAATACGGGTTTCTGGGAAAATTTTAACATATCTCCCCTAAAACACAACATTTCTTCCTTTGCTACAAAATTCCTCATTTAGACCACAACTAATCGAAACAAATCAAACAACTTAGAGCAACCAATAAAACACTTTTATTCAAATTTCAGTTTTCCCAACCCAAACACAAGAAAAGGGGGGGTTGTGGTTCGGGTTTACTTACCTCAAATCTCTTTCAATCTTCTTCGTTCTTCTTCTTTCTCTTTTTGATCACCTAAATCCTTGATCCTATAGAGGAAAATCACAAAGTTCTTCTCTTCTTCCTCAACCATAGTATGCCCTAGCTCTCCTCTCCCCTTTGCCTAAAATATGGGTTATGACATTCAAAGACCAAAAATTGGTCTTTTGTCCATTACATGATTATCAGTCATAAGCTTCATCATTAGCCTCCTATTCTCATTTTTGCATTTTTATGTTTCATTTTCATTTCATTTTCAATACATTTTGTATCACATTTTTCATTTTGGCATTTACATCTTCATTTATACATTCCTTGGTCCTTATTTGGCATTTTTATTAAATTTATTTGGCTCTTGTATTTTTGTTTTATCATTTTTTCGCTTTTAGTCATTTAAACTCCGTGAAAAATATAATTCTATTCTATTTTACACTTAAAACATATTATAAAAACTGTTAGGTATTTTTAGGGTGTTACAGCAACTCTTAGCCACAATCTTGGTATATCTCCCTATTTGTCCCTTAGCATCACTGCCAATCTTGTCACCATTTGCACCCAATGGGTCTACAACCTCTAGAACTCCTGCAACAAAGATCCAAATAAAAATGCCTTATTATGATGGGAATTCATCTGTTTTCATCAGATCAATCCAAAGTTGATTGATGACAAGTAATGGCTCTTTGTAGGTAGTTCATTCCGAATATGATCTCCACACTCACTCGTGCTCTTGCAAGTAGACACGATGACATCTGGGGCTTCTAGGTCTATTTTCTCAATTAGTTCATTATCAAGAGTGGCTATTGGATGCTAGCCAACAATAAGGCCATTGATCGGAATGGTGGCGATAGGCATAGGTATATATACTAGATGTTTTTTTAACACAATTTCTCTTGGCCCTTGACTAGTACCAGTATCATCCTCAAAATGGATAGCTCGATCTAACCTGTTCATTTTTGGTAGTAAAAGATGGGTATTGAAACATGGAGCCTCTGATCCCAATAAAATAACCAATGAAGTACTTCAATTGATAATCTTTAGCTAATCTTCGATTGCGGGTTGTATGGTCTCACTTACGCTTTACGGACCTAAACATGGAAATGATGAAGACTAGGCTTCTTTAGTGACCATAGCTCATATGCAGTCTTAGGAACAAACTTATTAGGCACTTTGTTAAAAATATAAGTTGTAGTTTTCAAAGCTTCATCCCATAAGAACTCAGGTAGTCAAGAATTAACAATCATACATTGCATTGTATAAAAAAGCGTGCAATTTCTCCTCTCCACAATCTCATTATGTTGAGGAGTACCAGACATTGTATACTAAGCATCAATGTCACACTCTTAAAGTCACTTCTTAGATGGTCCAGGGTTGCGTCCTGTCTCATCATATCTACCATAATACTCACAACCTTTGTTAAAGTGAGTACTTTTCCAATGAGTCTAGCTAGACTCTAAAAACGGAGCAACGTCTTGGGAGGCAACCTAAGCAAAGTAATAAGGATTCTATCTACTCTCTTTTCCTTTGTCTATTTTTAGTTATTTTATTTTTTGATGTTTTTTACTTATGGGTTTAAAATCCCAATGGTGCTTTAACTTTGTTTGTTAGTATTTTCAGAATAAAGTAGGTTTGAAGCTCAACATGTTGTCATGACTAGTTTACAAGAGCAAAGGCAAGGAGTTGGAAAGTGGTCGATGTACTTATAGTGCTTGAAGTGTGAAACATGGAGTTGAGATGTTGATCAAATTTAAGGTTTTTGAGATGAAATGAACCAAATTGAATTGAAATATAAAGTTGGAAGGTTCATGATCATGCTTGAGGAGAATTGAAGACTTTTCTTGGAGCATGGTTGGCACATATTAGTTTAAGAGGTGAGCTTAAGCATGAATAAAAGCATTAAGGGTTTCTATTGGAGGAATGAGAGAATATAAGCATCAAGGACTTAAGAAGGATGGTATGTAACATTCCTTAAAAAAATACCTTAAATGGGCTTTTATAACATGTTCAGGGTGTAAAATAAATTAAATTATATTTTTTCTGGAGTTTAAATGGCTAAAATCGAAAAAATGATAAAAACCTAGAAATTTTATAGGAGCCAAATGTCAAATGAGGAACTAAGGGTCATTAATGGGTAATGTAAGTGCCAAAGTATAAATGAAATGAAATGAAGTGGGAAATGGAAATTGAAAAATGAAGCTTTAAAGTGAGAAAAATGAGAAAAATGGGAATTAGTGTGTAGCCAAACAAGGATTAGTGAATGATTTTGATTAAAAGACCAAATATTGATCTTTGAGATGCTTTTTGCACATTTGGCAAAAGAAGGGGAGAGAAAGTGCTAGGGCTTTTTCGGTTGTGAGAGAGGGAGGAAGATTAGTGGTCTTTGCTCCATGAAATCAAGGACAAGGTGGATCAAGAGGAAGAAGGAAGATTGGTGCTGAAGAATCAAAGATTTAAAGCTAAGGAATCAAACTCTAACTTTCCTTAATGTTGTGTTTCAGTTTAGAAAGAACCTGCTGGTGTTAAAAATGATGCTGATTGTTTATTTTGGGCTGGGGTTGTCTAAGTTGTTATATGGTTGTTTGGATTGGTGTTAAGGAATTTTTGTATAAAGGAAATATTGGGTTTTTAGGGGAGATGCTATCAAAAATTTCAAAATCCATGTTTTTGTTTTGGCCATAACTTGGCCATCACTCATCCAAATTGAGTGATTCAAATTTATAGGTAACCTATACTTCTAGGAGAACAAATCTCCCTGAAATAAGTGTACCCAAATTTGGACTCCATTAGACCTAGAAATTCATCAAAGTGAGGCTCTGTTTTAGGGTCAATTTTGGTTCAGTTCTGATATAGTTTTGGTGTTTTAGAACAATTTTAGTATTTAGGCCATAAGTTGAGTTTCACTCATCCAAATTGAGTGATTCAAAATTCTGGGTAAATTATACTTCTAGGAGAGCAAATAATCCTGAAATAATTGTATCCAAATTTGGACCCCATTAGACCCAAAAATTCGTCAAAGTGAGGCTATGTTTTCGGGTCAATTATGGTTAAGTTCTGATATAGTTTTGGTGTTTCGGAATAGTTTTTGTATTTAGGCTATAAGTTGAGTTTCACTCATCCAAATTGAGTGATTCAAATTTTTGGGTAAACTAAACTTCTAGTAAAACAAATTTTCTTGAAATAAGTGTATCCAAATTTGGACCCCATTAGACCCGAAAATTCATCTAAAGGGAGCCTTGTTTTTAAAGTGTGTTCTGAAATAATACATGTAGCAATCCAAGATAATCAGAGCAAATGTCCAAATTAGTTGTATTCAAATTTCTGAATAAAATAGATTTATAGAGGAATAATGGAATTGAAGGAAGTTGGGTAAAATATGACTCATTTGTTCCCAGAAAAATTTTAGAAGTGAAGGTGTGTTGGGTAGAAAACAACCATAACTAAAAACCTAAATAAGCCAACTGATGATTGTTAATTGTATTGGAATAGGGGTTGACGAAGAGGAAAACTCGAATTGATCAAGATTCTGAGGATATGAATCAAGTGCAACAAGCTTTTTGGTTTGTTCTTTGACTCTCTCTTTTGTTTCCATTTTGGAGTTTGTTCTCCATTCATTCTCTTCTTATTTCAAGTTTTACTTATCATTGTTCTATTATTGAAATGGATTTTCAATAAACCGCATATTGAAATGTTTTAATTGGATTGAGGTAAATTAATTGTGAAATGATTTGGCATATGAAAAATTGCATGAGTATTGAAAAGGAATTATTTTTATATAGATGTATATACTATATTGTATTTTGCTATGAATGATTCAAACGCCCTTATTAATGTTAACCATTAAATTTGGAGTTAAAATAGATTTGCATACTACTAAGGGTCAAATTAGCAAAGACTACGAATGAACATAATGATATGTCACTCCGATCCAGAGCCCAAATGAGACAAGATTTCAGGTAGTGTTCACGAATTGATTTTTTACTAACTAGTAAGCACCTTAACGAGACTGGCATCGCGGTTATGCAAAACCAAAATGTTTTTATATCGACCGTAGCCCAAGCACAGACCGCGTTTGACTCTCGTTATCTCACGCAATGAAAACATTCGTCCTAAATTGCTTAAGGGCAAAATGATAAGAATATTTGTGAAATGCATGATTTGTGTTTTGAATGATTTATTGCATATGAAAGTGCATATTTGAATGATCAATGAACCGTGAAATGAATGTGGTTATGAATGAATATATTATCAGATTGCATTGATCATTCAAAAAGATTGAAAGCATGGTTTAGAAAAATTGCATGATTTGACTTAAAATGAAATGGAAGAGAGTACTATATAGAACCACTAAGCATGAAAATGCTTAGCGCGTTGCTTTTATCATCGCATAAGTATCGAGTGAACAAGTACGAAGACGTAGACCGCGGTGAATCAGAGTCATTGTCAAAGTCACAAGGAGGATAAGTAAAGCTTCGTCACATGCATACATGAAATTATCAACTTATTTTGTACAAACACTATTATGAAAATTGAACTTTGATTATGTATTGTAAAAATTTGGATATTGAAATACACAATGCCGCATTGTATAAAGGTGGAATGGAATCAAATGGCACATAGAAATGCTGAAGATCGGTTTGAAAGAGTTTTGTGATCAAACAGATAATCTCTTTATGTTAAAGTGGTATTTACGTGACATATATTTCATCTAGTATATTTGAAATGTATGGAAAGTTAATCAGATTCTCGGACATTCAAACGATTCCAAAAAAAAAAAAGAAGAGTGAGGACCGCGTCCCCAGGTCTGGGTTTGGCCTTTGGGTCGGGTCGGTTACGATGGTGCGGGCCGTCACAACAAGTCATATGGGCAGGAGACTAAGCAAGGAGAACCTAAGGAGTTAAGAAATCATCACATTGGAAAGCACTGGACATTCTGATTTTTCTGTATTGATTGAGGCTCCATATGGTTCACATCAGCTCATGATCACATTCTACATTGAAAGAGCTTTCCAACGAGTCCTTACACGTCCAATTCTAAGCTAAAATGAAGGAGATATGAGTATAACAAGGTTGACGAAGAACAAGGGGTGTTGAGAAGAATTGCTTAACGTGACCAGCACCACTGTCACGAAAACTAAGGCTCCAAAATTCCTTAAAACCCATTTTTCTTCTTCCTACTTTACACTCTATCCGGCCATATTCATTCCCTCCACCCTTTGCAACTTTTAACCACTTTCAAATTCATCTCCCATCCACTCAAATCCTAAATCACATCCCTCCCCAAACCATCTCCAAGCTTCAAAACCCATCACAAACCCACAAACTTACCATTCTTGAACCCCAACTTTCCATCCATCATTTCAAGCATCAAAGAGGAGTTACAATGGAAGAATTTTTTGTGCTTTGTTGTTTGCTTTGGGGTTCTTTGTGGATCATTGTTGATTGTGGAGTGATTTGCATGTATTGAAGGAGGTTTTGAAGAATCAAAACTCACTCATTTGAAGTGAAGGAAGTTGGTGTACACCAAGTGTTTGAGAAAATGCCAAAGCCACTTTCATGGCTCCAAAGGAGCAAAAGAGTGTATCAAGGGGTAGTACACCAATGTCAAGGTCCAAAAATCTTCAAGGTTCCTATTAAAAGTGGCCGAAACTAGAAAGGGGAGTTCACTTTTCCCAACAATGAGAAAAAGTAAGCAATAAAGTAAAAGGGCAATAGAGTGAACTCCCCTTTGCATATGATAACATTGAGGATGAAATTTTCTTGTGGTTTTATGGATGATGACTTTGTTTGATGGTTTCCAACTTACATCTTAGTTTTGTTTTCTTTTCACAAACAGAGTTTACTCACATGCACTCAAAAACAACAAACTGTATCTAATATATTGTATTAGATCTACTCATTGAGTAAATGACTGATAGAAACTCATTATTACCACTTATTGGGATCTCTATCACACCAAAACCCACTTTTTAGATTCAAAGGAAAAATGTCAGTTTATATTGTTAACCATAAAAATTTTAAAGTTTGAAAACCAAAACATAAAAAATAAAAAACAGTGTCCAGAGCATCCTGTGAGTTTTGCCCGAGTAGTCAGATGTCAATGAGGACCACAATGAAACCCTTGAGATATGGACACATAGAGATAATAGGACTTAAAGCTTGATGGGTTATCTCTACAGGGGCTATTTAATACTGGTTTCTCAAATCCACGCACTTGGTCACTATACATGAAAAAGCAATTTTTGCTTGCTAGAAAATATTGCAACATGTTGTGGTCCATTCATATTTGATCTCCATAGGTTCTAGAACTTGTTCTATTATCGCTTGAGGCGAAATCCTAGGCAACACAACAATTGAGAAATGATATAGGTCATCCTTGGAAAGTTTGTGTCTTTCAAGCTAACCAATTAATATGCATATGCATACTCCTCTAGTACCAGAATGTTGAGCTTTAAAGAGCCAAAATTATGTTCATAAGAACTAAGTTTGAAGCCAACAATCTTCCTATACATCACTATCCCATAGTAAAGAACCAAACTCACCCATAACATGAAGACTTGAACATAATTGAGAAAATGTGAGCGAGGCCCAAGTCTCTGAGGAGCTACGGAAAAATAAATCTCAACTCAATGAGCTAGATGCTTGAAAATCAAAAGAGGTTGGTGAAATGGGAAGGAGGAAAGAAAGAAAACATAAAATATCAAGTGGAAAGAAACAAAAAATAGAATAAAAGCTATACGAGGAGGAGTCTGTGTCCTTTCCCGGGAGTAAGTAAATTTTAAGGTGTCTCAACACAGCCCCTAAGGCCAATTGTCTATATGAGCACCAACCGCCCAAGGGCTGGGTAGAAAGCTTATGGGGTTTAGACTCCAATCCATCAACCATCCCCAAGAAAAAGGCTTTACAGCGTTTGTTGAAAGAATGAAGACTGAGGTGTCTATAAAGGTGATATGAAGGGTATGGAATGATATGCACCCACTCACTCAGAACCATCCCACTGAGAATACACGGAATATGAGCTACTAATGGAGAAAAGTAATGTGTATGTTTGTAAGTTTTAGCCCCAATGACTACTAACTACCCCTTACAATTCCAAGCCTTACATTACTAAACCCATAAGACCTACTTCGATTCCTGAGGAGTCAGGTGTGCATACATTAAAGGAGAGTGATAAGAACTACAAACTCATGGAACCTAAATATACTATATTAGGAGATCCTTGAACTTATCTCAATTCTCATAAACTCCATATCTAGTATCAATATCAATGTAGATAGAGGAAGAGCGCGACACACACACATTCAGTGAGAACTATGATCTAAATTTTCTATTGGGTGAGACACCCATTACAAAATAACAATTATCTTGATCATATTCTATATATTCTCAGGCAAGAGTAATTCTTGAGGCAACATATCACATAACCCCTTAAACAAAGCTTGATATTTCGCTTGCTGAATAAAATGGTAAATGAACTTTTCTTCCATTGCTTCAAAGAACAAGCAACTTATTTCTTTTCTTCGCTTGAGGACAAACAAAACTTTAAGTTTGGGAGTGTTTGATGAGTGTGGAACTCATCTATGTTTTGAGTTAATTTCACATGCTATTTATAGCATTTGAATCCTCATTCATGTAAAACTCATAACATTTCCTCTAAACTTGGTTTTTTAGGATTCTGGATGAGAAGCAAAGTTTATTCGGGGCAGAAATGAGCAATATATCCCAAAAGGAGAGTCAACTGTGTCTCTACACAGTATCACTGGTAAGATCCCCACCTGTCCAATGTCCAGAATCACCATCCCACCAACCCACCCTAGTTATCAATCATCTCTCCACCAGATCCCACCCCGCTTTCTCTTTTCATTTAAATGAGAATTTATGGCCCCACAAGCTGAGAATGTGTCGTTGTTGAGCGTATCACAGCCGCAACATCGTGTGTGTCAAAGTCGCGACATTGAGTTCCGCACCACTTATAACACTCGGGTATGAATAGAAAGCCCTGAAAATTGCTATTTTGGCCTGTTTTCTTGCCCATTTCACCCTAGGACTATAAATACTCATTTTTTAGATTTTTAAGGCAACAAAGGAGGTGGGAGAACACCTCTCATGAGGGTTTCTCTCTTTGAAACCTTTTCCATTTTTCGTTGCTTAGCTTAGGTTTTGATTTTATCACTTGAGTAGTTTTAAAGGCATTTTTATTTATAAAACAAGCATTCTTTACAGAAGAACCCACTACACGCATATTATATCAAGCTCAAATCACATTGTTCCTTTCTACTGCTAACCCTTATTTCTTTCTCTTTCATTTTTCTTACTTGTTGTTTGATTTTATGATGATTGGAATCCAAGAATGGAACATTAAACTTTAGGTGGGGATTGAATGTTGAACATTCAAACACATCCACTGCCCATCATTTCCCAAACAATCAGAACTAAAAACCCAACTGTCCTCCAGAATGAACCTGCTCTGGCATCAGAGAGATTCCACATCCCCACAGATTCATTCAGGTTGATCATATGCCTTTGAGTTTAATGCTTACAAATATCACACACTCCACAGAGGAATGAGTGCAACTTAGCATGATATACTGATTTTTTTAAAACTTAATATGTCTTGAGTCACCATGGAATAATCATGGTGATGTTCTTAACTTTATCATAATTTAGCTGTCCCTTTTGAGTGACAGCAAAAGTGTGTTCCCCAGGTATAAGGACCTCACTCTAATGATTTATCGCTTTAATGTTTAGAGGTCTCATCTCAATTTAGAATAATCTTGATCTTGTGTTAGCAAAGATTCTAATCAAGGAGAGAGTATTCTCACCCTAAATTGCAAATTGAGGTCCTAATCAGATTTAGAAATCCTGCCCCCTGTCTATGGGAGTGTTGTTCTCAGTTCAAAGAATTGGGTGATAAGTACTGGTTTAGGAAAGAAATCAAAGTCTTAAAGGGAATCAGATTATAAAAGAAGCACTGAATGAAAAACCACCCAGCTTTAAACGCATGATCCAACAGAAATGTAATGTATTGAATGTATTTCTTGCACCATATCTCAATATACGCTTTGACAAAGCCTGCAGAATCCCATCTTGACATATGTTGCATTTTCAAGGAAATGAAAATTGATTGTTAAATGATTATTCCCATCCCTAGTGCCTATCTTCATAAATTTTAGACTTTAGTAGTTGTTTGTTTGATAGATTTTAGGATTGGTTGATTAGTTTTAAATGAGTTTATGCTTTAGTTAAATTGATCTTAATTCTCATCATATTTGATCATCCCAGATAGTGAATAGCCCTTGTACTGGGTGCTCAAACTCAATTGGGAATAACTTCCATTCCTCACAGAACCCATGTTGCATCCGGATTCCTTAGAGTCCACTCTTATTACTCAGATGACCCGTGCACTTGTAGAAAGGGGTCGAGTGTCGTAACACTTTTATTTAATGGTTTTTTAGTATTCATTCTATTTTTTCAAATCAGTTTTGAGTATTTACCTCACTTTGGCATCCGCCATCTCCATACATCATTTGCTCGATCAATGACTGCACATCTGTCATCATCCCTAAAGTGCATCTAAAAGGTAAAAAGAAGAAAGGGTATGATTATTAAATTCTCTTGATATGATAAAAAACCTGCCCATTTAATTCATTGCTGACTCAAATGTAAAAAAAAAGGGTCTACATATAGAGAAAAAGTCATTCCTAACTGAACAAGTGAGTGCCATAATTGAGAACAAGATCCCGGTCAAATATAAGGACCTTGGATGCCCTACCATCTTTGTTACTATTAGGGAGACACATATAAAGAATACCCTACTTGACCTAGGAGATAGTGCGTTCATGAATCCCCATTCTGTCATTTGTCCACCTGGGCTGGGAGAGCTTTAAACCAACCAATATCATCCTCACTTGGCCGATAAATATGAATCCATAACACTTCTATTCACGTGTTTTATACAAACTTAATGCTAGATTCACACTAATATCTCTAAAGAATGCACTAATCCTTTATTTGAATGTGTTTTGTAGATTTATAATGAAAACCAAGCAAAGATGCGCACAACAAAACGCTGTTATCAATTATAGCAGATGTTCAATCGCGACAAAGGTGTGCTTAGGTGTGACGAATAGCCTTCAAGCCGCGATGAGTTAAACTTCTCCAACCCTAAAAGGTGGTGTTCACACCGTACAAAGTAGATCTGGGGTGACAAACCGAATATGCTACGGGTTCATTGAGATGAAGCGAGGAAACACAGTGACTATGTTAAGTGTCGTCATGATCACATCATGCGACCCAATTACACCGAATCTAAACCAGATTTCCACCATTTGACGGTGCCACGCTTAAAACCTAATCAAAGAATATTTATATCCTAGATTCCTACCGGGCCAGAGAGCAAAGCTACCGCAGATAGTGGCCTAGGGTCGAATCTGGGATGGGTTTTTCAGCGGTGAGCCGCGCTGATCCTAAAATTGTAAGCTTCCACTTTGGATTTGGGGGTTTCTAAACAAGCTGAGAGGCTCAAGATGGCTTGAAAATCTCAGAACTGCAGGAAGTCAGAAGCAAACAAAAGAAATCCTTGAAGCCTCGTGCCACCGGGCTCTAGTTCTATGAATTATAATGTCCCCGGTCCTTTTCTCGTGTTGGAGGCAATAACCATCAACATTCTCTCAACTGATTTTATGCCCAGCCCATAACATCTAAACCCCATGGCAGTTTCTAGTATACAAATATTTATTAACCATTAATGTTTTGAATCAACTAAAACCGACCCTGGATCTAACATGTAGAAGCAAATAAATGGCAAACTGCTAGCATCATGTGGATCTAGCACAAGTATCCACTGAACTCAAAGCTGCTGGGCATCAACACTGGGTACACTACAAGGATCCAAACCTAACGTGGAGATGTAGAGCCCATAAATGATAATACAATGCTTGTGTTGCAACAGAGGACAATAAGCAACCCACCTGCTGCCCAACCCATGCATCCCTCCTCTTCCAGGAGGATGAGAGGTGGGGTTTAGGCCGAGCATCCCTTGAGTTGTCATCCCTGCTGGGTGTTTGGTTTACACCGCTAGAAAGCCGAAAGCGTGTGTCATCTTTGACTGATCATGGATTGACTGATTTGCCGTCAGATCCCGTCACTCACTCACCAAACGCCTTCTTTCCTTCCAGCTCCATGCTGATTTATACTCTTGGTACAAAACTGACAAAAAGTGCTTAAAAAGTATGTCAATATAGTAACAGTATGAAGTCATGTACCAAGTAGTTGCGAAATTCTCATAGTCAAGGTAAATTTAAGTAATATCACAAAAATCTCGCAATGCTATCCTCTAGATTTAGCCTCAATTGCCTTTGCTTTGTTCATGCAGCTTCGAGTTAGGCTTGGGTTCTTTTCATTTGAATTGGCTTAAAGATAATTGTATAATTGGCTTGCAAAACTACAAAAATATCCACAAAATATGATTAGTGGTATAGTAGGGACCTTAATGTGTCAATCACACATCCTATGTCATCATACTGAAGCATGTCCAGTCCCAATGAACAAGTAAGGCACAAAATAGCACTATTTGTGCGCTAATCACTCCCCCTAACCGACACATTGCTAGTCCCTTAACAATGACAAAAAGAAAGAAGAGTAGACAGTTTAAGCTCATGCAAAAGGAATGGTATTTTTAAGAAGGGTATGAGTAAGTACGCTCCTACCCTTAGTGTGAATTAGATTTGAGACCCTACACAACAACCCAGAAGAATAAATGCCATACAGACTAAACACACAACTGATCCACAAACTGAACGACTAAACTTCCACCAAAATCTATGTTTATGTGGATCAGCTTTCAACAATAACTCAAGCAACCGGCTTCCTCCCCAACCAAGCTACCGCTAAACTTCTAGCACCCCCGACCAACCTAAATAAATATGGTTCCACTCTTCTTTTGCCTCATATTTTTGTATCGTAGGATGCAATGCTAAGAAATCGACCTCACCAAAGTCCGTGGTAATGGGGTCCACCGACTCCCAAACCAACTAAGGTTTAGTGGCACTGTCATGAGGATCTCTCACCATTCAAATCCTCGTGGTTTCAAATCTTCTGCACTCCAAATGAATTCGAAATTCAACAACTACGACTATTAAACCTCACCCATCCACCCATGTAGCGAGCACACTAAGTCGGTAGCTCCTAAACTGAACCCAAGGCTTAGGCACTGTGCTTAAAGACTCACCAGAAACCTCGACCATGCTCTAAGCCTCAAGGTAAAGCTTCATGGCTTTTCTTTTTCTTTCTCCTTTTTTATTTTCTTTTCCTCTTCTTTTTCTCTTCTTTTATTTTTTGGAAGACACACTAAGCTTCCTATTATAGGAACCATAACCTTTGATAGGTCAATGAGTCCAGGGTAGGTTTTAGAATGACAAGGGAGTTATGTCCTCAAAGCATATAGTAAAATTGATGTGCATAGTGTGTAATAGCTAAAGGTGGAAGAAAAGATTGAACAACAGAGACTTTCAATTGACCAACCACTTAATCATGCATGGAACTAATCTAGTGTCAATGGCATTGGGCATTGTTTCAATTTTTCAACTTATAGGTTAGGCAAAACCACAAAAAAAATGGGAGCAAAAATGTTGCAAATGAGTTAAGGAACTGAACTGTCAGATATGTATAACAGTGTGTATCACTAAATTTTCAGCTTTTTAAAAAACAACTTTCTCAAAAAGAAGCAAAAAGCAAGCCACTAAACATACAAAATGGGCTTTGCTTACACATGCAGTAGATTCAAAAAGTGTAAAACAACCGGATATCTGTTACTGCAATCCTCCACTAATTCCTGCCCATCGACCGTAATAAAATGGATTGGAAAGGTAGTAGAGCGAAGTGCTAACCACTGAGTCCCTGAAGAGGCGTCTTCGTTCGATTATTGAGGTGTTTGTAGAGGAGTGGCTGCCGCACCGCTTAGTCACACGCATATCCCGCCGCCATACGCTCCCGTCCCCACAGAACAGAAACCGCCCAGACGCATGCGATCCTGAAGGCGGCAGATTTTGGATCTCGCATGAGGATGGCCTGATGAAGTAGAATGGCGCCGTGCGAGCGGCGGCGCCTCACGCGAAGCCATCTCCGCCGCAAGAAGGCTCACGGGCAATGCAAATGATGCCGCGAGTACGGAGAAACATGGGAACTGCATCCATGATGTCGTACCGCGGGTTTCGAACCGTGGATATGCCGCGGAGGTGGTGTGGCATTGCCGCAAACACCACTGTAGGCGCACAAGAACCCGGGGCCCTGAAAAGACAGAGGCAAAGGGGAGCCGGCGCACCAGGAGCCGAGGTGAGACGGTCTCGGGATTGAGGGTGCCGGAGTTCGAGGCCCCCACTGCTCCCACTCGTGAGGGGCCGCTCCCGGCCAGAATACTGAACAGCCAGTCCTGTCCGGCCGGGAAGCGGGGAACAGTGGCCGGGCTCCACAGCAAGGCTAGGCCTCTGTAGTCAACCACATGTCCCCGTCTCTAATTTAAAGCCTCATTGTGGAAGCCCATTCTCAAGCAGTTGGCATAGGGAGTCTCTGGGAATAAACCGAGAGGAGGGACTCACTTCGAGATAGACTTCTTATGATGGACCTTGTCCTCAAAATGAAATAAGGAAGTCAAGTAATAAGCCTTCATCCCGAGATCGAACTAATAGCCTCCGAAATGAAAAATAGGCCTCCAAGACGTCCCTCCTCTCGAACCCGTAAGGCCAAGCGGAAAAGATTAGACCACAGAATGTGATCGATAAGAAGCATACACAGCGGGAGCTGCCTCCTCGACAATAGAACCGATCCGGGTGTGCAATGTCCTCGAAACGAAGACTGCACCATCTCCGGCGGCACGCCACGCCTAGCGGTCAACACACAACCGCCCATCCGTTTTATCTGAATGTTCGTGATGCCCGAGGCCCTCGCATCCCCATCGCTGCCGATGGAGAAATGAAGAGTAGTCGGGTTGACTTCCACGCCATGATGTCATCCGGTGGAACTCCCGATGACCACTCCGAGGTAGAAAAATCTACAAGGTGTCATGAATCGCTCCAGTGGAGCAATCCCCCACGCATCAAGTCTTGAGCCCGAGTCCTTGAAAAGGACGGAAGATCATAATAAACCTCATCATGCAGGTCCCTCTCACTACAATCAGCATTCCTTGGAATAGGGTTGTAGTGGAAGAGTGGCCGCCGGATGATGGAAGCTGGGGACAGGTCCAGAGGAGGGCTCCAGCAGGGCCCTCGACGGGTGGTGATCGTGGCTCCCCGAGGCCCTGAGCCGGAGGACTCTCGGGCTTGAGGTCCGGGCCCTCTTAGACAGTGGGCCCCTCCGAGATGGCCTAGGATGTGGCAGAGAGGGTGGAGTGGGGCCAACCCTAGTGTGGTATCTCCTGGCAAAAGCCACAGAGGAGGAACCCACGGCAAAGACCGCCTCGTAGCGGCAAGTAGGGCAGCCATGGCGCAAGTAGGAGGGGCAGTCAAGGGCGCTGCTGGAGCAACTGGCCGTGGAGCCGCATGGGGAGGAGGAACGAGGCACCTGGGTCGGAAAGCGCTCTCTCCACTCTGCCCACCATACTAGAGCCCAGGTAGCGTATAAGAAAGGGAAGTGGAGGGGAGGGCCTGGGGGAATGAAAGGTTTTTTGCATTAACTAATGGCCTTAAATATTAAATGGCTGGTTCAAAAGAAAGGAAAATTAATGGCATGAGGAACGGCGATTTGCAAATAAGATTTAAGATGAAAGGGCGTAAGGAGATGAACAAAGTGGGACCTTAAGTAAAATTTCAGACTCTGACGGCAATGTCCCACCAAACTGAAAATTTTGCGCGTAAAATAACACCTCGTACCATTGCGATACCTACAAAAAAAGAAGACTAAAATTGTGAGAAACGATTTGTAGGTAAGAAAATTTTTCAAAGAAAAAAAGGAGCCAAAAGTAAGTGAGTCAAGTAAACTCCTAAAAAACAAGAAATGAAAGTAGAAGAAACTAAAACCCTTAGTACTGTAACTCCCAAAGGCTTCGAGATATTGCAGTGTGTTTTACCTCCCAAAAACACAAGACCGATTTGAGCAATCGACTTATGGTCAAGGAGGGGGATCTCCTGGGCCAAGGTTACACCCAGATATGCATGTCACCTTAGCTCCTTTACCTATTATCCTGGAACCCAGATCCCAGATCCACAGTCCACCTGGATCCATCGATGCACTTCTCCTGATGGAAGAATGGGCCACCATCTTGATTAAGCTTGCCTGGAAAGAGGTGGAGCTTGGAGTCATAGAGCAACACTTGGTCTCTTATGTTTGAATGTTTGCAGCCATGTTAACTTCCACCCTTCTGCCATCTTGTCCCATTCAGTAGTATCATTCCTGTTTGAAAATGTCTGGCGAGCCGGCTTCAACCCACTTGGACACATAGTCAACTCCCCACCAAAATGTAGAGGTATCCAAGGGAGGAAGGGAATGGTCCCATGAAATCGATCCCAAACACCTAAAAAGGTTAATCACCAAAACCCAAGAAAGGCATTATGGTGACTATATGAGTCCTTCCTTGAATCTTTGCATTTGTCATTCCTTCACATATAACTCCCAAAAGAGAGGGCCATGGAACTGTGACATTCACAAAGACCTTCCTTCAGTTTCATGAGAAGTAAATGGCCTCCTACATCCATTCTCATGGTACACCCATCTCTCGCTGGCCTCGTTTCAGTAATACACCTCCCACACTCGGCTCAGTAACGCATTTGTATAGTTAGCGGCTCTTCCCAATAATAGAGTGAATCTTTGCAAGAATAATTTCTTGTCTTGTGCTTTCTAATATGTCACAGCTCCTCAGAGCCAAGTAATTTGCAAATGCGAAAGATACTGTGGTGCCTTCTCAACTAGGAGCAATGACTCCTCAAGGAACCTATCATTGATCAAGGGTTGTGAGTATTGTGTGTGATTGTGCATCTCTGATGTTTTGTCTCACAACAACATTCTCCACACCCTTTTGTCCTTGGATTTGGTGTGCCAAAACTTCTTGCAAAGCAGAGAACCCCATCCAGCTTCTGTCCACACCATCTTGGTGAGTTAGTGTATTTCAAGGCCGAGCATCTAATATCACACCGTGATCCATGAATATTATTATGTCGACCCAACCAAATAAGCTCAATTTGTCTAAAGGCATAGACCATTGCCAACGACTCCTTTTCTATGGTTATTGTAATTCCTACATTATCTTACTCGCATAATAGACCACATACGGCTTTCCTTATTCCCTTTGTCCAAGAACTACTCCAATGGCTAGATCACTTGCATTGCACATCACCTCAAAGGGTAACTTCCAATTGGGGGCTCTCACTATTGGTGCAGTGGTCAAATAGGCTTTAAGCTCCTCAAAGCTCTTTTAACAGTCTGCATCCTAAATAAATTTGACATCCTTTTCTAGCAGTTTGTAGAGAGGCTTGGTAATTTTTGAGAAGGCCATGATGAACCTCTTGTAGAACCCTGCATGCCCTAAGAATTGCCTCACAGTCTTGACATTTGTGGGGGAGGACAGTTGGGAAATTAAATCAATTTTTTCCTTATCAAACTTGATTCCTTTTAAAAATAATATCTTGATTACAATTCCCCAGATGGCCAGTAAATTGCATTTTCCTAGTTCGGTCACCGAGGTTTTTCTCTATGCACCTATCTGGAGACAGTTTCAGTTAGAGTTAGGCATTCTTCAAAACTCCCTCCATGAAATTTGTGATATCCTCATGCCTCAGTAATGCACTCTGCCATGTCGTTTGAAGTGCCGAGGCATACATCGAAATGTGGCGGGGCATTACACAGGAGCTAAAGGGCATTCTCTGTGCGATATGTGCCCGAATGGGCATGTAATTGGTCTTTTCCTGGTCATACTGCAACAATTTCAATTTGAAAGTATTCTGAATAGCCATCCGGGAACAGTGAAGAGTGACGAATCCTCTCAAAAGTTGATCCGTGAAGAGGGAGTGAAGTGATCTTCATGATTATATTCGCCTTCTATAATCAATGCATACCCTCCCAGACCGTGGTAGATTGGGCATCTCCTTTTAGATTTATACACCGTGGTTACCCCCGATTTCTTAGGCACCACCTGGGTTAGACTCACCCAGGTGCTATCTAATATGGGGTAGATGATACCAGCCTGCAGCAGCTTTAGGACTTCTGCCCTAACCACTTCTTGCATATGTGGGTTCAGTCTTCTCTGTGGCTGCCTTATTGACTTTGCCTCCTCCTCTAGGTAGATGTGATGGGTACAAACTTCTTCCTGCCAGTTAGTAGTGCACCACCTAGGCTTGCTTGTTCTCCATTCGGATGTGCAGCAGACTACCTTCTTGTGAAGTGATGAGCAGGGATGAAATGACAACTAGACACTGCTCCGGCTCTTCCAAATAGGCATATTTCAACTCCACAGGCAAAGTTTTAAGCTTCAATTTCTAGGGCTCACTTGTTCCTTTCTCAATCATCAAAGGCAAAATTTCTTGTTTCTTCTTCCAATGCCCCTGGACAAGTTTCATGTCCTATGCTTCCTGTAACCCTTCGAATACTGCGCGATTCTTCGGTTAGCATCACGCATCCCACGCTGGTTGCTTTGTTCCTCAGGGATTGTCAATGATGCAAACTTCTTCTAGACCATCTTCCACCGACAGCATGTGATTTTTACTCAAGTGGAAGATGTTAGTACTAAATTCGTGTTTAGAAGGTGAGTTGCATAACACCATTTCGGAGTTGATATGTCGCATTGGAAGTGGCGAAATAGTGCCGAATGATAGGTACATAATTAGCTCATTGCTGGTAGGATTTCTGCAATGTCGAGTACAGCAAAATCTCTTTGGATAATAGAATTTGTCCACTTGTATTAGGACATCCCTTGTCCCCTTTGGTATCTTGATTGATCTATCTGCAAGAGACAGTGTGATAGAGGTGGGCTTTAGTTCTCCCAGGAAACCCAGTATATACATCGAATAAGGAGGAGATTCACACTTGCACCTAGGTCTAGCAGTGCCTTTTCCACACAAAGTGCCTCAATATTAACGAAATGGTTGGACAACCTAGATCTTTTATACTTGTTTTGAGTCTTGCATTGGATAATAGCACTGACTTGCTCAGTCAAGAAGGCCTTCTTGTCAACATTCAACCCTCTTCACGCTACACAAGTCCTTAAATTTTTGCATAGGTGGGACTTGTTTGATCATGTCAGCTTGGGGGATGTTATACTTGCCCGCCTCGGCACTTCTAATTTCGACTGATTAATAGCCTTCTTTTTGCTTTTAGTGCTTGAGGAAAGGTGGGGTGTCTTTATTTTTTTGCGATGCCTTGATCACCACCTCCTCTTGTTCAGTTTCTTCAGCTTCTTGGCCTTGTTTTAATGCTTTGGGTGCTGGATGTTTAAGCTCTTTGCCACTTCTCAATGTGATGATTGCCTTAACTTCATCCATCCTAGAATTTGGCTCATTGGAATAGCTCACTTCATGGGTCCACGGGATTTGGTTGTGTCACGAGAGAATTTCCTTTCACATACGCTGGTTGGATAGCCTTGATATTGAATCTTGCGGGGTTATCGTATTTTGGGAAATTTAAGCTTGCGGTGTCATGCTTTTGAAATTTCGAGTGTAGGTTGCTCATTTTCTCATTGAGTGTGCTTTCCATAGTGTCTTTGATTGGCTGGGCATTCACTTGCCTTTGTTCTTCCACAAAGTTCTGCCTTACTTAAGTTCAAAATGGCTTGTTCAATTGGAGATGAAGATGGTGGTGGGTATGCCGTTAAAGTGAGACCCTTCTGCATTATGCGGTGGAGGCATATAGGGTGGTGGTTTTTTTTTTCCAGGAGAGGTTTGGGTGGTTCTCCAGTTAGGATTGTAGGTATTGCTGTATGGGATTGTGGTTGGTGGCTTGTATTATTGCTTGCATTACAGAAAGCATTCAGCCACAGTCTCTTCTTAAAGCAGGCGATGCTCTCCTTGGTGCTCGGTGGTGATAGTTGAAGCATGGTTGGTTAGGCATAGATGCCTCGGTCGTACCTCGTCGCGATCCCTCATTTCAAAGCTCTTCCAACCTCTTAGCAGGTGGGCGACTTTGCTTTTGTCTCCGTGTCCTCACGAAGCGGTATGCCTCCGCTTTTTTGATTTGGTGGTGGCCCCTCGTCTGTCTGTCTCCACAAGTTTGGCTCACCCAAACTGGAGGTTCCGAAGCTATAGTTGAGGAGGATCCATGGCTTCATCACGGATTCTTGCTCAGGAAGTCCCCTCCACACATGGTCTCCAATAATTGCTTCATGGTAGAAGACATTCCATCATAGAAGTGGTTGACCAACATCCATGTATCAAAGCCATGGTGTGGGCATGCATTGATGGTTTCCATATATCTCTCCCAACATTGGTAGAACTTCTCATTATCATGGGTTGCAAATCTTATAAATTTGCCTCTTAATGGTCCTGTATTGCCTTGAAGAACTTTTTTCAAAAACTACGCTGCGGTTATGCGATTCGAATGGATTCTTGGCCTTAAAGAATTAAGCCAAATTTTGGCTTTTGTCTTTGAGGTTAAGGGAAAACTGACTGGTAGATTCATATATTGCCTTCCTTGAAAGTTGTGCAAACTTCCTCAAACTCAGCGCATGGATTCTGTTTTCCCTTACCATGGAAGGTTAAGGAGCAGGGACACCAAATAAGGCACAGCAATTACATCTTACGTAGGTACAATGTGACTCGCTCACCTTGGTAGGTGTATAGTCCCTACGTTGACATGTAGGCATTGGGGTTTCTTGGAATGCTTCACGAGACTTTGTTGGCTCCCTCGGTGGAGGCTCCATCCCGATTACTATGTCGTGACTTCACACCTGTTCTTGTGGTGGTTCTCCCCAGCCTACTGCCGGTGTTCCTATCCCGGTGTTTCATAAAGTCCACAGGAACAACCTGAGCAACAAGAAACCAAAACAAATTTGCCAAAGGGTTATAGTTGGGTTAAACTTAAAAGCAAGAAAAAAGCGGGGTATGCACGAGTATAAACATTCAATTTCCCTATGATGAAGCTGTAAATGGGAATAATGGTAAACAAGAATTCACGATACTTGATGTGGATCAAGTTGTGACTCTCCTTTCTCAATACGGCCCATTCTTGACAACGCCATTGATTTACGTGCCGCAGTAGGTGTCAGGAATCATGTCTTTACCTCTATCAAGTTCCTCTTTGGTATCAAGCTCTTGCGATATAAGCGATGCAGGGTCGAACTCAGGGATGGGTTTTCTTCATGCGAAGTGAGTCATAGTTGACTGAAAATGGTGTTTCCACTTTGGATTTGGGGTTTCTTGTAAAAACAATGAGGTTGATGGCTTGAAAATTTGTGATTGCAGGGAAATAAAGGGTAAAAGAAATCCTTGAAGTTTCGGGCCACTGGGCTTAGGGTTCTAAGGCAACTATAATGTCCTCGGGTCCTTTTCCTCGCATTGGGGAGGATGACCTATAGTCATTCCCGAGCAGGATCTATGTTTAGCGTAAGACTGAACCACTAAAAGTGTTTCTCTAGTATACAACATTTATTAACCATTAATGTTCGAATAAGCTAAAGCGAGCCGGATCTAACGTAAGACAAATAAATAACTAAGCTGGCATCGATGGATCATTTGTAATAAGTATCCTAAACCTTTAAAGATTGCCAAGTGCGGCCACTCGGGGGTACATCGCGGGGATTGAACCTAACGTGAGATGTAGAAACATAAATGATAATAAATGCCTGCGTTGGCAACAGCAGAACAGTGCTTTACTTCAAAACTTCCACCCTAGTGACCCTCATCATCAAGGATGAGAAGGGTTTAGGCGAGCATCCCTTGAGTTATCATCCTCGAGGGTGTTTGGTGGTGATAAATATGTAAGAAAGGAAAGAAAGATCGGAGAAAATCCACGCTGTGGGAAGGCGGCTTTTGGCGCCCAATTTTATTGATTGATGGATTGATTGATTTCTGAGATTGGTAGAGGCTTATATGCGCCTGAGTCAAGGAAATTACAAAAAGGTATGAAATAACAAAAATACATTGAGGGTAATTTTGGTACAAAACCACAAAAAGTGGTTAACATAGCAAAACAGGGCAGGCTGCGAAAATTTCGCAGGTTGCGAAATTCTGCAGTTGCGAAAAATTCACAACAACGCGAATACGCAATGCCCCCAACTCTCCTACATTATTTACTCGATTGCCTTTTTGCTTTGTTCATGCGGCTTTGAGTTCGATTTCAAGGTTGTTCGCATTTGAATTGGCTTGAAGTTAATGGTATAATTGGCTTGCAAAACTACAAAAATATCCACAAAATATGATTAGTAGTATAGTTGGGACCTTCAATTTGTGTCAATTGGGTTATTTAATTAGTACACAAAAGTGCTCAAAACTGCAATGGTGGGGCTCAATAGCACTATTTGGGCGCTAATCACACTACTGCCAAAGACTAATTCATTCCTTGGAAACGATGCCATAAAACTTGTTAGATTGAAACTAAAACCAAATTTAAACACCTCTTGCCAAAAATTAATTCATTCCCAATATGATTGCCATAGAACTTGTTAGGCGAAAGCTAAAAACTAGATTTCTGATACTATTGCCAAAACTGATTCATTCCTCGAAAACGATGCCATAAAACTTGTTGCTCATTGATTTTACAATTTTTCTGTTGTTTGCTTATGATAATATATTTTAAAATTCAATTTGGTCTAAATCACCTGCTTTGCCTGAATGTCCTGGTAATAAAATGGATTATAAGTCGGATATCATTCCATAGGGATTGATGAGAAAAATCTAAAGATTAAGTACCCTACTACTCCAAGATCATCACTATTTGAGCTTCTAACTTAAGATTTATTTAATTCAGTCAATTGACAAAATAATTTTTACAATTATTCTTTAATGAAAAATAAAATTTAAACTAAATGGATTAGAGGTTTCACTAAGTTGAAATAACAATGGAAATGGACCAAAGATGTTTCTATCATCAAATGTAAGGTTCAATGGGGCCACGTTTTGAACTTGAATTTCGATTTGTCCAAGAGTGCAGTGTATAGCCTCGAATACCACATAAGACTATACATTGCACTCTTTGTGAACACCATATTCCTAAACCGTATCAATGGTCTAAATAGTACTTTAGGATTTGAAACTGCTTCTAAAAATCGTTGTTTTTCCTAAAACCAAGATCACAACCATTTCTCAGACTGTCCGTTGTCCTTATGTATTGTGATAAACAGCAAGCCTCTTCATAATCTGAATTAACAGCTCTCTCCTTAACAGTAAATCTTTGCCAACACATGATCAACATTGTCTCCATCAAATTGAGACAAAACTCAAGTGCAATGATAAACTAACAAAATGGTTCTTATGTCCCTCAAGAACACACTTCTGTTGTCACCTAGTAAGGAACCTTGAAGTCGAGGTCGAGAGATCACCAAAGAAGGATTTAGTGGTGTGAGTACAAGTGCATTAGTTCAACAGATCAACCTAGTGATGCCTGGCAGCATCATTTTCGCTTTTAGTAATCCATCTCGTGTCACCTCGAGGATCCGAAATCAGAAAGCACAGTTATACAACTCTTTTTAGGTATAATCTACTAATACTTATAATGTACCACCACAAACAAGAATTATCACTAAGAACTGAGTCCAATAATTGGTTCCACGAAAGACAAATTTAAACACGCTGATAACCAAAACACCACCTTCCGTAAGGAGCCCACTTCCATAACTAAATCAAGGCGTGGCCACTGACTAAGATCAAAAATCATTAAACTATCAAAGATAGTCAAAGTTTGATTTATAATGATCAAGCTCAAAATTTCAGCTCAGATCCACTACTCTAATTCAAAAAAAAAAAAATAGAAACCAAAATAAAATAAAGAAAGAAAAATAAATATATACAAAAAGCTTCAACATCGTTCCACTTTTGAGAAATTATGAAGTTCCTTTTCTAGAAGATATGCCTCACTCTACCCTAGGAACTTCTATTTATAGGCCCCAATGATTGGGCCCTGAAAACGAGGAGGATAATGCAGACCTTGAAAAGCCCAAATTTTTTTTGCCCTAGTCGCGCCTGATGTCGTGACATTGCTGTTGTGTTGTCGTGGCTCAAATTTTGGTGTCGCAACTCTGCATGTTGGTGTCACGACTCTGAATTTTTGCATGTTCGTACAATGTCGTGACTCTGGGTTTCAATTTCGAGACTCTGCTATAATTTCACTGCTGGAGTTGCAACTCCAGACTTGATGTCTTCAATGTTACAGCCTTGTTCTGATGTCGCGACTTTGCATGTTGTTCTTGAATTCTAATGTCAGAATTTGGAATTGATGTCGCGACTTTGCATGTTGTTTCTGAATTCTAATGTCACGACTCTGAGTCCAAATGTCACAACTTTGATATTTCTATTATGATGCCTTCATCCAATGTCGCGACTCTGGTCACCCGATGTCACGGCATTATTCTCCCATAATGTTGCAACTCGATCGCTTACCGATAAGCCATGACTAGTCTCATGTCAGCGACTCATAGTTATCCGGGCCCTTCATCGTGGTCGGGTACCAGACTACTTTGCCTCCATTCCATATTGGGTACCATTACCCACTTTTAGTACCGGTACTAATGTGCGGGTTTTGCCAAGAAATGACAGATTTTGCCATTTCTCTACCCACAAAAACTCAAATAACTTCATCCAAACTCATGTGTCTCATAATCCACCATGGAATCCACCCAAAACAACTCCAAAAGTGGTTTAGCACCAATAAAAACCCCTTTCACCCAAGTTAGAGCTTTTCCCCAAAATCAAAATCACAAAAGGGGAAAGTTAGGGTTTTGTTTTCTTACCTTAACCTCTTCAAATCTCTCACTAAGCTGTTTGATCACAAAGGGATACAAATGGGAAGAAACCCAACCAAACTTGATCTTCTTCAAGCCCTAGCTCTTCTCCCCTTTTCTCTTCTATTTCTCTCCCAAAAATGGGATTTACTCAAAATTATCTTCCTAGACCAAAATTTGGTCTTTAAACCCCATTTAAGTGTAAGGCCATGTTCGCCTGACTCTTCAGTCTCATTTTATCATTCGTGGCATCTAAGTCTCCTATCACCCCATTTAACTACTTAAATCACTTTAAAGATTTAAGCTCATTTTCATTCACCCTTGTGTCCTTATTTCACAAATTCCAAATTTGCCCTTTTTCACTTGAGTTAATTTCCCAAGTTCGACTACTTAATCACTTCAAATGTTATCATTCAATAATATACTACTTTTGATCATATAACATTTAAAATTCATTTAATCATTTATCAATTCCCAAAATCTCCCATTTGCCCATTTTATACCCTAAATATAATAAAAAATTATTATAAAAATTCTTAGGGTATTCTTTCAATACAACTCCACTTTTAAGAAAATTTCGTCCTCAAAATTTTAAACAAGCCAGGATACTGCTCTCGCATCGCTTTTACTTTCCCATGGTTTTCCAATTTCTGTGGGTTTCTCCCAACACTTTGACTAACGAAATCTTCTCGTTCCTCGCCTCTTTCACTCTCAGGAGCCAAAATCTCCACTGGCTCTTCTTCATATGTCATATCCGGTCTCAGCTCAATTGTCTCCGAAGAGACTACATGTGATGGGTCTGATCTGTACCTCCACAACATTGAAAGATGGAAAACATTATGAATCTTTTCCAACTCTGGAGGTAATGCCAAACGGTATGCTACTGGACCCACTTTCTCTATCACTTCATATGGACTAATAAACCTAGGGCTCAACTTGCCCTTTGTCCCGAATCTCATCTCCTTCTTCCAAGGCGATACTTTCAATAACACTTTGTCACCGATCTCATATCGAACATCTTTCTTTTCGCCCAAGATAAGATTTCGCTTCATCGCTGGCTATCTTCAAATTCTCTTTGATCGTTCACTTGTTCCTGGGCCTCCCGAATCAAGCTCCGACCAATTACTTTCTTTTCTTTTAATTCGGTCAAACACAATGGTATTCTACATTTTCGCCCATAGAGTGCCTCATATGGCGCCATTCCAATACTCGATCGAAACCGGGGCTGTTGTACACAAATTCAACTAAAGTGGATGTGTCTGTCCCAACTCCCCATAGTCGATCACACAACTCCCAAGATATCTTTAGAATACTTTTAATTCAATAATCATCAGTACACAAACCCTATCAAAACATAAGATCCGTCTTTTCACCAAACCCCGTTTCTTTATCATCTCGCAATTTGTTTCTAATTATGGAAATCTTTTCATCTTTCTTTTGTTCTTTCAAAGACCCGTTCAACATCTTCTGGCCTCGCTATCACCTTGCCACTACCGCATCAGTCGCTTGATAATGAAAATGGGCATTCAACGCCTGCCGCTTGCATCGACTTTCCTGGGCCAAAGCATCCGCCACTACATCGCTTTCCCGTGATAGTCAATCGCGCAATCATAGTCTTTTATCAACTCCATCCATCTACTTTGTCTCAAGTTAAGCTCTCGTTGTGAGGGCAATTACTTAAGACTCTTATGATTGGTGTAGATGAAACATTTTTCCCCATAAAGGTAATGTCTCCATATTTTCAACGTAAACACAATTATGGCTAATTCTAAATCATGCGTAGGGTAGTTCTTTTCATGCCAGCTAACTGTCTCGCTATTAAGCTACCACCTTACCCCCTCACAGGCACACACCGAACTGCTTAATCCACGATCGCAAATGATCACATATTTTATCGAGGTCTACCGAGTAAGAACCACTTCTGCTAAGAACACTTTCAACTTATCAAAACTTATTTGGCACTTTTCACTCCACTCAAACTTTACATTTTTCTGGAGCAATCTTGTTATAAGGGCTTCAGTCATCGTAAACCCCTTAACGAACCTTCTGTAGTAACCTGCTAATCCTAGGAAAATATGCACTTTCGTGACATTTCGTCGTGGTTTCCAATCAACAACCACTTCTATTTTCTTTGGATCCACTCGAATCCCTTCTTCTGATACAATGTGTTCAAGGAAGGACACTTCCTTTAACAAAAACTCGCACTTGCTTAGTTTTGCATATAACCTTTCTTTTCTCAAAGTTTCTAACACTAAATTCAAGGTATGTACTATGATCTTCTCATCCTTGAATACATGTATATCGTCTATG